>JAUMIR010000003.1:257019148-258234148 GCA_030847615.1 Gambelia wislizenii
ACACCACATTACAGTAGTCTAATTGGGATGTCATTAAAATATAAACCACTGTGGCCAGATCTGCCCTTACTAGGAAAAGACACAGTTGGCACACCAAAACAAAGCTGAGCACTCCTGGCCCTAGCAGCTACTTGGCCTTCCATGAGCAGCACTAGATCCAACAGTACCTCAAGCTACAAACATCATTTTGCAGAGGGTGTGCAACCCTATCCAGAACAGGCTGTAACCATAATCCCTGGCTAGCTTTCCTACTGACCAACAGAACTTCCATTTGTCCTGAACTGAGCCACAATTTATTCACTCACATTCAATCCTTCACTGCATTCAGGACTTCCATAGGCTTCTTACTGTAACTACTATGGATTAGTAGTTAGATTTGCACCACCATTCAGCAAATTGCAATTACAAAACATTTTAAAACCAAATTATGAAATTCCCAGGTGCTCAAAAGAATGACAGTGTCTATGTCAGTACCAGCAACCATAACTGGCCAAAGTCAAATTTACTGCTAACCAATGATTTGATTTGCATATTATGGTTTGTTTGAAAATATGAATCTGCACCTGGAAAAAACTCTGTTTTACTATTCAGTGACAATTTGAAACCATGATCTATTATGAATCCTGGCTTGTTTTAACAATGGATTCCACTTTCATCTGAATCCAACAGTTACCTTTACCATATCTGATGGCAAAGCAAATACAGTCAATTTTTAAATAAACTCTTCAGTATTATTCTTCTGTCTCTGAATGCCTGCCTGGAATATATGATTGCAGTTAGAAAAGCATAGCCTAGAGTTATTCACTCATTACTGATTTGTATTCACTATCTCTATACGGTAGCACCCCCACATCTGCGGATTCACCATCCGCGGTTTCAATTATCCACAGTTTCAGTTTCAACACAGCTACCATAGAGTCTCCCTAGAAAATGTGTCCTCTCTAGCCATTTTCTAGCTCCTCCAAGGCAACTCTATGGTATTTTAAACTGGAAGTATTATTTTCTTTTTTTTAATTGTTTTTAAGTTAAATTTCCAAACACAGAAAACCATATACAAACATCATAGCGACTTCCTTCCCATCTGTACATTGAACTTGATTTTAACATACTTTTTAACTTTCTTACATAACATTTAAATTGTGTTATTGCAATTAAATTAATGATACTGAGACATCTTATCCATTTTACCTTCTAAATCTCTAAATTATATTTCTTTCCATATCACCCTCCGAAAGGTAACACAAAAAATAAAGAAAGGAGAAAAGGAAAATCCTAGTATTTTCTCCTTATTTCTAATTTTAATACCACTACGGTTCAATCTGTAAACCAAATTGCTGCGTGGTTACTCCAATCTGACTTCCAGAATACGATCAAATTCTCCCAATCTTTCCTAAATTTATCTAAAGATTGAGATTGTCTCCAACATGTAAGTTGTTCTAACCGGGCCATCTCCTGTAGCTTTAACATCCATTCATCTATAGTTGGAATTTCTTTTTGCTTCCAATATCTTGCAAACACTACTCTCGCTATTGTTATCATATAACTCATCACCTGCCTAAATTCCTTGGGGAAGTCTCCATCAAAAATATTCAGCAAGTATAATTCCGGTTGCAGTTTGTAATCCATTTTCAATATTTTCCTAATTGTATTATGGATACTAATCCAAAATTGTCTTGAAACTTTACAAGTCCACCACATATGGTAGAATGTACCCTTCGCCTCCCCACATTTCCAGCACTCACTTTTTGTATCCTTATACATTTTTGCCAGCTTATGTGGTGTCATATACCACCTAAATTGCATCTTATAGCAATTCTCCCGCAAATCACTGCAACGTGGAAGTATTATTTTCAATGGCATTCGCTATTATCTGTGGTTTTCGTTATCCACGGTGGGGCCCGAAACCAATCCCCTGAGGATACGGGGGTCCTACTGTATATTCAGTAGGGTAGGGATTATATAGGGACTGTAAAAGTCCCACAGTTCTGACTCACCATGCAGCAGCTGCTGTGAATCATAGGCATTTGTTCTCCTGTTGATCAGGACACAGCACATTGACGCCCCCCCTCCTGCAAGTGATCTCCACTGTGGGGGGATTGGGGTGTGGATCCTGCTTCTAACTGTCACAAGAGAGAATGCTTGCAGGAGGTGTGTGTGGAAACATCAGTCTGCTGCATCCCAATCAACAGAAAAACAGAACCCTGTTGCTTGCAGCCGCTGCTTCCCAGTAAGTCAGGACTGGGCAGGGTGGGCCAGAAGACACTACTTAGATATGCAACTAAGGTAGTAACAAAGTAGCGCATGTAGAATTCTAGCCATAGTTTCCACAAGCAGTCATAGGGAAATAGCAAAATGGTTCCACCACACACTATTTCCCATTAGTCCTTAACTGAGTACATATTTCCATTTTACTTTACTTGCTCACAATTTGTTAACCCACTATTTCAATAGAAGAAGCCCTTTGCTGAATTCTGCATATTGCCAATTCTTTAATCATTTTAAAATGCATACCCTCAAAAGATTAGGTCATACATTTGATTAATTAACATCCTTTAACATTTATTTCAACCTTCAAGATTTTCAAAAACTAAATTAAAATGCTGCTGCCATAGGTCACCTTATTCTCATGAATGCCTTTTTAAAAATCCATTTTTAAATAGTATCCATGCTCTAAACATAACCTACTTGTTCAATGAGCTTTCGGGGCTGCTTGTGCACCATGGTTTCCTTGTTCTTTTCTATTTAATACAGAATCCTTGCTTATGCATAGATCATTTCCCTTTCCATACAATACAAAGTCCAGGGTAGTGTATTATGCCCATTAAATGTTACATTGGTCCAAGGGTCATGTTTGAATAATGCTTTGGATACAATTTATACTGATGCTGTATAAAATTTGCATCAAAACTTCAGGAGAAAATCACATTTTGTAATAAAGACAAACATTGTTTGCATAATTGATATGCATAAACCAATGAATGTTTTACACAAGCATTAAATTAATGATTATACATTGACTCCATTCACCCAACAATTTTATCTGTAACAACAAAATGCCAAGAGAATGTTGCAGTACATAGAATCATGCTGCTCATTCTCAGGAAAAAACAATGACGGGACAGACAGAAGGTGGAAAACAGCCTTACCATCATCGAGTGAAGAAGAATTACCCATGGTAAAGGGATGTAAATGGGGAAAGCTTGAAGAAATGTGAGTGGAAAGGAAAAGAAAGGCACCACTGGAAATGTAGAAAAAGAAGAGAAAAGGGAAAAAAAATGTGAGGAGTAAAGGGAATATAGATTTTTATAGACACACTTAACAATCAGACTAACAACCTTTTCTTAAGAAATAGGAGGAACTGTGAGCCACAGATAAAGCTAGGGAAATACCTTATGTGCTGGTATTTAAACAAATGAACAAACAACACACATTCAATCAAGCCTAGCCACCATTCACTGATTAAGTAATCCTACCTGATTAGATATAAATACCCTAAGTCTTCATGCCAAGAAAATTACATCAAGCAAACTCATCCTCTCGGGAGCTATGTTCACACACAAATGATGATGCTCTATTTCCAGTTGACATGATGTTAAACACAACACTTGCTGCCCAAGCTAATTCCAAACTCATGGATAGGATACTATTAGGCAATAATTTATCACCCCCACCCCACCCCTGTATGACTATAATACTGTTCAATGCCATTTTTTATTCTGTTTTACAAAACAAGCTTCCAAATAACTAATATTTTTGAACCAACCTGTGCTCAATTTATGCCATAAGCAGTGCAACTGAAGGCCTATCCCCTCCTTACTGCAGTCATCAGTGTTTAAACAGCAGAGATGATTGTGTGAATGTCACCTCACATGCATTGTCACTTGAATTCAATTTGCCCTTAGTCTGTCCTCAATCCATTTGTGTACATACATTTGAATACTTCTCTGTACTCCATCATGTTCACTCACACAAGAATTTAGTACCACAAAGTAACTTAATTCTCCACTCCTTTCTTTCCTCTTCAAATCATTTACAAAGCAACCTTAAACTAGTTGTGTTCTAATATGAAAAGCAAGCTGCATTGTGCTCCGACTTGATTTTGTTTATCTCCTAATATGTGGCTGAGTGTTCCCTTAATAAATACAAATATATAATTACAAAGAGACCATTGTCAAACTCTATAATACAGCATTAATTTTGGTCTTTAAATTTCTAGTTGTTAGGAGTCAGGATCTGTCATGGCAAACAGCATGGTATTCTGATCCTCAGTTATGCTTAACAAAAATGTTGCAATCCTTTGATTCAACTAGTTCACTCCAGCAGAATAAAAATACTTGTGAGTAACCACAGTGTTGTGTGCTAAGATTTTCGTGTTGTTCTCAGCTATTTTTATGTGCACTAAAAGTTCTGTTCCAAATTTAACAATTGATCCTTTTTTGTTTGTTGCTGTTTTAGTTATTTAGAAATCCTCCCCTTTATCCACTGTTACTAGTAGGATCTCTCATTGTTAGAAACCTATCCTTACAAGTTGTTGAATATTAAATTTTACTTATGTAAGTAATTCTATAAATAATAAATGGCTTACAAAAGCAGAGAACATTCTGCATCTCACTGGCACTTAACACAAAGCAGAAAATACTAAGTATTATTATCATCTATGAAAACACATTCAATATTTAGGTCCTGTACGAAAGAGTAAAATGTGCCCATTTTAAAAGTCATACATTTAAAAAATGATTTATATTTTACTTATTATTATTTTTAATTTACATTATTTATGTATTATTTTTAATTCATTTTTTACATTTTCAGTGAAAGTTTTTTTTTTCCTGGGGGGAAAAGCACACTGCATTGAATGAACCATCACCTTGCTAACCAACTTCTACTGAGAAGGAAAACACACAAGAAAAAAACACCCCCCCCATGGAAGTCTTTAACATACTGGTAAACCTTATTCTAAACACGTTTACTTGGAATGAAGTCCTACTAAGTTCAGTGGGACTTACTTCCTAGTGAATATGCTTAGGGTTTCCACTTAATTATTAAAAACTTGGTTTTAAATGTTAATATAATAGTTGCAAAGAAATGCAAAATTGGCAAGTCTGGGAAAAATGAAGATTAACTACTTCAGCTTAACGTTTTACCAACATGTGCTCTAAAAAGAAACCACAACATAAAAATAACAGTGCATGCTACCAATGAAATGTAGTAATGCTTACAATTTAGGATGCAGAGACTCTGCCTCTTACAAAAACATGTCTGCTTCAGCACAGTTGTTAGTGAACTGAGTGACTGAAGCAGATGACATTGGAATACTTCCATGTGAAAATGACCCTGGATTTGCTTACAGAAATGCAACCACAGTCAGAACCCCTCATTTTCTAGCAGAAGTCTACCACCTCACCAACTGAGGACACTTGCCTTATTGGCTGCCAAAGGGGAAAATGTGATTGTACCTTTTGTTGTTTCAAAGTGAGTTATACAGTTCAATGTCAAGTGCCTCAGAAGTCTAATAAATTCCTTTTCAACTACAAGGATCTACAACTACTTTTGAAACAGCAGCAACTATTTCAGGTAATTAAAAATCCTAGCTTTTAAAAACTCAAGTAACAGAATGATTTACACAACTGCACAAAAGATCACAAACATTTAAAATATTTTCCAACCAATTCTCTCTATCTTATAGGAACAACTGAAAGCAATTTTAAGTAAATGTATCTACTAGTTAGAGATTTTAAGCATTATATGGTCATATTAATTGCATAATATGCAATTCATTAATATACAATTAAAGTTAATGTTCATTTAGGAGGTAGGTCAAGTATAAAAAGCAGAACTTACCAATGTCATTGCTTCTGTCTGTAGAGTCCTTTTCTAAGGTGCTAGACAATGTACAGCCCACTAAGTCAACTTTTGGGATATCACTCCTGCAACCAGAAGCAAAAGAGACATTTACTGGAATTCTTAATATGGTAAATTTTTAACATATACCTTACAAACTGGAGGAAAGAAGCATTCCACATTCAGAGCGTCAGTCACTGCTGACTGTCAGGCACAGCCATCTCTTGTAAACCAACATGCTGCTTGGATTAACCTTATCTTGTTTCTCTTTAACACCTGTCAAAAGAGCCTATTTTAGACACACTAATGTCCTAAATAATTTCTCAAATTTAACTGCATCTTGAGATGAACAAATTCAGAAAAGATACCTTCTATAGAGCAATTTTAAAAACAATAATTTCTGCCACCAAATCATAGTGATATGAAAGGCAGAATGTGTTGCAGATCCATTAACAGGAAAAAAAATGTATGAAGTGTCAAGCTGTGATAATGGAGTTTAAGTTTTCCCCAGTTCTGCTGCTGGCTGCAGCTTCTTCAATATGATTGGTTTCCTCCTTGAGATTCTAATTACTAGTGGCTTTTTGCTGACAGTTTCAGATGGGGTTTGTTTGCATTTGTAAGCCTGGATAAGCACCAAAAGAAGAATACACATTTTTTTTAAAAGGGAAGGGAAGAATGGTATATTATATTGTACATTATAGATTATGCTCTGTTTTTTCCCTACAGGCTGTATACCTCCAGAAACCATCCATTTATTTGATACAAAAAGTAGTTGTAGTTGAAAAGGAATTGATTAGACTTCTGAGAGGGGTTTTATCTATCCCCCTTGCATAGTTAGCCTTGTTTTTAACTCAAAAATTGCTGAGTACCATACTTCTCTAACCCTTATTCAGTGTAAATTGATTGTGGATTGTACAGGCATGGCACAGTTTTTGCATTCTTCTTTCAGTTGGAGATGCAGAAAAGGTTCCTATAGCAGATACTGTGCATTCTTCTTCTGGGGAGATGTGAAAGTTATTTTGGGGATCTGATAGGAAAAGGCATGATATCTTCCAAATGTTTTGGACTCCGAACTCCAATAGCTCAAGCACTCAAGGTCAGAACTTCTGGGAGTTGTAGTTCAAAACAGGAGAGCACCAGGTTGCAGATGGCTGCACTGGGCCTTGTGCTTCCTGTCTTCTTATTCACTCTCTCTTTCTGAGCTAGTTTTTAACAGGCTGCTCTGCCTCTATCATTTAGTACCCAAGTCTAGGGGGCGGGAGGCAGGGTAGGGCAGTTCTACACTCCATAGAATCCATAAGCGTAAACACAGATCATCATCATCATCATCAAAACCATACCGAGCCCCTGAGATATGAATTCCCAACAGCTTCAGCCTCAGGCACCTATAACTGCTAACAATTAAACAATAATCTGATCTCTTTACACTGTTTTTATGATTTAAAATTCTATTGGTATCAAATATTTTAAAATAGGTACCAGGCAGAACTAGTGAGATTGACAATGAGGACTTACTTATGGGTTGCATCAAATCAGGGACAGCAATTTTCCTACAATAGGTTGACAGCCATCAAATATAGTAAAATACCACAAAATGCACCAAATGTTTGTCTAAGAATAGAATTGGCCAAAGACATTTTGCCTCTGTAGCACAGCAATGCCCAAACCCAGCCAAGGTATTTTGGCACTTGAGTGAGGGATTCTCACAAGCACTCCTGGCCATAATCAGCAATGAAAATAAAATAACAAGAAAACAAAACACTTAAAACATTTTTCCTGACATCTTATGCCTTAGATGGCCACCTCATTCTGTCTAATGATAGGGCCACAACTCATCTAAGAATAAAAGCAGTACTGGATGTACCCTTGAACATTCAGTATTTCTCATATGTAATATGTAATATTTTTCATTTTTAATGTTTGCAACAACCATATGCCTTCTTCCTTCTAGCACATTCGTACCTTACCTTTATCACTCTTTCATGCATTCATAAACAATCAGTAGCTGAATATGGAACATGATAATGAGGTATCATATACCCAGTAAGAATTGTCTGTTTACAACAATGTATACAGTGCCTCTATTCAAAATGGTTCTCATCAGCAGGGAGGGAATGTACCCTTCTTTAGCAAATCAATTTCATGTACACTTCCTCTCTCATGTGTAGGATTGCAGCCTGTAATGAGTGGGTATAGCAATCCTAAAATAAAATATCTTGATTTATATTATTAATTCAAAATCTGTTTTGAAAAGAAAAAATCTGGAAGCCAATCCTTCAGTGAGGTGTTGGTACCACTGCATTTTCTCACCTGTATTATAAAATAATGTTGGTCAGTTTTGTAAAGAGTTTTCATAGGAGTGGTTTTCCATAATTGAGCATAAAGACTAGATTAATCTTTATAGTCATTTATGATTAGATTTCTAATAGCAATAGCATGACTTTCTGTCTTGCTGCATTTCACTGTGAGAGAGGAAGTGTACATGAAATTGGTTTGTTAAAGTAGGATAGATTTCCTCCCTGTTGATGAGATCCATTTTGGGGAGAGGCAGTGTAATTTGACATTGTTGTATTCAGACAAGTCTTACTGGCTACATGACATCTCATTATCATGTTCCATATGCAACTCCTAATTGTTTAGGAATGCACGAAATTTACGTGGGAATAAGCCTACTGAAAACAATGGAACTTACCCCTGGGTAGATTTGTCTAGGATTGCACTGGTAAGCATATGTAATCACAGTACTGCAGCGTAAGTGCAATTTAAATTTTATCATATACCAGTTTCTTTTTTAAAGAACAGATCAATAAAGTACCTTGTATGGGTCATAGGCACAATTGGTCTTTCTGGTCTTCTTGGAGGCAACGTACCAGGTCTGTTCAAGGAGTTTGTTTTTGGTGGTCGAGGTTTCTTCGGTGGTATAGCAGGAACAGAAGGCTTCTGTAAATCTAACAGTTTTTGCTCTCTGTCTGGTCTTTCTTCAAATCAATTTCCACCCAAAATAATAAATACATTTTTAAGCAGGATAATCTAAGAGATGCAACTATTGGAAAAAAACTAATAAAAGGACAACCTTGCAACATCATTTAGGTTCACAGTGCAATTATGGTTTCACAATATTTATTCTCTTCTTGCTGCAAACCTAAAAGGCAGCCTGACCTTCACTCTTCAATTAATGATTCTAGAGTTGACTGCCTGGAGCAATGTGATTTAAAAATCATTCAATAACTTGTCTTCAGAAATGCTAGGAAAACTTTGTAAAGGTCAAGGCTCCTATTGTTATTATTTGAAATTGTTGTGGTGTGCCTTCAAGTTGTTTCTGTCTTATGGTAACCCTAAGGCGAAACTATCACTGGGTTTTCTGAGGGCTGAGAATGTGTTTGCCCAAGATCACCATGGGTTTTAATGCCTGAGTGAGGATTTGAACCCTGGACTCCAGAGTTGTAGTCTAACACTCAAACCACTACATCATGCTGGATCCTACTATTTGAAATACTTCACATTTCTGACACACTGTTTTAGAACATCCCTGAAATTCATCAGAGAAGGGTCACTTTTGAGCTTCTCTTAACATTTCTGCACTTCTTGCAGGGAGAGAATGAGAAAACAATCCCAGTTCTAAGAGAGGAGCTCTGTCATTCCATGGAACTTTTCTTCCACTTCATTACTACCTCTTAGCAGGGAGAGGATGAGCAGGTAAAAATAAATAAATAAATATCTCTATGAGCCATGTCATTTAATAAACCATAAGGGAGACTTCTCTTATGCCTGGTCAAGAAGCAATTCAGAGTCAGGACACCATCTTTCTATTAACTTTTCTATTCTGATTCCCTCAACTTAAACATGAATAACAAGGTATGCATAGGAAATGTACAAAGGAACTCTTTCTTAAAGGATCTCTTTCTTCAAAATGGTAATATGGATCCAAGTACACTTTGGAAGTACACTTCTTACCTTTCTCTTCTGTTCGATGAGGAAGACATTCTGGTCTCTCAGGAGGTACCTTTTTGATTTCATGCTTTCTATCTGTTGTAGCTGCCCCCCAAAAAAGAAGAAGTATGTGACTGTTTAGAAGGGAAATAATTATAAAAATTGGGAAGATGCACATGCAATTTATCCTTTTAATGGCTTCCCATTATACTGGACCAGAAAAAGGTCTATGTGAGCTGTTTCTTTTTCTTTTTCTTCTGTTTTAACAGAATGTTTCACATTTCTGCACACATATCCTGGGCACAGACATGCAATAGGTAACCCTCTATTGTTTTTACCCAGAAGTATTTTCACTGAGGCAAGGCAGTTCATCACAAACATGGTAACCAAACCAGGTATATACATTTAAAAATATACTATTTAAATTTAATTAAAGCAACAAAAACATCTGTAACAACTTAAAGGATATTTGCTGTGGCTTACATTCTGGTAAACTGGGCATAGCTGAATTAAAGTGGAGTGGCTGGGCACAAGGGGTTAAATGAAGTTTCAAGTAAAACTAGCTCATTTCAATCCCTTTTCTCCTTTTCTGAATTTTTTATGCTTAGATGGTGATGGGGAGAAGGAGAAAAGAAAGGAGAGAAGAAAAAGACCTAAGAGATAAGAGGTAAGGTGGACAGGCTAGCTGATAGAGAAGGCCGAGGAAGGAGAGGAAGTGTGTAAGGAAAAAAGGTGTTTCTTCATTTTCCTTGAATATATTTTCTTCTGCTTGGTTATCCTTATCTGAAAGAAATATAGTCACACTGAAAATACATATAGATGGCGGGGGGGCAAGGCAGGGAGAGAAAGGAGATTTTCACACAGGGAAATTATTCCCCTGAGAGATCGGGAGAGAAATGGGGCTCTTCTGGGAGCAGAGCTCCGTTTCGCATGCCCCTTTCCTTCTCCCGATCTGACGTCGTCCTCACTCTGTGCTGCTTCCATTCCTCTGCCAGTATCTTCCGTCATTTTTTAAGAACAAAGAACTTAGGAAAGGGGCGTGCGAAACGGAGCTCTGCTCCCGGAAGAGCCCCATTTCTCTCCCGATCTCTCAGGGAAATATTTGCCCCATGTGAAAATCTCCAAAGAGTGAGAAGGAAGTACTTTATTGTCTTTCCTGATTCATGCTGACAAGCTAATTCTTAAAGTTCTCAAGGACAGGAGCTACTCATAGATCAATGGAGAAATACCAAGACTTTACTACAGATATGATTGGGCACAGTGTGATCAACCAGCCCCCCTCCATCCCCCTCAATGCAAAACACACCAGGTCTTATTCTGAGTGGACTATTTTAAAAATAGTCCTCTTAACTTGTCCCACTACATTCACCTTGGAGGCTGAAAGGAGCTGTGCCTCAGAATGAAGAGGGACAGGTTATGATACCACTTCCATCTAAGTTCATACTGAACACTGTAGGATGAACACAGTCAGGTTCTGTGTGGTTTTCAAAGACATTTCAGAGTTGCCCAGTTGGATTATATCTATTTTGCAGATTGCGTGTGAGGTGGAAGCTTTGATAAAGTACAGCAACGCTTTAGTGTTATCCTTCACTTTTATCTTTTGCAAGTTAGAAGCCTTGGGGGAAACTGGATTGCTACAATGAGATACTATTAATTTATTATATGCAATACTATGTGATTTTAAAAAAAGACAAAGCAGACATTCCTGCAGTTTTAAAGGTTCCTTCAAGTAGTGCATAAAGAAGGTTCAAGATGTTTTCGTTTACTTACACCTGTGCAAGCTTATCTCTGACCTGGTTGTTTCATTTTGCATATGCATATTGTTACTTTGTCATAAAAAGTTTTCTGGAACATGCTGAATTGCTCTTCTTTTTTGTGGTGCAGGAACCTATCCCTATTCTTTATGCGTTATTTTCTTCCTCTGGTACCAAATTTTCTGTTAAAGAGGTAATGTCCAGGAACACATCTACTCTGTTAACTGAGGTATGCCAGTATTCTAAGTTCAATACTTAGCTGCAAGAAGGAACTTTATTCTCCTTTAGCTGTATACCAACTGGCTGCACATTTAAATGTTCAAAAAACAACAATCACATTTTATAAATAAAGTAAGAATAAAGCTACAGCAAGGACTCAGGTTTTGCTGCTATGTGGTTTTTTTCCTGTTACTCATGGGCTAAGGTAACAAACACCACTGAAATATTTTGTTGCAAGATCTCACTAGCATTTCCCAATTCCATTCTTCTTTAAAGGCCAGTAGCAAGGCTATATTTCATGGTCCAACATCCTTCAGTGCAGCTTAAATATCCACATGTAGACCTACACTACACTACACTGACCCATATACCCCCCTCCTGCTGATAGTCAGTGCTGAGATCTGCTGGTATCCTCCAGGGGTCTCACTGCTGCTGTAATCATAGAATCAGAGTTGTAATCATTTTGCCTCTGACTATGGGGATGTAGCCAAACGCTTCTCCAATCCTGCCTACTGGTCAAGAAACATGGAATGACCATACAAGGTGGCCTCAGGGGATTTTCAGTAAGTTTGGTGGAGGTTTTAGGTGCTATGGAGGGAGGAATGTCAATCTCTGCAGCACCTGGAAAATGACATCCACACATGTAAGGGAAACTTTCACATGCATATGTTCCTAACTGAATTTTGGCCCCACTTGTTGGAACACACTAAAGCACTAAGAAATTCTGAGCTTGGTCAATATAAAAAAGCTCCATTCTTACAAATCTATCAAGGTGAGACTGCGAGGTGTGACATCCAATAGTTGTCCAATAGATATGATGTCAGAAAGATCATAAACACAATTAAGCAAGTAGGTCATATTGATGAGGGAGCAAGCTTGTTTTCTGCTGCTCCAAAGACAAGGACACAGAGCAATGGAGTCAAATTGCAGGAAAAGAGATTCCATCTAAGCATTAGGAAGAACTTCCTGACAGTAAGAGCTGTTCAACCATGGAATGCACTGTCTTGGAGTGTGGTGGAGTCTCCTTCTTTGGAGGTGTTTAAACAGAGGCTGGATGGCCATCCATCAGGAGTGCTTTGATTGTGTATTCCTGCAAGGCAGGGAGTTGGACTGGATGGTCCTTGTGGTCTCTTCCAACTCTATGATTCTATAATATGCGGACATGCAACTGCTTGGGAACACTATGTTGCTGCCTTGAGCTCCATGATGAAGAAAAAACAGGATAAAAATATAGTAAATAAAGGACAAGCAAAGGTGAAAGAATACTAGAGGGTACTACACACAGAGGGGTTGCCTGTGAGTAAACTGCCACTCAGCTGCAGATTATGACTTTCTTGACAAGTATAACAACAACAACAAAACTATGGCCAGGCATTCTTATCATATTATACTTAGCCATTTATGGAAATATGTATTTGTGGAATCTCAATAAAACTAGATACTGTATTGCATTTCCAGTCTTTCATTTCAATAGTGAATGACACATAACAACTGTTCATGCTTATTGTTAACAACCACTAGATGGCAAAAGAAACTGGTGGTATTTCTGCTACAGAATGATGTGGAGACATTGACTGGTAACTAATTACTCAGCCATACAATTAAAGCCAGTCAACAGTAAAAATGATAATGCATTAATAAATGTTGGAAAATGAATTACTGTGAATTGATCTGTAACCCTTTGTGAAGAAGGAGAAAAATCATCTCCATATTGTATAATTTGTTAAAAGGGAACAAATTCACTTTTTAAATTTAAGTAGATTGGTAGTTAACTACCTCTGCCGTTCTTGAATTTCTCACTGTCATGAACAGCTTTGGAATACTCAGAGAGCAGACTATTATAGCCAGAAAGTACCTGTAATTTAACTATTTTTAAATGGTGTGATAGATATGGTGACACTGAGAGCTTCTATTAAGAGAGAGAAAAGTGGTTACACTGTCTGTAAGGTATATTTACTGATGTTTATTGTACGACAGCCATGCATTACCTGATCCTTGTTTGAAGGCAGAAGCTGATGGAGGTGGTGGTTTCTTGGGTCTCTTCCATGAAAAAAGAGGCAAACACAAAATTACTATCAAGAATTCGAATGGGACAGAAGATTCATTTTATTATTACAACTCAATGAGAAAAACAATTCAGTTCATAAGTCCTTTGCCCCCTTAATCCAAAGCAGAAAATAAACACAACATATGGCTGCAATCCAGGAAACTGCATGCCAAAGTATATTGGTAGTCTTAAAATTGCCACAAGATTCTAACAACACTATTTCCTACTTTTTTATTCCCACATGGCTCTTACCCCATTGTGGAAGAGAAAGCACAGTTTTAAGAGTTTTCAGTGAAAACAAACTACAAGTATACATCAGCAATCTATTTCTTATCATTTTCTCTCTCAGACCCACCCCCACTTTTAATCCAGAAAAGGTCTGTTCTGCATGGATTTTTAAACAAATATGATTACAGAGGTTCAGATACAATTCTTTTATTTATTATGTTCAAGAGCCCAGTGAGATTTCTGGGAAAGACTGGAATCATAGAATCATAGAGCTGGAAAATACCACAAGGGCCATTCAGTCCAACCCCCTGCCATGCAGGAACACACAATCAAAGCATGCCTGACAGATCACTATCCAGCCTCAGTTTAAAAACCTCCAAAGGAGGAGACTCCACCACACTCCAAAATCTTGATCTATGAATATCAGATTTTAACAGCACATTATGTTTAAGTAGATAGTATTATTCTAAAATATGCCAAAGTTATAGATTTTCTTTGGGTATTTTTCCAGGCTCTGAGGCCGTGTTCTGGAAGAGTTTACTTCTGACGTTTCGCCTGCATCTGTGGCTGGCATCTTCAGAGAATGGTTGGGTAGGAGTGTGTGTGGGGTTTATATACTTTGAACCCCTGCTGGGGAGAATATGTAAATTTGTGTATTTGAATGGTTAGTTTCTGGGTATAGAAATGCAAGGGTGATTAGTGTCTGTTTGGCTAATGGTTGGTTGATGGGCCATTATCTGTTGGAAATCCCCCAGTCCCTGGGTGGAATTCCCTTGTAAGTGTTGAGTTTTGATTTTATTGTTTTTCAAAATTGGAAGCCAGATTATGTTTACTTTTAGGGTTTCTTCTTTCCTGTTGAAGTTGTCCAGGTGTTTGTGGATTTCAACAGCTTCTCTGTGATTCTGACATGATAGTTGTTGGCCTGGTCCAGAATTTCTGTGTTTTTAAATAACATTTTGTGTCCAGGTTGGTTTATAACATGTTCTGCTACTGCTGATTTTTCTGGCTGGCCTTTCGTGTTCCTTGATTCATGTTTGCACACTGCATTTAGTGGTCCCTATGTAAACTTGTCCACAGCTACATGGTATGCGGTAAACTCCTGCAGCTGTGAGAGGGTCTCTTTTGTCCTTCGCTGAGCATGGCATTTCTTGGACTTTCTTGGTTGGTCTGTAGATAGTTTGGAGGTTGTGTTTTCTCATCACAGAAATTCTGGACCAGGGCAACAACTATCATGTCAGAATGCACAGAACAGCTATTGAAACCCACAAACACCTGGACAACTTCAACAGGAAAGAAGAAACCCTAAAACTAAACAAAATCTGGCTTCCAGTTTTGAAAAACAATAGAATCAAAACTCATCACTTACAAAGGAATTCCACCCAGGGACAGGGGGATTTCCAGTAGATAATGACCCATCAACCAACCATTAGCCAAACAGACACTAATCCTCTTTGCATTTCTACACCCAGAAACTAACCATTCAAATACACAAATTTACATATACTCACCAACAGGGGTTCAAAGTATATAAACTCCACACACACTCCTACCCAACCATTCTCTGAAGATGCCAGCCACAGATGCAGGCGAAATGTCAGAAGTAAACTCTTCCAGAACACGGCCTCACAGCTCGGAAAAAAACTGAAGAAAATCGATAGATGCCAGCCATGAAAACTTTTGACTTCACAGATGCCAAAGTGATGGCAATTTATCTTATTTATGCATTGTCCTTCAGTCTGACAAAAGATCACCAAACTACATAGGCCTTAATAAGTAAGAAACAGCATGTTATATACTAATTGCAGCTTCCAAACACTTTCAGAGGCAGCCTACATGGAATGCATTACAGCAGTCTAAGCAAAAGATGTTGAAAGCATATTATGGGAATGTTCATATCAGGTCACAGAAGGTCAAGTGGCTATTGTGAACAAGAATTTCTTTGTGCTGTTTTGGCTGGTGTGCCATTTGCACCACTTTTTGGAGGGCACAGATCTGGCCACAATGACCCATGCTTTTAATTCCTCTCACTTAGACTGCTGTAATGCATTCTATGTGGGCTGCCTCTGAAAAGTACATGGAAGCTGTAACTAGTAGAGTAGAATAGAGTGTATAGTTATTGGTATTGGTGTAAACAGGTTTATATTTCAAGTATATTATGGGAATGTATACGCTCAAAGGGCTGTGTTTCTCAAGAATGTCTCCTATGACTGATTAGGAGAAAGAGATGTCATTTGATTAAAGAAATCAACATAAAAACTGATTAAATTATCACTTTTTATAAATTAAAATAATACGATTATAAATTAAAATAATACAAGAACAAAGCAATCTTTTCTTTGTTTTTAGAAATGGGGTTGTTTCATGTAGCCTTCTAGATGTTGTTCGACTAGAACTGCCAGCACCCCATCACCAGAGGGTATGTTGAATAGGACTGCTTGGAATTGCCGTTTGGAGGGCTACATGATTCCCACCTCTGATCTAGAGCACTGCATCTTAAATGATCTAATGTGGGGGACCAGCAGGGTCTCCCCACATGTGCCAGGGACCAGCACCACATTTGTGTTTTTCTTGCTTTCCTGGAAATTTGCTGCATAATGGAAAAGCACCAGCCCATCGACTATCACTTTAAATAGCACTGCTCTAGAGGAGACAGTTCTGAAATACGCATTTTCACCTGAGTGGGAGTAAAAGAAAAAATGCTTCTTCCTTATTTAATGCCCAATACCAGTGGCTGTTTATAAAGTGTTTTAAACAAAGTTTTTTTAAAAAGTCCTGTTGCATGATTGATAATTGAATGGTTTGTATTCAATTCAATTTTCAACTTCAAGAAAGTTAATCCAACTGACAGTGCAGCCTCGTTTAGAAATTCAGCCTTCTGTTGAAAAGGAGAGCAATTCATTTTAGGACAGGTTTATGGCTATCTTCTATTTCCCCTGGTAAAATTTAAGAAGTTGGGGCATAATTTTAGCCAAGATATAAAAGGTCATTAACACCCTAGAGGCATTTACACCTTTTATTTTTTTCATTTCAACTCCTCACACCCTATCACCACTCCTCAGTAACAAGGTCACTCCTGATAATTAATCCATTTTACCATCTATACTTTAATCTCAAAATTCTCAACATAAAGTGTGTTTTAGTCAAATAGGATTGATGGTGGGAAAATAAGTAAAAACAAGAAATTAACCAATTTTTAAAAGGTAGATCATAAAAAGAGGGGGACAGCATCTGTGAATTTTCTGGGGGAAACCTGCTAGTGTATGACTTGTCACTTTCTAACAACTAAAACAAAATCCATTAAAAGGTTCTATTAGGAGAAACTGTATGAAGAGTATATAGGAAACCTGAATGTTCTTTACTGTATTTATATTTCATGTTTAATAGTTGATACAATGCCTTGCAGAAATGCCCCTCCCCCCTGACTTGTCCACATTTATGCTACAACTTGGAACAGCAATTGATTTAATTGGCATTGTTCCCACTTGATGTACACATGATTCTCAACACTGTAAAAGTACAAAATATATTTTTTTATTGTGGTACAAACGTTAAGTAAACAAAAACAAACTGGCACTTGTTGGTTGCGTAAGTATTGAGTCAACCTCCCTCCCCTTTGTTAATATTTGGTAGAAACACCTTTGGCAGCAATTACACCTATAAGTCCTCTTGGGTAAGTCTCTACCCACTTTGTACATCTGGCTCATGCAATTTTTGCCCATTCTTTTGCAAAATTTCTCCAGTTCTGTCAGGCTGAATGGTGACTATTTGCTGTTTGCTCAAACAACACATGGCATAAAATAATTTAATGAGCTCCAAAGGATTATCTTTTCAGGCAACATGTTTTTAAAAAGAAAGAAAGTCACAGGTTTCTAGGGTTATGTCCAAGTATTAAGCGTCATAATAAAAGGTAAACTGGTCCTACCTCTTTTTCAAAATCAGAAAGAAGTAGTTTAACAAAGTTATCAGGAAATACTCCTCTTCTACCATTGAGCTCTCCTTCCCACCAGCCAGCATCAATGCACTCCTATGACACATCAAGAAAAGAAGTGGACATAATGAGCATATACTGCAAGACATGCATTTTGTATGGAGGTATTTTTTTTTCTGCTGTGAACTTTGGCTGTAAAAATAGAAATGTGAAGGATACACTTTGTTACGTAAACAGCTATTTTCACAATGGAACCAAAATGTGTATTTTGAAGTTGGCAGGCTTCTCAGATTCACTTTACAATAGTAAACTGGGAACTGCTATCTACATAAATTCAAACAGATAAGATAGTGATATATGTGACAATATGTATATGTATATAGGCGTGGGAGTGATGAACAGGAAAGCTTAGGGCTCACATGTGTAACAGAAAGCCTGCTATGCTGTATCAAACTCAGCCTTTATGTTTCAGTGCAAAGCTAAAGCTGCCATGATTGACCATTGAAGGCTGTTTTTATGTTGATTCCCCCCCTCAAATTATTGTTTAAAAAGCATTATAATTGAGTCATATTTGTTTTATAGCATTACGATATAACAGTACAACTACTATTGTTTGTTAGGCTGCCTTCATGTAACAATAGACATATACAGAACTAAGAACTCAAGAATGGAGCCAAGACCCAAAATTTGTGTTAAGGTACTTAAATGAGATTCTGTTTTTTACCAGCTAACATATCTTGATTACTGTCATGAAAGCCCGAAGTTGTTCTAGTGTGCAACTCTGCATTCTTTAAATGAGATTTTTTTTTAAAAGCTTTCATTCAGTTTGATCTTATCTGATACTTACTTACCTAGCTTTCAATCTCTCAGGGGGGAAAGAAGTAAGTACAGGGTTTCTAAGTACAGAAAATACTTAAAAATAATAATTCCTTATTCATGCTTGTGAAGTCTCTTCACATTGACTAACTTGGAGAGAAAATGACCATCTTTCTTTACAGAAACTGATTTTTAAAGCTTTTTCTGGGTGACTTGTATTTATAAATGACTTCTTGAAAAATTCAAATTTACCAGTCAAGAGTGAAATTATTTAGAAAGGTGATTTTTCCTTTTAGTGACATAAAATCCATCTCCAGTTATATGAGCAGGCTGTAATTGTCACTTGGACATGGTGTAGACTTTTAAAAATATAATAACTTCTCTGGAATAAGAGGCTTGAAGAGAGCTGTGCAAATTATTTGATTTTGGAAGCATCTGCATACAAAAGTTACTTTACAAATTGATTTGCTCCACGAGATAAATCAAAACACACATAGACATTTATTATGGTTATAGGACCCTTGCCTTGTCCTCAAATAATCCAATTCTGAACTCCCATCCCCTGTAATGGCCATTTAGAGAAGGGAGGAAATGATTACCATTATGGCAGCTATTGTCTTCCCTCTATTTTCTCTTTTAACAACTGAAAAGTAGATAGAGTAGCTTAGGTATAATTGCTGTATGGACAGACCATCTCTACCATGATTCCTTCCCAGAATGCTTTGGGAATGATGCTAGCAGAGCTCTTGCTACTGGATGAAAAACTAACAACACTGCTTTGGGGATTTAGAACTTGCCCCTGAAAATCACCAAAATGTTGAAATTACATCACCTGTGAATGGGCTGGTGAAATATATTTATGCTTGCAGAATGCATGCTTCTTTTGCAGAGATACATAAAGGTGTTTTGCTAGTACTAACTGGCCTTTTAAAGTATAGTTCATCTTAGCTGGTCATTTAGAGGATAACATAATTAAACTTTGTCATTTACAGTGATAAACCTCTCCTAGCTAGAATTCTCAATCTTTGAAATTCATTTTCTACACACTAATGAATTTAACATGAGGAAGTTCATTCTAAATGGATAAGTACTCAAAATAATGAAAGACCACTCTGACTGGCTGAAATAAGATTGCACAAGGTTCCTCTGTCCACTGCAACTGCCTGCAATACAGCCCCCAAAATTCAAGAGGGCTTTTCAGGAGTTGTTGTGGGCTACAAGAGAGGAGGAAAAGTGGTGGCATGGTGTCTTTCCTGTTATGCATCCTCTGGATGCAACGCCATTTCATTTCAAGAACTCAGGGTTTGACTACATGGGGGGTGGGAATCTGAGTGAAAATTTGACTTTTTTTGGCCAGGAGCTGTCCTGAACAATATTCAGAGCACTCCAGTCCAGATTTAAGCACCTGGCCAAAAATCTAACCTACCTGGCCAAAAAGTTTGAATCTCCCCACTGGATTTTTACCTCCTGTAGGTCCACTGCCATTGCCTAGCCAGGCACCTCTTCCCAAAGAGCTTCATGCATATTATTTAACAAGGCAGTCCCCTGGCATACAGCCACTTGTTATGAAGTCAGAGCAATCAACTCTGCCTGACACAGTCACTCCTTCTGACCTCATAAGGAGTGGCTATATGCTGGGGAGGCATTCCCCTGGCATACAGCCACTCGTTATGAGGTCAGAGAGATTGACTCTGCCTGGCACAGTCACTCTCTCTGACTTCATAACGAGTGGCCCTACGCAAGGAAGGCAGAGCCCTGGAGTACAGCAGATCATTCTGAGGGGCAGAGGGAGTGACTTTGCCTGGAACAGGACAACAGGCACTGCCACTTTCCCCCTGCTTGGCAGCACTGCTGCTGCTGGCTCTGTCTTCCCGGTGCCTAGTGAATGGATGACTGTGAGCTGGGAAGGCAGAGCCAGCAGTGGTGTGGAGGAAGGGGGAAATGGCGGCGCCTGCCAGCTGCTCTTGTCCTGCCTTCCCACCTCCTGAATCCAACAAACTCTGGAGAAAACTGTGAGTCTTCCAAAACTGGGTTTTAGGTGGTATACCCCAAGTCTGGTTCAGACAGGGCCATAAGTCATGTGGCACTATCACACCAGATTCAGGGATAATGCTGCACGTTGCTAGTGTAGACAAGGCCTCAGAAGGTTGTGGTGGTAGATTGTGTCTACACAGGCAAAATGTATCTAAGTAGAAGAATCCTAAGAGCCAGCATGGTATAGTGGTTTGAGTGTTGGACTATGACTTTGGAGACCAGGGTTCAAATCCCTGCTTAGCCATGAAAACCCCTGGGTGACCTTCAGAAATCATATGCTCTTAGCCCTCAGAAAACCCTGTGACAGGTTCACCTTAGAGTCAACTTAAGTTGGAAAAGACATGAAGGCACACAACAAAAAAGAATCCTAGGTCTAATTAAAGACATATTTTTAGAAATAAGTTCATCATCCATAAATAACTTACCAATTCCTGATTTAATATTTAAAAATCCAAGTCAAGAGGAATAAAATTAGAAAGGTTTGTGTTTAATTTTTCATTTAAATACACACCAGGGTCTTTGTGAATGCAAATATTATCTGAATAACACAACAACCAACTGTGCTGTTTGTTAAGATCTTCTGTGACTTTAAAATAAAATGCAAGATAAAACAAATATTACAAGGTCACCATTCAATATATAATTTTCCAATAAATTATGTGATTTTTTAATTTTTTTTGCCAGCACAGTAGTATCTGAATGTATGTACTATACTTATCAGGAAACAATTAGTCACACCACAGATGGCAATCATACAGCCCACAGGCTGCATGAAGCCCCTGTAGCCGTGTCCCGTCCCCCCCCCCCCGCCAAGCCCGATCATACATTCCAAAATCTCCAGGGACTGAGATTCTCCTCTACAGCAGCTCTCCCACAATTTTGGGGGGAAACTGGGAGTTCTTTTTAAAACTGCAAATGCTTTTGTGAAAGAGGGTGGTGGAACCAAGGATGGTCCACAGGGTAGTGAAAAATGCCCCCTGGACTCTGAATTTTCTCACCCCTGACCTCTACTAAACAGCACAGAAAGTTTATGTTGCTGCAACTGAAATGGTATCTTATAAATGTTATCTAGCCATGCTCCACTTCCTTTTCTTCCCAGTTTCTTCATTCTGCTGATCCTTAGATAAGGCACAAAAGAACATTGCTAACCCTCCACTTTTCTGTAGTTCAGAATGGCCTTTGATGGGACACATGCATAAAACTATTTATGCTTACTGGGGGGTTTTCAGTAACAGAGACAGAGATTAACTATATTGCTGATGCAAAGGGGAAGCATCCCTGCCACAAGAACTATATATCAGTTCTTTGTCTGGAATGTTGGGAAAACACAGAAAAGATAGCAGCATTGCATTTATGTGGTCAATGGGAAAAATAAGAAGTGAAACCAAGACATAAAAGTTACTTGTGGTATGTGTTATTATTTCCACTATATTTTTTTTGTTTTGTTTTGGCCTTGATATACACACAAAACAGTGAGGTGGTAATACGGTTACAGAAAATTGAGATGCTTGAGTGGAACATGCCACTTAAGACAACAGGTTGGATGTAACCACTTATAAATCCTCCATCACATCTACTTTCGCAAACAGAAAACTAGCATTACCAAGGTGAGAGAGATTTTAGCCCTGCCCTCTGATACTGGATCTCTGAGAGTTCTGAAATAATGCATTTAAAGCAAAACTTGAAACATATTTTTTTTCAGCAATGAGGGCCAACATTACCACTTTTTAAGGTTTTAACATTAATTATCAAATATTCCATTTTTGGCATAATGAGTAATGTTTACTGATTATTCCACAAACCTTCCCCCAGAATCCTAGATTAGCGACTTAGTTAGGGAAATGTCCGTAAGTAACATCTCTTGGCCTGATTCCTCTAGTCCATCTTAAGAGCCACCTGCCAGATCTAGTGAATAAGGTCTATTGAGCTGGTGATTTGGGTACAAGGAGGATGACATTTCCCTGACTGGTGGGAGGAGGGCAGCTGAATAGATCTCCTTTCACCTAATCCAGTAGCTGGTTGTTAAGGTGGAATGGGAACTGTTAATGTGGGCTGTGGTTATGTAGGATTAGTGAATACAGAACAGTTATGGACCTATAGCTAGGTTACAAATCCATAATTGCAGTACTGAATTCCAGCCACTATGTTGGAAGGAGATTTTGGGGATTGTGGGTCCTTGCCCTTGTCGAGAACCTGACAAATGCAACAACCAGTTGCCATTCACTTTGGTACCAAATCCATGGCAAGCAGCTAAAACTAACCTCCCTCCCTCCCTCCTTGCTTTCTTTTAAGCTAATGCAAGCTATGCAGGAGTCAGAACATGCACCTCTTCTCTGAAGGATAACAGATAATGCTACCTTGAAGCACTAATAGGCTTGCAAACAAGGTGTATGGGTTGTCCTTGAATCCTGCTTCCAGTCAAATAAGTCAGGCACATGGATGATTTCTGTATCTTAGTTACAAAAGTATTTTTAGTTCCAGGGTTATTCCCAAAGCACTATTAGCTTTTAGTGAAGCCGCATGCAGTTTGGATTATCTTGTGTGTGTTTTTTTTAAATGAAAATATCTTACATTTAAAAAACCTTTTTTTTTCCCCTGGGGGAGGGAATGTCCTGATCAGGATAGATCAGACTTATAACCACTGGCAGATGAAAGCAAGCAGCTAGACTGATCTATCCTGATGCTGGCTTTCATCTACCAGCACTTAGTTGAGGGGTCGGTTCCACGGCTATTTTTTTTGCGCAAAGTATCGCATTAGCGCTCTTTCGAATTTGCACCGCGGAGTTCCCATGGAAAAGTTTCGCTTCCTACTTACATCCGTGTTGTAGTTCCCATGTCATTATAATGTGTATTATTTAAAATTTCGAATTTCTACAATTTGAAGTACTTTAATTCCCACGATGTCGATATTACGCATCTTTTGTCAATATTATCTGTCAATCAACGTAGTACGTCATTCGTTGTACACGTACTTCCTTTCGGAATTCCCGCCACCCGCACACTCATTGGTCAACCTTTTACACCCTCTTGGGTTTCTGATTGGGCATCTACTCTTCTTTTATGGCCTTTGTTGTCTTCAATCTTCCAAAGTAAATTACTGCCACCATGGAGGTTTTAGCTACCATCATTTCCTGCTTGTATTTGGCTATCAAAGTACTCTCCACAATGGTTTCATTCTCTGAGAAGTGTCGTTCCTACCGAAGAAGAACCCTTATTAGGAAGCGAAGACTTCGCAAAGGAAAAAACGCTTTCACTGAGTACTTTGCTTTGCGTAACGATTTTAAGAGGAATATTATCACCGCATTCAACCTACAGAACGAGCTGCCATGCATGCTGGCCCCGTTAATACACAGCTCACTGCGTCAACGGAGATTTTGTCAAACACATCGATATTCCGATGACATAGACGTAGCTGCTCCTGTACTTTTTCCTCCCCCCAAAGATCCAGTAAATCAATTGTTTCCGCATGAGTCCAAGCTATTCCCCTGCCCCCCTTCTTTGTTCTCTGTAGTGAATCCATAAGAAAAAGGAAGATGTTTACAGATGCTTCAAAAAGAGGGATGCCGGATGTGTAGGCGGGTTTTCGATTGCGTCACTTTACAATCCGCACACACCTCCTACATTTAACATCGCGAATATAAAAATGTCGGATAGTTCCCATATGCGATAATGCGCAAACTTGCGACACTTTTTTAAAAAAGGCGGAAAATCAGCGGTGTCATTAAGTGCGCCACTTACGGGTATTTTTGCCCCCCTCCTTCCGAAAAGGGCGATACAGATGCGGAAGACGTGGGAACTAACAGAATTCTAGGCGAATTCTTTGAGGAATATTTTTGCCGTGTAAACGGCCCCTAAAGTCTGACTAGAAGAAACAGAAAGCAAGAGGCTGCAGGTAAATGAAATAAATGCTTTTAATAATAATAATAAATAGCTTTTTCCCACTTATATTTCCAGGCGTGTGTATATATGTGTGTGTGTATGAAAGAGAGAGAGAGAGAGAGAGAGACCCCAAACAGGGCTGGAAAAGGGGACAGGGCAGACCAGTGAGCAAAGTTTTGATTTCTCTGACAAGCCTTAGTTGGGAGGGGGGGTCATTTGCCAATGGATGTTTTTCAATAGAGAAAAAAGTTTTGAAGTTTCTCAGTTATAGATTTTCTTTCGGTTTCTTCCGGGCTTTGAGGCCATGTTCTGGAAGAGTTTCTCTCTGACGTTTCGCCTGCATCTGTGGCTGGCATCTTCAGAGAATGGTTGGGTAGGAATGTATGCTGTGAACCCGTTGGGGAGTATGTGTAAATTTGTGTAAATGAATGGTTAGTTTCTGAGTATAGAAATGCAAGGCTTGTTAGTGTCTGTTTGGCTAATGGTTGGTTGATCGGCCATTATCTGCTGGAAATCCCCCTGTCCCTGGGTGGAATTCCTTTGTAAGTGTTAAGTTTTGATTCTATTGTATTTCAAAACTGGGAGCCAGATTTTGTTTACTTTTAAGATTTCTTCTTTCCTGTTGAAGTTGTCCAGGTGTTTGTGGATTTCAATAGCTTCTCTGCGCATTCTGACATGATAGTTGTTGGCCTGCTCTAAAATTTCTGTGTTTTCAAATAGCATTTTGTGTCCAGGTTGGTTTATAACATGTTCTGCTACTGCTGATTTTTCTGGCTGGCCTTTCGTGTTCCTTGATTCATGTTTGCACACTGCATTTAGTGGTCCCTATGTAAACTTGTCCACAGCTACATGGTATGCGGTAAACTCCTGCAGCTGTGAGAGGATTTCTTTTGTCCTTCGCTGAGCATGGCATTTCTTGGACTTTCTTGGTTGGTCTGTAGATAGTTTGGAGGTTCTGTTTCCTCATCCATTTCCCTATTCTGTCTGTGACTTCTTTGATGTATGGTAAAAATACCTTCCCTTTGGTTGGCTATTTTTCTTCTTCATTCCTGTGGTTTTTTTCTGGGTCTGGCTGCTCTTGTGATATCTGATCTGGAGTAACCATTAGCCTGTAGGGCCCAGTTTACGTGCCTCACTTCATCCTCCAGGTAGTGGGGTTCGCAGATCCTTTTTGCACGGTCTACCAATGTTTTTATTGTGCTTCTTTTCTTTGTCCTGCGTGATGACTGGAGTTCTTGTGTAGGTATCTGTCCGCATGGAAGGGGTTTCCAAGGAAAATGTATGGAAGTTGGCCATGAAAGCTAACAAAATGAAATTCAATATGGAGAAATGTAAAGTACTGCACTTAGGGCGGAAAAATGAAATGCATATATATAGGATGGGAGAGACCAGGCTGAATGAGACTACATGCGAAGGGATCTAGGAGTCCTAGTAGACCACAAGTTGAACATGAGTCAACAGTGTGATGTGGCAGCTAAAAAGGCCAATGCAATTTTGGGCTGTATCAATAGAAGTATAGTGTCTAGATAAAGGGAAGTAATAGTGCCACTCTATTCTGCCTTGGTCAGACCTCACCTAGAATACTGTGTCCAGTTCTGGGCACTACAATTCAAAAAGGATATTGACAAATTGGTGTTTTGGAACACGGAGCAATGGATGCAAGCTCCAGGAACAGAGATTCCACCTCAACATTAGGAGGAACTTTTTGACAGTAAGAGCTGTTCGGCAGTGGAACACCCTCCCTTGGAGCGTGGTAGGGTCTCCTTCCTTGGAGGTCTTTAAACAGAGGCTGGATTGCCATCTGCCGGAGATGCTTTGATCAAGATTTCCTGGTGGCAGGGGGTTGGACTGGATGGCCCTCGTGGTCTCTTCCAACTCTACAATTCTATGATTCTATGATTCCATGTTTCTCAGTTACACGCTCCCTAACCACCCCCTGACCACTCAAAATTAGCATAAATGTGCAATTGAACTTTCACACAGGATATCATAGCATAACAGAGGTGGGAAAGGAGGTTAGTAACATTTTTGTGTGTGTTAATAAAAAGAAATGCTTTCTAAACAATCTCCCACATGAGAACAGAATAGCAATGACATTGTACAATAAGGCTGAGGCAAGAGCAGGACTAATGTGTTGCTATGACACTATTAACACCATGGTATGACAAACCTCTAAGGCTAACTGGTTTTTTATTTTAGCATGAGCTTTCATGGATTTAAACCCACTTCTTCAGATGCAGTACAGATATTAAAGCCTCCGGTTATAAAGCATATTTACACAGCTGTGCAAGTGGGATAGAATATAATAAGATTCAGAAAGATGCAAACCGTGTCCTTTGCCTCAAATTTTCAAAGGACTGGGCAAGGTGATACAGGTCTTTTCAGATCTTTACAGTGGTCAGTTAGTGTTGATGTGTGAAAACAATAAATGCATCTCTGATGTTGTGGGTGATGTTATTGGTGCCCGTAATATTGCTCCCAGAGTAGACGTGGGGACAGAGTTGGCATTGGGGTTTGTGGAAGGGTCTTGCCCCTGTATTACCATCCATGTTTTACATCCTATTGCAAATGAGTAGTTGTTTAGTATCTGGAGGCCAATAAAGCCCTGGAGGTGCAGTGGTTAAATGCCAGTACTGCAAGTCACCATGTTGCAAGTTCGATTCCAGAGGGCTCCAAGGTTCACTCAGCCTTCCATCCTTTCATAGGTCAGTAAAATGAGTACCTGGCTTGTGGGGGCAATTAGCTAACACACATTGGAAACTGCTTAATGCAATGTAGATGTGTAAATTGCTATTGCTTAAAACAATTTGTAAGCTGCTCTGGTAGCCTTGTGGCTGAAGAGTGGGATATAAATAAATAAAAATAAATAAATAAAGGCCTGCAAGAGACTAACACAGCTATTTCTTTGAATGCTACTTTACGTGCTATTGATGAGCTATGAAAATCACTAACATTTTGCTCAAACAATTTAAGGTCAAATGAGTAACATGTTACAATTTCTCAGGAACATTCCATGCTCTGGTATATTTATTTGCAAGGAGCTCATGTAGTGAAGCATTTTTTTCTCCTACCAGCAGTTGGAAGTGGTACAATTGGCTCAACCACCTGAATCTTGCAGAATAATGTAGATCAGATTACATTCACGCTTCAAGTTAAGACCTTTATGTGTGAAGGAGAAAAGGTAGCAAAATCTACAGTGTACAATAGACCAATCAATTATGCAGTGGCAAGGCTGTGCCATGTAAAACAAAGAAGAAAAATACATTTTGAAAAACACAGCCTGTGATTGTGGTATTTTTGTGATGACACTTCCTGATTTTGAAAAGTGGACAAGTGTACATCATGATCACACAGCACTCATTTTGATTGGTTTATCATCAGTTGTCAATAACATTTTTTCATATGAAAAAGTATGGCTATTTTTTAAATAGAAGAGCATTACAGTTACCTTACTGAGGAGAGTAACAATATCACCTTCTTTGATTGTCAGCTCATCTTCATTCTGAGCTTCATATGGGAATATAACTTTGCAATATTCCTTTACTGAAAGGGGAAAAGGCTGTATTTTAATACACTGTACGGTGAAACATTCACATTTTGTGAAAATGATGATGGTTCCAAATGTTTATCTAGGCAGCTGGCTATAGAAACAGTATGAAACTTTAAAAAGGTTTGTATAATAACTGATAGAGAAAAAGATATATTTCTGTAGAAACAGTTGTTTTGTAAAATACTCTAGCCAGAAATATTCCACTAAACTATTTTAATTGGAAAGACTGTGCTCATTTTTCACTCACAGTAAGGGAGTGTGAAGGGATTCCCATAGGGAATAAGAAACCTTTCTGCTTTCACCATGGCACTAGGTCATTATGGCAAATGAAAGTGCACATTATCATTTTTAATTTAATAGTTTTAAGCACATAAACACATTAAAATTTTAATAAACATTTCCATTATATTATTACAAAACCTGCAGCTTTTACTTCTTCTTTGGATCTCAGGGGTGGGGGGATAATTTAACCAAGTGAAGGGACTTCCCTGAACTGGCCAGGTGAATCTGGTGCTACAAGAAAGAAACTTCTGAAATAGAAGGATAAATCCTACATGATGCTAAGGGTAGCTTGTTATTCAAAGAGGTGGGAGTCCTTTATAGCCTCATGCATAATGCCAATGATTATACAGTATTAAAATTTGGGGGAATTATTGGTCCCATCTATATGAGGGGAAAATATGATTTCCTCTGAAGAAACAGCAATTCATAGTGCTGGGACATGTCTTAATGGTCAATAGAACCCCCATAAACTTTGCATGCCCCCTAGCCAAGATGGCAGCTGCAAGTGAATTACTCACGCTTTTAAATCTGCTGCCAGTGAAATTAAAAAAAAAAAGTTTACCATGGTGTACACATGCAATATTACATATTTACAAAAGAAAGAAAATAAGATATGAGAGTAAAAGACCACAATTTTATTGACCTACCAGACTCTTGCATAGCCAAAAATCCAACATGATGGCAGCAGGTAATTTCCCTGTTTGCTAGTCCTGCCCCCATGCTAGTCTGGCCAATCAGCTTATACTGCCTCATTGCAGAAATGCAAACAATCGCACATTTGCATGCCCTACAGAGATTTTTAAAACTCTGAGAAAAGCTCCAAAGGCTTCCCTTTGGAGCTTTACAGTGGATTTTGCTTCTGAATGAGATGCACATTGATGCAAATGTCCATTTAGACAGATCACTTTCCATGAGACTGCCGTTTGGATTATTTTCATCATTTGGATAGGACCATTGTTAGCTCAAATGGAATGCTGCAAGAGGCGGGTAACTCCAGGATCTTTTCACCAATGTATACTAGTACTAACTGCAGAGAACTCCAGATTAAAGTGAAATAAATATTTTTATTGGAGATAACACAAAAAGCATTCACACATGCAACATCGCCTACAAGATTCACACAAGGCTATTAAAGAGTTAAGGCCTAAAGGTTGGATAGAGGAACAGATTTGGGAAATAGGATGATAGTTACTAGTCCTGAAGAGCAGAGCTTCGAAATACTCAGAGAGAGGTCTGAGGCTGGCATTGGAAGTTCTGATACGGGGGAGTGCTGAGAAGAGAGTGGCCAGGTCTTGTCCACAGTGGCACACCTTGTTATTGTCTAGGCTGGGATATTTAGAACCCATTTTGTGCCTTGAAGGCACATTTTGGCTACAACAATAACTAAATGACTCTCCCATGGAAGGAACAAAGGTGAACGAAACTCCACTGATTGTCTTTGATGGCTGGGAGATACGAATTGATGGGTTTAGGACAACCTTGCACTGTAAGACAGGAGACTCTGGTGGATATTTCCTGGGGATTTGGTTTCTGTAGGTCACTTGGTTGTTTAGGATGTGTCACTCACTGTTGGGGGCCCAAGAAGGAATTAACACATATTTCCTTAATGCTTTTGTTTACTAAGGGGATTCCACTTAATCCTAACTTGGGTGTGCTTGCTAAAATATTTCTAAGACACCTTCCCGGTCCTTCTGACCTCCATCTGATCTCACTTTGGATCACCCTGGTCTACTTCACCCCTTCGAAGAGTCCAATACTTCCAACTATGAGATACTATAGGAAGGGGTAGTAGGGCATAAGACTTTCTCCCACCTGCAGTACCAAAGAAAGGCTCCAGAGGCTTTTCCAGCCCTTACTAGCAAGTTTTTAGGACATGCAAGAAACTCCTTCCACTGGCAGAAGGACTGTAGTATAATGTTCAGTCTATGTTTTTGTGGTCTTCAGGGGTTAAAAACTGTTTTGCACTTTTTTACTCCAAAAATGTCCTCTAGGGATATGTGGAGGGCATTTGCACCATGTTTGGGCCCCCACCAGAGGTCAAACAAAAGTTTTTAAAAAAATTTCAAAGTTTTCTTTGGCCCCTAGATGCCTCTGAGAATGTGCAGGCATTTCTCCTGCAGTGGGAGGGAGGCTGGGCCAATTTAGACCTAAGAGAAACCTTTTTTGAAACAGGAAATAAATAGGATGTGACTTCTGCTCATTTCCTGTTGTTAAAAAAGCCCACTCCTGGAACTTAAATGGCCCAGGAAGGGCCAAAAACATGGTGAAAGAGTCCCCATGTCCCCTAGAGGGCATTTGAAAAAAAATTGTGGGGTGCAGCCCTCCAAGCTTTCCTGAGGAGCTAATGCCTAACCTTCCACATTTGTCCACTCCTGCTATATATGTTTAATTGGATGTCATCTCCTTATTAATGAACACCAGGTTTCATTAGCAAAGGATTTAAAAGTGTCATCTCCCTTCCTTAAAATATTTCTAACTCACCATTGTTGTAACCAACTTATGGGCTAAATCTGATTTTTGTATATGTTAATTAAATTTTTGTATATGTTAATATAAAGGTTTTTGTTTAAAATAGTATTTTGACACTGCATAACCCCTATATATGCCAACATTTTTATAAGAATCTTAGATGCAGGCCTGCTTTTATGCTTCAAACTAATATTACTCACTTATATTTATGCTACATCCCAAAAGAAGCTGCTGCTGTTTATGTGAAAAACGAAGCTGTGAAATAAATTTCTGAATATTCTAAAATCACCCAGAGTAGAGTAAGACACTGAAACCATAAGTTTTGCATTATCAAATTAAAAAAATTAATTAGAGGTCCCTCATAATTTGAGGCCCTATAGCTTGTACTTAGATCTGGCAATGACTTCGGTCTTCTCTGCTTTATTCTCTTTGTTCGGTTTGTTTCACAGTGAGTCTTAGAAAATTTTTTTCTGCTACAATGATTTTTGGTACTGCAAAAATACCAGCCACTCTTCTTATGTCCACCCCAATTTTGAGGAGTGGCTACTAACAATAATGGGTTTCCAGATAAGAATTAAGAGTTTGAGAAACCAATGATAATTTAGAGACTAGCAAAGGAGACATAAGCAAATGTAATTATAGGGTTCATCCGTTTTTAAATTCAATTGTTCATAGTGCTGGAAAAATCATACTAATATTTTAATTTCTTCTGGGAGACTCTACCACCTGACAGTATGTTTTTCAATGAAGTAAACAAACAGAGCAAGACAGGAGTTTGTATGTGTATTTATTCTCTGAGACATGTCCAATTTTTAAAAAACACCTAAAAATTAGATTTCTTTAAGAATGGAAAGTCTCGTGATCAAGTATCATTCAGTTGTAGAAATCAGATTAGATAATAAAAGAATGATGGAAGTGTTAAGTCTAAGATACAAACTGTTGTTTTCTTCACATACTTAGCTCTTTGGAAGATTTTCTTTGTAATTTTGAAATTATAAAATTTCTGAGAAACCATAGTCACCCAAATTTTCATAGATGCCTTTGTACTCTGAGCACAAGCCCCTACTTGACCCAAAAGGAACAGAAATACATACCCTTTGTTCTGTTCTCCAGTTCTATTTTTGCTGGTTCCTGAATTGCTGTGACTGTGGGTATTTTTTTTCCAACTGTCTGTAAAAATATAAATGATTCTCTCTTTAATTTTATCTCAGCAATTACTCAATAATACAAATAATCAGCAAAATACTACAATTCATATGGTTACTTCTCTAAAAAGAATAAGGTGAATAAAATATTATAATCTGGCTTAAAGTATTGAAATGATTCTTTGTCTGCCACAATTCCCACAAGAAGTTAACTGGTTAGTTCATTGTCCCTTGAAACTTTATAATTACCTAATTCTGTGCAAAGTTTTCCTCTGTGTGAAGTCATATGAAATATCAAAACTCTCTTCACACTTGTGTATCCCAGGATGATCACACCATAAATCTATTTAATGTTACTGACAATTACATAAACCCAGGTATCAATTCAGTTATGTGTTACCCTGAAATAACTGACAATGTAAATGCTTAGAGTTGTAACTCCACTCATATTAAACCTGGTATATAAAAAAGGCCCATGTTTAAGAGAAACAACATTGATTAATAGGTGTTTCAAATCCAGTAAGAAGGACAAACATCTGGGGAGATTCAAAACATACTAAGGCATATTCTTCAGGACTGAACAAAATAACTTGAGTTTAAAAACCTTTGTCAGGAACTCGAACTTGTATTGGTGACTTTCTATCTACAGCAAAATGCAGCTGAGCAAGAAACTATGATCTTGAGCGGCTTCCCTTTTTGACAGTGCATCAGACACTGAACTTTGACTGAATGAATATAAACACCAGAAAAGCAAAATGGAAATACAGTTGTCCCTTCATATTCGCTGGGGTTTGGTTCCAGGACCTCCCGTGGATACCAAAATCCGTGAATACTCAAATCCCATTATATGCAATGGCATAGCAAAATTGTGTCCCTTATATAAGATGGCAAAATCAAGGTTTGCTTTTTGGATTGTTATTTTTTAAGAATATTTTCAAGCTGTGAATACTTAAATCCGTGGATACCAAATCCGTGGATATGGAGGGACAACTGTATGGTCCCTACTATATAATATAAGATGGCAAAATCAAGGTTTGCTTTTTGGATTATTATTTTTTAACAATATTTTCAAGCCGTGAATACTTAAATCCGTGGATACGGAGGGACAACTGTACGGTCCCTACTATATAGAATCAAGACAACTAAAACACAATTCTGCAGAGAAAATGTGGAGAGTTCCACTTTTGTTTTGAAATACACATACATAACACGTACACACACATGGGGGGGTAGATTTTAATAATAATAATAATAATAATAATAATAATTATTATTATTATTATTATTATTACTTATACCCCACCCCTCTGCTAAAAACAATCGGGGCAGCTTCCAAGAATTAAAACATTGTAATAATGACTAAAAGCACCACCCACCCCCATAAAAAGACATTAAACAATATAAAGAATGCCAGTGTTCTGCATACATCTAGTCCATGCAGAAAGCCTTCTAAGTCAATAGGTTCTGGAAAAATGCAGGGAGAACAATGTCCTGGTTTAAGTGGAATGCAGATGCCACTGTAGGGAGGGATGAAATGTCCAGCCTAAGGACCACCTTGTCCTTGTGGAAAAGCAGATAAAGTTGGTTCACATGGAGTGCACAAAGCTCTTTAGCCTGCCTGGCAAAGGTGACGCCAACTAAGAAGACTGTTTTCTTGGTGAATAACTGCCAGAGCCTCAAAGGGCTTGTTAGAGAATTGAGAGAGGATTTTAGTTGGGGAAAAGCTGGTTTCAGAATTCATTAATGAGGAGCACACCATCTCAAATGCCATTAACAGAACCCAGTAAGACAATCCAAAATTTATGAGGTGTAGGACAAATCTGACCCACGAACTAATTTAATTAATTAGCTAAAATGGTTGCATACAAAAACTCATGGTGCCAAGGGAGCCAGTTACCTTCTGTCAAGCTGTTTTGTATGGAAAGTGGAATAGCTGATTTATGTTAGAAGGTACAAAGAGGTGACTCCATCAATTAAAAGCGCTTACTTCTAGATAGATGTCATCTGTCAAAAGGGTTGCCAGGTGTTCTTTTTTTTAATTTGTTTGAAGTACTAGTGGTCATAGATTAAGAGCACCATAGAATATACTTTCCCTTACTTCATTTCTACCATATTTACCACTTTATTTTTATTTATTTATTTATTTATTTATACCCCGCTCTTCAGCCACAAGGCTATCAGAGTGGCTTACAAATTGTTTTTTTTTAAGCAATAGCTATTTACACATCTACACTGCATTAAACAGTTTCCAATGTGTGTTAGCTAATTGCCCCCACAAGCTGGGTACTCAATTTACCGACCTACGAAAGGATGGAAGGCTGAGTGAACCTTGGAGCTGGCTGGAATCGAACTTGCGACGTGGTGGCTTTGTTTCCAATGTTTCATATAATATAGAAAAAATTGTTTTAGCTTTCAGAACAAACCATATTTTCCTCCAACATGAGGCAGAGGACCCATAAACTCTAGGGTTCTAAAGAAGTCCTTGTTAAGCTCTGAAGCAGTATACCATGGAAATCCCATCTCAGGTGTTTCAATTTTGATCTTTCATTGCCCTCAAACTTAAAGAAAATCCCCAAAGGAAAAAAAAAAAGGGGGGGGTAGATTTCCATCCATGATCTGTTGAGATTCTTCTAGTCTCCCACTCTGTTTCACTCACAAAAATCACATGATTGTGTACACAGTGTACACAAAGTCACACAATTATGTAAACTTGCAACATGCTATGGCTAAACAACTCAACTATTGGAAGCCTCCCTACACATGTTCAAATTAGGCTTTAAATATACCATCAATTAAGCTGACACAGTAGTATGCAAATTTTACAATTATATCAAGCACTTCTAAGATTTCGGTGGAGGCACAAACACAAAGAAAGAGTGATTGTGCTACAATGTGGTTTAAACAGGATTAGTGGAAAAAAATACATAAAATCAGTCTTAGCATATGGTGATATAACTATTTATGGGTCATTATGAAAATTTGCTATTTTTTGTCTATGGTTTCCAACCTTCCATTTGTGTGTCTCTTAGACATTATGATCTGGAAGTTCCAAGACTAAAAAAATATATACTCTTTGTCACATTCTTTTCCTGACATGACAATTATATAGAAAGCTCAGGAAACAAAATCATACCACGTTTCCTGTTTATACAGTTCTCTGTCTCATCCAAATTAGAACCTTCATATTTCCACCCACCTCAGAGGGGGAGATACAATTCTGTTTCAGACAAGAGAATGAGAAAACAAAACACATATGGATTTGCACATTCTTTTTGTTCTCCACTATCTTCATCACATCTCAAATCACTCAAATTAGATTGTTCATATGTTTCTCAATGGATCTGTTCTGATAAAAAATACCAGTTACATACAACAGCATAGCATGATTGCACCCACACAGGTCCCATCTCTGACAATACCAGAGTTCTATAAGCTAGGGTATATTTTTCATGCGCAGGTCTTTTGGTACGACCTATTCATGAAAAATATTATGCTCAAACTGAAAGTTCTGATGTTACCTTTTTGTGGTGTCTTTGGGGAAGGAGATAGACTGAAATAAAGTGGTCTAGTTTTCCTTCTTCATTCTGTCACTCAAGTTTCCTGTATGCATTAGACAAATCATCTAAGATCCTTGTTACCTTATTTTGCTTATAATATGGTGACCTTGTATTTGTTATTTGAGGAGTTAACAAATTCTAGGATTTTTGCTGCCTATTACTTGAATTAATAAAGTGTATAATTATGTACATGCGCAAAGATTATTATAGATTAGCGTGGTTTTATTTTTTATCTAGCTAAGACCTTTTTAAAGGCGTAAAGCAAGTTACATTATAACAAGTGTATTTCCTCCATACTATATTGCTGTAGCCAGTTCCAGTGAACTCGGCAGATGCATTTGATAGAGAGTGGGACTACAGATGGCAAGTCCATCACAAACACCTGTTCTGGGTACCCAGCCTGTTGTTGGGCAGCAACATGCAGGCATTTCATTCACAGAATCTATATGCTGAAATTCTAATGTAGATTCAAGTACCATGGATGAATCCCAACATTCATGGCCTATGAATTGCTCAGTTCTCTTTTTTGTTGTTAAGGGTTAGCTTAACTAGCTGTTAAACTTACAGATTTCTGTGGCTCCAGCCAAGTTGATGCTGGAGATAACAGACTTAATTGTTTTCAAACAATGAAGCTGAACATTGCTGATGGACAAACTCTGCAGCAGAGAGCAACAGAAAGTTATACAGTTTGATATTGAAACTAATGAAAACTGTAAGAGGTTCAATGCCATACACAAGAATTGGAACTATTATCCTATTGTAGTAACGAAATATTATATAAGAGAAACAGGACTCAGTTAAACAGATAAACGAATACAATTCTGATATCAAGCCGCAACATGGTTTTGGTGATCAGAAGCTTTTCAGAAGATTTCAATATTCCCTTCATCCCATCCCTATGAGGTAACTCCTTAACCTTCTGGGTTCTACTCATCTCATTTTACCATATAATGTATCAGCTAACAAACTGTATGGTTAATACTTTAGACCAGTGGTTCTTAATCTGTGGTCCACAGAACCCCAGGGACCCACAATGTCCTCACAGGGGTTCCTCAAAGACTTGATGTTAAAGGCTGCTCAGCCTACCTCCTTCCCACAACAGAGCGGCCACGAGACAGGAGCCAAAGCAAAGACAAAGGCTGGCTGGCTAGGCCTGTATGTTGCTATTCAATCCATCTCAGCTGCAAACTAGCCAGAAGTGGGAGAAGCGTCTTTGAGGGAAAGTTGAATGGATGCTCTAATTGTTAATGATTCAGTGTTCTATTATTGTTTAAAATCTTGAGTTAAGTTGGGGGCCATGACAATAAAAGATGTTAAAAGGGGGCCCTTAGTAAAGAAAAGGTTAAGAGCCATTGCTTCAGACCATGATTTATAAACACACTCAAAAGATGATGCAGAAGAAATTAGCTATCCCTGGCTGAATTCTGCTAACCATGAAGTCTCAAGCTTTACCATACTTTACATTGCTACTTCCTATGGGGATTTGGCAGCAGTCCTAATCATGCCTATAGATCTTTCACACTGAGTTTGGCCCAGCTGCAGTCCTAACGTACACACGTCTGCCATGAGATTTTAGAATAGTATGGGAAAATATACTATGCTATTTTTAAATGCAACCCATATTTAGTAATTTAAGACAGAAAACATATCCTTACATATCCAACCTATAACTCTATGCCAGTGGTACATTTTGTATTTCTTCCAGACAGATATCAGAAATGCTTAGATGACAATACACATGAACTGACATAACCCCCACACACTCACAAACCTTGTATTATCACCTAATGGCACAAGAGCAAAGATGAATCAGACAAGTTACAGTTATAAAAATGAGAATTAATCACATCAAATATTTCAGGAAAAAAAGAACCTTTGACTCTTATCATACTATAAAAGTATGCACACAAACAGAGGCATGACCCAAGAAGCAGAACAGAGGTAACTTTTTAAAAAACACTCCTAGAGTTTGCCAGCCAGTGTTCCACAAGAGGCTCTGCGCAGTGCAAAGCCCATCTATGTGATTCAAAGAGACCACGAAAAAGTAACTTTTCCAAGGTAGAAAGATTAAATAAAACTAATTTCTAATCAACAATCATAATCAGATAAGTGTGCAATAGAATCATCCTAGATCATGCAGTGTGTAAGTCATATATATAGATATTACAGATCTCAGAAAAATTAGGCAACATCTGAAAGACAAGAAATGTTAAGTGCTGCAGCTAAGCCCAAAGCCAATGTTTGAAAACAAGAGTGGATTTGCTGTGGTGTTCTATATTCTTCACACACTTGTTTCTGATCTAAATACCACTGCCTCCCTTCTTCCATGCAAGAAAATAAACATAACTGCTATTTGGCACCAAGTACATTTTATACAGATGGTATTACCGGTTAATATGTCAATAACTTAAAGTATTTTGAATAGTAAAAGAAAACTAGCTATCCTTTCCTTTGCCTTCTAAAACAGGGTTTTAAAGACAGCTATTGATATATTTTTGTTTCCTCTTGGATAAAAATACCAAATGTTGTTTGGAGCTGCTGGAGCTCAGGCTTTCAAATTACATGTTGCAAAATATAATACTAAGCACTAATTTATGTTGAGTGAGGGGCTCAAGCTATGCAATATGGTATAATTAAAAGTAAAAGGTATGACAGATTATCTCATTCAGAAATCCTGAAACACAGCTTTAGAATTAACTATTTACTAGTGACTCTGCGAAGGGAGAAATAAGAAAGATGTAATTTAATTAGGGCATGCATGCAATTGTACCATTTTTTAATTTTTAGTTTTTGGTTCCGCATTGCTAAAAAGAGTGATTTAGACTGCTGTGCTATATCTTTTTTATGTGGGAGCAAGTCGTATTGTATTGTATTACAATCTGGGTATAAAGATCAATACAAGTAAAGAAGAGCACAGTGCAGTGATGGGCTACATCAGCAGACTGTCATAAGAAAGGTTAGTTTTACCCTCCTGATGATGTTGTTGTAAGAGTAATCATGCTTTGTACAATAAAAACTGCAAATTCAGACATTTTGTGTGTGTGCTTGGTTGGCGAACCAATGGGAAAAAGCTACCATCTGTAAGATTATGACTAAAACTTCTAAGTCAGAATTTCCCCACATCAGTAGATGTCAGGACTGAGGTATCAGGTTACTGACAGGAGTCAGAAAGCATCAGGGATGGGACCAGGGGGTTGTCTAGATGGTGAAAAAACTCCTCATACAACACGATGAGAATACCTTTTGTCCCAATGGGATTCCACAGTGATTCGACATATTGTGAAGGAGGAGGCCCAAAAACTCCACAGGAAAGGCCTTCACAGCTTTTCCCGTATTTTTTTTTAAAAGCTCCAAAGGAAATGCACATTCCTGCTTGTTCAAACACCAATGCAATTTGCTATGCAGTCCAGAGAAGGCAGTACTCTTCATCTGATTGGTCAGACTCACACAGGCCGCAGGCTTGTTAGTGATCGTGCACTTCTGTAAACTTTTATTTTTAAAAAACTGTGCTGTCAAAAGGGAACACAGCCGAGAATCAAGATGGCTGCCATGTTGTTTTGCATGGGGAGGGGCAAGGAAGGTGAAGGGGACCCGGCAGTGCAGCACCTGGAGATGAGGAAGAGGATGGCCACCATGAGGAAGAGGAGGAGAGCTGCCCACCATTCACCCATCCTGGTGGCACTGCCACCAGCCTCTGATTCGGGTTGCAAAGGCAGAGTAGGAGCTGCCTGGCCAGCCACTATGAGGAGGAAGAGGGGGGCAGTTCTTTGATGCTCTGGCAGAAGGTAAGATAAAGTGGTAAAGAACCGCCCTCCTCTTCCTTCTCCCAGTGGCTGGCCAGGTAGCTCCTACCATCCCTTTGCAACTGGAATTGGAGGCTGCACAGGGATGGTAGGAGCTGCCTGGTCAGCCACTAGGATAAGGAAGAGGAGAGTGGTTCTTTGCCACTCCTGCAGAAGGTGAGATGAAGCTTCCTTCTGCAGCTAGAATCAGAGGCTGCCACCACTTCCAGGATGGCTGAATGTTCTCATTCTTTCTAAATGGGGAAGGAGAACTGCACTACTCTCCAATAATACGAGCCTGAAACACTTGCACTTTCCAGAGATCTCTCCCAAGCTGTGATGGCACTGCTTGGGGAAAGAACTGCTAGTAGTTCTCCTAGTATCATCTGAGTGGTGGGAAAAAGTGATTTCACAAAAAAGTGGGTTGCTAAGGGAAATCGTCTCAATATATTACAAAAAAATTCATTAACACCCAGCCTTGGGATCTAGGGGCCATCAGGAGTTTTCACCTTGCTTTCCCGGCAATAATACCTGGGCAAGAGGGAAACCAACCAAGTCATTTATCAATGACTTGGATGATGGAATAGAGGGCATACTTATCAAATTTTCAGATGACAGCAAATTATGAGTGCTAGCTAATACCACAGAGGACAAGTACAGAATTCAAAATGGTCTGAACAGATTAGAAAGCTGGGCCAAAACTAATGAATTTCAACAGGGAGAAATGTAGACTACTACATTTAGGCAGAAAAAATGAAATACACAGATATAGGATGGGTGACAGCTGGCTTGATAACAGTGCATGTGAAAGGGATCTAGGAGTCTTAGTGGACCACAATCTGGACACGAGTCAGCAGTGTGATGCAGCAGCTAGAAAAGCCAATGTGATTCTAGCCTGCATCAATAGGAGTATAGTGTCTATTCTGCTTTGGTCAGACCTCACCAGGAATACTGTGTCCTGTTCTGGGCACCACAATTTCAGAAGGATATGGACAAGCTGGACATGTCCAGAGGAGGGCAACCAAAATAGTGAAAGATCTGGAAGCCATGCCCTATGAGGGGCAGCTTAGGGAGCTGGGTATGTTTAACCTGGGGAAGAGAAGGTTAAGAGGGAACATGATAGCCATGTTTAAATATTTGAAGGGCTGCCATATTGAGGATGGAGCAAGCTTGTTTTCTGCTACTCCAGAGACTATGACATAAAGCAATGGATTAAAACTACAGGAGAAGAGATTCCACATTAGGAAGAACTTCCTGGCAGTAAGAGCTGTTCAACACTGGAATACACTGCCTTGTAGTGTTGTGGAGTTTCCTTCTTTGGAGGTTTTTAAACAGAGGCTAGATGGCCATTTGTCAGGTGTGCTTTGATGGTGTATTCCTGCAGGGCAGGGGTTTGGACTAGATGGACTTTGTGGTCTGTTCCAACTCTATTAGTCAACCTAACACCATCTATAGGCCAGAGAAGGATCAGCTGCCCTTCCTGCCAGAAAGAATAACCAGCTCTTCCCTCTACTGGTTATCCTGGAACTACAAGAGAAAGGGGATAGCAAGGGATCACATCCATTGACCAAAGTAACAAGAGCCACCTGCTGCTACTGAGGGTAAGAACACCAGCAAAGGAAGATCTGCCTGGCTTGAACTATCTATGATGCTCACCTACCATATCTTGCCTGATAGTCTACCCTGCCTTTTCTCTTTACTCCCTTTTCATTGTTTATTTTGTATTTCTAGTATGCAAGCCTGATGCCAAGGCCTGCCTCACCATTTTGCTGACACCAACCACTTTGGGAGATAATTTTTGTTTACTGAGGGGAGAGTAGCTAGATTGATATCTTAACAATTCTCTTCTTCACAGGGTCTCTGAAATCTCCACTTTAGAAAGCATTCTGCCTGCAAAGACTACAGACACTGTTCTCTGAAGATATTTTTGTATTTCCCCCTTTACCCCATCTCCCAGATTTTATGATATCTAGTATGACTATGAGGTTTCAGAGAGCTTCAAAGCTCACCCACACTTCTGATATTTTACTCGTTTTAATAAAGTTATTACACAACTCTGAATGTTGTTTTTGCTGAACTAGATTTTGCTTTTATTTGGTAAACAGTAATCATCTAAACAGTGTGATATAACACAGTAAACAAATAAGAATGCTTCAAAGATATACTTCTGGATTTATTTAGCCATATAAGAGTAGGTTGATAATTGATTGTTTGGTCTAGAATTTACCAACCTTTATTTGCCTCTATCTTATCTGGACTGACAGTCAATTTTTTGAGCTCCTCCAGCTCATTACTGATGCCAGGCAATGTTTCAGGGATTACAGTGTCTCACTAGGATATAGCCTATCTGTCAGGAAAATATGAACAGATAACAGAATGCCATCAGTATCATAGGAATACTGAATTTTAGCTCCTCTAAAAGGGTCCCTCAGCAGTTTCATGTCAATGTCAAAAACCCACAGGACACATGATACTTTCTGGAACTTCACAGGTTAGTTCCCTTGATGCAAAGCAGGAATCCTCTAACACCAGCTTCTGAGACCTACCTGACATATTTTGCTTGTTTTAATGTAAAGCACCATGTACATAGGTGGCACTATATAAATAACCAACAACAATAATATAGGAATAAAACTGCTGCAATACAGTGCTTCCTATTCCCATCCTTTCAGGTGGTCCAGAAGGACACACCATGGCTGATGATAATGAAAATTGGTAAATTGATATAAATGCCTTCTGCTGGACAAGATCATCTAGTAATATGGCCAATCTAGTTTCCAATCTACAGAGAAAAGTACCTTTATATAAAGATTCTCAAAACTAAATGCAGGATAGAAATCATTATGTTAAAAAATGTAATCACAGATATAACTTGACAACAGACTAAAATGGATTTAGAAATAGTCACCCCAGATAGAAAATTTAAACATCCACTGAGTAAAATAAATTATGGGGAAATTAAGAGGAAATGGTAATTGCTTAATTCTTAAAGTAAGCTGCACCTCACTATACCTTCCTGTGATCTAATTTTTAATTAGAATTCAAGACAAGGAAACAAAACATAAATACAATAAAATCTTAAATGTACAGAACAACTACACCCTCCCACATTACTAAATAAGGCAAGACCCTACACAAAGATGTTCTCCATACTGCTTTCAAAGGTACAAAGTTTTCAAGCATACACTATTTCCTTTCATTCCCTTTCATTTGTTTACTTATCCAGCTATTTCCCCTCTTCTCTGTTTAGGTTTTAATCAGAGGGTTTGGGGTGGATATTTTCCCTCACCAACACACTTTTCTCCTTCTCTCATCAATCCTTGCCTTGCAAATTTGTGTATGCATGTTTGCTTTTCAATAAAAATAAAGTAACATCTGTGTAAAACTTTAACATAAATCAACAGTGACGAAGGAAACAACCCACACATTTTTCCAGACCATGCAATGTCAACTTCTTCCATAGGCTATGAAAAGGAATAAGAAATGACAGGAATTTGTCAGCTGCTCTGAAATGTGGAATAGAAACTGCAGACATCTAAAAGAGCGTGATCTCAATATCCCACACCAGTATACCATTCTACACAGGGGACAGCAAGGAAGCAGTTGATTTTGTGTACAGGGACTAGGAATTTCCCTGAACAGCCAAGGCTGCATGTAGGTCCAAGAAAGAGAAATGCAGCAAAGAGCAGCATGCAGAGTGGTGACCAATTTTCATTTGTTATATCTTTTTCACTTCAGTGCTATGTCAAAAGACATTCACAATATTTTGTACATTTCAGTTTGCAGCAAAGTATTAAATTGGGAGACTTCCATTACATTATTCATATTGCCACACTCACACCCCTGCACTGAGAATGAAATACCCATCTAAATGGGTATTTGAATGTAATGCCCAATTAAATTGGTACAATTCCTTAGGAAGTTCTGCACAGACCTCTAATGAAATGAATGAGAGATAGCAAAGGCACAGGGACAAACTCTCCTGTACACTGCTTCATTTCAATAAGAGATCCATGTAAAGGAAGAGAATATCTTTCTAAAGAAGTCCAAAATACTTCAGACATTTAGTCTTTAGCAAACTATTAAAATCTCCCTTGATCCATACCTTCTTCACTCTTTTTTTGTTTCCTTTCCAAACAAGACAAGGGAATGCACATACCACATAAAAGTTGAAATATCTATTGAGGGAGTTATGTAGCTTCTTTACATGTATCAAACAGAAATCATAGACTTATTACCAATGCACACAAGAACTGCAGAGATAGTTACACCTTTAAAAAAAACCTTTAGAATTATTGGAATTGGCTAATAAAAGAATAGTAGCCAATATTCACCCTGCTGTACACTTACACAAGCTGTCAATATTATTTTATACTATTTATTGTAATGGATTTCAGGAGACAAACATAAATATGTCTTATTTTCAAATAAAAATCATTTTAAAACAGAAACAGCTATCCAGAATTTTTTTTTAGAAAGAAGAGAACAAGAATTTAAGTACAGCTAAACACTTATGGAAGTGGGCTTCCTTCCCCTTCCCCCCCACCTTATTTTTAAACACCAAATAAGGATATGAAAATGCTGCACATCCTACAGAGATAGCACAAGTGATTGAACAATACGAATGGTTCAAACTTTTAGAAAATCATGCTAAAATAAGGATATCATAAAACAACCATGTCAGTTCAGTGATCAAAGTCAGGGGTGGAGTGGGAGAGATGGAGCTACAGAATCTCTGCCTTTGCAGAAGAATTGTGTATTTTAATATGTTACTCATTACCTCACAAAGACAGATGGAGCAGCTTTCCATTTTAAGGCTACAGTGAAAAGTCTCTCACTTCTAACACATCATTTTTATGCCATGATACAGTCAGCCAGAGGCCCTTGTTGCCAAACATCTGTGCTCTACATTATGCAAGTTACAACTTGGTTACAGACATAAGCAGGCACACACAGAGAGAGCAGGGTTTTTAAAACAAAAACAAAAAACAAAAGAATGAAAAACGTACCTCTTCTCCCATTGTGAAGTTAAGCTGCCTTTCTAGAGTTTATAGCAAACTGTTCTAGACTAGTCCTGGGAATCCTCCCACTTCCTTCTAAGTGCTGAGCTCACTAAGTCTGGGAGACCAAGCCTAAAACTGAGTCACATATTAAGGCCAATACCAGCTATGAGGAAACAAAGCTCCCATTTGTTTATTTCACAGGAAACTTGGAACTCCTTGCAGTTTGGGCTACATCAGAGTAGTGGTTTTCCTTCTTCCCACAGAGAAATACTGGGCTTCTTCTGACCACACACAGACACTCAGAAGCAGAAAAGACAACAGAAGCAGAGGAGCACATGATTTTTCTAAAGAACCCAGAGGAAAAAATACTTTTAAACAAAGCTATTCAGAAATAAACCCACAGCAGAATTATCATATTAATTACAAAAAATAAAATAACAAATAATAGAACAAGAACAATCATATCGCTGTTCCTTAAGATACTACTTTTCTTTGCACAATGGAAAATAATGATTTTTTTTCTGCAGTGACTCACAAGAGACAGGAGTTGGCATCACAGGTTTTAATTAAGTAAGTTGTACTGCACGCAATACGTCAGATACAGTTTCTGTAGTATAAATATCATGTTATATTTAAGGCACCAAAGTGAGAGGTTACAAAGCCAAACATAAAGACTATAATGATTTAAAATACAAACTTTAAATGTAGGCAATAACCATCCATACTACCAATCGTGTTTGTGTATGCCCCAGGAAAGGCAATGCTGAAATTTTAATAAGCAAAAATTATGACAGCTGTGGACTGATTTCTCATGCAGACACACACACCTCCAACATGAAAACTCTCAGCTCAGAACCATGCTGCTGAACAGGTTCAGATCTGACTCACATGAAAGAAGCCACCCACACTGAGTCACCAAACCCAGTTTCCTAAAAGATGAGTTTCAGTTCAAACCTCTGACGGAACACACTAATTGGAAATACTGAAATACAACCTTCCAGTTTTCCATCAACTTAACCTTAAAAATAACTTGAAAACTCATTTTCAGAACACTAGTTTATCGACTAGTACCAGTCTTATCCTTGGCATACCTAAATTCTGATCTACCCAGAAATCAGCTATAAGCCCAAGGAATTATAGCCATCTATCAGACTTGACTGCTTAGTTTAGATGGTAAAAAGCAATACTTTCAAGGCTAGTGAAATGGAAGACAGATTATGAATGCATATATAATATATATGCACTGAGGTGGCCATGGCTTAGTGAGTGGGGCTGTTCCAGCGGCAGGGTTGGGATTTACCTCCTGTGATTTTATTATTTCATTTAAAATCTTGGTGATAAATGAACTGTTTTAAACTTATTTAGGAAAAGGATACTAGAAATTTTTTAAAAATACAAACATTCTTATATAAACAAACGTTTCCACTCTTTTGACATACTTTAAATGAACAACTGGTCAATGGCAGTTTTTGCCCCCAATCATAACAACCCAACTTAGTCAAGCTTGCAAATGAGTAATCACAGCTGACAGATGGCTGTATAATATACCTTCGGCTCATAATTAATTTATGGGTAGGTCTGAATCAGGTGCTTCACACCCCTGACAAAGAGCAAAACAACTTTCATTGAGCAGGTCTCTTCAGCATGAGCAATAAAAAAAAGATCTGCAGCATTCCTGTAATATACACAGCCCCCCTGTTCTGAAAGACAATAATAATGAATAAGTTCTAGATGGATAGAAAAGGAACTATATAACCAACTTGCCAACTAAGTTACATAACAAGGGTTCTAAATAAATTCTGCTTCGCACTTTACCAGGTATGGATAACTTCCCCAGGCCTAGGGGAAGCAAATGCCACCATGACCCAATTTTGATTTTTTTTTTTTTATTGCTGAAAAAAGCTCTCCAGCCCCTTCTAGAGAGTCTGCTTTTTTGTTGTTTTTGTTTCCCTGCTTCATGTTTCAAGCCTCCCACCAGCCAGTCTTAGGCTTAAGAGAGATCTTTTCCCCAACAAGTCATTTCTGGTTTGGGAAAACAGGTCAGGAATCTCCCTCAGCTTAAAACAGACCAGCATGGCAAATTGCCCCCAAACATGGCAAATGGCCTCTTGGCCCCTAAAAGCCATGGGGAAGGGCTTTCTCAGCAAAACTTACAAAAGTTTGGGAGGACCATGTGGCCACACACAACCTGTGGGGCACTTTATCCATCCTTGTATTCTACCATAAATTAGTTAGTGACACAAACTTGGGGGCGGGGGGGAATTTGCTCACCCAGTCAACTTTGCAAAAGTAATGCAAATATACCAGTCTAATAGGCTGACTATCTATCTACTATCAATATCAATGTCCAGGATGGTTTTGTTGTCAGAATGCCTAGCCTTGGCCCTTGTGTTATTGCTATATGTGTAGCAACACAGAAAGCAAATTGCTGTTACTGTTTCAACAGTCTACTTTTTCTCAAAACTAATGTGCAGAGTTGTTATAGTGTCCCCTTTTCTTACAATACCATACATCCTTATTTGTTAACTATTTATACTGACTTGAGTAATATTAAATATGACACATATACTACAGTCATCTAACTCTGAGGGCCCATTGTCTGTCTCAGGACCCTCTGGGGGCCTCACAGACTGCCAAGGTTGTCCCAAACAACACAAAATGAAAACACTGGAACTCAGTGCAAGTCCAGTTCTCTCTTTTTAAAAAAGAGACTGATTTGGTTCCAGGACCCCCCGTGGATACCAAAATCCATGAATACTCAAGTCCCATTATATGCAATGGCATAACAAAATAGTGTCCCTTATATAAGATGGCAAAATCAAGGTTAGCTTTTTGGATTATCATTTTTTAAAGAATATTTTCATGCCATGAATACTTATGGATACCAAATCCGTGGATAGAGGGAGAACTGTATTTTTAAAAGTAGTTTTTAAACAGCTTTTTGGGGGAGCAGAAAAAGGGCAATCCAGTAAGTCTGGAGTGGTCAAGGGCCACAAAATCAGCCTTGTGGGGCTGTACTTTGCCCACCCCAGTTCTGTGGTATCCCCCCTACCCCCCAACTTCCCTAACCTGTTAGACTTGAAGTTCTCTGTCCCCAGGCTCTTTTAATCACACTACATGCATGATGTAACTTACCAAAGCAAGCATTTTCTGCTGTACTCAAAATACTAGCCCGTGAATGGCCATTGTCACTAAAATACAGGTGGCCTCTGTATCTGCAAGGGATACGTTCCTAGACTTACCATGAATACTTGAAATTGCAGGTAATTGTAAACCCCATAGAATCTTGCTTGAGGACCTAGGAAAGGCCTGGAGTGACCACGTTTTTTGAATGACGGATAATTGAAACTGCGAGCACGAATCCCACATAGGGGGTGACCTGTAATTACCACTGTTTGCACTTTTGAGCATTTCAATTAATTCTGACTTTGTGGCTTACAACCCAACTCTCTTCCACACAATTATGTGTATATAAACCTGTAATACAAGATATCTGACCCGAATCTGATGAAGTGGGCTATGGTTCACAAAAGTTTAAGCTGTAATGTATTTCTTAATCCAAAGTGCCACAGTTTTTTTTCTGTTGTTCTTAGAGATGCAATCATAAGGGGGAAAACAGTGGTCTCTGTTCTACTTTAGAGAGTAAAAAAATGACACATGACTTTGTAATATGTGTTCATTATGGTTGTTCTGATAACCATTCTGTGCTCCCTGGTAAAAAAAATCAACTATTTACAGTACCCAATGCTTGTCTGGTTTAAAAGTTTTATTTAAAAACCTGCAGTGGTTTGGAAAATGAGCTTTTCCCAAGGTGGTACAATGATTTCTTAGAAAAGGGAATTCTTAGAAAAATTATTTGCTTAGTATGAGTTTTCATCATTTACCTTCCAAGGATTCTGTCTGTATAGATATGATTTAAACAGAAAACAGACTTCTTATTGAGAACGCCTGTGCAGTTTTCAAACCCACCTTTAAGTTATTATTTCTTATAATTTCTTCTGTATCAAAATTGATTTTATTGATTCTTTTCTTGAAATGTGAAAAGAGGAGACATACCTAATATAATGTGAACAGTGGTGTTTAAAAATCACAAATTCTATGCAGCACCAAATGGCCCTTAATTGTATCTCGAGTTTCAGGAGAGATGTGAACATAAAAATCATTTGTTGAAAAAAAGGAATTGTGCAAGAACACTAAACAAGAGAAGCTAATACAGACAAAAGCCAAAGAGAGATATGTATGGGGGGAAATCATTGAGAAAAATAAAGCACTAAAAGCAAACATTTTTCTTATTGTTTTAGAAAGCTGAAAGCTCAACAAAAGAAAAACTATAAGTGCCATATATTCTGGTATATAAGATGACTGGGCGCATAAGACACCCCCCCCCAATTTTTAAGTTAAAATACAGACTTTGCCCTCCCCCCCCCCGTCCAGCCAGCCACCAGGCTGGAAAGCCTGCCCCCCACCAACCAGCCAGCTCAGTGGCTGTAGATGATGGAATAGTCTGTGAAATTAAAGGACAGAGAACAGCTAAAAAAGCATGGGATACTTTGAAAATCTCTGTGGTGTTCAATCTTTGGAAAGTAAGGTTTCATTAATCTCTCTCTCTGGCTTTTCTTTGCAAACGAAGATTCAGGAAGGACTCATCTCGTGCTTTCTGCAAGCGTGCTGATGACTAAAAAGGCCAATCTGAGATAAACAAGTCCGGTTGCAGAAAGCACAGCAGAAGGTCTCCTTGGGTGATATTTCTGGGTTGTGATTCTTTCTGCGTTGTCGTTTCTCTTCAAGACTTGTTCGGCATGAGTTCTCAAATAAGGCTGCAGCAATGTGGATAGTGTGTCTCCATGCCTCCCGATGTGAGGCCAGGGCAGACCATTGTTGGTGATCAATCTGGCCGAGCCTGAGATGTTGTTTCAGGGAGTCATTGTATCAATTTTTTGGAGCGCCCCTCTTACGTTGACCCATGCCGAGTTCACCGTAGAGTACTAATTTTGGCAGGCGATGGTCCTCCATCCTAGAAACGTGCCCTGCCCAGCGCAGCTGTGTTCTCAATATCATGGCCTCAATGCTGGTGATCCCTGCTTGCTCAAGGACAGCAACATTCGTCACATAGTCAGTCCAGTGTATATTTAGGATTGTGCGTATACAGCGCTGATGAAAGCGTTCGAGGAGTCATAGGTGGTGGCGATAGGTGACCCATGTTTCAGATCCATAAGTTTGTTCATATGATGCTATCAAATCCCAAATTTTTGAATGAGCACATTAATGATTTTAGAGCCACATTGGTAGACTTGCAAACTCCTGGAGAGGAAATCCCCAAAATTATGCAAATGGAAATCTTCCTGGCAAGTTTACCAAAATACAATCTCCTAAATGGAGGGCAATTGACACTTCAAAGGCAAAGCAGTCATTCTCACAGCAGGGGGAAGGATCTGCTGCTGGGAAACTGCCCAGGGAATTTACCACTTGAAAGACAAGGCAGTCATTTTCACAGCAAAGGGAAAGATCTGCTCGGCATATAAGATGACCCCCCACTTTTGAGGAGATTTTCAAGTGTTAAAAAGCAGTTTTATATGCAGGAATATATGGTAGTAATTGGATGGTTTCCCTCCACCCTCTGTTGGTGTGTATTTATTTCTGGTTTTAAGAATCAAGTTTCTATTAAAAACAAAACAAAAGAAAAACTATCATTTGTAGCTATTACAGTTTTGTGAACCAAAGCAAACCTTCACAAATGCAAGCATTTAAGAGAAAATACAATTCTATCCTTCTTCCCATCCAGATTTTGGATGCCTAAATTAATTCTTTGAATCACTTTTATCTACACTCAAAAGACCTCAACAGCATCCTAGGAATTCTAAGATTCACTGGACCCACACCTATCACAACTCAGAGACCAGCTGTGATAAAATCACCAGCCAAGTTTACCTCAACACTCCGCCTGGTCGCCTGTCACTGCCACCATACCTTCAGATCCCTCTTAGAATGCCTTATCTGGACTGGGATCTGAGTCTCATGTGGACAGATTATGTCTAAGTGTGGTTTATGCTGGTTAGCGTGACTATTACAGTACTCTTTTCTGGTGAATGGAATAAAGTGCAATGAGTCTAGGAACTTTTAACAAAACAAACTGGTTGGTTTATTATACTCAAACTTAAAAACTTCAACTTCAACACATAACATTGTTTCTGGTTTTAAACTCCACTCTTTGTTACTTTTGCTGACAGACTATTTATTGAACTAAAGACTCTATAACTTAAGTCTCTTGACTAATTAAACCAGATTTCCTTCATACTTGACACTATTATTGTCTTTCAGACAACAGACTTATCCACTCACTCTCTCAAGCACTCAGCCTCATCTCTCAACTTTAACTGACTTCCACACCAACTGACTTTCTTAACTGACATTCACTCACTTCATACTCTCAGAAAACCCCTCCCATCACAGTTTTCTGCGCTGGGATTGGCTCCCACATTCTCTCATTTCATTCATTCAGAGGCCCCTCCCATCACAGCTCCGTGTTGGGATTGGTTCCCTTGTTCCCATGTATTCCAGCTCTAATTCTCCACACCAGCCACTTTAGGTCTAAGAGTCCATGAGTCTGGCACTACCAGGCAGAAGCTTGCTTCTTGAGGAGCCAGTAGAAGTGGTTGCCAAAAGTGCTGTACTTAGTATGAAAACATTCTTCCTTTGTGGTTATGACTGATCTATTCCTCCATAATTCACAGAGGATGATCTTGAAGATGAATCAGGGTTTCAACTGATGCAAAATGAAGATGAATATACAGGTTTGGTTAATGCAAGTATAATGCTTTTGTTACTTTTTTGTGCATTTTCTCTCTGGCTTTTCTTCGCAAACGAAGATTCTGGAAGGACTTATCCCGCACTTTCTGCAAGTGTGCTGATGACTAAAAAGGCAAAATATGATATATATGGTCCTTTTTTGGACTCTACATATCAAGACATGTATTTGCAACAATGTAATACAAAACTTAATTTAAAAAGCATACACACACACACACACACACACACACACCATCATCATCATCATTTCTTACCTGCCTCTCCCTGTGGATCAAGGCAGGGAACAACACATCAACACATAAACATAATATTAATTAAAAACTATTGCATATCCAGTTGAAAGTTATCAATTTAAAAAACAAGAAAGACTAAGACATTTTAAAATAATCACTACACAGTTTAAAATTCACAATTTAAAATAATCTGGATAGGCCTGCTGAAAGAAACGTGTCTTTGTACCTTGCCCAGAAACTAACTAGCAGCCAGTGGAGTGATTGTAATATTGATGTAGTATGATCATTCTTAGATGGACCAGTAACCAATCTGGATGTCATGTTTTGATCCAACTGAAGTTTTTGAACTTGGTACAGAGGTAGCCCAATGTATAGCACATTGCAGAAGTCCAGCCTTGTGGTTACCAGCGCATGCACTACCACCTTTAGGTCTTCCAACTCTAGGAAGGGCACAGGTGCATATCAGCTAAAGCTGGTAGTAAGCACTCTTGGCTGTCACATCTATTTGAGCTGTCATTTGGAGCGACGGATCCAGAAGCAATCCCAGGCTGCAAACACAGTCTTTCAGAGGAATTGTAACCCCATCCAGGATTGGCTGACACACCTCCAAACCCATGTTAGGACCCTTGACAATAAGCACCTGTGTCTTGTCTGGATTCAGTTTGTTTGTTTTTCCTCATCCTGCCCATTACCTCCTCAGGCATTCATTCAGATGAGACACACTACCTTTAGCTGAAGCTGTTTTTGAAGGCATGGAGAAATATATTCGGGTGTCATTAGCATACTGATAGCACCCAGCCCCATGCTACAACAGTTCCTTTTTTGAGGAGCAGCTATCCCCAAGCACTACCATCTGGAACCTGCGTGAGAGACAGGACAGTGCCTCTGATTCCCAAATCCCTCAGGCATTCCAGAAGGATACCATGGTTGATGGTATTGAATACCACTTAGAGGTCCAAAAGCACCAGCAGAGACATACTCCCCCTGTCAGTGCTCAGGTGAAGATCATCCACTAAGGCAACCACAGAGGTCTCAACTCCATATCCTGTTCTGAAGCTAGTTTGAAATGGGTGTAAATAACTTGTATCATCCAAGGCTGCCTGGAGTTGGGAAGCAACTGCCCTCTCAATCACCCTGCCCAGAAAAGGGAGATTTGATACTGGTCTATAGTTGTTTAGGTCCAGGGGGTCCAGGGAAGGCTTTTGTAGAAGCAGTCACACCACCACATCTTTTAGACAAGATGGAAAACTTCCCTCCTAAGTGATGCATTGATAATATATTGTAATTGGGATATAATTGCATCTCCTCCCTAAACAACCAGCAAAGAAGGACAGAGATCAAGAGGACAAGTTTTATTTCTTTCTTATCTACTTGGAGGTTTTAGGAACAGGGATTAATAATTATATTTAAATAAATAAAGTACAAAGTGAGAAATTTGTTCCTACCATCTGCTGCTAAACAGTGATCAGGCCCCCGAAAATATTTTCTGACTTTCTGTTCCTGTAAAACTAATTTATTTCATTGATATACAAATCATTTTTAACCTTGGTACAAGTTCAGAAAAGATGGTTTGGGAGTTGCTTATGTACCAGTTAAATAAACAGACAAAGGAAAATGCCTCTACACATTGGACAGTGATTGCATTAGTACAAAACCAGACATGTACAAGATTTCACTTCTTCCTCTGTTCCCTCAAAGACACCCACAAATACTTAGGAATTTGGATATATTATTTCTGTGAGGATTGAAACTTCTATGCAGATCTTGTAATTCTATCTGTCTGAAATGTGTGTGTATATGTGCCTTCGAATCACCTTATGGTGACCCCATGAATTTCATAGGCTTTCCTTAGGCAAGGAATACTCAGAGATGGGTTTGCCAGTTCCTTCCTCTGAAATATAGCCTACAGCACCTGGGGTTCATTGTTGGCCTCCAGTCACTGCTTCACTTCCAAGATCAGATGGGATCTAGTGCCTTTAGGGTAATAGGAATTGGGAAAGGTGTGGGCCAAAGGCTGTATGTGCTTCCCTCATAAAGCTGTCTAATTTTACCCCCAGCTCAAAAAAAAAAAAAAAAGTCTTCGAAATGGCAAACTACAGCACAGAAATGATTTGCTATTTAAGAAATTCCCATCACCCTGACTTGGGACTTTATCACACTACACTGTTATAGTGCTATTATTCCACTTTAACTGCTATAGCTACCTCCTATGGACATCTGGGGTTTGTAGTTTAGTGAGGCCTAAGAGCTTTCTGGCTGAGAATTCTAAATGCCACTCCCTAAACTGCAAATCCCAGGATTCTACAGGAGGCAGCCAGAGCACTTGAAGTGGAATAATAGCACTATAACAATGTAGTGTGATAGAGTCCTTAGGCTAGAAAAAGAGAGGGACAAAGATAGTGCATGTACAAACACAATTTTTATAAGACTGACAAATCACACTCTGAGAAACGTATGATTTGGCATTTTGGGAATGTGATAATCCCCCACCCCCATCACAGGGGATTATGATTATGATCTTTTATTTCGATAGCGCCATCAATATACATGGCACTTTACAAGAAAAAGAACAACAGAACAGTTCTCTGCCCTCAAGCTTACAATGTAATGAAGACATATATAAAAGGAAATGGGATGGCAGTAGGGAAAGGGATGTAAGTCTAGAATTCTCTTCTCTCCCTCCTTGGCCAGGGTAATGGCAGTTGGGATGGAGGAAGGGCTGTTCTGCTTCTGGGCTGAGGCAATATCGAGCTCTGCCTGACTTTCCTTCTCTCCCTCTGCAGCCAGGGCATTTTTTTTTCCAGCATGGTGACATCAGTGGAAATGGGGAAGGCAATTAACAGACTCTGGATCCTGAGAAGTTGTACACCCCTGAGTTCTACAGTACGATCCTTCCATCATTTCAGTTTTAAAATAGGGAAATTATCTTTTTAAAAGGGAGAGTTGTAGCACTAATACTTTTTAAAAACATACACAGAGAGAGAATATTTTGACAAGCATTAAATCTGACACCTTATGAAATTCCGAATAACCTTCAAGCCACATCCAGGTGTAAATGCTGATTACATTGTTACCATTTTTTATAGAAGGGCGGTATGTGATGAACTAAAAGCAACAACCAGCAACTGAAAGAAGCTTTGAAGAGAGACAAAAAACAACCAATGAACATTTGATTACATGCATCTGATTACTGTATATGCCCATTTTGTTTTAAAGAAAGCAGAAGACAGAATAGGCATTTTACTCCTCTCTTTCTGATATCAGGAGTTACAATAGTCTTCCTCTTTTCTTACTTCCCTCTACCTTACCAAGCATGATCATCTTTTCTAGTGAGATAATGTCTTCTCATGAAATGGCCAAAGTCTAACAGCCTCAGATTAATCATTTTGGCTTTGAGGGAGAGTTGTTGAAATAAGGACAAGATCTAGAGCTTCAGTCATTATAGGGTTAATGCTGAGTTACTGAGATCAAAACGCCTTCAGCTGTATGTGTTATCTAAATAAGGCTAGCTCTTACTACTGTTGAGTTTAGCTGCTTCCTCTTTTGCACTGTATCCTGTTGGTTCTGTTTCAGTGTGACCTTTTTACTGTTTGGTATATTTGCTACTTTGTATTATTTACTTGCCTCATTGCTCTTGTTTATTTTAATACCTTTTGAGTGTGTCTGTTCTGGATGTTGCTTTGATATAGATACATGGTTTATTACCCTTTTATACAATAGATAAAGATTATTTTCAGTATTTATTTTTGTCTTCTTAATCCTATTTTCCAACACAGTTCAGGCCTGATTTGCAATAGGACCCATTTATTTGTCTTTTTAGCAGTCCACAGTATGTGTAGAACTCTTCTCCAGCACCACATCTCAAATGAATTGATTTTCTTCGTATCAGCTTTCTTCACTGTCCAGCTTTCACAACCATACACAGAAATGGAAAATACAATGGCATGGACAATCCTAACTAAAATACTGTATTCAACAATATATTTTTACACTTCAGGATCTTGTCGAGTTCCTTCACAGCTGCCCTTCCAAGTCCTAGTCTTCTTCTGATTTCTTGGCGGCAGTTTCCATTCTGATTAATGACTGAGCCAAGGTATGGAAAATCTTGAACTATTTCAATGTCTTCATCCTCTACTTGAAAGTTATGTAAATCATCTGTGATCATTATTTTTATTTTCTTAATGTCCAACTGTAAACCCTTGTTTCTTCAATGGGAACATCAACCTTTCATGGATGCATTTAGGTGGGCTGGGGATTGGATTAGTTTAGCAAGTACTGCCCAAATAAGGAACATGCATTTTTATTTTGGTATCTAATGTAACACAACATAATTGTGCATATGTTCTAGTCAGTCAGCGGCAGGGGGACACACACACACATATACGCATATATGTGAAACCTTTTGAACAGATTTTTAGCACACCCACAAGGTAATGTCTTAAAAATTCACCATACATAAGACTCGCATCAACATGCTTTTAATCTCATCCCACACAATAACAGGATTAAGCACACTCTGCCCACACTATCAATGGAAGTTTATGATTTACCAATGTACATAATATAATTTCTTAATTTTTTTAAAGAGAAAGAATACTTTAAGCAGAATATTTATTTTTAAATTGAAAACCAGCATTACATAGCTAACTAGGAGAAGTTAAAACATCACTGACCTGAATAGATGCTCAGATTGAACGGATGAAGAACAGGGTATAAATACAATAAATAATAATAATAATAATCCTCTCTGGCTTTTCTTCGCAAACGAAGATTCAAGAAGGACTCATCCCGCATTTTCTGCAAGCACGCTGATGACTAAAAAGGCCAATCCGAGATAGACAAGTCCGGTTGCAGAAAGCACAGCAGAAGGTCTCCTTGGGTGATGTTTCCGGTTTGTGATTCTTTCTGCGTTGTCATTTCTCTTCAAGACTTGTTCGGCGTGAGTTCTCAAATAAGGCTACAGCAATGTGGATAGTGCATCTCCATGCCTCCCGATGTGAGGCCAGGGTGGACCATTGTTGGTGATCAATTTGGCTGAGCCTGAGATGTTGTTTGAGGGAGTCCTTGTATCGCTTTTTTGGAGTGCCCCTCTTACACTGACCCGTGGCGAGTTCACCATAGAGTACTATTTTGGGCAGGCGATGGTCCTCCATCCTAGAAACGTGCCCTGCCCAGCGCAGCTGTGTTCTCAATATCATGGCCTCAATGCTGGTGATCCCTGCTTGCTCAAGGACAGCAACATAGTCTGTCCAGTGTATATTTAGGATTGTGTGTAAACAGCGCTGATGGAAGCATTCGAGGAGTCGTAAGTGGTGGCGATAGGTGACCCATGTTTCAGACCCATAAAAGAGAATAGACAGTACAATGGCTCTATACACACTGATTTTTGTGCTTCGCCTCAGGTGTTTATTACTCCAGACTCTTTTGTAAAGTCTTCCAAATGCGCTATGTGCCTTTGCTAATCTGTGATTGATCTCTTTGTCAATCTTGGCATCTGAGGAGATGATGCTTCCCAGGTAGGTGAACTGCTGAACGGACTTAAGCAGAGAATTGCCGACGGCAATGTGGGGATGGTGGTGTTCATCCTGTGGTGCAGGCTGGTAAAGGACTTCTGTTTTCTTCAGGTTGACTTACTGTGATCCTGGTGCAAAATCTCTATGTACAGGATCTCAATGGCTAAAATAATGAATCTCTTTTAGAGACTAATAGTATTAAAGTGGAGGATGGGCAATGCCACAGTGTTGCATAGGTGGTCAATTGTCTACCCAACAAAACTACCTCATACAGATTTCCCACTGTAAGTGGCTGAAGACTAGAGATGACTGCAAATCCTGATCGTATTATTTGTGCTGACTGTCAGCTAGAACTCAAAATAAGAGAGAATATACTTAAGAATTCAGGAGCAAACTGCTCTCACACCACACCTACTTTGTTGTTAAATTACTCAGCATATTGTATCTTAGTTTCAGATAACTAAGATGATCCCATAAGGCAGGGGTGGGAATCCCTTAACATACTGTTGAATTGCAATTCCAAGCATCCATATCTCTACTGGCTGTACTGACTCAGGGTGGCATGAGTTGCTATCCATCAACATCTGAGGTGAGTGGGCACATGATTCCCACTTCATCAGACTAAGTGACGCTTAACCCAGCGAAGTAAGTGGCATATAAGCCAAGAGTGCAAACTACTTCTTAATAAATCACATTATCTCCCCAATGGATGGAGGTGGAGAATGGAACATAGATCTCTTTGAGGCTACAGGAAACAAAGGTGGGGGAGAAAATTTTACTCACAGCCAATGAAACAACATCCTAGATCAAGCTTACAGTAATGTCTCCATTATAGATGTATTGTAACTTACTTGTCCCTTTATAAATTTTCCCACCATTATATTTTTGTTTTCTAAATAGCAGAGGACATTTTCCTTTACAATTTCCATCATGTGTGGTTATGTTATTTTCCTTCTTCTTATCAATGTAACACACACAAAAAGTATACCGCCCTTCACCTCTTGCCTGCCTCTCATATAAGTTAATTTTGTACAATAGGGTAGCACAAGCTTCATACAGTCCCATTTGACAAATAATGACTGAGGATGGAACACTGTAACATTGAGCAGCAAGCATTGCTATACTTCATGATATATGTTATAATTTGAAATGGCCTGTGCCAGGATACAAAGAATAAACTTTGGAAGGGCTGCACATATGTACAGATCAGAGGTATCCACCGTAGGTGAACCTAATGTAAGCAATAATAATAATAATAATAATAATAATAATAAATCATGGTGAAATAACTTCTATAAAACCTGATGTTGAAGATGGTACAACTGCTTGCTATTACCAAGCCCTATAATAATAATCTTAATATTAACATAACCCTCAGGCAAACAGTGAAGGATTGATCTCTCATCACACTTAGTAAGGCCAAAACAAATAAGCATTCAAACAGGAATGAATCACATGAATCATCGATATGATGTATTTTTTCTTATAAGCAATTGTGATGATCAATTACATCTTTTAACTAGTGTTTGTCTTCTTAACTTTGGCACTGCAGAGGATGAAATACAAAAGCCAAACCTAAGGGATAAACCAAGAAGATCCAAACATATGTGGTGAATGAAGTTACATACTGTACCTTCTCAACTGGCAGAAAATCATTATCTACTTCTATTGACCTTGGACGTAACTTTATAGGTTTATCCTTGAAAATGTCACCAAAGCCAATCCCCTTAATTTTTTTGGGTTGAATTGTTGCTGCTCCATTGGCGCCTTCTGATTTTGTACTGCTGGAATCACCACCATCACTTTCAGAGCCTGTAGCATCTCTTAAACCTGCCACGAAGAAAGGAGAAACTTGAGACTTGCAATTTGGCAATGAAGAAAGTAAAGCAAAACAATACCTCATGCATCAGGCCAGTATACCTCATGCATCAGGTCAGTTTTCCTGTACAGGAGAACAGACCCTAGCAAAACTGACTTCATAACAATCATAATCTGTTCTACTAAAGTTATGGATGATGTAGCAGTTCAATGCATGCATCCATAATCCTCCTCTTCCTCCTCAATCATTTTCCTAGATCCTCTGCAAATTGAAATATGAGAACTGGATGGAGCTTCTAATCTTGAATGCCTCTGGAATTAAAACCACAACATGGTATGTATTCAGTATTTCTAACCGCAGAAATGATCTAATTCCATGTTTGAATTACTGGTCCAAAAAAGAAAGGAAGGAAAACTACAGCAGTATTGTAACACTTGATGGAACTAATAGAACTTAGGGAGGGGGACATTTGGCTCTCCAAATTGTTGTTGGACTACAGTTCCCAGCATGCCTTACTACTGACCATGCTATTTAGAGCTTATGGGAGGTGGGATCCATATGGAGTGCCCTATGCATGCCATCCTTAATCTAGGTATATCCCCATAGGCTAGCAGTATTGATTCAGTTTTATGTTTTCTTACAGTTACCAATATTGGTGGAATGTATGATCTATTTAGTGAGCATGGCCTGTGCCTTCTGGCCAATATCAGGATAGCTCCATGACACAAAGCTAAAAATCACCTGAGATATACGGGATTGCAAAAAGAAATACAGTTGTCCCTCCACATTCGCGAACTTGACATTCGCGGTTTCGGTTATTTGCGGTTTTGGGAGGGCCCCCCGGGCCCCCCCAAAACCGCGACACGGGGCCTCCAGAGGCCCCGTGAAAGACCTGGGGAGGGGTGGGGAGGCCTTCGCGGGACGCCCGGAGGCCCTCCAGAGGCCCCGCGAAGGCCTGGGGAGGGGTGGGGAGGCCTTCGCGGGACCCCCGGAGGCCCTCCGGAGGCGCCGCGAAGGCCTGGGGAGGGGTGGGGAGGCCTTCGCGGGACCCCCGGAGGCCCTCCGGAGGCGCCGCGAAGGCCTGGGGAGGGGTGGGGAGACCTTCGCGGGACCCCCGGAAGCCCTCCGGAGGCCCCGCGAAGGCCTGGGGAGCGGTGCGGAGGCCTTCGCGGGACCCCCGGAGGCCCTCCGGAGGCCCCGCGAAGGCCTGGGGAGCGGTGCGGAGGCCTTCGCGGGACCCCCGGAGGCCCTCCAGAGTCTCCGCGAAGGCCTGGGGAGGGGTGGGGAGGCCTTCGCGGGACCCCCGGAGGCCCCGCGAAGGCCTGGGGAGGGGTGGGGAGGCCTTCGCAGGACCCCCGGAGGCCCTCCGGAGGCCCCGCGAAGGCCTGGGGAGGGGTGGGGAGGCCTTTGCGGGAACCCCCGAGGCCCTCCGGAGGCCCCGCGAAGGCCTGGGGAGCGGTGCGAAGGCCTTCGCGGGACCCACGGAGGCTCTCCGGAGGCCCCGCGAAGGCCTGGGGAGGGGTGGGGAAACCTTTGCGGGACCCCCGGAGGCCCTCTGGAGGCCCCGCGAAGGCCTGGGGAGGGGTGGGGAGGCCTTCGTGGGACCCCCGGAGGCCCTCCGGAGGCCCCGCGCAGGCCTGGGGAGGGGTGGGGAGGCCTTCGTGGGACCCCCGGAGGCCCTCCGGAGGCCCCGCGAAGGCCTGGGGAGGGGAGGGGAGACCTTCGCGGGACCCCCGGAGGCCCTCCGGAGGCGCCGCGAAGGCCTGGGGAGGGGTGGGGAGGCCTTTGCGGGACCCCCGGAGGCCCTCCGGGGGCCCCGCAAAGGCCTGGGGAGGGAGGGAGGGAGGGAGGGCCGGGGAGACCTCCGTGGGGCCTAGCAAGGCCCCGCGAAGGCCTGGGGAGGGAGGGAGGGAGGGCTGGGGAGACCTCCGCGAGGCCTAGCAAGGCCCCGCGAAGGCTTGGGGAGGGCGGGAGGGCTGGGGAGACCTCCGCGGGGCCTAGCAAGGCCCCGTGAAGGCCTGGGGAGGGAGGGAGGGAGGGCTGAGGAGACCTCCGCGGGGCCTAGCAAGGCCCCGCGAAGGCCTGGGGAGGGAGGGAGGGAGGGCTGGGGAGACCTCTGCGGGGCCTAGCAAGGCCCCGCGAAGGCCTGGGGAGGGAGGGAGGGAGGGCTGGGGGGACCTCCGCGGGGCCTAGCAAGGCCCCGCAAAGGCCTGGGGAGGGAGGGAGGGCTGGGGGGACCTCCGCGGGGCCTAGCAAGGCCCCGCAAAGGCCTGGGGAGGGAGGGGGAGGGGTGTAGTTATTCGCGGATTTTTCACATTCGCGGGGGTCCGCGGAACGGAACCCCCGCGAATGTGAAGGGACGACTGTATTCTCATTGCAATAAATTTCATTTGTGATTTTCTATGTAATATTTTTTCCATCCATTTATCTGTAGTAATGCAAAATCTGATTATAACTGGCATGACTTATTTAATTCCCCAATAATTGTGTGTGGACTAAAGTTCTCCTTCCTCTTATTGGAAGGACATAACCAAGGACAAACCAACAATAGATAGACTTCTATTTGGAAACAGCTGAGAGGTTTGCCTTAACACTAGGTAAACTGCAATCCACTGTTTGGACTACTGTATTTCAAAATTATTATTTTGATGCAAGTTTTGTTGACCTTACATTTTATCTTTGTGGCAACTCTACACTGCAATTTTAAAATTTATTTTAAATTTTAGAGTAACACCCAATTTTTAAAGGAACACCCAACCTTTCCATCAATGGCCTCAAAACAGATTAGATATACTGTAAAGCTAACATAATACCACACACACACACACACACACACACACACACAATGAGACTGAACAATTAGGAATAGGTTAAAGCCACAACCAATTCCACAAATAAATTGCATCAACAATTATAAGAATATAACGTCCGCCTAGTTCCTAAAAAACAGCAGGGTAGACACAAACTGAATATGCTCAAGGATTGCCCTCCACAACTATGGCAACACAATAAAAAAGCTATATCCTCCATGGCATCCATTTAACTTCCAAAAGATGAGAACATCTATACCAGGATCTCAGCAGACAATACTGGTATATGACTAGGTTTATATAAGGCAGGCCTATTATAGCTTATAAATGAAAAAAACAAAACAAAACAAAACATACATGAGTAGAAGCTATATTTTTCATACCAAGACCATCAGGATTATCTTGTGTCATAGTGGTATAAAAGCTCCAAAGGGATTACTGAAGATTCAAGAAATTACTTTTGAACATGCAATGAGAATTTGTGTAGTTACACAAACACATACAAATACATATGCTATACATAGTAATATATGTATATGTATCTAAGAAAATTAATGAAGTGCTGAGCCTGCTACCATACTAATATTATTCAAATGGCACTTGAAGTTGATTTATAATATATACCAGACCTTTTTATGCATATGACTCATATCAAAGCAGTTATGCAATCAAAATTATATATTATTTAATGGAGAAACAGAACGCTAAATAGTAGTTAATCAAATATGCAGTCAAATATACTGTGCAACATTATCTCTGCCAACGCATTTAATTACATTCCTCTCTAGCTGAGGCAATCTTGTTACAAAGGTACATATCCACACCCCTGAGTATGAATAAAACAAATCAAGACAGACAGCCTGATTGGCTTTGTCTAGCCTTAGTGAAAAAGGCTAATTCCATTTATATTAACTTAGAAGATAACTTGTTTCTTCTGAAAAGCACTGAACACCTTCACAGAAAATGGGTATCTTATTGTTATGGATGCGTACAAAACATTCCTCTGAGCAAACAAATTCAACATGCATCAAGATCAGGGTTTTTTTCTCTCCATTTCCCTTCAAAAGCTTCTACAATAATAGCATAGATGGGAGAAATGGGTATGTGAAAGACAAGCATATGAACTGTTCACAAATGTCACGACACAGCTTGTCACAAGCATGAAAGGGTTACCTTGCACACAGAATATTCAACCCAGCAGCTAGTCCACTGTGAATTTCTGTCCTGGTATTCCAAGCAATAAGACACCTCTCTCTCTCTCTCTCTCTCTCACACACACACACACAAGATAGAACTGATGTTCCACACCCTTCTGTTGAGCTATGAGAAAGATGAGAGGCATTTTGCTTATAGCTGTCCTGCTTTTGCTTTAGGGAATGACTAGATGGAGAACAGCCCCCACTTTGCAGCCACACTTCACTTTCCTACAAGGGCAGGGATGATTTCTGGGGATGTGGAGGGCATTTCACTATGTTTGGAAGCCCCCTGAACTCACAGGAGTCAACAAAAATTTTAAACTTTTTTGGCTCCCAAATGCCCTCTGGTGGAGTGGGGGGCATTTCCACTACATTCTGCCCCTAAAGCATGGTAAAAATACCCCCATGTCCCCTTGAGCATGCCTGGGGACATCTGGTGTTGTTGTTTTTTTGTGGGTTTTTTTTGCAGGAGCTGGTTATGGTGGGGGAACGTCTCCAAGGTCTCCTGAAGGGCTAATGTGGTCCCCTACCCTTCCACAGTTCCCCACCCATGTCCTAGGGCAAGAACAAGCCCGATGCATCTAGGGGGTACATATGGTCTCAAGGGGAGACGTTATACTGGGATCCAAGAACCCTTATGGTAGATGGGTACAAAAAGTTTTTCTCTGCTCATCCATTAACCATCAATAACATCTTTAGTAGTTGCTACTTGCTCTAGTTTTGGTTATACACAGACCTACTGAGGAAGCCTTGGATGGGCTAGACCAGAAATTAACACTCCCTTAGCATTAATATATGTCTGATTTAGTAGAATTTGTCCTGGAATCTTGAGTCATAGGAGTTGTTTTACCTGAGCACCAGCAGTCTCCACTTTCTGCACACTTAGAATTCAAATTCTTCTTATCCTAACCACTGGCTACCTGGGTCTGTGTTAGTGAGAGCTGCATGTTTAACAACATCTGGATGGTCACAGATTCCCTCTTCTTACTCTACAGATAATATAGAGGTGCAAGTTTGCTGGACAGTTGAGAAGACTTTGTTCTGGCAGTCCAAGTCTGAAGCACAAGTACCAAAGATGGTTCTTTCCTGGCAGTACAGTCAGCCCTTTTTATCCATGGATTCTGCATCCACGGATTCAACCAACCATGGTTCAAAAAAAAATTTTTTTTAATCAAGAAAGCAAACCATGATTTTACCATTTTATACACGAGATGCCATTTTACTACGCCATTGTATATAATGGGAATTGAGCATCTATGGATTTTGGTATCCACCAGGGTCCTGGGACCAAACCCCAGCAGATGGAAAGGGCCCACTGTACTCAATGTAAAACAGTCTCCATTGTTTTTGAGAGGAAGCAGGGATGATAACAGCAAAGTGAACTGTGGTTTCACAAAACTAAGTATTGGTTGAAAGTATAGAGCCTTAATATAGACTTACTACCAGGCTGTTTCCCTGAAGCATCTTTAAGATGGGTAACAGATCAGTCTTTAGCTGAAACAGGAAATTTTCTCTCACCTGGACATCTTTGAGGATATTTTATCTAACTCTTTATTGCCAACTCATACTTTGTAGGGTGCAGCCTCCAAGGTCCAATGATAAGCATGTGCATCCCCCAGACCACAGATGCCTGTTCTTGTCACAGAATTTCAATTCCCTCTTTCTTTTATGTACGCTCAAAGTTGATAAAATAGAATCAGACAATGACAACAACTTTCAATATACTTCTGGAGACCTACTCTCTCCTCCTTCAAATATAAAGGGAAATGGAACAAACTATCCTGGGGGGGGGGGAGGATTCAGGGGACTTTCAAACAGGCTTTCCATTTGAAACAGGTTTTCTCTACTGAAATCATTCAGCTACACTACCATTTGAACAGGGTAACATTTGGATAATGGTGCATTGATACAGCAGCTATTGTCACCTAGCATTTAAGTGAGGGATATGCAGCATACAGCATATTTGGCTTACAGTTTCAGCTGTGTGCTATGTGCTGGTACAAGCTGCCTGAATACTACTACCTGTAGTGGGAATGGCTGAACAAACCTGAAAAGCTTTGCTCAGTGGCTTGTTTATTGTGTTGTATGAACATGGCCTAAGTCAGCTTTCTGGCTGATTTCACTCACAACAAACCAAATGGAGGGAAAAATAAAATAAGTCTGAATCTCTTTTTCTAACATATAGAGAAGGTTGTTAATATGAATATATAGAAAGAACAATTAATTTTATCAGTAGTTGTAAAATACTGCTAAAGAATAAATCAATTAACACTTTCTATGATATCCGACAATTGAAAACAACAGAACGAAAATGAAAATATGAAGCAGGGAAGTGGCATGCTGTGGAGACTTCAGAAAAAAAGTGACAAGTAAAGGGACTATAAGAGAGAAATTATATAGAATGAAAAATTCATGATTTAATTGTATACAGTTAGAACAATGTATTAAAAACTGGGAAAAGAATAATAAAGAAATAAGGGAGTTTACAAAATTTGAAGATTTGGTGAAAAAAAGGTGAAAAGATGGATAATAATGAAAGTTTGAAAGGTATTACAAGTGAATTATATAAAATATTGATAAAAATAAGGATAATAAAGACAAAGCAGAATATCTAAGGAGAATATGGGAGGAAGATTTGAAACAAAAAATTGGAGATCATGAATGGGATAAGATTTGGAAACAAAGACAACTAAAAATATGTCAATACAGATACAAGAAAATTACTATAAAATAATATGCAGATGGTATTTGACTCCAGCAAGACTGCATAATATACACAAGAATAATTCTAGATATTGTTGGAGACGTTGTCAAGAAATAGGTACATATATGCATATGTGGTAGAAAGGGAACGTTGGTCTTACCTGTGATACGTCCCTTTCCTGGGGAGAGACAAGGAGCATCCTCTAGATCACTGGGTTAGCTCCACCCACTCACTCCTGGTAGGCAGGTAACAAGAGACCTTTGTGTAGGCCCCTTCCTCTTGCGTCATCCAGGGGGAGCGACCCACCTCTGGCCAGTTCGTACCCTAGCCTCCTTAAGAGCTCCTGGAAAAACAGTACATAAGGGATACTAACAATATCAAATCAAAAAACCTACAGGTAAGTATCCCCTTTTCACTCTTTTTTTTTTTTACAGAAAAGAAATAAGCAAAGTTAAAAACTAAAACTAACTTTTGTGCCAGCAACGAAAAAGGGTGGGGAGGATGCTCCTTGTCTCTCCCCAGGAAAGGGACGTATCACAGGTAAGACCAACGTTCCCTTTTCCCTGTGGAGAGACGGCGGAGCATCCTCTAGATCACTGGGATCTACAACAGCCCACAAAAAATTACAGCATATCTGGGTGGGTGCTGGCACTAAAGGAACCTAGGTGGTCCCCTTTCAGGCACTGACTATTGCTGTAAGACTCTTCTGCCAAAAGCAGCCTCAGCCGACTGCAGCTTGTCCAATCTGTAATGGCGGAGAAAGGAGATGAGGACTTCCGAGTCGCTGCTCTACTAATCTCTTCAAGTGACACCTCTCTGTCCCAGGCAGAAGAAGTCGCCGCACTTCTGGTCGAGTGTGCCAAGATCCCGTCTGGAACTGGAATATTCAAGGACACATAACATGTGGCTATACAGGCCCTGATCCATCTACTTAAGGCGGAGGAGGAGACCTTGCACCCCAAGTACCTCTGGTGGACGGAGACAAACAAAGATTCAGATACTCTGAAAGAACTGGTTCTTTTCAGATAAATTCGGATCGCCCTGCGCACGTCTAAAGTGTGCCAGATGCGCTCCAGCTCCTTAGATGTCTTAAGGCAAAAGGATGGTAGAATAATATCCTGCGAGGTGTGAAAAGCAGTGTTCACCTTTGGTCTAAAGTCAGGATGGGTGCACAAAATGACAATCCAGTCTGATGATACACAGATCCTTCCGCACAGATAGGGCTCTAATTCCGAAACCCTTCTTGCTGAGGTGATCGCCACGAGGAACAGGACCTTCCAAGACATATGCTTGAGGGATACCTGTCTGAGGGGCTTAAAGGGCGGAATCGTCAAAGCCTTAAGCACCGTATGCAGATCCCAGGAAGGGAATCTATGAACCGTAGGCGGAGCTAAGTTTGATAGCCCACGGAGGAATCTATGCACATCCGGATGTGTGGAAATCTCAGGTGCCCTATCTGGGGTCAAAATCGATACGATGGCAGCCACCTGTCTCCTAATAGTGTTGGGTTCAAACCCTTTGAGACGCCCTCTTGCAGGAAGGCAAGGAGCATCGGGACTGTAATCTCCAGTTCATTAAATCTTTTCCATCTGCACCACCTGCGGAACACTGAAGCTGTATTCGTAAATCCTTTGCGTGGAATCCCTTCTGGCTGCCAAGATCGTGTCTATCACCTCTTCAGAATATCCCCTGGCCATCAGCATCTCCCTCTCAATCTCCAGGCATGAAGTTGAAGCCATCCTGGATCTGGGTGATGTACTCTGCCCTGGGATAGGAGGTCCGACCGAGTTGGAAGAGTCAGCTCCGCTACAGCCATAGAGAGAATCTCCGAATATCATGCCCTCCTGGGCCAAGCTGGGGCTACCAAGATGACGTCCGCCTCCATCATCCGTGTTCGTCTGAGTACTCTGGCGATCATCAGAATGGGTGGGAAAGCAAAAACCAACACGGGAGGCCAATGGAAGGACAGTGCATCCATTCCTTCGCCCCCCTCCATCATGAATCTTGACAGGAACCGAGGTAGCTTAGCATTCACTGGTGACGCAAACAGGTCCACTATGGGATAGCCCAACTGCTGGCAAATTTGGTCGAATACCTCCAGATGCAGGCTCCACTCTCCCTGGTCGATGTCCGTTCTGCTGAGCCAGTCTGCTTTGGAATTGAGAGATCCTTGTAGGTGCTCTGCCTCTAGGGATAGGAGATTTTCCTCAGCCCAGCTGAGTAGGAGAGTGGTCTCTTCCATCAGGGACCTGGACCTTGTGCCCCCCGGCGATTTATGTGGGCCTTCGTCATGGTGTTGTCTGTTCTTCCAAGAATGACCCGGCCGGATAGCTGCTTGCTGAACTCCAGCAGCACCAATCGCACCACCCGTAGCTCTAACCAATTTATGCTGTGTTGTGACTCCTCCTGAGTCCACCTTTCCTGTGCCAGGGCATCTCCACAGTGCGCACCCCAGCCTCGCAAACTGGCGTCCGTGGTCAACTGTACTCTCTGCGGACCCCATATCAGTCGGCCCCACGTCACAGCCTCCAACATCCACCATTGTAGGGAGTCCCTCACCCCCTGAGGGACGAGAATCTTTCTGTGCCTGCGCAGGGATATCTCGTGTTGCCAGGGGAGAAGAAGCCACTGTAGAGGCCTTGCATGGAAACTGGCCCATGGAACGCTCTCTATAGCTGCTATCATCAGTCCTTGAAGTTGGGCTAACAGCATTAGGTCTGATCTTGGTGCCTTCAATACGCAGAGCAGGGTCTGCTTTATCGCCAGGACTCTTTCCTGTGGCAGGGAGATCCTGCGCACGTGGGTATCCAAAATTGCTCCCAGGTGTTGGATCCTTCTGCTCAGTTTGAGTGAGCTCTTCTCCCGATTCACCAGGAAGCCATGGTCCTGCAACGATTCGAGAACCCGCTGGACGTCCTTTGCTGCTTGTGCTGCCGTAGGGGAGCGAATCAAAAGGTCGTCCAGATACGGGTAGACGTGAAGGCCCCCCTTCCTCCAATAGGCAACCAAGGCCACCATGATCTTCGTAAAGACCTTTGGTGCTGATGAGAGCCTGAAGGGGAGAGCCCTGTACTGGAAGTGTTTCTTGTTCTAGGCGAAGCGCAGAAAATGACAATGCGCTGGTAGGATAGGCACGTGGAGTTAGGCATCCTGTAAGTCCAAGGAGGCAAGGAAATCCCCCGGCCTGAGGGCCTCCAAAATGTGGCATAGCATTTCCATCCTGAACTTGCGCTGACGTACAAACTTGTTGAGGCCCCGCAGGTTCAATATGGCTCGCCAGGACCTGCTCTTTTTTGGCAACAGGAAAATGTTGGAGTAGCAGCCGTGGGTCCAATGGGCACTCGGGACCTCTTCTATGGCACCCAAGGATAGCAGATGTGAAATGGCTTCCAGCATGAGTTGATGTTTGATCCTGTCCTTGGAACGTGGGGTGGGGATAAAGCATCGGGGGGGCAGGTGGGAAAACTCTATGCGGTATCCCTGTCGCAAGGTCTGCAACACCCACATGTCTGATGTCGAGTTCTCCCAAGCTTCGCAGAAGTGTTGAAGCTTGCCCCCGACCTGATCCCCCAAGTCATGCCTGCTGATTTTTGGTGAGGGACTTAGAGCTGGACGGCTGAAAGGTTCTGCTCAATGTTCCTGGTTGGTTTCTGCGATGTGACTTGTCTCCCCAACGCTGTCTGAAGTTCCTGCTATCTCGGGGCTGAAAGCTGGTGGAAGATGAAGATCCAGACTAGGATCTGTAGGGGCGAAAGGAGCGATAGCCCCTAATTCGATCTCCTTTCCTCCCTCTTTTTAGCTGAAATTAGGGCCTTCTTCTTGTCTTTCCCTTCCACAAGGACTGGCTCTAGGGATTCACCAAATAACTTTTCACCAAAATAGGGGGAGAAAACCAGGTTCTGCTTGGATTTAAAATCTGCCTGCCAACTTTTAAGCCATAGTAGGCATCTGGCGGCCACTGTTGCACCCTGAGCCCTTGCTGAAAATTGCACTGTATCTAGGGAACTGTCAGCGAGAAAAGCAGAAGCATGGGAGATCTTGTTGAGGCCCTGACGGGTTTTGGTGTTTAAGCTGGGAGTATCCTTTAACAGCTCCCTGGACCATTGTAACGATGCTCTGGCCACCATAGTGGCGGTAATAGAAGCTCTGATTGCTAGGGACAAAGCCTCATGGGCCCTCTTAAGAGCAGAGTCCTTTCGTCTGTCCTCAGGAACCTTGAGAGTATCTTCTCCATCACGACAAAAAATCGTGGAAGAGACAAGGGCTGACACTGGAGCGTCCATGAGAGGGACCTGGAGTTTAGACATGACCTTCTTGGGTAAAGCGTAAAGCTTTTTGGACAATGAGGACTGTGATTTGTTAGCTGCAGGTGCTGCCCATTCTTCACGCAGTATCTGCATAACATTAGCGTGTACAGGCATCTCCATAGCCGATGGCGTAGAAGAAGGGAAAAAAATCTGACGACATCTTGGGAAGATCAGGGTCTAGTTGTTGATCCTGATCCTGGACTAAGGCCAACCCCAGCATTTTTACAGTCTTTCTGAACAAGGTGGACAAGTCTTCCAATTTAAATAGTCTAGCTGATAAACAAGGAGGCTCTGCTTCTACCCCTCCTCAGCAGAAAATTCATCTTCCTTCTGTGGGGAACCAGCTTCATCTGAAGAATCCTCTCCTGATAACTCTCCCTCCTCAATAGTCCGGTCCTGATCTTGTAGATCACCCTCCAGATCCTCCTCAGCCAGATTGTATCTGGCTAATGGGGAAGCAGCCTCCTGCTCTGATCCAGAGGCCCAGTTGGTCTCCTCTTCATCGTCCCCCCAGGACTCCTCCTCATATTCTCTAAGGCCCCCTTTTCTCTTTTTTGGGCGCTGGAGTCACTGGCGGGGACCGCTTTTTGGTCATTCTACCAGACTCCGCTCCCGAAACTCGCAGTCCGGGCTTTGGATGTCGTTTTTCCTTTGAGTTTCCCAGCGGCTCTAGGAGCGCCCCACGTCACAAGCGTGTGCGTGCACTTAGGAACGCAGCCGCATCCTGTAGCCCTGCGCTGCCGCTTTGCAGTTACCGGCTGGCTTGGGAGGTCGGAGGGAGAAGGAACCCTGGCGGGTTCGTGGGTGTTGGGGGGAGGACCGGCTGAATGGAGGCTGGTGGAGCCGGTTGGGGCGGCAGGAAGGTAATAGTCTGGCGCGATGATCCCTCCCCTGCCAGGGGCGACGCGGCGATGGAAGGAGGTAGAGATCCCTGGGCAGCGGCGACCTCTACTGAAGGAAATATGGTGGAGTGGGGCAGGGTGGAAAGCCAGATGGGCTAGCCGTGGGGGGCAGAGGGAAACGATCCCGCAACTCCGGGTGCTCCCCCTTGCCAGAACCCCAAAACCCCCAGCAGTGCCGGCTGCGCGAGACCTGCGGCCAAATCCCCCAGGGTCTCCCGTGCTACCAGATCCCTGACCCAGGCAGCCAGGCCTGGAGAGGTGGCCTTGTCCTGGGGTGCGGAAATAGGGGCCCCTGTGTTACTCACGGCCTCCTCCGCATCCGATTCAGCCTGGTCAGCATGGCCGGACTCCACCTCAGAGCCGGTCCCCGCCTCCTCCTCCAGGAGGGCTCCCATTCCGGCTGCTTCCTGGCTGTTTCCCAGATCCGGCGACTGGGGTGCGGGCAGGGAAAAATCAGTGGCAAGCTCGGAGGGCTTGTCCTCCTTCGCCACAACAGCGTCTGAGTCCTTAGCGGAGGGCTTGTCCCCCTTTTTAGACCCCTTGCCCTTGTGCTTGTTCTTCTTTCCTTCCTTCACTGGGTCCATCATGGCCACAGTCTTTGTTCTTGCCACGTAGTCACCAAGAGCTAGCTGAATAGCGACCTCCAGGAGTGGTAGGCAGGAAACAACTGGCCAGAGGTGGGTCGCTCCCCCTGGATGACGCAAGAGGAAGGGGCCTACACAAAGGTCTCTTGTTACCTGCCTACCAGGAGTGAGTGGGTGGAGCTAACCTAGTGATCCAGAGGATGGTCTGCCGTCTCTCCACAGGGAAACTGTAAATTTGTACAGCAGTTTTGGGAAATGGTCTTTATAGAAATAGAGAATATTTTGAATATAAATATGGAAAGGAAACCGAGCATAGCATCAATGTCAATTTATAATGGAGAGAATAGGAACCAAGCAGAAAATGATTTAATAACAAATTTATTAACAGCAGCAAGATTAATTATAGCAAGATATTGGAAACTGCAAATAAATGTACAAGTGGAGGAGTGGTATAAAGAAATTTGGAAAATGGCAATAAATGATAAGTTAACATATAGAATTAAAGTAAGAAGAGGCATTTGGAAAGAAAGTGAGTTTGATAAAATTTGGAAAGTATTTGTTGAAAAAGTATTACAGACAAAAGATGGGAGGTTATCTCCACAAGAAGAAATGAGATTCTGGAAAGATTAGGTAAGGGATAATGGCTCCAGTGAAGGGGAGCACTGAGGTGGGAGGGGGGAGGTAGGGGAAATAATATTCTTGAAAAGAATCTTAGTAAAGAACTTATGTTAACTTTTGAAATTGGTTAATAGAAATATTGTGATGTTTACAGTAATATTATGTGTTTTATTAAATAAGTATTGATTTGCTATTATAATGTATGATTACAAAATTAATAAAAAATTATTTTAAAAAAAGAAAAGAAAAAGTGACAAGTCCTCAGGCCAAAGTGACAATGTAGTTTTCCAATTAAATATATAATATGAACATTTACAACCACCCCACGCTGGGTATTTGCCCTCCTAGAGTTCAACATTACTTGCTTCAAGTAATCTAAATGCTATATGATCTACAATTAAACAAATATTAAAACTATAGAAATACTGACTGATCATCTGAAATTAAAAAGATACTTGTTATTTTTGGAATTCCTGCTTTAATTTTTAAGGAAAGGAAGCCCCCGCCAAATGCAACTGTTGCCCCTCAGCTCTTTAAGGACATGGTGAAAAGATTTGTTTTTCAGAAATGTAGGGGGCAAAGGACTAAGTATGACCGTCATGTGAAAGATGTTGTGTGCTAGGAAGAAACATGTTGTTGTGTGCCTTCAAGTTGTTTTCGACTTATGGTGACCCTAAAACGAACCTATCATGGAGTTTTCTTGGCAAAATTTGTTCAGAGGGGGGTTTGCCTTTGCCTTCCTCTGAAGTTGAGACAGTGTGCCTTGCCCAACATCATCCAATATGTTTTCATAGGAGAGTGGGGATTCAAACCTGCAGGCCAAGGTCAGAATCCAATGCTCAAAACAGTACACTTGGCTAGCTCTTCTGCCCTGAAAACAAACAAACAAAAACCAAACTAACCCTAGCTCTGTATTGCCCAGAAATTAAAATCCCACTGAAGTTGCCCTAGTAGGTGGCAAGAATGTTGTCAGTTCATACAAAGGGGCAGACTTTGCTTGAGTCTTTTAGAGCTTTCCCCTGTATGGAACAGTGTACTATTTCTTTACAGATCAACAATTCTGAAAAATGATGATCATGTTTTCAGATAAGGCAATTCCCCTCACTCAAAAACTGAATTTTCCAAGATGTCCAAATGTCTTCCTGTTAAATTTTTAATACTTGTATTTTTCCAGGATTGATTCTTTCTTCTTTCCACAATACATCTGTCAAGGAGAGAAATACTCAAGATATCTGTTCAGGATCTTTTGACTTGTTTTAAAAGATAGGAGCAATCTTAGGAAAGATTTTGTTTTTAAACAGCAAACCCCAGAGAGAGAAAACTGTACAAAGGTTGCTTCGTTGTCATTCACAGTCCAAAAGCAAGAAATCCTGACTATTCCTGAGCTAGAAATTAAGAACATTTCAATAAGAGAGAAAGTAAATACTAGCTGATAAGGAAAGGTTGTCCTGTCAATATCTGGAATCACACAAAATTAGGCTGCAGTAAAGTTTGGACAGTAAGTATAATTGTAAAAGGTCAGTATCAGAAAAATAATGGAAGTGTGTTTTTGGATAGTCCAAGCTTCTGCAAACTGACTGATTAACAGTAAATCAATTTAAGTACTTGTTGTGTATTCTGTTCTGGAATTATACAGGATGGGAAAACAAATTTATTGATCTTGAATAAATTTCTTACCTTCAGTGATTTGATTTACTTAATTTGTCTAGAAGAAACATGATATAAATGCTGCACACATGTAAGTTTTTAATAATATTGGCTCTTCCAGACTTTAAAGCATTTGGTCATGGAATGAGACATTTGGCATTTATAATTTCTACAGATACAGTTGCATATTAAAGTTTTAAAATTAAGAGATAATTCAAACTGTAATAGTAAATACTTTTTATTACCTCCACCATACCTTTAATAAATGTTCATGCCAAACAAATACAGTATATTGCAGAATGATTTTACAAAATCATAGGTTCTGTTCAGTTGAGGTTTTAAAATGTGAATAGGTAAGAGATAATGAGTAAACTTATTCCTTTACATTATGATATACATAAGGATATTGTAAACCGTTAAAATAGATCCTGTTTTATCTTGAAACTATGCAAGGTCAGGCCTGGTTAGTATCTGGATGGGAGACTGCCAAAGAATACCAGGTACTGTAAAGCTATATTTCAAAGGAAGGCAATGGCAAACCACTTGAGTAGTCCTTCCCTAAGAAAATCCTATGAAATTAATGGGCTCGCCATAAGTTGATAGGCAATCTGAAGGCACACACATGCAGATATAGACAGGAGTGAGGCATTAATAAATGGAGGGACCACTGATTAGATCATGGCCATCTTTTTCTATACATTTACCCATTGCTCTGGGAATATATTTCACACAGACATAACAAATATTATAAGCAATAAACATTCACTTTTCTTCTTAATTCCCTAATTCCTTACTAAGTTTAACTGGTACACACATTTCAAATTTTATCAGATTACATTAATTTTGCAAATTCTGCAACAGGAGGGAATCACCACTTCAAAGCTAATGTACTAGCCATACCTTTCTCTAGACCAATGCTGGAATTAGTCCAGAATTATGCAAAACAAAGAAAGTCTTATAAACAATAATGATAGTCTGTATCAATGTATAATTTTATCACAGGTTTTATAATTCCTTCCTCTGTATTTAAAATTCAACCTGCACCCCTCCCCGCACACTTCGGTCCTCTGGGAGGAATCTGTTACAGCCTATGAAAACAAGGCTGTCGGTGACCTCCCAGAGGGCCTTCTCTGCTGCTGCTCCCAGATTATGGAATGGCCTGCCGGACGAGATCCGTCTTATTACCACCTTAGACAGCTTTTAAAAAGCTGTCAAGACGGATCTTTTCCGGCAGGCCTTTCCTGAATAATTATCCCGGCCCAAGACTCAGCTGCCCTTTCTAGGCTATGATTGTATGTTTTAAATTTTTTTCTTTTAATTTATATATATTTTAATTAATCCATGTTTTTAATCCTTTGTAATTTAATATTATTTTAAGGGGTAGGTGGGCTAGGGTATTGTGACTATGGGGTTTTTATATTGTAAGCCGCCCCGATTGCATTGCAGAGGGGCGGGATATAAATAAAATTTTATTATATTATATTATTATTTTCTGTTACCATATCTGTAAATATTAGTAAACAAAATAATGGGGGATGGGGAAGTTGCACGTAATTAGAAAAGACATGGTAACCTGATGTTCCTGGTTTGCTTTCAGTGATGAGGAATGAAAATAAGGCCGTGTGCTTTCGTTAGTACTCTCACAGAACATGAATGGGATTTATAAAATCTCACTTAATGAGAATTTCTTTTCCCCACTATTGTAATAAAGGATTATTATACTTGTAATGCAATGTTTATGTCTTCTGCCTTGCTTCTTTTAAATTTTCTTTGAGTTTATAGGTGTATATTCCCTTACATCACTGCAGGTACAAATATAACAAAAGGGGAAAAAAATTCTCATCACTTCATTTTCCATAAACCTTTTCTGTTCTGAGTCTAAATAACGTTTTCTGTAGTTTAAGGCTGGCTTTTAATCTCTTTATATTTGTTCATTTGCCAGCTGTACTTTCATATTCCTAACAATATCTGTTTCCATGTTATTTTTAATCAAAACAACTGTCCTCTCCATTGTGTTTTTCAGTGTTTCATTACATTTACATTATACAGTGTTTCCAAAAGTGGGAAGGTGTAGGGATATGCATGCTTTAGGTGGCTAAGTGAGTGAGAAATACAAAGGAAAACAATCTTCTTTGTTATGTTTTGTATGTGCAACAGTAACACTTCTTCCAATGACAAACATTATTTAATATGCATTTTACAGTGAAAATCAGACCATGAGTAAATCTTGCTTCAGCAAAATCTATATACACTGGTTGTTAGGAGGTACTTTTGGAGGGAGTGTTGACAAATTTACTTGAATAGACTGCTCATGGCAGGTGATATGCTTAGGTTGGTATTTTTTCTAAGATCCCATGCCTTAGGTCCCATGCTGGGATGCAAACTAAATACATACATTTTAGAAATGCTCTAGCAAATCTCAAAAACAGTTACAAAGGGAAACTGTTATGGCCTAAATCCAGCTATCTAGTCTAACAATGGGAATTTTGCATTCAGTATTGACTTACCATTCAGCAGTGATTCAATAGGTTTACACTAGTTGGCACTAGCAAATATTCTAGTTGGATTTAGGCCTTTCCCTGCATCTTCTAAGACATTTGGCTATTCCTAAACTGCCAGAGCTTACTAGTAATGAGCATATAAAACATGGCTACAATTGCTAAGATTAGAACATAGCTTTTAAAAAATGAAACAATCACAAATAAATAAAAAGGAAATGTGTCCATCCACCATTTGCTTCGACTCTATTTCCAGCATTCAGACATTAACAGATTACTCTTGAAGGGATGTGCTGTTTGATGGTAAAAAAAACAAAAACATTTAACTAGCCTTGGTTTACAACTAGTTCACTAATCACCTCCCATTTAGAAGCATGAAGTTGCTTTACACAAGAACAATAACTGGTCTGCCTAATTCATCATATACTTCAATGATAGGCAAAGTGTAGTTCAGGGAGTGTGTGAGGAATCCCAAAGGCTGTTTTTGCAGCCCTAAACTTCTCCAGAGTCCTTGGACCACCCTTTGTTGGCCCAACATGGGTGGACTGCCCCTCTTGGAAGCCCTTCATTATTGGAATTTTTGACAGTCCCTATGGTCCCCAGAAGGTTCCAGTGACAGAAAAGTGGCCCCCAGACCCACTGTAGTTGCCCACAGCTGGTTTACTCCATTGTCACACTGTCAACTCTGACTAGGAGCAGATGTACAAGGTTTCAAGCACTGTAATCTAAAACCCTTTAAAATGGAAACAAGGAATTGAACCTTAGCTTTTTTGCATGCAAAACGCACATTCTATTCTGCTTTATTGCCCCTTCAAAGATGTGAGCCTATAACAGCAACCTGCTAAAAGTAAGCAGTGAAATTAAATATTCAACAGAGCTCCATACATCTTTCGGGTGTTTCCCAACACTGTACGTACATGTACAGGCATACACATGCTGAAAGAAGATAGCATACATTTTCAGTACATATGTACTGTGGAACTGGAAGCAAACTGGACTTATTTCAGCTCAAAGACAAATATGCAAAGCAGCCAAGACTCAGTGCAATGGGTGGATGTTACTTCAATAGCAGATGATATTGCACAGAACCAAGGAGCAGCCTCAGTTTAGCATTCCTTTTTTCTTTTAATTAACTCACTGTTATAGCGTCTGTAGCTGTCAATCTTTGTTGGTGCCACTTTATACAGAATTGCCCCTTCAAAGGCAGACTTTCCTGACAGCAGAATGAAAGAAAAGGAAAGCAAAACAAAAAAGGGGAATAGGAAGAGCGAATAACAATAAAAGAAAGGAGAAGAATAGTTTTTAATTTTTGTTCTGCATTAAAAGCTTCATTAGCAAAGGAGCAAGATTCCCAGAAGTCTCAATCTAGGCATTGCAAGCAGGAGAGTGAACATTGTACTAAGGTGGTAGAATTCCAAGACATAGCCTATTAGTCTGGATCAGTATACAAACAGATCTTGCAGTACCTTTGAGACTGAGAGAAAGAAGTTGGTAGCATAAGCTTTCACAGACTTAAGTCTACTTCATCAGATGCATAGAATGACGTGTATAGGAACATACCTTTACAGCTATGAATGAGCAGGTTGTATGTGTGAATAGCAATAGAAATGCAAAACTTGTTGGTATGGTGATGAGGTGACAAGTTCAGTTTTACTATGCTTGCTGGGGGACAAAGGCAGGAGAAAAGATGTTGTCTAAAGCCAAGGTGAGTAGGATAACCACATGAAGGTTGGAGGGAGTTATTAGAATATAGTTTGATGCTGTCTGGGAACCAGAAAGGAGATGTGATAAACTTAAGTCTATGCAAGCTTATGCTACCAACGTCTTTCCCTCAGTTAGTCTCAAATGTGCTACAACATCCCTTTGCATGTTTTACCAAGGTTATGAACAGTATAGCACATCATTTCTAATTATCTATAATAGACAGTTAAGGGGGAAATTACAACTATAGATGTATGACTAAAAAGGAAAATATAGATGGAGGTCTACAAATTTTTTCTCAATATTTGATACTCAATACACTGGTACTGTACCCAAATCTGTCTGTCAAGAGTAGCCTCTATTGGCAGAGGCATTCCTACTCTGCCCACCCAAATCACCTCTGGAGCACAACCTTGGATGAACTACCGGAGCAGAACTGGGAGGGTATAAAACAGCCTTTCTCAACCTTTTTAACCTGGAAGAATGCTTGAAATAATTTTCAGGTCTCAGGTAACCCCTGCCTAAAAATTATTGTATCTACACCTAGAAAAATGTTTAAAACCACATCTCTCAGGGAACTCATGGTGACCCATCAGGGAACCCTAGGGTTCCAGGGAACCCTGGTTGAGAAACGCTGGTATAAGAGGAGGAAGGGCGCAAAAAAAAAAAAAGAGGAAAAAAGTTATGTACAGAGGAGTGTCCATTTACACATATATGCTCCCCGTTCCTAGCCTCAGTATATTTCCTCTTCAACTTTTATTTTACTATAGAAGTTGAACACTTGTATCTCTATATATTTGTATTTCTTTTTATTCTTTAAGCCACCTTGAGTCTCAGTCTTGGGGGAAAGGGGGTATATAAATAAATTGATTGAACACATTTTAAACAAATTACTTTCATTCACAAATATGTTTGTTTAATTTATTCATGAACTTTGAAAATTCAGTGTGTCATGCAAAAAAGTAGCTTGCTGACAAATTCAAATGTTGTCTGAAATTGATGTACTGATAGTAAAATGTGTTTTAAATTTATGTTTTCTTTAGTGAATAACTTATTTTAAATAGATAGTAATATTGTACTTGAAAAAGTAAGATCCAGGTCTTCCATTTAAAAGATTTGCTGTGGCCCCTAGCCTGGGGCACAGAGCCCACTTTTCCACTTTAAGTGCTCTGTTTGCACTATTTCTAGGATCCTTAGTCTACGCACTATGCTGGATGCCAGGAGTACCAAGAATTGCAGCGTGAGTTGTAGAGATGGGATGTGGGATACTTTAAGTCAAGCATTCAGTGAATTGTTCAGATATACAAGGATTCTTCTGGAGCTATAGAATCTACACATATATTTGTATGTGTGTTTGAAGTGACCAGGTAACACATGATGATTTTCAAGGCTAAATTTCAAGAGTGAGCAGAGCTAGTATAGTGTAATGGCTCAGGGGCTGTGCTATGATTCAGAAAACCATAGTTCAAATCTCGTTCTTTGGTAAGACCTTACTAGGAAGCTGTAGGCAAGCCACTACTTCCCTGCTTCATTCTACCTCTTGCCTTATCACAGAATCACAGAGTTGGAAAAGACCACAAGGGCTATCCAGTCCAACTCTCTCTAAGGATTGCAGCTAAATAATGATGTAAAGTGCTATATAAATGTCAACTATTTTGCTAAAGTTCCCCAAAGGTGACAATACCATGTGGCAGAAGAAGAGGAGATAGCTAAAAGAGGGGAAAAGACTATTTGGTCTACAGATCCTTGCAGCTGACAATATTTGTGCTATGGATACATTTTATTATACAAATAGGCATAGGGACAACATGATAAATTCTTAATAGACAAGAAAGAAAGTAGAATAATTTATCTGCCTGCCAGTGTGCTAAAGATAACATGAATATTGCCAGATGAGGCTGGAACTAGATGTTTATCACATTTGTAGCCCCTACCTTCCCATCTGTAAGGTCTATTACAATTTACCCATGTCCTGATCAAGCCAGATTAGGATTGTAGACTAGGATTATAAAGCACAATGTCAGAATGTCAGTGTATAGGTAAACTGCATTAGTCATTATGATGGGGAAGTGGAACAAGACAAACGGCTGTTGTTTTCAGAAGTCGTGTATGCATATTGTCCCATTTCTGCTGTAGTCAATCCTCTGGGGAGATAAAAACCTTTGTATTTTTAGATGCTAAAACAGACTCATTGATGTTTCTCTTGTAACAGCATTACAAAGGATAATCAACATTATAATCATAGTGCAATTATATACAATACACATTTGTGTTTTTTTAAAAAAAAAACCCTAGGAGTAAACTAGAACTGATCTTTAAATGAAAAAAGGAACAGATTATCTTTGTTCAAATAAAAATGGACTGCAGTTGTCTACCCTCCTTTCTCTCTGAAAGAACGAAGGAAGGAAGGGAAAATGAATGAAGGAAAAACAGGAAGTCTATCTATTTCTTTTCTGAACAAAAATAAAACATTAACCCCTATGATCAGAATGAAAGTATATCACCTTGGAAGCAACACCTGCTATATACATCTGCACTTCATTCAGTGTTACCACATGTAAGAGAAGAAATGGCTTATAAGCATGCAAATCCTTAAAGTACCTGGGAAAATTCAAGTGGAATATAAATATCATATTCATAATATTAATATGATTAAATATAGCACGCAGTATCTATGAATCACACACACTCTGTTCCTAAAGAAACAGTTTGAGGAAGATATCAGTAAGCATAAAACTATTCAAACATAGCTGGCATTTACAACAGTACTGAAATCAAAAGATAAGCAAAGGAACCACTAAGAATAACAGGCTCAAAGAGACTTTTGCTCTTCTCTACCAAAAGTAATCGTGAATGGAAATGTGTGGACATCCCTGTGGAAAATTATGCCAATGTCCAAAATAATTAATTTTGAATCCACAATGTGATTTCGCACTAGTACTTATCATTCTCTAGAAACGGGATGTCTTTACTGTATGAACAAGAAATCTCTATGTAACAAGAATTTGATTTTTGATCTATGCAACAGTAAGGGTAAAAAAAAAAGTTTAAAGCACCAAAGAGAAAGTTATGGCTGGTGTATGTTTAAATGCTCCCCGTGGCTTATTGTGATATCCAAACAGTTAGAGATTTGACTTGGATGTCATAATAAACTAAGTTCCCGTGAATCACATAATCCTTGCTTATCAGAATGTACAAACCAGTCTATTATGATTGGGAACAGATCATATGCTCCCCTTTCACTACTCTAAAAATCAAATATCTGAATTAGCATTTAGGAGCCTCCAGAGTCAGACATACTGCCAAATCATGGCTAAGGAAAGCAGGGGAGAAAGGCAGCAGGAACAAGTATGAAATTTTGCAGCCCAGGCCCAATTGCTAAACCATGGTGCCCATTACATCTGTACCATGTGGCACTGTTCAGTCTACAACAGCTATCTAGCTTTTCCACATTAACAAACAATTCTGTATATATTATACAACAAAACAAAGCAATACAATCATAGGTTAAAATTACAGCAGAGCTAAATTGAATGGAGAATAAATGCTTGCATTCTTACTTGGTTTTATTAGTTGCTCCTCTTGGACAGTTCTAACTTCATCAGTATCAGAAAGTTCCTTTATGAAGTTGGAAGGAAACATGCCAGTCTTTCCATTTAGAACTCCTTCCCACCAACCCTCTTCCACCTGTTCCAAGATAGGAAAAACAAACATACTGTATTCTCATGCTTAAAAGTTTAATGTGATAACTATTTAAAATAATTCTAGTACTTAAAAGTTAAATGTGATAACTATTTAAAATAATTCTAGTACTGCTTACATATGTAAACACACACACACACACAGATGGCTTTGGATGGATAACCATTGACAATCAACTTTTATTGGTTACCACTGTAGATAGGCATACATATGGGTCTGGATCCAGGCATCAATCAACCCACCTGTTGATCGATGAGCCTGCTCCTCCATCCCTGGTGCCAGAACCTTTTGGATGACAGGAAAGGATCCACCTGGGTGGGTGGCCCAGAATGGTCCACCTGCCACCTGGGAGTGCAGGAACAGTGCCTGTCCCTGAGATGGGCAGGACCATACCTCCCCCACATTCCCAGATTTCCTTAGGGGCCCCTCAATCCTTTACCAATGCCAGTAGACACTTGTTATCCATATCCTGGGTCCAGGACCCATACAGACCTCCCCCAAAAGTTGTGACAGTAACATAGCTGGCAACATGCCACAAAGCTAAAATACATACAGATTACAACATGAGACCAAGGGTGGGTGGGTGGGATGATGCTCAGCAATGCTCAGCCACTTTTGTAGGCAGCCTGGATGTATATGCTTCCTCACCTGACTGGAGTGAAGACTGTGAGCAACTCACTCTGGTCCCACCTACCAGCCAATGAATCCAAACCAAGTTTGAACCCATTGGCTGGCATTTCTCACTTCTCATTGGCTAGCAGTTCTCATCTTCCCATAGGCGGCACAGGACCCTGGGAAAGGGGAAGCAGCCAGCAGCCATGCGAGGGAACACCCAGCACTATACTCCTGCCCTGGACTGCAAAGCTGCCTTCTGGTAAAGCTGGGCAGCCCATTTGTGCTGGTTCTGTTTCTATCCATCAAAACTGCCTGTTAATTTAGGACACATTGGTAGATGACACACAGCTGTATTGTAATATCAGAAGCGAAGGTTCCCTCCTTAATCATTGGCTCAATGCTTCATGACTTCATGAGAGGCAAGAAACTGAAATTCAATCCAAAAAAGGCATGTACCTTTAGCTCTTGGAGCACAGCATCTGTGAGTTTTGGATGGTATCACACAAGCACTAATTTGTCAGTTTCACTTTCTCCCACACACTAATTTCCCATTTTTTAAATTATATGAATGATTCTATTGGACTTCAGTATGCTCAACTGAACACTGATCGTGAAAGGACAACACATTTGGAAAGCACCAAATGAATATAGGATAATCGCAGTAGAAAATAAATGTCACATAAAATGATAAAGTTCCTGCTATGCCAATCTATTCCATATGGAATGGCAGCATTCTAGTAGGATGACAGCCCCTGAATATCAAATGCTCTTGGGTTATAATGTGGCAGGAAGAAAATGACTCACTCTGTATCAGCTAAGGACATTTTTGACATTTTAATAATTTCCATCCATCAGACATTGCCCATCTATACAAAAGTGACAGAAGGGGACAGTTTCAGTATGTGAAAGCTCAGTCTCTAACATGGCCCTAACAATCTGTTTCTAGCAAAAGGAAACACAAATTTAAACAATGATAACAAAAGGAAATCATACAAAACTGCAAAACTGTTTCATTTTCACAATAAAAAAATATATTATGTCACATTGATATATCTGAATTTGTTAAAGAATACTGAAAAACCATTTCCACCTTGTAATAGGTGGTCTATTATTTATATAGATATAGATATAAATAAAATCTTTTCCACTGAATTATAATTCCATTACTCAAACTTTTTAAATCTAAAAATTTCAGAAGCTACCAACTGCAAAACAGATTGTTCGACTAGAACAAACCAAGCACACACAGAGAGAGATCCACAAGCCTATAAACAATTATTAAATTAATGCAATTATTTTTTAAATTAGAATAAATAAAAGGCAGAGTTATAGTTCCCAGAAATATCACTTTTCGAGATTTGTAAGTTCCACTAAAACTAACAAGTTGGGGATAAGGAGAGAGAACAGAGAATAAATTTTATTATAGCAAACTAAACATTACAGACAGGAATTTTGTCTTTGCCAAAATTGGGCAAAGGAACTCCTGGCCGTAGCAGGAACTGTAGTGAGTCCAAGAACACCCCAAGCTGTGAAGCTGACCTTTCAGAGGAAGCGCAACACCATCCAGAACAACCCTCAGCCCCCGTTTGCTTGGCTTTTATTTAGAAATTTTTAAAATAACATTATAAGCTTGCTATAAGGTTTATAATAGAGGGTTTTCTTCTCCTCAGATCAGGGCTGCACTAATTTACAAAATTACCAAGAAATATGAATGAGTGCTACTTACTTAGCAGTATCTATTTACCAAAGAACTATCTTTTCCAAATAACAAATAGATAACAGCATTACATTACAAACTTAACTTAATGAACAATAAGCTAACTATTTTGTGGCTTAATTGTAATATTTCGTTACTTATATAGTTAAAGAACATAACCACACTAAATGATGGAACAGTAATATGATGTATGTTCTGTGGCACAGGCTAACAGCACAGGTCTTACCACCTTCACAGGTGAATTTTGTGAGGACATAGCAGAAAGACTTCTCTATGGCTACTCCCAGGCTGTGGAACACCCTGCCATGGGAAGTCCAGTTGGGCCCTTCCCTGGTCTCATTCTGCCAGCAGGTGAAAACCTTTTTGCTTAGGCAAGCCTTTGAAATTTGAATTGTGTTAACAGTAGCATGTGTGAAGTGATATGCTATATTTTAAAATTAGCAATTTATTTTAAATATGTTTTAACTGCTTTAATCATCCTTTAAATAACATTGCCAATTAATTCTTCTTTAATCTTTGTAGAACAGGATTTTTAATGTAACGCTGTTCTATATTTTTGTAAGCTGCCTTGAATCCCATCTCAGGAGAAAGGCACTGTATAAAGTCAATGAATAAATAATAAATATATAAAAGTGTACAGAGAGTGTGAACATTTTAATTACTTTTGAAATATGGGAAAACAAGGAGTTACTTTTTAAAAAATGGCAACCACAAAGCTTGGAGTTGTACTTTAAAAAGTACTGTAGTTACAGTTAATGGAAGTAAAGCTGTCATGCCTGTTAATTAACTATCAGGCATGACTGCTTTACTGCCATTAGCTGTAACTACTTTTTAAAGTACGGTTCCAAGCTTTGCTAAATATATATAGGAATATGCTGTGGGTTACCCATGATCAAAATCAGAATGTACTTATTTTACTAAAGTTGGCCTAATTCCAACTGCTACTCTCAACCAAACTAGAACCATGAGATTTATGTTCAGCGTTGGTTTATCATCCAGTAACTGACTCAATGGATCTACTTTAGTTGGAACAAGCAATTGGATTTAAACCATTATGTATAATTGTCATCCAGCTCATGAGAAACAAAAACATCAAACATTTTTCATAGACAAGTAAAAATAATTCCAAGACATTCATCTCCCTGTTACTCCAAAATAGGTATGAAATTACTGAAACTTTCAAAGTCCAGACATGCCAGCTACATTACAGCATAATGGCTTCTTATTTGTTTCCTTAAAACCAAAGCCACCCTGACAAATATTATTTACACCCCTTGTCTGCTTTATTTTTAGTAGACACAATTTCTACTAAAATTTTATTAGAAAATTTTATTTTATATTATCCCATTTTTTGTGTTGTTGGACAATAACAGAATAGGCAGCATACCAACTCAATTGTTCATCTATGAAGTAGAAACCATACTACCTTAATTTTTACATGTTCAGCTTCTCTGCCTAAACAGAAGATAAAACTGCAACAAGAATAATGCTTCATATTTATATAGAATCATAGAGTTGGAAGGAGTCTCATGGGCCACTTAAGTCCAACCCCCTGCTCAATGAAGGATCTCCAGCTAAAACATTCCCAGCAGGTAGCTATCCAGTCTCTTTTTGAAGACAACTACATAAGGAGACCTCTCTTTCCATTGTTGGACCACTTGTACTGTCAAGGAGTTCCTTCTAATGTTCAATCAAAATCTAATGTCCTGTAACTTAAGACCATTAGACCTGGTCCTACACACTGGGGAAGCATAAAACAGGCCTGCCCCCTCTTCTCTGTGACAATCCTGGAAGTATTTAAACAGTGCAATCATGTCATCCCTCATCTCTTGACTAAGCTGAACATGCCCAACTCCTTCATCCTTTCCTTACATGCTTTCTTTGATAGACGTGGAATGGTTTACAAACCTGTGGATGGGTATCATGGGTATACAGTCCTTCCTCCAGCTTTGCATTACATCCAAGTTGGCAGACTCTGACTTAATGTTAGCTAACAATCCAGCAAAACAGCACAAACACTTTGCAAAGCCTTTGATGACCACTTGAATGAGGCCACTTTCAATGTATTGGCCTACATTTTTTGGATAAAGAACTATGGTTTATGAAACCTTGAACAGGCATCCAAACATGGTCATTGTAACCATACTCCCTGTTGATCAGGCACAAGCCTTGATTTTAACTTTCATATCTTCCTGATACAATAAAATCCAAAATCCATAAAACAAATGGGAGCCAAATGACTGGGACTTAACGCTTTGGGGTTTTCTGCCTCCAACAAGATAAAAGTCTTTCACTAGGCTACAACTGGCAAGTTTTACCTATACAGCGCCTAAAAGTTTTTCCAGATATAAAAGCACAGAGTCTCCTGAGAAATTCAATGTTCTCTGCCTAAGAAAGGGGTAGTTAGCTTTGCACAGGACTGGGATAGCTGGGTGCGAGTTAGATGCTAGTTATTGTCCTGGAGCGTCCTGAGACTTCTTGATCCCGTATTCATACCTCATTGTTTACACAATTTTTGTCTCCAATTTGGATATCCCAGGAGATCCGGGGATCATTGTTTACACGGCATCACGTTCCGTGTTATGTCTCCTCTCCCACTATATTCTATCCCATGGTTGTTGTTGTTATTTTTTAACATGCATTTATGGTCCCAGGATTTTTTTTTAGCTGTCAATCAAGGATGCGATTACTTGTTTTTTCACAACCTTGGTGACATACTTCCTTTAGAGTTTCCCGCCACGAGCAATGCTATTGGCTGGCACAAATGTTTGTTCAAGCTTCTGCATTGGTCAGAGGAGGAGGGCGAAGGCAACCCCCCTCTGCACAATTAGATTGAAAAAAAACCCTGCCCAAGAAATGTTAATACCCATGTAAAAGGAGAATGCCAGTACAGACACACCAGCCATTTTAAAAGACAAACCTCAGTTGGTGCTGGGGAGTGTGAGAGAGGTCAAAAGCAGAGCAGACTGGAGCCCCGGACACACACGCACACACACAAGCCCACGCCAAGTATGCTTTCAGCCAGTAAGCCGAGTGCAGGGGATCCTACGGGGAGGGATTGAATGAGCCGATCAGGAGCCCAGAGGCGTGCAGTTGTCCTGTCTCTTTAAAATGTTAACCCTCTAAGCAGAGGCAGCTGTGGAGTGACTGTTTCAAGCTGAGTGCACGCGATCGTACGGGGAGGACACACAAGGCATTTTAAAAGACAAACCTCGGTGCGATCATCTGCCCAGACGCTGGCACTTTTTACTGTGCTTTTAAACCCACAATGGAGGGGAAGCTGCTGGGAGAGGGGTGGATGAATGTGCAATCGCCCACTCAGACACTGGCATTTTTTTACTGTGCCTTTAAACCCATGAAGGGGATGCTGGTGGGGGATGAATGGGCAATCATCCGCCCATGATCTCTTTATAAATTACTCTCTCTTTAAAATTTAAACCCAGTGTGCGGGGGAGGACAGGTTAAAGCTGAAGGGTTTGCAGTGTAGAAATCCATTGAACAGGGTGATTTAGTGCAGACACACACACAAAAACATACGTGCAGCTGGAATGGAAGCCTTTGTTTTCAGCTGGTGAGGCTGAAATTATTGAATGGGTGACTGACCCCTCCTCTGCTCTATGAGCCCACCCCTGGCCACATCAATTTCCAGTCATCACCAAGTACTGAGATATCTTGTCCCGGGCTGTTTACATTTCTGATTTTCCGAATCCTCCCATGACTTTTTAAAAAATTGCTATAAACAGTGGAACGGAAAGTCCTGGTTGTGGGATAAAAGGTGGCCCCCCTTTCTAAAAGCTTGGAACCGACCTGATGTACATGTAAACTACCAGGGCTGGACATGAATTCTTCCCACTACATTTTATCGTGTAAACGGCACCCTAGATCTCAAGAGATGTTACTTTTCTGTTGTTAATGGAGTTGAAATTTTGTTACTTGTCTTTTATTGCCTTTCCTCCTAGTCCTCATATGGCCATGAAAAAAAGAGGCCTCTGCCTGCCCTGGAACCCCTCAACACCATCTTAACTGACAACAGAGTAATATCTGGGACAAAATACAGGTCTGCTATTTTAACTTCATCACCTTTCCTCCCACCTCCATATGATTTTTAACATCTTTGCCCGAAGAAGTAGCCAGTGAAGTTTTGAAAGCTTGTATGATGTATTTTATGCTTTGGAGTTGGCCCAATAAAGATATTGCTGCTTTGTGGATTTTGTTGTAATTTGCTGCATGGCCAACATGGCTACCCCTGAATAAAATAATCTTCCTGACAGTCATTCTATTGCCATGCCAGTTTGCTTCCTCCTGTACATCACAGCAAAAATATACAACAAAAATTTTGTTTCTGACACTTCAACAATTCCTTTGATTCAAAATTTGATCATTCAAACTCTTTCAGCTTTCTGATTATGCAGATCCTATCACTCATCATTAAATGCTACACTGGCTCTCGAATTTTAAATAAGCTCTTCATTAACGGCTTGTTGTTTTTTGGTCTGTGATTATCTGCAGCATCATGTATCTTGGAAGTGTTATATAAATCCTAATGACAAATGAGTATAGTTAAGATATGTGTGCCTATGTTGTTATATTTTTAAAAAATGTAATTAAAAGTGCTAAGACATAAAGATTATAATGCACCCCAAACTGTACACAAAGCTGACTTAGCAGATACAAAATGGGCAAAATCCTTGAGCCATATGGTTTGAAATAGTGCTGTTCATTGAAGACAATAAATGCTTACAGATGAAAATGCATTATTAATTAAAGCAGCCTGTCACCAATACACACGCCCAATAAAATCTACCACTAGAATAGAAATCTCAGAGTTAATGCATAAATGCATAGAGAGGATTGATTGTTCTGCACCAGTTACTAAAAAAATGGTTGCATTCACAGAAGAACAGGTTGCTTACCTGTAACTGGTTCTTTGAGTGGTCATCTGTAAACTAACACAATTGGGTTATCTGTGCCTGTGCAGTGCATCTCTTGGAACCTTCTAGAGCTATGCAATATTTGTTTTGGCAATAGCCCCTCTCATCCTCCATCTACATGTCCACTGCACTTCCTGCCTTAAACTCTCAGTTCCTTGGATGCCAAAGCAACAGCCATAGAGCTAAGGAAGGCAGGACATGACAAGGGGAAGTTCACAGAACTTAGGAAGTTCACAGATGACCATTTGAAGAACCACAGTTAGATGTAAGCAACCTTTTCTTCTTCGTGGTCTCTGTGATTCACACAAATGGCAGACTAGCAAGCTACTAACCATAGCAGGAAGGGGTATCATGCAACATAGGAGAAAAGAACAGCCCTCCCAAAGGCAGTCTCCACTTGAGACCTTGCATCTCTAGTATGAAATGAAGGTTTTAAGCTGGGACCAGGTGGCAGCCTTGAAGATATCATGGAGCAAGACCCCTCTTAGGAAGACCGCTCATGCCACCATTCCTCTGGTTGAGTAGCTCCTCACTTGGGAAGGAGGTTGCTTGCCAGCAAGTCAATAAGCCAAGAGAATGGTGGCTGCAACCCACTTAGCGAAACACTGGATAGAGACTGGAAGATCTTTCTTGCTGGTACAACAGCAGGGGGGAAGCCTCTGAGACCTACGAAAGGAGGCTGTACAATCTACATAGAAGATCAATGCCCAACATGCATCCACACAGTTCAGAGACTGTTCAAGATCCAAAGTGTCATAGGCTAGGATTCGGATTCTGAGTCAGCAGAGACTCATGCAGTTCTCCCGTCTGATGAGCAAACTCCGCCTGAGGAAGAACAGAGCCAGGACTTACCTGCAGCCAACTTGTCAGAGGATAAAGCTGGGGAAACAGTATGACTCCCAAGTATGGAGCTGAGAGAAGAGAAGAGATGCTCAGTAAGGCTCCTTGCTAAGCAGTGGGGGAGGTGCTCCTGATTAGAGCCAGCTGGCAGAAGCCCATTTAAATGCTGGAAGCAACCTGTCTGCTTTCTGGTGGACATTCTTGTTTTGTGATTTCTGGGACTCTGACCCATGGACTGCCTGACACTGTTTGTTTCCCTGAATCTGGACTACACTTTTGCCAGACTCCCACAGACAAGGATGCTTTCTGAGCACTGTTGATTATATTGTCCTTGCCCAAGCTATCTCAGAACTCTGAGCAAACTGCTTCCTCCCTTGTATGATCTGCGAGTATGTGCTAGCTGAGCCAGGTCATGAAGTAAGATTCTACATAAATGCAAGAAGCACAATGTCTTAATTAACATGAAAGGCAGAGACTACTTTTGGCAGGAAGGAAATATCCAGTCTAAGGACTACTTTGTCCTTATGGAAACGGAGATAAGGTTGATCAACCCATAAGGCACAGAGCTCATCTACCCTCCTGGCTGAGGTAATGGCCAACAAGAAAGCTATTTTCCAGGTAAGTACCGTCAGATCACGTGAAGCCATAGTGTCAGGCTCCAGGGCGTGGGTAGCAAGGTCTTTCATCAAAGACACCAGGGCAGGTGGGTGAGGGTCAGAGGCAAAGGTAGGTCCAGGAAGGGGGTGCCATGTCAGGAACATGGGAGTCAGAGTCCAGGTAGAGCAAGTCCAAAAACAAGCTGAGGCCAAAAACACATACCAGAAATCTGGAGGGCCTGAGGCAAAGGTAGGTCCAGAAAACAAGCAAGGGTCCAAATATGGTGAGGCAGAAGATTAGAGCAAGCAGAGCAAGGTCCATGAAGCAAGGTGCTACAAACAGCACAAGAGACCATGTTGCTGTAACAAGAACTAAGGGGACAATGCCTCTCTTAAATAGCTGTTTCCCTGGCTGCTCCAGGTGTACTGCATGAGTGCAGCTGGCTGTGCCTGATAAGTTGGCCCTGGTCCTTTCAAGACTTCCATAGCCAGGACCTAGTTCTGCAAGGTGCCGTCAAGCCAAGTTTTGTAGTCAGGGGCCTAGCCCTGAAAAGAGAGGCAAATCCTTACACGTAGGCTCACAGGGTTTCCTCAGCAACTGGGAGAACCAGCTCAGGGCTCCAGTGAGACATAGGTCCTATCACTACTGGTTGTAGATTCTTATGACCCCTTAGGAACCTTTTGATCAAGAGGTTCAGAAAGCAAGAAGGTTTGCCAAGGTTTTGAAATGATAGGAGATTACCAACAGGTAACATCAGATTGGTGAAAGAGAAAAGCTTTTATCTGAGCCCCTCCAGTGGCAATGAGAGTGGGAAGGTTCTTCAGGATCACCACAATAGTCATACTTGTGGCAGCAGTAGTATTGCACAGATGGAGAACTCCTATAATAGTAGTATGGGGATCCATACCAATACCTATACGGCCTGGAGTAATGAGGTCTGGAGTCACAGTGCCCATGTTGATCACATCAGTGCCAATGGGAGGATCTGGAGTAGTGTCCATGTGGGCTGCAGGACCTAGAGGATCATGATGATGTGCTGGCCAAATATGAACATGATTGGCACTGATGACACTTTGAACTTCCACATGGAGAAATTGGTGCCAGGGGATGTGGTCAGTCTCAAGGTGACAATATGGTCTGACAGCTCCAGTCAGATGGAGAAACAGGAGCAGTAGGATGAAGGGACAATCTCACCCTTTGACACTATGTCTACCACTACAGGCTGAGGTATGTGCTCCTCTGCTATAGCAACAACACTGACCTCCATCTGGTCTGGTGAACATCTGGGACTCCACTAATACAGGTGTAGAGGGATTCCTCTCCTGGGAAGGTGGAGCAGTAGGAGTTTGCTGGGTTGCAGAACATGGAGACTCCGGATGATGCAACTGTAGCACCTAAGAGGGTTGACAAGAGGCTTCTGGAGCCTTCAATTTCTTTTTCTTCTAGTGTCACCTGTGTGAAGGGCGGTGAGGCTCCAACAACGGTCCTGGGTCATTACTGAGAGATTTACCCCTGGATGGTCCCAGTATCTGAGGAACAGCCCAGAATCAATGGTACTCAATGGTGAGCTGCCAGTTCAGAGACCAGGCAATCTAAGACCTCCTGAGTATGAATAGACTGAAAGGACAACTCCATCAGAGACCTCTTAAGAGACACTTGGATGGAAGAGCCCAAGGCCATTGGGACCAAGATGGAATGCAAAGCAGTCGAAGTGTGATGCACGGACAATCACACAAAGGCTATATGCAACAGCCTATTAACAGCACCTGGTCAGCTGCCTTCAAGACGTTCTCCCAAAGGAATTCCTTCAGTCTAGAGGAGTGGTTCTGGTGAGCCTGAGGGATAAACACCTGACAATGAATACACTCTTTGACCTTGTGCCCCTCTGTGAGACACAGAAGGCACTTAGAATGACTGTCCTTCTCTGGAATCTTGCCACCACATGAGGTACACTTTTCGAAAGAACCAGAGGAGGCCATAAACCCATGAGGGCACAGACAGCTGGAAAGGGGGCCAAACACAGCAAACAATGCTGATATCGCAATCCAAAGAGTTGTCAGGTAAGTCCAAAGTCAAAACAGGTAGAGATAGAGAGCCAAAGATTGTGCTAAACTGCAGAGAACAGTAAGTCCAAAACACAAAACCAAACCATAAATCCAAAACCCATAAAGGACCCAACCAAGAAAGCTCACTAACTGCTCCTAATGATGCTATTGTGAGGCAGACAAAAAAGAACTGAGGGTTTAGGCAGGAAGCACGCTGGACATGTGCGTAGAGGATGAAGGGGCTACCACCCAAACGCATATTGCACAGCTCTAGAAGGTTCCGAGAGATCCACTGCATAGGTGCAGGTGACCCATGTGTGTGACTCACAGAGACTACGAAGAAGAAATAAGAAAACATGAAGATTCCTGTAAGCATGGAACAGGTTTCTTAGTTTAATTTGTATCCCAGCAATTTTATTAGACATACTATTCCAGTTCTGTTGGATACATTGTAAATGCTCTATTCATTTTTAAACAAGATCATACTGTTTTCCTATCTGATTATGCACACTAGAAATATTTTGGATTTTCATTCACAATATACTGTCATATGGTAACACACACACACACAAAACCCTCCAGGAGGGAAAAACACATCCTATTTGTGCACTGCTTTCACTGGACTTTATTGCTAACTACTAATGGCAGCCAGAGCTCTTGTTTCTAAGGTATACCAAATTTCAATTATCAATATCATCATCATCATCATCATCATCATCAATATTTCTACACCTCTGTCAGTCAACACCTTGTGCAGGGAGTAAATCTGAGGACTTCACCAGAGTTACTGAATACAGACCCCAAGGTCTTCTAAATACCCTTCAAAAGAAAACATGCTATGGGCAAGACTCAGTTTCTTTATGCAAATGTACCACATAGTTGAAGATCCTGATGAACTAAACAGAACCCTGCCTTCTCTCTCCTCTTCCCTATACATGCATTGGCACACAATGGAAGTATGCTATTTGTGCATACTTCCCATATTTATAGCCATTCCTCCCTGTCCACTCAGACAAACTCACACATGCTCTGGATATATGTTGAAAAAGGAAGCTGGTTACATTATGTGAGAGGCACACCAATATGGCTTCCTTTAATAGCTGCATGTCTACCTGCACATGTATGTAGAACTATTTGGATGCTCTGTATTGAGAGTGGGACCCTGCCTGTCATATGCTGCTGAATTTTATCACCCAGCAGAAAAAGTACATTATGACAAGCAGGAAATTAATATTTTAAAGGGATTTCTCCCTTCTTGTTTTTAGTAGTTTGCCACTGGGTTTTTGCAGTATGATTTTCTCCCAAATTTGGATGGCAGTTTTAGGAGGGTCAGTGAGCACAAAAATGGCACTGAGAACCTTAATACCCTCCTCTGCTTCTAACCAAAGCTACAATAAGCTGATAGTGTTCAGTCTAAACGAAGGATGATGGTGAATCCCACAGAATACTACTTACTTCTCCCACAACCTCAATGATGTCTCCAACTTTTAACTCCAATTCATCTTCATTCTGGGGCATGTAGCTAAAAGCCACTTGACATCTTCTTCGCCTATTTCGCTCACCTGAATTAAAAAAAATAGCATTAACTGTAACATTTGTGCCTAAATTATGAATTATAAATTTCAAACTACCATGAAATGTATCTTGGGTGTCTGTAGCACTTTAGCAAATGTCCTTTAGCTAAAATCTCTGGAAAAGCAAGCATTTATGTGAAATCTTTATATGAAACATTTATATCACACTTTTCCAGTTTCACTGAAGTACAGCACTAACCAGTATATCAACAAGATTGAAGACAAATGGCCTGGCATACATACCCCTTTTGCATAACAGTGGAATATAAATTTAATAAATAAAATATATAGGAAAAAATAAAGCTTTATTCTATATGCTTGATTTTATTTCCATTTCATATACTAAGGAGATTTTCACACAGGGAAATTATTTCCCAGGGAGATCAGGGCAGAATTGTTTCTGTCCCGGAAGCAGCACTGCGTTTTGCACGCCCACTTCCCCCTCCCGATCTTCTGTCGTCCTGACGCTGTGCTCGTTCTATTTCTTTTTATGAACGATGAACTCTCATTAATAAAATATCGTGGAAGGTACTGGCAGGGAAATAGAATGAGCACATAGTCAGGACGACGGGAGATCTGGAGAGGGAAGTGGGTGTGCAAAATGCGGCACTGCTTCCGGAACAGAAACAATTCTGTCCTGATCTCCCCAGGGAATAATTTCCCCATCTGAAAATCTCCTTAGTCACAATTTTAATCCTTTCATCCTCCTATCAATTGTAAACCAGTATTTATATATTATATGGGATATGCACACACAAGATGCTTATATGTTAATGGTTAACCCGAGTTTTTACATCCTGTTAACAAGAAGCAGTGGAGGAATTTTCATTAATAACGCAACATGTTATTACACCAGTTTTATTTAAATCAGAAAGTGCGAACATAATCTTTTTTCAACAGGAATTTCTATTAACTAAAATGGAAAAAGGTGTTGCTCCTAAAAGATGTTTATAACTACTTTTCTTACTATCTATGGCCTTATCTACGCTAGCAATAAAATCCGAATGGTCCCCCCACACCCTGAATCTAGCCCAATAATTTTACACAAAGTGTGGCATAATCCCTGAATCTGGTACGATAGTGCCACACAACTTACGGCTCTATCTGAACCAGCCTTGGGGTAAACCACCTAAAACCTGATTTTGGAAGACTGAACAGTTTTCTTCTGAATTTGCTGGAAAATCTGGAAAAAACTGTAGTGTGGACAAAGGGTATGCACTGGATTCAGGAGGAGGGGAAGCAGGACAAGTGCTGTCTGAGAGGTGCCACCATTTTTTCTCCCTCCTACTGGCTCTGCCTTCCTAGTGCACAGTCACTTGTTCACTATGCACCAGGAAGGCAGAGCCAGTGGCATCAGTGCCGAAGAGTGTGTGTGTGTGTGGGGAATGGCAGTGCCTGTTGTTCTGCGCTGGGCGGAGTTGCTCCCTCTGACCCTAAGAAGGAGCAGCCACATGCCCAGCATCTGCCTTGTGAAAAAAATATGCATGAAGCTCTTTGGGGAAAGGAGCCTGGCTTGGAAGCAGCGGTACACCAACAGCAGGAGGCAAAAATCCAGTGGGGAAGATTTGGACTTTTTAGACAGGTAGGTGCGGTGCTTAAACAGTGGTCCAAATTTCGTGTGGGACACCTCCAGACCAAAGAAGTCCAATTTTCAATCGGACCCCCCCCCCATCATGTAGTCAAGCCCTTAGATACAAAGTAGTACCCATTCACATCAACTGTACCATAGAGCCTTCCTTAAGCAACAACAAGAAGATCAAATTTCTAAAAATATTCTCAATTAGCAGTATTTGTAATGCTAACATCAGAAAAATAGGTATGATCATGGTGTTGTGCAACTATCCTGTTTTAGGGTTAAGTTGCAACTGAAAAGACCTATTTTCGTTTAAAATATTGCAGAAGACATATAATTAATTTTGATATAACCAGTAAACACATAAGTAATTTACTGAGAGCCATGGCATGGGGACAGAGGCAGCCTGACATTTTGGAGTACCTTACTATAATCTCAAACATTTTTCTGGTGTATTTTTAGATTAGCAGATATAAAGTACATCAGTCTCAAGAAATATGGAGTTCCTGTTTTAACATAGCAGCCACAAGATTCATATTAACTAAATTCTGAGTACACAAAACAGCACAGACAGAGGAACATCTAGCTAGCTAGACTACTGGACATAACAATTATTTTTCCCAGGCTTGTAAACATTAGATCCTCTGTCCCACATAATAGTAAACGTAACTTTTACTCAACTTTCTACTGGAAGGAAATATTCTCTTACTAAATCATGCTACTTTCAGTATCTTAGTCTGTATGATAGAGCAGGTTCCTCCTCAGTGGGAAGCTTGTAGGTCACACACATGTGGGCTCTAATTGCCATCTAGTTCATGACAGTCCAGAAGGAGCTCTCAGAATAAGGCTGAAGTAGCTCAGGTCAACTCAGCATGGCCATTTACACAACCAACCATCCTGAAGAAAAAACTCACCAGGAAGAAACCTCAATTGCACTGCTCATGTTAAAAGATTTATCATTATTTCTCTACCTACAGTGCAGCAATTGCTATAATCAAAAGGTAACCCTGCCATTATGAAAGGGGCATTTCATATACTACTTTGTAATTTTGTGGTTAATCCAACCTTTTTTACCATGTCAGCAAAACACAAGCAATTACATAAAAGTGATAACTCCAGGAGGGGAAGGCCTAAATCCAATTGTTACTCAGTAAATCCACCAAATCAATGAGAAGTTAGTAACACAACAGTTATGTAAGTTCCATTGATTCAGTGGGCTTTGCCATACCTCACCCTCTGGAGTCAGAAGATTCCAATGAAGAGGAGGAGGCAAATTTCCAGGAATCTGCAGCTCCTGATGCTCTTAGTCTCTCTGAGTCACAGGAGCTGGGAACTGAGGAATAGGGCAGTCCTGATCCCCAGCAGGAGGGTGCAGACGCCAAAGATGTCTTCTCATAATTTCATGAGTGAGGAAGAACCAAAGAGAGATTGTGTTGTTCCCAGCATTTGTTAAGTAAGAGCTGCTGACCTGATTAGGCACCTGGTGTCTTGAAACAGATGCCCACAAATCTCTCAGCCACTCCTTTGCAGCTTTTGTTGCTTTCAACCTGCCTTCTTGACAACTAATGTGTTTTCCTGACCCAGGACTGGCTACGATTTATGACTCTGTTGTACTTCTTGCTGGCTTTATTTATCTGGACTGCTGATGGGCTGACAACCACCCTCTTGCTTCTCTCTTCATCCTGCTTGATACCCTGTGACTGACCTGGACTGAGTTAACTACTTTTGTTTTCTAACCACCTAATCCCTGGGACACTTGCTGACTGGAGCATAGGACAGTTTTCTTAAGTTGGAATAACAACTGGATTTAGACCAAAGTAATTTAGAACAAAATCATTACAGTAATGTTGCTGACCAGGTACAAAAATAAATATTTGCCTTTCTTAATCAGTCCTGTAGTAAATATTTGTGGGTAGTACCAACAGCTTCCATGGCCTAAATGCCCTAAAAACACTGGATTTTGTTTGATCTTGGAAGCTAAGCAGGATCAGCCCTGGTTAGTTATGGGAAACTCCCAATGAATACCAGGTGCTATAGGCTATATTTCAGAGGAAGGAACTGACAAAACCACCTTCGAGTATTCCTTGCCTAAGACAACCCTAAGAAATTCATGTGGTCACCATAAGTCAACAGGCGACTTGAAGTCACATATGCACACCAACAGATCCATCCTTTGATATTCAAGCCTAACAATTAGAAACTGAAAGAAATGTTACCCTTTGCCAATATAATGGGCCTTTCCAATGCCAATTAGGATAATAGTGGATGGCAAAACATCAAAGGCCTCATACCACTCTAGATTATGGGCTTTTCCCCTTCAAGAAGATTCATGAGAATTGTTTGTGTCAACTGAATTGGGTTGCCTGAGCTTTTTGTATCAAAGGGCAGGAGTGGAATGTAGTTGGTATTGGGTCTTTAAATAAAGTGTAGGTTGACCACAGGATCCCTGGTTTTCTACTCACAACTGGAAAGGATGATACATAGTCACTTCTGGTTGTGATCTATTCCTTGACATCATCATCATCATCAAATTTATTTATACCCCGCCCCTCTGCTAAAAACAATCGGGGCGGCTTCCAACAATTAAAACATTACAATAATGACTAAAAACACCCCCACCCCCACCCACCCCCATAAAAAGACATTAAACACTATAAAATTAAAACCTTCTAACTAAAAACACATTAAAAACAAATATATACATAATTTTAAAAAGCCAGGAGATTGAGATCCTGAGGCCGGGATCTAATCAGGAAAGGCCTGGTGAAAGAGATCCGTCTTTAGTGCTTTTTTAAAGCTACTCAAGCTTGTCAACTGACGGATCTCATTCTAACATTGAAGGAGGCCTGAAATAGGAGAGGCCTCAGGGTGAGTACTGCTTTTTCACCTGCCTGTAATTGTGCTATTGGTGTGTGCCAGTGACAAAATGGGGGATGTAATTACACCAACATGGTGTAGTGGTTTGGGTGTTGTACTAGGATCCTGGAGACCCAAGGTTTGAATCTGTTTGGCCATGGAAACCCATTGGATGACATTGGGCAAGTCACAGCCTCAGAGGAAGGCCATGGCAACCTCCCCCCCCCTCCGCAAATGAATGGTGTCAAGAAAACCCTGTGATAGGTTTACCTTAGGGTTGCTGTAAGTCAGAAATGACTTGAAGACACACTACTACTACTACTTTGCAGGCTGGTAGCTGAGAGAAATGGAAGTGGGGGGGGGGAGAAGATATTACAGGATCTACAGTCTGGTGAGTGGTAGTCATACCCCCCCCAAAATATTCCCATAAAATCTTCATGAATGTTGGTTGTTCATCTTCTCAAGGCCATGCTGTCATTCTGTGCTATTTCTCAGTGGGTAGGCATTAGACAGGGACTCCAGCAAACATATAGGTAGAGATGGCCTCATTGTAAACCCTGAAATGATGTCTCCTCAAGAACACGTTATTTTGGGCACAGAAACGATGGAGGGATATGCCACGTGTTGTTCAACCCTGATTGGGGGGGGGACAACCTGAATATCAAAGTCATTAGATTTTCATGCCTATTCTCAGTAGGGATATTAATTTATTTAGAGTATTTACACCTCTTGCTTCAACCATAAGTTCTCTACCCTCAGGCTTACAATCTAAATAAGGCATGACATGCAAGGAAAAGGGGATGGTGGCGTGGGAATTAAGTTAAGTGGTTCCTGGCTGCGCTCTTTCTCCTCAGAGGCCGGAGCAGTGGCAGTTGGAACATGAAAGGATGAACTCTCATCAGCTACTGAGGCCCAGACACAATGAAGCTGTTGCTCTTCTCTCCCTCATAGGCCATAGCAGTGGCAGTTGGAATATGGAAGGTGTTCTCTCACCAGCCACTGGGGCCCAAGCACATGAGAAGTGGGTCTTGAATATTTTGTAAGCAAGAGGATCTTGTAGCACCTTTGAGACTAACTGAGAGAAAGAAATTGTAGCATAACTTTTCATAGACTTGGTCTACTTCCTCAGATGCATGTTTATTTTGTATTTATAATGTAGATCAGTGATTCTTAACCAGGGACCCCCTTTAAATGTCTTTTGTTGCTGTGGACCCCCAAGACTTCACTCAAGATTTAAAACCCTAATAACAACAAGAACACCCAATAATGATAACAATACAAGTACACCATCCATTAAACCTGCCCTCAGAGGCACTGAAGGGTGAGGGAAGACTTTTCTATTGCTTCTTCCTGCAAGTTTGTGGCTGGAATGGATTGAACAGCAATTTGCAAGCCAAGGAAGCCAGTCTTTGCCTTGGCTCCTGTCACATGGCCACATCATGGCAGGGAGGAGTTGGGTGAAGCAGCCTTCAAGCCTTCAAGGAGTCCCTGGACCACAGGTTAAGAACCACTGGTATAGATATTATTTTGTAATCAACTTACTGATAAGCTGTAGGGCACTCTTGCTACTATTTTCTGATGCAGGAAGTTGCTTGTTCCATCATCTTTCTACCAATCTCACTGGCTTTTTATCACTACTGAACCTGAAAGTCCAGAAGAAGCAGTGGGGAGAATCCCTATTCAACTGCAATGCCAGGTTGTACTAGCAAACCCAGCTTTTTCGACTACAGAGCCCAAAATCCCCCACTAGCACAGCCAGTGACTATGTTGATTGAACTATTCTGGGAGATATAGTCCAAAAACTGACTTTTCTAAGCTGTGGTTATTAGTTTTTGCTATGTCTCGTCTTTTCATTCTGTTAAGGCAGAAGAAAAATAGATCTGCTTGTGCACAGTGGGAACACAGTCACGACTCTGTTGGCTCAGTGTTGTGTTGAGGCAGTGGAGCTGAGCTCAGCTGTCCTTCGGGGCCATTCCAGCTATTTGATTCTAACAAGTATCACCTTTGTCTCTTGATTTATAGTCCTACAATGCCAATTTTATTTCTGACTGTCAAGCATGACTCTTTTTTTTTTTGCACTTGCATGCAATCATTTCAGCTAGAAGTTTAAGGTTATGTATTTGTTATCTTCCAATTACATTGTCATGTTTGCTTCACACTACACTGCAAGTTAATCTGGTACACAGGTGTAAATTCAATCTGGTCTGCAGATGCTTCAAGATAAGCAGAAAAAGCATATTAAAAATGCATAAATTCAAAAAATATATACTTAAGTAACAGTTTCCTTTACATGCTTTTAGCACAAAGAATTTGTAATCCTTAATTATTCGGTGCTACTGTTAAGAATGACTTAATCTGCTATTAAAAAATCTTAGATAGGCATAATGTTTTTCAAAGAAAAACACCTGAAAGGAAAAGATAGTTATGCTGGTTTGGAGGTTTCTTAAAATCATTATTGTGAACAGAACTGAAGCATATTAGCCATGGTTTTTTTTAAAAAAAATCTCTCTGGCTTTTCTTCGCAAATGAAGATTCAGGAAGGACTCATCCCGCGCTTTCTGCAAGCGCGCTGATGACTAAAAAGGCCAATCCGAGATAAACAAGTCCGGTTGCAGAAAGCACAGCAGAAGGTCACCTTGGGTGATGTTTTTGGGTTGTGATTCGTTCTGTGTTGTCATTTCTCTTCAAGACTTGTTTAGCGTGAGTTCTCAAATAAGGCTGCAGCATCGTGGATAGTGTGTCTCCGTGCCTCCTGATGTGAGGGCAGGGCGGACCACTGTTGGTGATCAATTTGGCCGAGCCTGAGATGTTGTTTCAGGGAGTCTTTGTATCGCTTTTTTGGAGCACCCCTCTTACGCTGACCCGTGGCAAGTTCACCATAGAGTAGTATTTTTTGGAGGCGATGGCCCTCCATCCTAGAAATGTGCCCTGCCCAGCGCAGCTGTGTTCTCAGTATCATGGCCTCAATGCTGGTGATCACTGCTTGCTCAAGGACAGCAACATTTGTCACAGAGTCAGTCCAGTCTATATTTAGGGTTGTGCGTATACAGCGCTAATGAAAGCGTTCTAGGAGTCGTAGGTGGTGGCAATATGTGACCCATGTTTCAGATCCATAAAGGAGAATAGACAGTACAATGGCTCTATACACACTGATTTTTGTGCTTTGCCTCAGGTGTTTATTATGCCAGACTCTTTTGTAAAGTCTTCCAAATGCACTATATGCCTTTGCTAGTCTGTGATCGATCTCTTTGTCAATCTTGGCATCTGAGGAGATGATGCTTCCCAGGTAGGCAAACTGCTGAATGGACTTGACCACAGATTTCCCAACGGCAATGTGGGGATGGTGGTGTTCATCCTGTGGAGCAGGCTGGTAAAGAACTTCTGTTTTCTTCAAGTTGACTTCCAGCCCAAACAGCTCTGCAGCTATTGTGAAGCAGGATGTTAGGTGCTGCAGAGCTGCTTCTGTGTGGGCAACAAGGGCAGCAACATCAGCGAAGAGCAGCTCACAGACTAGATAGTTTAGAGTCTTAGTGTGAGCCCTCAGACAACTTAAGTTAAACAAGCTGCCATCAGTACTGTAACGTATATAGATGCCATCATCTTCTTCAAGCTCTGCCATAGACCTTTGGAGCGTCATGCTGAAGAAGATTGTAAATAAAGTTGGAGCAAGAACACAACCTTGCTTCACTCCATTAGTGATTAGAAAGGGCTCTGAAAGAGCATCGCCATATCTGACTTGACCACGCTGGCCCTCATGTAGCAAGATAATCATTTTAAGGAATTTGGGGGGACATCCTAGTCGTTCCAGGATCTGCCACAGACCTTTTCTACTCACAGTGTCGAAGGCTTTGGTGAGGTCAACAAATGTTTCATAGAGACCCTTGTTCTGTCCCCTACATTTTTCTTGCAGTTGTCTAAGGGCAAATACCATATCTGTAGTACTCCTATTGGCTCTGAAGCCACACTGGCTTTCAGGAAGAAGTTCTTCTGCAATAGCAGGAACTAATCTGTTCAGAAGTATCCTTGCAAGGATTTTTCCAGCAATAGAGAGCAGTGTTATGCCTCGATAGTTTGAGCAATCGGATTTTGCTCCTTTTTTCTTGTACAGAGTGATGATGACTGCATCTCGGAGATCTGATGGCAGTTCCCCTTTTTCCCAGCAATTCACAAGGAGTTTGTGGAATTTTTTGTGGAGTGCATAACCTCCATGTTTCCCCTGCTGCCTTGCCGTTTTTCACCTGCTGTATGACCTTAACGGTCTCTTTCAAAGTGGGAGCTATGTCCAATTCATTTTTCATCGGTTTTTGGATCATATGTTGGATAGCTGAGCCTTGGACTACTCGGTTGGCACTAAAGAGACTTTGAAAATGTTCAGCCCATCGATTCAGGATGGAGGCTTTTATCAGTAATTAATGTTTGACCATCTGTAATGTATAAGGAGCTTTGGACCTGATAAGTAGGTCCAAACACTGCTTTAAGAGCTTCATAAAATCCTCTATGATCACCCAGATCTGCACAGCGTTGTGTCTTTTCTGCTATATTGAGCCACAACTTGTTCTGCATGTCTCAGAGTTTTTGTTGAAGTTTACTACATGTGAGGCAGAAAGCTGCTTTTCTTACATGGCAGGTTGGCTGGGCGAGGCCTGGTGAGCAGTTCTCTTTGCCAACAGCTCCTGGATCTCTTGGTTGTTTTCATCAAACCAGTTTTGATTTTTCTTGTGGGAGAACCAGAGGGATTCTTCTGCAGACTGGAGGATACTGCTTTTGACATGTTGCCAGAGCACTGTAGGAGAAGGATCTGTAGGATGGTCTTCAAGTTTTGTTTGCAGATTTGCCTGGAAGTTGTCTCTCATGGTAGCTTATTGAAGATTGTTGACTTGGAGTCTCTTCTTTAAGATGCCACCCCTCTTAGGTTTGAACTTAAGATGAAGATTTAGTTTACATCTGACGAGGCGATGATCTGTTTGGCATTCTGCACTGGGCATCACTCAGGTATGACGGACATTGCGAATGTTTCTCTGGCGGACTAGAACATAGTCAATGAGGTGCCAATGTTTGGATCGGGGATGCATCCAGGTTGTCTTCAAGCTATCTTTCTGCTGAAAGATTGTGTTTGTAATAGTCAGCTGTTGTTCTGCACAGAACTCTAGCAGGAGGCGTCCATTATCATTGCAATTTCCAACACCATGCTTGCCTAAGACACCTTTCCAGGCTTCGAAGTTCTTTCCTACTCTGGCATTAAAGTCACCAAGGATAATAATTTTATCTTCTACAGGGACTTTTTGTATGAGGTGGCATAGGTCTGTGTGGAATTTGTCTTTCTCTACAGGGTCGGCTTGTATAGTTGGGACATATATACTAAAGAGAACAACATGTGGGAGGCGTAAGGAAATAATGTGATCAGAGTGTCCTGTTGGCAAGGTTTTGAGTTTGGAGGCAATGGAGTTTTTAATCATAAAGCCTACTCCTGAAAGATGTTTTTCGGTTTGGGGTTTGCCAGACCAGTAAAGTGTGTAGCCGGCGCCATGTTCTTTAAGGCTGCCTTCCTCATGGAGGCGAACTTCACTAAGAGCAGCGATGTCAATATTAAGTCATGATAGTTCATGGGCTATTAGGGCAGAACAACGCTCAGGCCATCCACTATTTGCAGAGTCTCGCATGGTTCTGATGTTCCAGCATGCAAGTGTCAGTTTATTTACACCTTTGGAGGCCGGTGTGTGCCTTTGTTTCTTTGCCTTGGTTTGACCGCATCAGAAGATGCCCGTTGGCCGTGGCTATCCAACGAGGTAGTTGGGGATGAGCTTTTGTTAGGCTACCTTTTCTAGGCCCCTCTCCATATGGAGCAAGCAGTGCTCTCCTTTAAAAAGGCTGCTTGGTCATTCAGGATGCTGCTGAACAAGACTGTCATCTCCCGGGTCAGCCTTGAGCGACCAATGTCCTGAACTGCCTGCATGCAGGGTTGGGTCTGCAGCTTCTAGTGCATCTTTACACCTGCCGTTTCATCCCTCACCTATAGCTACCGGGCTTTTTTGGAACTGGATTTGTCCCTCGAGCCTCTGCAATGGATTTTTCTGGTAGAGCGCAGCTTGCACATAACTGGCCTCACCCTTTAAACCAAAGGTTCATCTGCTGTGGCCTTGCAAGCATGGATGTAGCAGCGAGGTCCTCGGATCGTAGGTTTGATTAGAGTTTCCTTCTCTTAGATGGTTGACCTTACAGGGTTGGATGAGCACCATCTGCCCGGGTTTGGGATTAGAGTTTTCCTTCTCCTAGGACGGTTGCCATAAGGCTAGAGAGCCCATCCTGCCATTTGACGCTCTTTGTCAGACCCTTCGGTTTTGACCTGTCTGGCATGGGAGACCCTACCGGTGGCTTTATGCCACCACCAGCATAGCTCAAAACATCATTAGGGTATGCAAGCCTCTCTCCCACGACAAGGGGGCATCAATGGAGAGGCTTTTTTAAAAAATCAAAACACATCTAAATAACTGCCAGATGGTACATTTTGTAATCAAATAAAGTAACACTAATTACCTCATCCAATCATTTTTTTTAAAATCCTAACTCAAGAAATCTTGAGAACAACAAAAAAAGTGGTCTAAATCTAACTCCTAGCCCCAGAGTGGATCCACTGAATTAATGGCTGAATGGTAAGCCAACATTTACATAAATCTCATTTAGCAACAGTATTTAGCAATAGCATTTATATTTCTATACCAGTTATCAGTGCCAAAGCACTCCCTAAGTGGTTTACAACGTGTTAGCTAATTGCCCCCAAGAAGTTTGGTGTTCATTTTACCAACCTAAGGAAGGATAGAAGGCCGAGTTAACCTTGGAGCCCTCTGCGTTCGAACTCATAACATTGTGGCTGTAGTACCAGCATTTAACCACTGTGCCACCAGGGCTCTTTATTCAATTCCTTATTTATTCAATGTGCCTTCTCTAGCTGGGACTACTAACTCAATGAAGGCATACACATTTAATACATTGAAGTTTTAATTAAGATTTAAAGCTGTATAAAAAGAATATTCTATGTTTATGAAGCTTGCCCTTGATATCAGGGTTTGGGATTTAAGTGCTATAAGGGCAGATGTAGAAAAATGAATGGAAGTGTTCGAGTCATTCACTGACCTGTGGGTGGGGAAACTACATGCAGTGAATCACATAAAGCTCTCCAGCCCATGAAGCTTCCCTGGTGAGTCTTAAAGCTTCGTTTTAAAAAATGAAGGTTGGTTTACTTCTCCCATCCCCCTCAAGTCTTCCCATAGACAGCCAAAACAGCAGCCAGAAGTGATGTGATGTCATTTCTGATGCACCAGAAACATGGTGGTATGGTTTGTGGGTGGACATGGGGCAAAAATTGCCCCTGCCCCCTCTGCCATTGCCCACCCCTGCACTAACCACTTGGAAGTTGGAAGGCAGCCATGAATAAAGAAAGGCACATCAGAACTGTACTGTCTCCAAAGGAAAAATGAATCTCTATGTAATAAAGTGTACGTAAATAATCTATGAGCTCAATCATGATGCAATTGCTATTCTACTTTTTATCTCTGTGGCAAATAACTACTTCTGCTTAATGTTTAACACTGTAATGAAGATATCATTAATTATTGTGGCAGAGACTGGCAGAGCCACACAAAAGTCTACTATAAATCATCCCTTGCTAACTAACCAAAAGCTGTTCTTGGAAAATTGATGCAAAAGCTATAGCTCTTAACTGTTCTCACAGCTGTTTTGTGTAAGAAGGTTTAGAAAAGGTATGGGGAACGTTTGGTCTTCCACATATTTTGGGTGTCCAGAACTCCAAACCAGCATGGCCATTGGTCAGAGATCATGGGAGTTATAGTTTAAAACATCTGGAGGGGCCAAAAGTTTCCCCACCACACTAATTTAAAGGACACAATAGTCAAGAAGTTAGACAACAGCATGATAATCCTTCCCAAACAAGAACAGGAAAGCAACAGGAAACTGTTGAATCTACAGGGATGCTAGTAAATCCAGTGCCATCAAGCGACTAAACCTGCGATTCCCTGACTTTTTGGTACCAACGGCACTTTGGGAATGTAAAGAAAGAGAAACACACACACATGCACACAAGCTCACACTGCTCTTCTTGACCTGCCCAAATCCATCTGGGTTCCTCTCACCACAAAGGGAAAAAAACACATACACACACCACCTATCTTTTCATATGAAGACTATGATCCAGCAGACTTAAATTCAAAGCTTTCATTGGTGCCTATAGGGTTCACTGTAAAAACATGGATCTGGAACTTGCTAGCACTGTCATGGTGGGAAGACATGGGAAGGCACAGGTCCTCATGACTCTAAGAATTTTTAAATGGGATGCCAACAAAATCAACATAAAATCAGAGAACACATCAATAAATACAGAGATGACTTGCAGTTTGATGGGGTGGGGATGTTTTTGCTGCGTGTGTTTTTTAGGACCATGTGCCTTGCAAAAATCCTAAGATTCAATAAGGACCTGTACCTTAGATCCATGTTTTGCAAAATGCAGGATCCATCAACTATACAGTTCACTTGAGCCTGGATAGCTGAGCCCCAAGTGAACTGTATAGGTGATGGATCAACCATCCAACATATGATACAAAAACCGATGAAAAATGAATTGGACATAGCTCCCACTTTGGAAGAGACCCTTAAGGCCATACAGCAGATGAAAAACGGCAAGGCAGGTGGGATTGATGGAATCCCACCTTAAGTTTGGAAACATGGAGGTCATGCACTCCACGATAAATTCCACAGACTCCTTGTGAATTGCTGGGAAAAAGGGGAACTGCCATCAGATCTCCGAGATGCAGTCATCATCACTCTGTACAAGAAAAAAGGAGCAAAATCCGATTGCTCAAACTATCGAGGCATACCACTCCTCTCTATTGCGGGAAAAATCCTTGCAAGGATACTCCTGAACAGATTAGTTCCTGCTGTTGCAGAAGAACTTCTTCCTGAAAGCCAATGGGGCTTCAGAGCCAATAGGAGTACTACAGATATGGTATTTCCCCTTAGACAACTACAAGAAAATGTAGGGAGCAGAAAGAGGATCTCTATGTAACATTTGTTGACCTCACCAAAGCCTTCGACACTGTGAGTAGAAAAGGTCTGTGGCAGATCCTGGAAAGACTAGGATGTCCCCCCAAATTCCTTAAAATGATCATCTTGCTACACGAGGGCCAGCGCGGTCAAGTCAGATATGGTGATGCTCTTTCAGAGCCCTTTCTAATCACTAATGGAGTGAAGCAAGGTTGTGTTCTTGTTCCAACTTTATTTACAATCTTCTTCAGCATGATGCTCCAAAGGGCTATGGCAGAGCTTGAAGAAGATGATGGCATCTATATACGTTACTGTACTGATGGTAGCTTGTTTAACTTAAGCTGTCTGAGGGCTCACACTAAGACTCTAAACTATCTAGTCCGTGAGCTGCTCTTCGCTGATGATGCTGCCCTTGTTGCCCACACAGAAGCAGCTCTGCAGCGCCTAACATCCTGCTCCGCAACAGCTGCAGAGCTGTTTGGGCTGGAAGTCAACCTGAAGAAAGCATAAGTTCTTTACCAGCCTGCTCCACAGGATGAACACCACCATCCCCACATTGCTGTCGGCAAATCTGTGCTTAAGTTGGTTCAGCAGTTCACCTACCTGGGAAGCATCATGTCTTCAGATGCCAAGATTGACAAAGAGATCGATCACAGATTAGCAAAGGCATATAGTGCATTTGGAAGACTTCACAAAAGAGTCTGGAGTAATAAACACCTGAGGCGAAGCACAAAAATCAGTGTGTATAGAGCCACACTGTCTATATCTGTATAGAGCCACTGAACTGTCTATTCTCCTTTATGGATCTGAAACATGGGTCACATATTGCTATCACCTACAACTCCTAGAACGCTTTCATCAGCGCTGTATACGGACAATCCTAAATATACACTGGACTGACTATGTGACGAATGTTGCTGTCCTTGAGCAAGCAGTGATCACCAGCATTGAGACCATGATATTGAGAACACAGGTGTGCTGGGCAGGTCACATTTCCAGGATGGAGGACCATCGCCTCCCAAAAATACTACTCTACGGTGAACTTGCCACGGGTCAGTGTAAGAGGGGCGCTCCAAAAAAAAAATGATACAAGAACTCCCTGAAACAACATCTCAGGCTTGGCCAAATTGATTACCAACAATGGTCCGCCCTGGCCTCACATCGGGAGGCATGGAGACGCACTATCCACAATGCTGCAGGCTTATTTGAGAACTTATGCCGAACAGGTCTTGAAGAGAAATGACAACGCAGAAAGAATCACAACCTGGGAACATCACCCAAGGAGACCTTCTGCTGTGCTTTCTGCAATCGGACTTGTTTATCTCGGATTGGCCTTTTTAGGCATCAGCACGCTTGCAGAAAGCACAGGATGAGTCCTTCCTGAATCTTCGTTTGCGAAGAAAAGCCAGACAGATGATTATAAAATCTGGTAGTAATCTAAATAATAGATTTCTCTTGGATTTTTTCCGGGCTGTGAGGCCGTGTTCTGGAAGAGTTTACTTCTTATGTTTCGCCTGCATCTGTGCCTGGCATCCTCAGAGAATGGTTGTGTAGGTGTGTGTGTGGATTTTATATGCTGTGAACCTCTGTGGGGAGTATATATAAATTTGTGTGATTGAATGGTTAGTTTCTGGGTATAGAAATGCAAGGCTCGTTAGTGTCTCTTTGGCTAATGGTTGGTTGATGGGCCATTATCTGCTGGGAATTCTCTTGTTCCCGGGGGGAATTCTTTTGTAAGTGTTGAGTTTTGATTCTATTGTATTTCAAAACTGGGAGCCAGATTTTGTTTACTTTTAAGGTTTCTTCTTTCCTATTGAAGTTGTCCAGGTGTTTGTGGATTTCAATAGTTTCTCTGTGCATTCTGACATGATAGTTGTTGGCCTGCTCTAGAATTTCTGACCAGCAGATAATGGCCCATCAACCAACCATTAGCCAAACAGACACTAACGAGCCTTGCATTTCTATACCCAGAAACTAACCATTCAATTACACAAATTTACATATACTCCCCACAGGGGTTCACAGCATATAAAATCCACACACACACCTACACAACCATTCTCTGAGGATGCCAGCACAGATGCAGGTGAAATGTAAGAAACTATTCCAGAACATGGCCTCACAGCCTCGAAAAAACCCAAGGGAAATCTATTGATGGTAGCCGTGAAAGCCTTCAACTTCACAAATCTAAATAATATTTCAGATTTTTCTTACAGCTTAATGAATAGTAGAAGAATGTGTATCAAGTGGGAGGCCAAACTTGTGACTGAGCAAGTTTAGTCTGGAAGATCCCAACTGTGTTAGGCCAACTGTTCCCAAAAGATAGTGAACACCAGAAGGGCTTTTGCTCCTTGCAACTTGTCTGCATACAAAAATGCAAACTTGTTTTGCCTACAAAAAATGTACTGACTGCATATAAAAATGAAAGCAGGTTTTTGTGTGTATAGTCTTCAGGTTTGAGAAACTTAGAAAAGATCAGACTGAGACTCCCCATACGTATCAAAAATAACAATGACAATGACAATAAAGAGAATATCTATATATGGCAGTTGTAATTCATTGAGACAGCATGCTAGACATTAATATAGATTACAGTCGGACCCCTGTATCATGGATACTGGAAACCACAGATAACAGTGCATGTCACTGAGATTAATGGGACTTCCAGTTACAAATACCATAGAGTTGCCTTGGATGACCTAGAAAATGGCTAGGCAAGACACCTCTCTAGGCATTTTCTAAGAAGACTCTATGGTATATGTTCCTCTTTTTGTGTACCACAGTTAACTGAAACTGTGAATATTCATTCTGCAGATACAAGGTCTAACTGTACTTAAAATTCAAGAGAGTGATCTTTGGTTGTTGCTCAAGTTGCAGTGCCCAGTTTCAAATGAAATTTTGAATGGGGCTTCCTAGAAGCCAAAAAGGGGAGCTTACCATAATTCACCAGGAATGTTTTACAGGGCTAGAAAACTGAAGAGAGATCTCTGAGGCACTGTTGTAAAGATTCCTGAGGTGGGGGTGGGAAGGGTAAGAAACCAGCAGGGGACCAAAGCACTGCTATTATGATTCTGCAGGTTCAAAGGGAGCCGGAATATGGGTGGGTTTCTAAGGTACCGCTGGTAAGATTCCTGAAATGGGAAGGTGGATTGAGTCTGTGGGTTGTACTTTTTTTGTGTGTTAAATATGGTTTGGGGGGGCTTAGATATATTTGCAGTTTTTGCACTTCTGTGGGGGTCCTGCACCCCTAACCCCTGTGAAGGTTGAGGGCAGAATGTATTAAGTTCAGACCTGGTACAATTCAGCTAGAAAAACTAAAGATGACTCTTTGAAGTTCTGATGCTAAGATTCCAAAGGAGGAAAAAAGATGGAAAAGCAGGAGTGGGCTAAGGCACTGCTGCTAAGATTCCTGATGTTAAAAGGGCAGGGAGAGGGCTTTCTCAGGTTAAAAATGGAAAGATCCAGAGGTTAGAGTGGGAAAATAGCAGGCACCCTGAGGCCCTTTTGGATATTAATCAAGGACCTGAGTAGTATCACATACATTTCAGCTAGTATGTAAATAAATGATATGCCACAAACCACCATAAGTTTAGAACATGACATTCATGTTATAGGAAGCCCTGGTGGTGCAGTGGTTAAATGCCAGTACTGCAAGCCACAAGGTTATGAGTTTGATCCCAGAGGTCTCCAAGGTTGATTCAACCTAGGGGGCAGTTAGCTAACACACATTGTAAACTGCTTAGGGAGTGCTTTGGCACTGATAAGCAGTATATAAATATCAATGCTATTGCTATTGCTATTCCAAGGAACCCCAAACCCTGAATAATATTTGGATTCCTGGTTCCCACTGGTTAAAGAGTTAGAGTTCATGAGCGTAACACTGGGAAACGATGGAACTTGTATCTATTTTTCCTTTGTAATGTCTAAAATGTTTTCATGCAAGATTGAAAACTGCTGAGACACACCATTAATAAAGTTTGCAATCATCCTGACCTTATAGAGATCTTAACAACAGCATATGAAGAAGGATGCAGTGGGCTAACCTATCTAATTCTACAATAGTCCCATCATGTACAAGAAAACCACGCACTTTGGATCTCACTCAGTATTATAAGATTTTAAAAATACCCATAAAATAAATACCCATATCTCTTGTAGAGATAAAGGTTGGTTTGCTGTATAACTACATAGTATTTGTAGCCTGCATAAGCATTGATTTAATGACTCTCCCTTCAGTTAGCACATTTCCCACATGAATTCTAACTAAATACCAAGCATAGCAGCAAGTCTTAAATATTTAAATAAAATACCCTTTTGGTACTGCGTGGGTGGGGAGGGAGAATTACATTTTTTCACTTCTTTAAGCCATTTACAAAAGGTTCAGTTAAACATCCTATTAAAAATTAACCTAGCATCACTTAATAAAAGACATTACTGGAAAAAAAATTCTGAAAAATCTATCGGCAGTGGAACACACTCCCTTGGAGCGTGTTGGGGTCTCCTTCCTTGGAGGTCTTTAAACAGAGGCTGGATGGCCATCTGTCAGGGATGCTTTGGTCGTTATTTCCTGCATGGCAGAGGTTTGGACTGGATGGCCCTCATGGTCTCTTCCAACTCTACAATTCTATGATTCTGTGATTCTAAGTATGTAAGTACTTAAAAGCCTTTTGTATTGATATACAATAAATTCTAATACTTTTTCCATTTGAGACTGAAAACTGTTGCATAGACATACAACACCCTGATATTTGTGTTGTGCTGCCATACACCAACACAGCTTTTTAATACCTGATCCTATTTTCAGGAACTGTTGATTTTCTACCTCAAATTGAGCTTACACAGAATTCAAAACTAAGTTTAATAGCATCAGATTGGTATCTAAATGCAAGATTGATTTTCCTCTCCAGTTATATTTACAGAGGGTAGGGGGATGGTTCAAAGACAATGGTGAATCATTCTCCATTTCACTGAAGGCCTTTCAAACAATTATTTTTTCATTTGTTTTGTGAGATCATAAGGAGAGTAATTTTTGATCAGACTAAAGACCTATTTAGGCCAGCATTCTGTTTCCACAGTATACAACAAGATACCCATGAGAAACCCACATGCTGGTGTATGCAAGAGCACTCTTCTACTAGTACTTTCCAGCAACTTGTACCGAGAGGTAAGTGGCCTCTGATACTGGATGGTAACATACAGGGGTTGTCCAAATGGTGAAAAAACTTCTCATGGAATGCGAGGAGAATCTTACCTGTCCTAATGGCATTCCATGTGATTTTGCCATATTGTAAAGGAGGAGGGCAAAAAAACCCAAAAACCTTGCCAGAAAAGCCTTGGCAGCTTCCCCTGTCTTTTTAAAAAACAAGAGGTGCACATTTCTGCTCGTTAGGACAAGTGATATGATTTGCTTCCCCAAATGAGAGGAAGCACAAATCTGATTGGCCAGATGAGTGCAATGGGTGGGGCTTGCTAACAAGGCAAGTACCTGCTGCCACCATGTTGGATTTTTGCCTTAGCAGGCAAGCGCTAAGGCAAGAAAACAAAGTGTTGGGGATTTTTTGCTTTTGTGTTAAAGTGAAAAATTGCTTAATCACACCTTGGACATAATTTTTTTTTTAAAAGGTTGTCATCAGCAAATTGCGGTAAATGCAAATGCAAGTAGATCACTCGAAGCTGCCATATTTACTAGCAGGCATGCGAAGCTTATGGGGGCAAAAAAACCATTAGGACAAGTTGCAGCTGCTGTGAAATGTCATTACTCCGTTTTTTATGGGCTCATATAGACAAGCCCACAGTCATTGTACTAGAAGGCACTGCAGACCTATTCTCCCATGCAGTAGCTTTAACAGATATTTCCAATATTATGAGACAGGGAGAAAAAAAATATTTTCCTATACACTTTCTCCACACTTTGCATACTTTTGTACTCTTCCCATCATGACCCCATAATTTCCTCCCCTCACCCCCAAGACAAAAAGCACAAAGCCTTCTAACTCTGCTCTTAGGAATCTTCCTCCAGTACCTTGATCAATTTAGTCGCCCATTTTCCCATCTTTTTCAGCTGTCCCCCTTTCTGGGGTCAAGTGACCAGAACCATGGACCGTTTTCCAAGGATCACTGCACAACTGTAGGGTTGCCAAGTAACACAAGGGACTGGGTTCCTGCCCCTTTAATGGTTGTGTAGAAGAGGGAATTTTAGTAGGTGTTGTTTGCCTGACTAGCAATATCCACTGGAATTTCCTCTCCTACAAAACTATTCAAGAGACAGCAGCCCTGTTCCTTATTCACCTGGTAATCCTGTACAACTGATATGTATGAAAGTGGTATAATTTAGTTTTTTATTTAAAAAAAATCTTTTCCTAGTGATTCCTTGTGGTAAGTTGGCATTTGTCACAAGAAGAGATTGCCTTGGGTAAATAGTTTGGTTCAAAGAACGTTATTATACGGCTTCAAGTTGCCACAGAAATTTCCACTTAGTATAGTTGGACCTCATTATTCATCCTAGTAGGGTCATTGTTTTTAATTAAGCTGGCCACCATATTCAGATCAATCACAATAATCTCAGAACTACCAACTTATATAAGAATTATAGCACCACTGTGTTTCCTAGGAAGTATCAGAGCACATATGGCCCCATTTTTTGGCCTATGGAAAGAAGTGTGGGAAAGTTCTTCTATGGCTGTTCATGTTTTGCATCCTAAAAGTTTACAGATGGGGGAGATTAACTTGCTTCTATGGAGTAGGGATTCCTTTGTCTAGACCTCTACTATATGAGGCTTTTTAAAAATCTGTGACCATACCGTGGTCTCACACTAGCAGAATGCATGCACCTGCCCATGTAAGCTGTGTTGATCACAAACAACCCCTGGGTGGGGACCTGACCCACCACTGGCTGTCAGGAAGCTCAGCTTCCATCAGCCAAAGGCATGTGGACTGTTTTCTGCTGTGAAACACCTGCTGTTTTCATTAATAATTAATAAAATCTTCTTTTACACTAGTGTTTTGTGCCAGTCTTGATATCACATGAATTTTTGGGAAGATTCCCTAAGTGTGGCTGTAGTCCAGGAGTGGGCAAATATGGCAGGCTAGGAGGCCACACTGGCTCCCAAGAGACTTTGGAGGGCTGCAAAAACTTTTTGCCCTCAGATGCCCCCCAAATCTTTCTATGGTGTGAGGAGAACATTTTTGTCATTTTTTTAGGACCCCCTGAGCCATTTTAGGCCCTGGGGAGTCCTTTATTTAAAAAAACAGAAAGTGACAATAATCACTTCCTGTTTTTAAAGGCCTTTCCTGGGCCTAAAAATGGCCCATTGGAGGCAAAAAAAATGTGGCAAAAGTGCCCCCCATACCTTGTACAGAGCTGCATTAATAGGAATATAGTGTCTAGATCAAGGGAAGTAATGGTGCCACTTTATTCTGCTTGGTCAGACCTCACCTGGAATATTGTGTCCAGTTCTGGGCACTGGAATTCAAGAAGGATATTGACAAGCTGGAATGTGTCAGAGGAGGGCAACCAAAATGGTGAAAAGTCTGGAAGCCATGCCGTATGAGGAGCAGCTTAGGGAGCTGAATATGTTTTGTCTGGAGAAGAGAAGGTTGAGATGGGACATGATAGCCATGTTTAAATATTTGAAAGGATGTCATACTGAGGAAAGAGCAAGCTTGTTTGCTGCTGCTCCAGAGATTAGGACACAGAGCAATGGATTCAAACTACATGAAAAAAGATTCCACCTAAACATTAGGAAGAACTTCCTGACAGTAAGAGCCGTTCGGAAGTGGAATGCACTGCCTTGGAGTGTGGTGGAGTCTCTTTCTTTGGAGGTGTTTAAATAGAGGCTGAATGGCTATCTGTCGAGAATGATTTGATTGTGTATTCCTGCATGGTAGGGATGGCCCTTGTGGTCTCTTCCAACTCTATGATTCAATACTCAAACCACTACACCACACTGGCTCTCAAATAATGTAGCTACTCGTCACCTTTTCTCATTCATGTGCTGAGGTCATCCATGGAGTCTTTTCTCTAGGTGCTCTTTCTATTGAGATTAGGAGGGTGGAATTTGGTGAGAGGAACTTTTTGACTATAGTATCCTGTCTCTGGAATGCCACTTACTAAAGAGATTTACCCAATGTTGCTCCTGTGTCTTTTCAGTACTACATTGCTTCTGTGTCTTTTCAATTGCTCCTATCTCTTTTCAGTCTTTTCAATACTGTCCTACATGAAGACTAATTCTCTCCTCAGACCCTTTTCAATCACAATAAAGTCTGATTTTATTCTCTCTGTGTTTGCATATCAGTGACCTAACTGTTTTAATCATGATGGTGTTACTATTACTCTAATGTGCTGTTTTATTCACTACTTTTCCTTGGTTGTTAGCTGCCTGGAAGTAGATTGCTAAAGGATTGTCATGTAATGGCTTCCTCAGACTCAGCACATGACAAGGATGGCATGTTTTATAATAGTTAAATAAATTTAAAAAGGAAAAGAAAGACAAAACTAGAACAATTCTGAATCAGTTTTCAGTGAGATTTAAGTTGTACTCCCATATAAATTTATGTGGGAGTAAATCCTGTTGAACACAAAGGTTATTTTTGAGGTAATCTGCTTGCACTGTACTCTTGGGATGAACAGGAATATGATACTGCTGACAGCCCTACAGTGTCACAGCTGCAATCACAGTGTCCACAGCTGCCACAAAGATCAAATTTGATAACTTCAAACCTGAAAGCACCACACCTGCTCAAAACACATGCTTCTAAATACGTCTGAAGACTACCTCCCCATGTCAGCAAATAAACCCTCCAGGACCAAGATAACTGAGCAACACAAAATAGATGCAAAAATACTTAGGACCCAAATGTGAATATCAGGGACTGATAGTTGCAATTTTTTTCAAGGAAATTGATACCTGGGATGTCAAATTTATGACAAAATCAACGTGTAGTTCAGACTGGAAAAGGATAACCAGTGGAATTTCCCTCCCCCCCAACAGAAAACGGCTCTGAGCCACTCGGAATTTTTTTCCTACCTGGCAGTAATGGGGAAACTGTACAGCTTTCCCATGAAAGCTGCACAGCTTGTCCAGGAAATTACCTAGTTGTCCAGAAACCACACAGCTTCTCCTGAGACCTGTGTAGTCCTCCCTGAAAACTGTGCAGCTTTTGGCATGAAAAGGAAATTGTATAACATTAAAACAGGCAAGAGCTGTAGCTTCACTGAGTCTGAATTTCTTTTTCTTAAGTGTAACATTTAGGTTCCACAACATTCAACTGGCAAAGACGGCAGCTTCAGTCAGCCTGAGAGTACATCTAAATGGTGAAAATAACCCTCATGGAATTTGCTGGGAATCCTACCAGTCTAAATGGGATCCAGCACCAATCCACACTATTCAGAAGGAGAGGGGCCCCAAACGGCAAAAACAACATACTAAAAGCCTTCACAGATTTCCCCATACTTTTTCACAAACTGCGAGGCAGGTGCACATTTTTGCTCGTTTGGACTATCGAACAATAAAAAATTTGAAGGAAGGCACAAAGCTGATTGGCCAGATGAAAACAGGGCTCTCTGTTGGATTTTCGCCTTAGCGAGTGATCGCTAAGGTGATTAAAAGGATCGATATTTTCTGTTTTGCTTTGGAGAATCACTCTATCACACCAGCACACCTTGGGATGACCTGGGGGCAGTGAAGAACTAACAGGAGTAAATCACTGGCAGCTGCCATCAGGAATGTGAGGCTTATGGGGGCTTCTGAGGCCATAAAAACTATTTGGACATGTCACTGCTGCTGCAAGATGCCAACAGTATGAGGTATTCAGGATTTTTTTCCCTCATGTAGATGGGCCCTGAGTTTCCTCCTCCTGACAATTCCAAATCAAAGCCTTCATAAGTGTAAACGCTTAAAAGTCATTTAAATTCTTTCTCCCCCAGGCCTCTCCCTGGTTTTCCACAGATCTTCCCACCATCCAAAGTGACAAGATAATGTCAAACTCATCACCATACTGTTTATACAGGAATATAGTAAGCAATTTAGTTTTGCATTTTGGGAACTTTTCTCAAGTACATGGAAAAAAAATATAAGCAGGTGTTTTTTCCCCCTCAGAAAGCTGCACAACTTTCTCTGTGTAGTAAAAAGACTTTACTGCAAAGCTGCAGTTTCACAAACTCCTGCACAGTTTTCAAGAAGAGGACAGTTGATGCTGTGCTAAGAACGAATAATAATAAGTAAGGAAATAAATTTGATTCCAGTTAGGAAACTGGTGGATTTCTGTACCATACCTAATACACACTAATATATATCATATGTTTTCTGTAAAAAGATATTCTTTTTTGTTGTTATTTCCTTACAATAGCACCGGTAGGCAAACAACAAGGGGGGGGAAGGCCAGTTCAATACAAGGGTGGGCAAAGGGTTGCCTGTGGGCTTTATGGAGCCCACAGAACCTCTAAGGCAGTCAATCATTCAGGATCCCTCCCAACCCTCCCAAATAATCTGGGTAGGTATAACTTACCATTTAAATGTAATAATTACCTAACTGTTTTAGGTCAAAAATGCATTTTTAAAAAATAAACTGAAAGTAAGTGGGGAGGGCTACCAAGGTCAGAACGAAGACAAAAATGGCTCCCAGACCCACCCGTGCAACATAGAGTAAACCAGCTAGGATCTCTGCATTTTAACAAATAACTGTTTCATCATAAAACAGAATATCTAGGATCCAAAGATCAATACTAGTTCCATGTAACCCAAGGAACTTTGGTGTTGTCATTCTCATATAAGCGCCCTACATAATCTCATAGCAAAACACTATTATAACTAGAAGAAATTTCAAGGCTGCTTGCTGTTCAGATGGAAAGATTAAAGAAGAACCCCACCGCGTATTTTCAAGTCCCTAATCTAATTTGCTGGATTCTTGCCTTTCTTACCCATAAAGTAAATGGTACCAGCATCATGTAATGTCTGGATAAAATGGCAATAATGATGCCACATATAAAAAGTGAACTGAATGCTGAAATTAAACAATGTGGGAAGTTGCAAAGTTCTTCATCTGAGTCACAAAATTCACTTGCTTATTTGCTGTTTAATTGCACAGCATTCTAGCATAAACTCACCTATTTATGTGGTCAGAATGAAATTAGTCCCTTCTCAGTCGTCTCACAAACGCTACCTATTTACATCACAAGACAACAGTGCCCATCTGGGCAACTTCTGGTCTCTGTGTTTATCATATAAAGAACAACCAATGTTTTGTTACAGGTTCTACCACAAGGGGGCAGGTATTGTAAAGGAAGGGAGTCACTATAACCCATAATTCAAAATCAGGATCAGCTTTGTAGCTTAGAAGGATGGCAACTTCCAAACCTGAAGACCACAGGCAGAAATGTAAAAGACCAAGAAAAACACAGTGGTTCCATCAAGATGTTTTTATAGTGACTGCAAGTGCTATTATTGAAAAGGAAATCAACAACTGCTTTATGAATTAGAGTGAGGTTGGGAATTGGGCAGTCTTCCACGTGTTGTTCAACTGCAACTCCTATCAGCCCCAGACAGCAAAGACAATGGTAAGGAACACTGAGAACTGCAGTTCAACATACTCCGGAGAACCATATAACACCTATCCATGGATCAGAGTTATAACATAATCTCTGGGTCAGAGTTATAGCATAATATAGCAAAAGGTTGGAGCAAAAGTCTGGTGCATAAGAGTTGCTTATGATATTATATTAAAAAATAAAAAATAAAACTGTATTCCTTTTTAAATTAATGGGCTCTTTTTAAATGCTTTCAAAAACATGTCTCTGTCCAAGAATATCCTGGATTTTTAAAATGCCCGCCAAAATGTTATAATATGTGGCCCAAAGTTCAAAATCTATTTACAGTATTCTAAGAATAAATAGAAATGTAGTGGACCATTTCACATTTCTCTGGAAATTGCCCATAATGGTTTTCACTTCACAGTCTCGCTCTCATGCCTTCATTTTATACTTCCCCCATTCCATTCTTTCATGCCAGCCCATGCCTTTTTTTGTTTTTTGTCTCAGATACTGGACATAATTTTCATCTTCAAGGAAACTGTCAGACTTGCCAATAAGCCTTGTCACATTTGTGTCTTTATCTCCTCAGCTGCTTATCATTCTCTAATAAGCCCCTTCTAGTCCAGCTCTCTTGCCATTCTGGTCTACACAGCTGCTCCCTGAATGGATGGCAGGTTTGGCTTTTCATCAGTTGCTTTCCTGACACAGGCATTCCAAATTTAATCTCATCTCCCATGCCGCATGAGCACTACTGGCTTCTTTCTCTGACCACAAATCTGGTACAGAAAAGTTGCTACAACCTTCTCCACAGCATCACTTCCTTACTGCAACTAATTAAAGCTATGGAAGGCAATTTGCTGGTCCTACAAAGATGAAACTGTTGAACCATGTGTCCAGCTCTTGGGTCTCTCAACTGCATGCGGCATGATATTTCTACCAGCTAAAAATGATAAAGGTGATTCACAGAGCAGTTGTCGCTAAACAATAGCGTATCAGCTTACTTCAGGTAAAAAAGAAATAGAAGAAAGAAAATGGGATTCCCTGGGCTTAAAAAAACTTGTGTCACTATTCATCATGGGAACAGATGGGCAAAAACGTAAAGAAACATGGCCATGTCTGGAGGTAGCATAAGGAATAAGAACTGAACATGACCCACCTATGAAAATACCTGGGTAATTATTAGGATTCCAGCTTGGTTCTTAACAATTCTCTATGGAGAAAGGTAAAGCTTAAGGAGAGTTCTGTAGCCCTTCTAGTAATTGTGCATATTATTTTGTGGAATTATAACACGTGAGAAGCTATAGCCAAGAGATATAGACGCTATCAGCTGAGCTAAGAGATTAACTCCATTTTGTTCTTCTTCGTGGTCTCTGTGAATCCACACATAAAGGGTTAATCCTACGCCTGCACAGAGCACTTCGGAAGTCGTTAGAGCCTCTAATCAATTTTTGGTGGTCGTTCCGCCCACCTTCCCTTGGCCTATAAAAGGCTGCCTCCTTGCCTGCCTCATCAGTTCCTTTTTTTTTCCACTTCGTAAGCAGCACTAGGAACTTCATTAGTTGATTGCCTCTTCTCCTGCTTTCAGATTGGATTTTCATGTTGACTAGGACTGTTTTTCAACCCTCCCATTTTGCCAGATGATTTGGATTGGTATTTTGGTAACGATTGGTGATTGACCCGAACTGTTAGACCTTCCTCTTGGATGCTCCATACGGTACCGCAGACATGGCTTCGACATCCTCTGAGGAGTTCTTTAAGTCATGCTCTGTCTGCTCAGCAAAGATGCCTGAGTCAGATGGGCACTCGAAATGCCTATTATGCTTTGGTGAAAGCCACGATTTCCATTCCTGCAGGCACTGTAAAGCCTTCACTCATCAAACACACAGGAACAGAGACAAGCATCTCAAGGTGCAGCTTTACGAACACACTTTGTCAGCCTTCTCTTTGCAGCCAAAATCCGTTGAAAAACCAACCCCAACTGCAGGATCTTCATGAGACCGAGACGGCTCTGCTACAACTTCAAAACCTAAGAAAAACAAGGATCATGGTCCCGAGACTGTAACCAGCTCCACGGCATGCAGCACTGCCAGGCGTAAGTCCCAGGATCAGGGTGCTGGTACCGCCGTTCATACCGCCACCCACAACAAGCAGGATGGCACTTGATCACAACTGTTGGACCTTACCCTCCAAATATGGGACTGGTGTGTACAATGCCACATCTCCCTCACAGCCATACACCTGACCGGAGATTAGAACACTGTCACGGATGCTCTCAGCAGAGCACAGACCAACAATCACGAGTGGTCTCTGAACAGGACTACTCTAGACGATATGCTTATCAAATGGGGGACCCCATCCATAGACCTCTTCACCTCCAAAGGGAATGCCAAGTGCCCAGCCTTCTGTTCCAGGGAACCTCGCACACACAGGAGTCTCGAGGATGCATTCCTATTCAACTGGGATGGTCCTCTCCTATACGTATTACGTCCATTTCAACTCCTACCCAGAGTGATTTCCAAACTTTGACAGGACAGAGCCAGGTGTATTCTAATAACGCCATGGTGGCCCCGACAAGTGTGGTTCTCCCCATTACTCCTGATGTCCAGACACTGCTACAAGTGTCTACCAATGCGACTTGACCTATTGACAATGCGGGGAGGACAGATCTACCACCCAGACCTAGCCTCCATCCAACCAACTGCCTGGCTGGTCACCCCTTAGGGTCCCTCTCGCAACCAGCCCGAGTGATTATAGAAGCGGTGCAGTGCCCAACCACACTACAGTCATACAGGTATAAGTAGCTGAAGTTCTGTGCATTCCTAGCTGAACAAGCTCTCACAACGGCCTCGGCCGATATACCCCACCTGCTCGACTTCTTGGCATCAATGTCCTCCAAAAGACTCTCAGCTTCATCAGTTAGGGGCTACGTGGCAGCGATATCCTGGTACCTCCTAAAGGAAGGGAAGCCCTCTTGCTTCAAAAAAACCTTTAGTCCAAAGCTTCCTCAAAGGGTACAAGAATCTTCATCCCCTGCCAGAGGACTAACACCGGCATGAAACCTGCAATTAGTACTGGCCTCGCTGTCAAAAGCTCCCTTTGAACCTATGGCCACATGTGAATTACACCTCCTGTCTATAAAAACTGGCTTCTTGGTAGCTATCGCTTCAGCCTGAAGAGCAAGTGAATTAAGTAACTGTCTGTAGCAAAGGAGAAGTGGGAAGCAGGTCCACATCGTTGACTTAGCTGAGTTGCAACTCTCACTAAATGATTTCCATTCCAAGGGGTCATTATTAAAAAAAAAACCTAGGTAACCTTAAGAATTAAATTTATTTTCTTCCTATTTCAGCATTCCTTCTTTCTTTGATGCCATGTATTTTAGACTATAAGCCTGTGGGTTGAACATCTGGTTTAAAACAAATGTTATGTAAACTACTCTAGGAGGGATTTTCTACTTAAAAAAGTGGGATAAAAATGCCACATATAAATAATACTAATTTGTATGAGTCCATAGAACACTGTACCAGAGAAATGAGGGGCACAGAATGTTGGGAAAGAGTAAAGGGAGACATACAGTTGGGAAGACTGGCCTGATATTTTGCTGCCTGAGGTGAAGGACAGAAGCTATTGGATTGCTGATTGAACCATGCTTTAATACTGATGGTTGGATAACATTCTGTACCACACATAAGGGCAACAGGCCATGTTGGGGGTCAAGGCAAGCCATACGGCACATATGCCACAAAGGTGAGTCACCACACAACTCTTGCTGCTACCCCCTTTCTTCAAAATCCACTGTTTGAGGTAGATGTCTCACTCAGCTTTATGGTAGGGCCTGGCCCCTGTCAGTTTCCTATACTGGGGGCAACTAAAGGGAAAATATAAAGAGAAGTAAAGGATAGAAAAGATATCCAAGGCTGAATGCACACCAGCAAAACAATCCAGCCCCAGTGTGCAATATTCTGTCCTGGTTGGGACCCCAGGAACGCTACACAGAACCATTATAATTCAGACTCAAATTGCATTGAAAGCTATACTTTTCCCCGTCTGAAGTCAAATCAATTCAAAAGGGCATTTCTTCCCATTTCTCAATTGGAGTATTTTCGGTCACACACAATGCAGCTGGCTGTGTTGTTTTTCATCTCCTAGGGTTGCATACCCACCTCAACCAATAGCCTTTCTTGTTCTCCTGTCATTTAAACTGCCCACCTGCACTACAATTGGGTAGCCCCACCTGTCCTCTCATTGGATGGCTCCCTCAATGGTTCCCTCACCTGGGAAAATTAAACACCTTGTTCAGGGTGGCCTTTTATTAAAAAAAATTACATTTAAAGTTCCCCACAGGAACTTTTGGTGGGCAAACTGGATGTTAACACCCTCTCTTGTGACATCCCCTTTTAACCCTTTTTCTTTTGCCAGAGGCTTCCTACTCAACCCCCCCTGCCCCAAGATAAGAGATTTTCCTGTTGCTTTTGATGGACAAACTGGTTTTAAACACCCCTCTGTTGTGACACCCCATCTTTACCCTTTTCCTTCCTTTTTCTTTTCTTTTTTTTTTTAACCCTTTTTCTTATGATGGAGGCTTCCTCCTCAAACCCCCTCCCCCAAGGTATGAGATTTTCCTGTTGCATTGATGGGAAAAGAGGATTTTAACACCGGTCTTTTGTGACACTGCATTTTTACCCTTTTCCGTCTGACAGAGGCTTTCTCCTCAATGCCTCCCCCCTCCAAGGTATGAGATTATCCTGTTGCGTTTATGGGCATACTGGATTTAAACACCGCTCTGTTATGATATCCAAATGTTACCCTTGTTTGGAGGGGGAAAGAGGTCTGCAATCTCCCACTTTCTAATCTCTCCCCTCCCCAATTTCATCCTCCCTTTTTCTTCTGCCCTTCATTGGCTTTCCTGGGGCTGAAGCTGGTGAAGTGGCTGCAAATAAACAACAAAATTCTGCACCTTCTGGCATATTTTATCTTTCTACAAAAACCCTTCTTAAAACAAGCCTCTCCATATGTGGCTGGAGATGAGCACAGAGGTGGGAATAGATTGAGATTTTTAAAACCTACACTTTGGGTTAACCTATCAGAGTACATGGTGCTACTGCAAGGAGACAGGTAACTTAACCTACAACATGAAGGAGGGATAAGGAATAAGGCAGAGGGGGGGGTCCTATTTTGTACAAGGCTTAGCACTTAGTATATTTTGTTTTTCTGTTTTCCCTAGACTTTCTTTTTTCGGTTGGTTGCTACTTTTTGGCATACTTTGACATTTAAAAAATCTTACATAAAATGGAACTGCCAAGGAGATTAAAAATTAAATGGTTAGTACAAGACCAGGCATACTGAAAAGCTATTAAAAATTACTAGGATTTAAAGTTGCTGCTGTTGTAACAGAATGTGCTTCCTTTTCATTCTAGTCTCCCTGATCCCAGAGGCCCAGCTGCCAGATACCATATGGAGCCTTCCATTACTGTACTTCCACAAGTAGAACACAAAAAGCATTGCCAAGCCTTTGAGAACAGCAAAAGGGTACTACAAATATGTCACAGTCAAATCTACTGCAGTTTTCTGGTTTTCAGGACCTATATTTAGCAACATCTTCATCAAATATCGGATTATATTTGATCTTTGGGTTTAACTGACTAATATTTGTTGTCTCTTCCTCAATATGGCTTTCCTATCTAAAAAGTTAATTACAGTAATTCCATAACATGGCCTAATGAAGTTCTGATTTGTTCTTTCTAATCAGTCAAATATTATCTGTTTCAAGACTGTCAAGGATTTTCTCCTGGTAGTTCAATAAATTCAACAACCATCTGCAACAAAAGGATTTTCTAAAAACAGCTAGCATGAGACCTGAAAATTGTTCAGGGTGGCCTTTTATTAAAAAATTTACATTGTAACTTCATAGCCTACATTTAAAATATTTAACTGAAGAGTTGGCAAATTAGGGCAGACACTGTAACAAATATTGTCCCCCTTAATCTAAATGTTGTTCACACTGGAAGTTGTTTCATCCTCTCCGTTTCTGTTAATAGGGATTAAGTAGACAATTATGATTGTGTACATAATTTAGTATCCATTGTAGATCTCCCTTTCCCAAAGCCGGCCTGTTATTCAGCTAAGATAGAATTTTCATATGTCCAGTCCTCTAATTAATGCAGGAGATGCTTTAGATAGATTTTAGCTGGCATACTAATCAGGTTCATTGGTCTGTAATTCTTAGGATCTTGCCAATTCCCTTTTTTAAATATCAAAACTAGGGAATCCCAAAGTAGGGAAGATGGTGACTAGCAGGCAGACGGCATTCATTAGGTCTGCAGTGCTTTCAGCCTTTCTATTTTAAAAAAAATTCAGTACTGTGGAATTTGCTTTCAACACTGCCTCCTTGAATTGTTTACATAATTTAGTATGTTTACTACAATGTCTGTCTCCATTTCTACTTTTTTTCCAGTCCAATGTGAACTTTTGCTTTAAAAGCAAACAGACTTCCATGATCTGAGAAGAACGCATTCAAAAATCAAGCTATAATACAGCCTTAGCTGACCAGTAAATGCTACTGCAGCTAGATCCATTAATAATAATAATCTCTCTGGCTTCTCTTCGCAAACATAATAATAATACTAATAATAACAACAACATAATAATAATAAAATTTATTTCTATCCCGCTCCTCTGCAATGCAATCGGGGCAGCTTACAGTATCTCTCTTTGGCTTTTCTTCACAAACGAGGATTCAGGAAGGACTCATCCCGCGCTTTCTGCAAGTGCGCTGATGACTAAAAAAGGCCAATCCGAGATAAACAAGTCCAGTTGCAGAAAGCACAGCAAAATGTCTCCTTGGGTGATGTTTCTGGGTTGTGATTCTTTCTGTGTTGTCATTTCTCTTCAAGACTTGTTCGGCATGAGTTCTCAAATAAGGCTGCAGCATTGTGGTTAGTGCGTCTCCATGCATCCCAATGAGAGGCCAGGGTGGACCATTGTTGGTGATCAATTTGGCCGAGCCTGAGATGTTGCTTCAGGGAGTCCTTGTATTGCTTTTTTGGAGCGCCCCCCTTACGCTGACCCATGGCGAGTTCACCGTAGAGTACTATTTTTGGGAGGCGATGGTCCTCCATCCTAGAAATGTGCCCTGCCCAGCGCAGCTGTGTTCTCAGTATCATGCCCTCAATACTGGTGATCCCTGCTTGCTCAAGGACAGCAACATTCATCACATAGTCAGTCCAGTGTATATTTAGGATTCTGCGTAAACAGCGCTAATGAAAGCGTTTAAGGAGTCGTAAGTGTTGGCAATAGGTGACCCATGTTTCAGACCTGTAAAGGAGAATAGACAGCACAATGGCCCTATACACACTGATTTTTGTGCTTTGCCTCAGGTGTTTTATTACTCCAGACTCTTTTGTAAAGTCTTCCAAATGCACTATATGCCTTTGCTAGTCTGTGATCGATCTCTTTGTCAATCTTGGCATCTGAGGAGATGATGTTTCCCAGGTAGGCGAACTGCTGAATGGACCTGAGCACAGATTTGCCGACGGCAATATGGGGATGGTGGTGTTCTTCCTGTGGTGCAGGCTGGGTGGCTTACAGTATAAAAACTTCATAATTACCCCAATACTAACCCACCCACCCCCTAAAATAATATTAAACTAGAAAAGATTAAAAACATACAATAATTTTAAAAAAAAACATACAGCAACTGATCACAGCAGCAAACAATAATTCAATGGCAGCTCAAAGGGGGAAAAAACAGTCGAATCTTCAGGCCGGAATAGCTATTCAGGAAAGGCCTGCCGGAAAAGATCCGTCTTGATAGTTTTTTTGAAGCTGTCTAGGGTGGTAATAAGACGGATCTCGTCAGGCAGGCCATTGCATAATCTGGGAGCAGTAGCAGAGAAGGCCCTCTGGGAGGTCACCGACAGCCTTGTTTTCATAGGCTGTAACAGATTCCTCCCAGAGGACCAAAGTGCATGGGGAGGGTCGTATGGGAGGAGGTGGTCCTGGAGGTAAGTTGGACCCAAGCCATGTAGGGCTTTAAAGGTCATAACCAACACCTTGTACTGTGCCCAGAAACTAATAGGCAGCCAGTGGAGAGCTTTTAGCACAGGTGTTATGTGCTCTCTTCTGGAAATCCTAGAAATCAACCTGGCTGCCATGTTCTAAACTAGTTGAAGTTTCTGAGTCAAGCACAAGGGTAGCCCGATGTAGAGCGCATTACAAAAGTCGAGATGGGAGGTTACCAGTGCATGTACCACAGTTTTGAGGTCCCTGATTTCCAGGAAAGGGCGCAGCTGGTGTATCAGCCGAAGTTGATAACAGGCACTCCTGACAATTGCATTTACCTGATTAGACATCTGGAGCGACAGGTCCAGGAGCACCGCTAGACTGCAAACACAGTCCTTGGAGAAGAGTGTAACTCCATCCAGGACTGGATGTTGTCTTCCCGGACTCAGTTTCGGTCCTGCAACTGTTAGTACCTCTGTTTTGTCTGGATTCAGTCTCAATTTGTTTTTCCTCATCCAGTCCATTACTGCTTTAAGACCATCGTTGAGTGGAGAGATGCCATCTGAAGTCAAAGCTGACGACCAAGGCATGGAGAAGTATATCTGGGTGTCATCAGCATACTGATGACACTGCGCTCCATGCCTCTGAATGATCTCTCCCAGTGGCTTCATATAGATGTTAAATAGTATTAAACAAGGGGTAGGCAAGTTCCATGGAGTGGGAGGAAAGGGACAGAACTTCCCAGATTTTTTTTTAAAAAAACACCATTTATTTTTGTCAAAACAAGGCACAGGTAGTGATCCCTTGTTTAAAGTAGAGCCATCTTCCCTGGAGATGGGGAGAGTGTACTTCTTTTTTAAAAAAAATTACAGCATGCCCCCTGTATTTGTCGGACTGGTATCTGCAGTTTCACTTACCCACGTCAAAAAAAAAAAAAAGTCCTCTCTAGGCATTTTCTAGGTCTTCAGATTGATCCCACAGTATGCTTCCTCTGGGAATTGGTCCGGAAGTCATTCATTACAACAGGGTTCACTATTATCTGTGGTTTCATGTTTCCATGATAGGTCTGAAAACCTTGTATGTTATATTAGTGGTGCTGGGTTACAGGGAGCTCCAGGATCCATGAAATGAAGTGAAAGCAAGACAAAGTCTATGCATGGCCTATATATGACCCATCCTAATACTTAGTTGTTTACATATTTAAAGTATTTATATATAGCCCTCCAACCTACAAGGGCTCCTGAGGCAATGTTCAACAGACAAACAGATTTAAAACTAGAGATAGAACTTCAATAACATATTAAAATATACTTCAGAAATGTTTACAAACAACCTTTAAAAAGTCCTTAAATAAAATTTGGCATCAAACAATCAAAACAGAGAGTTTCAAGTATCAAAGGGCATGCGGGACAACACTATTTTAGTTGCTAACTGGAAGCTCAAAACAGATGGCACCAGCCTAACTTTCCCTGGCAGGAAGTTCCATAACTGGGGTGCTGCTACATAGAAAGCCCTGTTACATGTGCATACTAATCTAACTCCACAAGATTTGACAATACACAACAGGGCCTCACTAAAGATGACTGAGGAGAAATTTCAGACAGGCTAATATGGCTTTTTAGTCATTTAGGGCTTTGTAAGTCAAAACTTTAACTCCTAAGTGTGCCTGAAAGGAAGGTGCCTTTCATGACAGAGTTCTCTTCATTATGCTATGTAGTTTTTGCTTAGACTAAACTGCCTTTTAAAGTTCTTCCTCTGGAAAAAAAAAACCTAGCACATTTAATAAAGCTTAGAAGTGAATTGGCAGCCAGTGCAGTTCTTGTAAGGCTAGTGTTAGATGGTCTCCAAAATACACCTTGACACCAATCTAGCTGCCACATTTTACACTAGGAAAGGATGTAATTGGTGCCACAGCCAAAGCTGGACGAAGGTACTCCTGGCCACCACAACCACTTGGCCTTCCAGAAGCAGAGCTGTATTGAATAGCACACCTACACTACAAACCTGATTTTTCAGAGGGAGTGCAACCCCATCTAAAATAGTCTAAGATCCCAAACGAAGGTTTGTTTTTCTCCTGACCAACAGCACTTCTGTCTTGTCTGGATCCTCAGTTTGTTCACCCGCATCTAATCCTTCTGCACTGTATCAGGACTTCCGCAACCTTCTTGGTATCAGTGGTAAAAGAAAGAGCTGGGTATCATCAGCAAACTGATGCACCCAACTCTAAAACTCTATAACTTTCCCCAGCAGCTTCATGTAGATGTTAAAAAAGCAGAGGGGACAGTATTGAGCCCAGTGGAAACATCACAGGCTAATGGCCAAAAAGCTAAACAATCCGCCAGCATCACTTTCTATATACATATGCATTTTGCATATACATACAGTCATCCCTCCACATTTGCAGGTTAAGCATTTGCAGATTTGAACATTCATGGATTATTGTATTTTCCATGGTGTTCACTTTTGTCCCATACGCCAACGAAAAAATATGTTCTCTCTAGGCATTTGTACATCCTCCAGTACAATTCTACGGTCAACTGCTGATGGACGTTGACCAAAGAATTACACCAAAAGAACTACAAATGCCTAGAGAAGTGTTCTCTCAGGTAAAAAAATAATAGCGGAACTATGGTCCCATCTATACGAGAGGGGGGAAATACGAACTCCTCTGAAGAAGCAGCCATTCACAGGGCTACAATCTTAATGGTCAAAAGAGCCCCCCTAAACTTCACATGACCCCTAGCCAAGATGGCAGCCACAAGTGATTTATTCATGCTTTTAAATCTGTCGCCACCATTAAAAAAAAAAAAAAGTTTACCATGGTGCACACATGTGATATTTCGTATTTACAAAGGGGGGAAAAAAAACACAGTAAAAGATTGCCGTTATATCTCCTTATTGATCTCTTACTCAAAAATCCAACATGGCATCAGCAGGCACTTTCCCTGTTTGCTAGCCCTGACCCCATGCTCATCCAGCCAATCAGATTACACTTCCTGGTCGCAGCAGCGCAAATGCAACTGCCTTGATGATCGCACATTTGCATGCCCTGCTGAGCTTTTTTAAAACTCCAAGAAAAGCTCTGAAGGCTTCCCTGAAGGAGTTTAAGGTGGATTTGGGTGCCCCCCCCTTCTGAATGAGATGCATTGATACGAATGTCTGTTTGGACAGATTGTCTTCCATGTGATTGCCATCTGAATTATTTCCACCGTTTGGACTGATCATGAATATGAGTTCTTGATTTATACATTTATTATGCATTGATGAACCATGGAAATCTTTCTTATTTAAAAAAGAAAACAAAACAAGCTTTCACAGAACCCCAGGCTGCATCTGCACTACAGAAATAATCCAGTCTGACACTGCTTTGACTGCCAAGGCTCAATGCTATGGAATCCTGGGATTTGTAATTTGTTGTGGCACCAGAGCTCTCTGACAAAGAAAGCTAAACAAAACTACAAATCCCAGAATTCCATAGCATGGCAGTTAAAGTGGTGTCAAAATGAATTATTTCTGCGGTGCAGATGCAACCTCAATCAGCTAACCCTTGCTATTACACATACTGCAAAACTTAAAGCACTAGTTCATGTCATGTCAGTGTTCTTTTAAGTTCATCTCAATCAGCATCCACAGCTTTCACATCTTTAGAGAATTGTTCTTCATTGTCTTCTAGTATAGTAAAAGCACAAGTCCTGAAAAATTCAAATTCCTTCCTTCCCTGCTCTACTAGGGAGAGTGCTTTATACAAACTATGTTGGACTCTTGAAATATGGTACAGTATAGCAACACACACACAACGTTAACCTTAAAATAAAAATAAGTTTAAAGCTGCCTAACAGTATTTTCCATTTTTAATTGACAATCTTTGGTGCAACTTAAGAAGCAGTAAGATTAAGTGTTTAGAATGAATGAATTATGAATTAATTTTGATCACAGATCTTTAAATGGAAGATACAATGTAGAGTTGTAATCAAAATCAAACAGACCAAACAGTATGAAACAATATAGAACACTAAAGAGGGTCCAAACAGGATAAAATTAGACTAAGCTGTAGTCTTTTGAGTAGTTACTTCTATCCTAATTGCATAACTTAATTTTTTTGGCACAGATTTGGTTATCAAAGGAATACTATCTTTCAGAAGAAAAGAAACATTCTGCAAGTGGCTGCAATCTGGTTTCAGCAATGAAGAAATACATTTGGCTGTAGGCTCCCTATAAAAAGTGCATGTCAAGAATACACATAAAAGGGTTTAAATTTCCCTGAACTACAGTGAAAGTCTGTCATAAAAGGGAACACCAATAAACCTAAATAAACTTCCTTTCCATCACTCTAAAGGGAAGTATATTCAACCTGGCCCACACAAAAAGAATTCTCAAATCTAGAGACAGTCAATTGAGCAAGATGGTTTACATCATGCCTAGGAATAAGAAAATGATTTTTAACTATAATGCTGCCTTGAGTACATACAAACTTTTTTTATTTTGGAAGCTAAACAGGGTTGGGACTGGTTATAACTTGAATAGGAGACCATGCTAGACAATTATAGTGGTATGGCAACATCCTATGGAATCCTGGGGTTTGTAGTTTAGTGAGGCACTAGAGCTCTTTGGCTGAGAATTCTAAATACCCATCCATAAAGTACAGAACCCAGGATTCCATAGGAGGCTACCATGGCAGTTATTTTTTTATTTTAGTTAGTTATTTATACCCCGCTCTTCAGCCATCGGCTATCAGAGCAGCTTACAAATTGTTTTAAGCAATAGCTATTTACACATCTACACTGCATTAAATTCCAATGTGTGTTAGCTAATTGCCCCCACAAGCTTGGTACTCAATTTACCGACCTACGAAAGGATGGAAGGCTGAGTGAACCTTGGAGCCCGCTGGAATCGAACTTGCAACGTGGTGGCTTGCAGTACTGGCATTTAACCAGCGCCACCAGGGCTGGAATCAAAGTGCTATAACTGTGTGGTGTGAAAGGGCTCCAGGAGGGACTATCAGAGAACTCCAGGAAGGTCTTGGAAAGAATCCTCCTGAAACCATGGACAGTAATCAAATCTGCTAATCAAAGTTGACAATTCTGATTAGATAGACCAACTCAATATAATGCAGCTTCCTATGTACACATAAGACAAAATTTACTAGATAGTTTTTCTCTTGTGCTGCCATAAGGGTTTTCTGTCTATATCAGATGCCCATTGAATTGCCATTTATTAGGCTCTAAAACACCATTTGGATTACAGAATAGGAAAGGGGAAAAGCCTCCAAAGATTAGAGTCTAGCTTCTATGTACATTTTCTAACTATACATCTGAGTTGGGTGTAAATAATCCATTGATGCAGATGTGGACTAATGTGGCAGATCCAGTGGCCAATTTTCTGCATGTGTAGGCTACATGTGTAGCCAAAACATGTGAGAAAACAAGAACAAAAGTAACCAGAAAGTAAATTTATTTATTTATTTCATTTGTATGCTGCCTTTCTCCCAAGGCAGCTTCCAGAAAGAGTCAATTTTAAAACCTTCAACACTGTAATTTTAAAAACAATTAAAATCCCCACATAAAACAACATAAAAGACATATAAAAGTTTAAAAGGATAAATAAAACATCCCAATAAAAGTTTCCTTGCTCATAAATTAAGAGCCTGCTTAAACAAAAAGGTATTTGTCTGCCAGTAAAAGGAAAGTGGGAGTGGGGCAGCCTAGTCTGCTGCGGAAGAACATTCCAGAGGGTAGGAGCAGCCACTGAGAAGGTTCTCTCTTGTGTCCTCATCAAGTGAGCCTGTGATGGTGGCAGGACCAAGAGAAAGCCTTTCCCTGTGTATCTCAGAACTCTGGTAGGTTCATATAGAGAGATATGATCTTTCAGATAGTCTAGACCTAAGCTGTATAGGGCTTTATAGGTCATGACCAGCACCTTCTATATTTGAAAATCTGCACTATGTGATGTTAAAGTCTGTGTGTGGGCATACTGTTTAAAAAGTTAATTATTTCTCCTGGAGGCTGCTAGGAGAATTAATTCTTTGATTTTTAAGTAGAAAAAGAGGGGTTTGGAGGGGCTGAGGGCCATAAAAGTATTCTAGGGAAGAACCAAACTAGAACCAAGGGGACATGGGTTCAACTATTCACTCCTACACAAAACTCCTTGGGTAACCTCAGACCAGCCAACATCTCCCAAAATAACCTCATAACACTAGAGAGGTTAGCATAGGAAGGATGAAGAACAATATATACCATACTGAGTTCATTAAAGGAAGGGTAGGATAAAAATGTAATAAATAAAGTACATAGATACTAATCAGAAACACATTTTTTTTAAAAAAAATAAGTCTACATGTGAAATCAGTTGTAGGAAAACCATATGTAAGTTCACATATTGCTACCTCTTTTTCTCCCCCTCAAAACCCACCTTTTCCATGATACCTCAGCTCCTCAGCATGTAAAACTGAAGCAACAACTCTGTAGCCTTCATTTAATTTTAGACTGTAAGCTCCTTGAGGCAAGGACCTGTCCTCTTGTACATGCTCCCTCGAGTCATGGTATACATAAATTACAGATGTTTAATCCACTGCAATTCTTCTATAGTTAGTGTGTGTATAACATTGGGTTACTATTGGAGACGTCTGTTATTTAAAAAAATTCCTCGAATTTGTGGCTTTATAATGCAGGGGTACAAAGTATGATGTACAAACTAATCCTGCTACTTTCACCAACGCAACCCACAATCTATTTGTGGGTTTAAAAAAACTTCAAAAATCTCAGCACCAGGGGCCATCCAACCTCTCCTGTTGCCTGCAAAGACAAACCAAACACTCCTCCCCCATATTGTGTTGTGGTAGCTATGGCACCCCCCACACTCCCCCTTCTACTAGAGTGGTGACTATAGGGGTGCCAGTGCCTTCTTCAATACAGAACAGAAGGACATGCACTCCACTCCAACACAGGAGGAGAACAGCAATATGGTGGTGGCATCTGTGTTCCCTGCTCTACCACAGGAGGAGGACAATAAGGAAGACTGACTCTATTGTACAGAACGGTGTGTGTCTTCAAGTTGTCTGCTGACTTATGGTAACTCCATTAATTTCATAGGTTTTCTTAGGCAAGGAATACTCAAGAGGTAGCTTTGCCAGTTTCTTCCTCTGAAGTATAGCCTTTGGATGGCATTCGCTGTACTAACCAGGGCTGACCCTGCTTAGCTTCCAAGATCAGACAGGATCTAGTCTAAATACTTGTGCCACAATTGAACTGAGTTTCAGAATCTCTCCTTCCACAGGCCTGGCTCCGATCAAACCTCTGGTGGGTGGGGTGGCAAATGGCAAATTTGCTGTCCCTGGTATCCTGCTACCTGAAGCAGCTACCTGACACAGCTTCACTGCTCATCATAATTAGGAAACCTAAGACAGATTTTAGAACGCTTTTTAACAGCCCTATGAAATACACCACTACCTAAAAGCAGATGCAATTGCTCTAGCAACTAGCACTTGATAGTTCCCTCATTATGCTTAGTGTATCTACCATGCTCACTGTGCTTAGTGTATTTACCACCTGTTAACACTTGAAAGGAGTGGGACTCATCTGGCCCTCCAGATGTTACTAGACTGCAGGTCCAGCAGCCCTAGCTGGAATAGTCAATAGAGAGGAACGCTGGGAGTTGTATTGCAAAGACAGCTGAAGGACCACATGACTCCAAATCCCGACACACGTCCCACATAAGGGAGAAGATTCAGTTTTTCATAGAAGGCCAGCATGATACCTTGTTCAGGGAAACAGCTCATTCTCATTAAAATGTTCAAAATGAGAACCACTGCTTCCCCAGGTCTTAAGCAATAAAACCTGTGGTATACTTAAAAGTCTGCTTTTGGCGTTCACTCTGGTCGTATGAGATTCTCTTTTAGCATAGAGAAGTTGGCACATTTATTGCAGCAGCAGCCAAGCCACTTCAGAGTCTTTCATTTTTCAAGGGTAACCATTTCATTTCCTCCAGGAGACACTTAGTAGACTAAGGCACAGACTTAATCTACTTCCTCCAGCATCTGAGGAAGTAGACTAAGTCTACAAAAGCTTATGCCACCGTTCTCTCTCTCTCTCTGTCTCAGAGGTGCTACAAGATCCCCTTGCTTACTAATTCAGGAATGAAGTAAGTTGCAAAGTAATGTTAGGCTTCTGTGTTGGCATTCTTTTTATTGCCAATGTTACCTAGGAGGAAAATACAGCATTTTTTTCATAGCAGAAGCTGTTAAAAAAAATCAACTTTAATTCAGAATTACAGAAAACTTTGAAGTGGTGACCCTATATTTTGTAAGCTTACAGAAATGGAGATTTGGGTTGATGTTGTTTTTAATTTCTTTTTGTTAAAACAACACTGAGTCTCTTGTTTTACTTTTTACATGCTCAGAGACCTAAAACAATTTTGAATGCTCTTTTTATAAGACATGCACACATGAAAAAAAGAGACTAGAAAAAGATGAAGGAAAAAGAATTAAGGTTACAAAGAGAAAAGTGAATAAAAAAATAAAGTCTTGCTGATCTAGAGTGTGTACACAGGAAGCCCATAGCTTATTATTGCACAAGAAATGGGGAATGGAATACAAAACATGCTTTTTTAATTAGATGGGGATGATGTACAGAGTAGCAGAAACAAAATGAACTGATAGGCTATGGTAATAAGAAGGGCATGATGAGTCCAACAGCAGAGTCATAGGAAAGCAATATGTGAGTGGGCTGAGATCAAGAAGAAGGTAATTTTATTTACACTACAGTGATATAATTTGTTGAAGATCTCACCTGCAGTTTCAGTGCCATCACAAACACAGATTGTATAGCAGGTACCTATTATCTGTAACACAATTGCTTGTTTTAGAGACCTGAATCAGACTCATGTGTTTCTCAGCTTGGTGGTTTAACAGACCAAGGAGAGTTTCTGGTAGGGATGTGTAGGACATTTGGCTAAAGTCCAAAGCCTGACCAAAAGCAGCCCCTTCTCATTCCTGTTGGTGCTTCCCAAGGTGAAGCAGATTTCTTACAGAAGGTTACAGAAAACCTTGACCTAGCTGATCTTTTCAGTCCCCAAGCAAGCATAAAATCTAGCACAGTATCTTTTCTATGGAGAACCCTCAGAGAGTGGGGAGAGGAAAAGAAGAAGGCTATGCAGTTTACTACCTCAAGGTTCTAACCCTTAGGCATGTTTTATGAGAGACCCTCCCAACTATGCTTTCAGATAGGGATTGCAACTTCTTTTCTAATGCCACTATGTTTCATTATTAAAACAGTTTTAAACCGGTTTCATGTAACATAACCCCTAGTCCCTAGACCTAGCCTTTTAAAAGCTGACATTTTCTGGCATGAGAACACTTCTATAAGAACAACAGCAACAAAACAATGGGGAGAGAGAAAGGAAAATGAATCACTCAAACATACACCAATTATTAGGACTCCGCTTCTCCTTAAACTGTTGCATCCAAACCTTTATGGATTTATTCCTTAGGGCTATATCTATGCTTTCATTTTCATAGTAACATTTCATAATAGACACAGGGAAATTAAGCATGCCCTTTTCTGGATACCATCTAAAGGGAAAGATTGCTCTTGCACACAAACAACTGTTCTAAATTGTCTGCAGTCAACTGAACTAACCTCCTTCTTAAGAGGTTCTAAACTTGCTTTTTCTTCTTCCCCATGAGTCAACAGGAAGCAGAACCTCAAATGGCCTGATTCCAATCGAGTCTGGGCAGAAGAAGGGTATTTTCTGAAGCACTGCATTAGGTCTGGACCAAATCTACAGGGCCATGTACATCTTCAATTTCTAATATTTACCCCAAGTTCCTAAAAAGAATTTTAAAATATAATTGGCAGTTCCTGTTCATCTTAAAGGGGCTATATTAAAACACACTTTAATATATAACTTAGCTTTGAAATTTTAAACAGAACTTGGTAAGTTCACATAACATAATACAGCATCTATTTTTTGAAATATGAATTTTTGACTGGTTTCATGCTCTCTGGAGCAGCAAGCCAAAACACAATCACAAGTCTGTCAAAATCAATTACATGCTTTCTTCCAATCAGAATATATTTTCTTTCGCTGGGTCAGGTTTTCTGGCCTCAGCAGGGATTAAACTATATTAGAAAAGTGCATACTTATTTCACAATACTACAATGGGGGGGGAGGGGGGGAGAGAGAAGAGGAGGAGACTGGTATTAAAAAGTAATAGTAGTCAACGTGATACTCATTGCAATTCAGCAGTGAAGTAACGAGCTCAATATATTTCATAAGCAGACATATGAATACCGTATGGTGTTTACTTAAATAACAATATAAAAAGCACTGCCTACTAATAAGGTACCACACAAAACTAGTGAAGCATTTGTTGAGCCTCTCCAAGTGGCTATAACTAAGTGGCTAAAAATTAGTGCATAGAATTGTTTGGGAAACTGGTCATCAGTGGCATTCAGGGAGTCCTGGTGGTGCAGAGGCTACATGCCAGTACTGCAGCCACAATGCTGCAAGTTCGATCCCAAGGGCTCCATGGTTAATTCAGCCTTCCATCCTTTTGTAGGTTGGTAAAATGAGTACCTGGCTTGTGGGGGCAATTACCTAACACACATCGGAAACCACTTAGTGCCTAGCACACTATAAAGCAGATGTATAAAATGCTGTTGCTTAACAATTTGTTAGCCACTTTGACAGCCTTTGTGGCTGAAGAGCAGGGTACAAATACGTAAAAAAAATGATAGGGAAATGTTTTTACTGTCTATCCATTCTTGCTCAGAAATCTGGATAGGCTGTGGTATATGAAAATTCTTCTCACTCTTGGCCATACACTAGAGAGAACCAGCTTCTTGCGTATCGTCATATACATATAAGCACACATGCACTAAGCAAGCCTTTACAAACACTGTATCTGTGTGACTCAGATACAAAGGCCTATAAGATATACAAATTGGCTTTCCCATTCATGCAGCCATTTTTCAAGCATACCTCAATTCAGTAGAACATGCTTGGAAAGACAATACCATGTATTTTTTTTTTCTATTGCAGAATCAGCTCAGTGGGGGCCATTACAGAATTGGTCACTTTAAGATAAATGAATACTACATGAAACCCACTGTGCTGTGACCATAAAAAGCCACTGTGCAATAGAGAGAAGGATCCATGGTGGGGGGGGGAGTCTACACATGCATTTATTTTACAGATGCATTTAATGTTATCAAAGTTGCCAGAAATACACCCAAATGGCTACTATTTATTAAAATAATTCTAGTAAATAATGAAGCACCAGGGTTAAAGAAATGCAAGGAAGTCCCCACCTAACAAGTGAAATAGTATGTTTGGACAGGAACAGACTGTAGTATCTCAGTGACTGAACATCTTGAACTGGCTTCATGAATCTGTACTTTCCCATCTGAGTGATTTTTCCATCCTTAATGTAGAAGATATGTCCATCTGTCAAAAGTGTAACTTTATTTCTGGAAACACTGCAAATATATTTTCCCTATAAAGTACTTAATTAGAGCTTAGAATGCAATACCTTTTTTCGAAGTTCTAATAATTGTCTCAGACAACAGTAAAGGACTTCCATTGGAAACTTCATGTATAGACTTCTCTGGTACTTTGCTAGCAAGAGTTTCTTTCTTCACATCTTTTTTTATTTCCTGTGTATGAAATAAAAACAAAGTAGGAGGAAAATTATTTAGAAGTCTCATTCATGGCTATGCGAATACAAACAATATATAAACTATTATAGATTTAGGAGAGGATAATTAGACAAAGGGAAGAAAAACTTTTGAAACCAATGGGAAGTCACAAACCACTCAAAGGCCATTGCTGAAAAATTTCTCTTCCATAATCAGTTGGATGCACAATTATAAAATTCACACGGCACTTAATGTAACATTGTATTCTTGTTAACAAGCTGTAATGTCCATCCACATAGCAAGATGTAAAACCTTACAATGAGAACACTGTAGTTTCCTCAGGAATGCAATCCACTGTACACAATGGGATTTTCTCTTTGCAAATTATATAAATTTCTCTCCTGTGAAGCTATGCAACAACTAAAATGAAGAATGGGAATCTGCTGCTTCTTCCCTGGAAGTGTGAAGGTACAGTAATGGCTGTTCCCATGTGGATACTTCAGCTCTGGATACCACAATGTGGGTGGCTGTCAAGGAACTGGCAAGGAGAAGTTGCTCCACTAGGGAAGAGATTCTTGCTCCCTCACCTACCCTAGACAGACAGCCCACACCAAGCTGTTCAAAGGCTGCCCAGACTTAAGCACCTCAATCTTGTCTTTTCGAAGCCAGGATGAGGGAGAGGAAGGAACTGAACTGTCTACCCACTCACTCAATGTGCTAGAACTGCTTGCATTTGCTCTGCAGTTTTGCCTTTCTTCAGCACTTTTAGCAACTCATAGCAATTGCAGGGAGAAAACACTTACCAATGCTTATACTGCTAGTGAGAAATCCAGCACTGTGTAGTGGTTTGAGCACTGGACAATGATTCTGGAGACCAGGATTCAAATCCCCACTCTTTTAGTATATGCTACTACCCACTCCCCATGGTATCTCATAACTGGAAATATTGGACACTTTTCAGAGTCAGGTTGGTTTAGGCAGACTGGAGGTAAGTTGGAGGTCACAATGACCTGAGACATGTCTAGAAACATAATGGTGAGAAAGCCCATATTACAATTGAGCAGGAAGCCCCCATGATGGGTTTATGCTAACAGCCTAGTCATTAAAGGGGTACGTGCTAATCCTTTCTTCCAGCCTTGGGTGTTCCCACTAATGATTCAATCAAGCAATTGTGACCGTTCCTTAATCTATACTCTACAAAAATCTCTTCTCATAATATGAGGTTGTTGCAAAACCATCAATGTTCTATCTTTCCACAATTAAAATAATCAGTTGAGTTTCGGTTTCCTTTGTCTATTCTGTGGGAGAGTCATCCAAGCTTTGTTATTATCAAATTCGCCCCTCCAAGGCATGGAATAGGGTATAAATATTAGATCCCTAACAATAGTAAAGTGTGCCACAGTGGACAGATCCAGCCACTCTCTTTTTCAGCACGCCCTGGATCGCAACCTCTTGTGTCACCCTCAGACACCTTTCTGAGTATCGTCACTGCATAAAACTCTTCTCTTCAAGACTGATAACTATCACCCTATCTTCCTGGAACCCTCTCCCTCTATCTGTCTTACTCTGATATAGCCTTGCATGGTTCTTAAGCATGAGTGTTTTGTATGTTAGTTCACTTTTGTGTTATTCCAATAAAATACTTTATTTTACTTATACATACAGTAGGTGAAAAGATCACCAAAGTTACCCTCCTTTTGCAGGCTTTCTGTTTGAGCTAATAATTCCCCCAGATATTACAGGAGCTTTTGGCATCACAGGTGGGGTTTCAACTTACCCTCACCTCTTAAGGTAATAACTCAGCCACGGAGACCCCCTAGGTGACCTTGGGCAAATTCTGTCAGCCTCAGAGGAAGGCAAAGACAAATTCCATCTAAACAAATCTGGCCAAGAAAACCCCATAATAGTTTCACCATAGGGTCTCCATAAATAAGAAATGACTTGAAGACACACAACAACAACAACAACAACAACAGCAACAACCATGCTGCTGGCGACTGTGTCAAGCTCCAAGAGGTTCCATCCCTGCTCCTGTAGTCTTCCACAAAACCAAATCCTTTCCACACATATCCCCCTCCTTCTCCCTTCCCCCTCTATCTGTAAAGGAGACAGAGGAAATGGATGCTGTATTTCTTATCTAGCTTTTCTTCGCAAACGAAGATTCAGGAAGGACTTATCCCGCGCTTTCTGCAGATTTTCTGTAGTTTGAGAAAAGAAATGCAAGGAAATGTGGTTTGGCAATGATATTATCTGATTATCCATAGAGAAGACAAGAGTACAGGAAGCTCATCAATTCTGAACTTCTTTTGATATTTTCCAGCAGTTCTGGACAAGGAAGTTCAGATCTAACCAATCAACAGTTATACCTCATGAATTTCTAGCATTTTATTTATATTGGCTTAAGTACTTTCTATATTTAAATTGCCTTGCATCCTTTTTGGATTTATCACATGGTTCTGCACAACCAGCAGGTTTTTACATGTTTGCATTAAATTTTAAGGCAAAAAAGAAAATTAAAAAATTAAGAAAATTAAAAAAAAATAAACATTAAAATTAAAAAAATTAAAATTTCTCTTAAGTGTAAGAAAAATGTAGAACAAGCAAATGGAACTCCACTAAACTCCCCTACTTGTTTTCCTTTACTCAGAAATATAGTTTAATTTTTTGTTTGTTGAAATCTTCTAATCCATGCTTAGATGTATCTTTCTAAGTTACTGCTCAAACATGCAAAATGGTTTTTGAACACAATACACAAAAGTTGGAAATAATAATAAGGGCGTCATTCACAATGGAGTTCTCTTATACTATTATTAATAAAAATATGAAGCCTGTCATTCTACTGAGAAGGCAATTTTACTGCCATCAGTGGGAGATGGGGCCAAATGAATATACAGTCTGTACGATCAAGCTGTAAATGACATTCTATGTTTGCTAAAGGAACTATAGTAAGAAAATGAAAGAGCAGACTATAGTACAATTTAAGATTTCTTCTTTCAGTTTCTTCTGGTAGAATAGTTCCAAAAACTGAATGCACAGAAGTAACTTGATTTCATCTCCCATACATCCCAGCCAGCATGGCCAATAGCCAGGGATTCTGGATATTTTAATGCAACATCTGGAGACCCAAGATTGAGAACCATTCTTTTGGTATGTATAGTATCCTACATACAAAGACTAACACTATCAAAAAATAAATAAATGTAAAGTATGCATGAGGAAGCATTCAGATATATAATTCAATGAAACAACACCAAGCAGAAGTCCTCATGTCAATACTAATACTGTTCAACTCTTAAAACTTGCAAAGAAACCAAAAAACAAAGAAACCCAAGACAATTCTTTGCTTAACATAACATAAGGATTCAGAGTTTGTGTACATGTTTGGTCCTTCGGAAACATGTCCCATACAGTATCTATCTATCTGACAAAAACTGTCATGGGATACCAAAAGCCCTTCTGAACACAAGTTTCTTAATTCTTCCATACTGTTGTTGGGCCATGTGAAGTCGAAGGCTTTCACAGCTGGCATCCATAGATTTTCCTTGCTTTTTTCCCAGGATATGACGCCATGTTCTGGAATACTGTACTGTAGTTTCTTTCTGACGTTTTGCCTGCATCTGTGGCTGGCATCCTCAGAGAATAATTGGGTAGGTGTGTGTGTTGAATTTATGTGCTGTGAACCCCTGTTGGGGAGTACATGTAAATTTGTGTAATTGAATGGTTAGTTTCTGGGTATAGAAATGCATGGGTGGTTAGTGTCTGTTTGGCTAATGGTTGGTTGATTGGCCATTATCTTCTGGGAATTCTCTTGTCCCTGGGTGGAATTCTTTTGTAAGTGTTGAGTTTTGATTCTATTGTATTTCAAAACTGGGAGCCAAAAATTTTGTTTACTTTTAAGGTTTCTTCTTTCCTGTTGAAGTTGTCCAGGTGTTTGTGGATTTCAATAGCTTCTCTGCCCATTCTGACATGATAGTTGTTGGCTTGCTCTAGAATTTCTGTGGTTTCAAATAGCATTTTGTGTCCAGGTTGGTTTATAACATGTTCTGCTACTGCTGATTTTTCTGGCTGGCCCAGTCTGCAGTGTCTTTCATGTTCCTTGATTCGTGTTTGCACACTGCATTTTAGTGGTCCCTATGTAAACTTGTCCACAGTCAAAATGCACAGAGAAGCTACTGAAATCCACAAACAGCTGGACAACTTCAACAGGAAAGAAGAACCATAATAGTAATAGTAATAATAATAATATTAATAATTTCTATCTCACCCCTCTGCAACGCAATCGGGGTGGCTTACAGTATAAAAACTCCATAATTACCCCAATACACTAGCCCACCCACCCCTTAAAGTAATATTAAACTAGAAAAGATTAAAAACATACAATAACTAAAAAAAAACATACAGCAACTAATCATAGCAAGATAGAATAATTCAATGGCAGCTCAAAGTGGGGGGAAACAGCCAAATCATTGGGCCGGGATAGATCTTCAGGAAAGGCCTGCTGGAAAAGATCCGTCTTGACAGCTTTTTTGAAGCTGTCTAGGGTGGTAATAAGATGGATCTCGTCCGGCAGGCCATTCCATAATGTGGGAGCGGTAGCCGAAAAGGCCCTCTGGGAGGTCACCGACAGCCTTGTTTTCATAGGTTGTAACAGATTCCTCCCAGAGGACTGAAGTGCACAGGGAGGATAGTACGGGAGGAGGCGGTCCTGGAGGTTAGTTGGCCCCAAGCCATGTAGGGCTTTAAAGGTCATAACCAACACCTTGTACTGTGCCCAGAAACTAATAGGCAGCCAGTGGAGAGCTTTTAGCACAGGTGTTACGTGCTCTCTTCTGGAAACGCTAGAAATCAACCTGGCTGCCATGTTCTGAACTAGTTGAAGTTTCCGAGTCAAGCACAAGGGTAGCCCGATGTAGAGCGCATTACAGAAATCGAGACGGGAGGTTACCAGTGCATGTACCACAGTTTTGAGGTCCCTGATTTCCAGAAAAGGGCGCAGCTGGTGTATCAGCTGAAGTTGATTACAAGCACTCCTGACTGTCGCATCTATCTGATTAGACATCAGGAGCGACGGGTCCAGGAGCACCCCCAGACTGCTAACACAGTCCTTGGAGGAGAGTGTGACTCCATCCAGGACTGGAAATTGTATCTCCGAACCTGGTTTTGGGCCCACAACTGTTAGTACCTCCGTTTTGTCTGATTCAGTCTCAATTTGTTTTTCCTCATCCAGTCCATTACTGTTTTAAGACAATCATTGAGTGGAGAGACGCCATCTGAAATCAAAGCTGATGACTGAGAGATGGAGAAGTACAGTTGCCCCTCCACATTCGCGAACTTAGCATTCGCGGTTTTGAATATTTGTTGGTTTTGGGAGGGCCCCTGCCCTCCCAAAAGCAGCAACACGGGGCCTCTGGAGGCCCCGTTAAGGCCTTGGGTGGGAGGGGGGAGGGCCGGGGAGGCCTTCACGGGCCCCCCGGAGATGCTCCGGAGGCCCCATGAAGGCCTTGGGTGTGGGGGGAGGGCTAGGGAGGCAATCATGGGGCCTCTGGAGACACTCCGGAGGCCCCTTGAAGGCCTGGGGGGGAGTGGGGAGGGCCGGGGCGGCCTTCACGGGACCTCCGGAGATGCTCCGGAGGCCCTTTGAAGGCCTGGGGGGGAGTGGGGAGGGCCGGGGCGGCCTTCAAGGGACCTCCAGAGACGCTCCAGAGGCCCCATGAAGGCCTGGGGAGGGAGTGGGGAGGGCTGGGGAGGCCTTCATGGGACCTCCGGAGATGCTCCGGAGGCCCTATGAAGGCCTGGGGAGGGAGTGGGGAGGGCCGGGGAGGCCTTCAAGGGACCTCCAGAGACGGTCTGGAGGCCCCAAGAAGGCCTGGGAAGGGAGTGGGGAGGGCCGGGGAGGCCTTCAAGGGACATACGGAGACGCTCCAGAGGTTGCATGAAGGCCTGGGGAGGGAGTGGGGAGGGCCAGGGAGGCCTTCAAGGGACATCCGGAGACGCTCCAGAGGCCCCATGAAGGCCTGGTGAGGGAGGGGGGAGGCGGGGGAAAGTGACTATAGGGCCTCCGGAGGCCCCGTGGTCGCTTTGGCGGGGGAGGGGGAGGGCAGTTTTTATTTGCAGATTTTTCGCATTCGCGGGGGTCTGGGGAACCTAACCCCTGCGAATGTGAAGGGATGACTGTATATCTGGGTGTCATCAGCATACTGATGACACCGCGCTCCATGCCTCCAGATGATCTCTCCCAGCGGCTTCATATAGATGTTAAATAGCAGTGGGGACAGGATGGCGCCATGAGGGATGCCACAATTAAGCTCTATTCTAGTAGAGCAATTGTCCACGAGCCTCACCCTCTGGGATCTGCCCAAGAGGAAGGAACGGAACCACTGCAAAGCAGTGCCTCTAATTCCTAACCCTCTCAGGCAACCCAAGAGGATGGAATGATCTATTTTAACAAAGGCCACTGAGAGGTCCAGGAATACCAACAGGGTCACACTACCCGTTGATCCCAAAGCGAAAGTCGTCATCCAGAGCAACCATGGCAGTCTCAACTACATATCCTGTCCTAAAGCCAGTTTGAAATGGATCTAGATAATCGGTTTCATCCAAGACAGCTTGGAGTTGGGAAGTGACCGCCCTCTCGATCACCTTGCTTAAAAAAGGCAGCAAGGAGACTGGCCTATAGTTGTTCCTGTCCAAGGGGTCCAGGGAAGACTTTTTCAGGAGCAGCTTAACCTTAAAAGTAAACAAAATCTGGCTCCCAGTTTTGAAATACAATAGAATCAAAACTTAACGCTTAACAAATACTTCCCAGGGACAAGAGGATTCCCAGCAGATAATGGCCCATCAACCAACCATTAGCCAAACAGACACTAATGAGCCTTGCATTTCTATACACAGAAACTAACCATTCAATTACACAAATTTATATATACTTCTCAACAGGGGTTCACAACACATAAACTCCACACACACACCTACCCAACCATTCTCTGAGGATGCCAGCCACAGATGCAGGTGAAACGTCAGAAAGAAACTATTCCAGAATACGGCCTCACAGCCCGGAAAAAAAACAAGGAAAATCTATGTTGTTGGGCCACTTCCTCCTTCCTTGACCTATCATACACTCTGTTTGACCTCTCATTTCCTCTAATTGCAAGTTCTTCTTGCCAGAAAGAGAAGTATCTATAAGATTTTTTTTTTAAATCCGCATACATCAACTCTATTTGTATATTAAAATTGCTATCAAACAGGGTTGGGAGTAGTGTAGCCCTTCAAATATTGTTAGAACTGCAAGTCCCGGTAACCCTGGCCAGCATAGACAACAGTGAGAAATCCTAGGAACCACAATAAAACAACATCTGGAGGACCACATGATTCTTATCCATGCTATAAATGAAAGTTTGAGACATAATATGTCATGAAAAATCTAAACCTCTAGCACTACTTGGTTTGGATCAGCCTGTGACTAATGAAAATAAAGTCTTTTGTGTCCCGGTAAAGAGTACTGTGTGACTATATCTCATTACAAAAAACTTACTTTCTCTAAGCACAGAAAGCTCTATGACTTATTCTCATCTGAAGAAAGCCCACACTAGACCCAACAGCTATGATATGTTTCTTATGCAGAACTTAAAAGATGAGAGGAAACTTAAGAAACAGATATCTGAACTATATAATTCTGGTTATCCCTGGCATGGATTCTTGGTCAATTGAATACAGTATGGTCCTATTGAGCACATAGTAATTATGTGGAGAAGGTAATGACCTCTCTTGAAAAAAAATTTCCTGGAAAGACAGTTCTCTGGAGGTAAAAACCCAGCATTCTAGCTTTAAGTATGTATATGTACAGACTCAAAAACTGAGCAGGGTAATCTTTAAGTTTCTTTAATAATGAGTTCATATTATATTTTATGTGTACTTCTGACAGCTTCTGAAAATAGTACTTAGCTTACTCAGTGGAACTGGAAAAACAATGGAATACCAGAAATTTTGTCAACTCATCAAAACTAACAATCAAGTATTGTTTCAAAACTTATTTTTAGCATTAAAAAGCAAAATGGCTATTTTTAGCTACTATGACTAAAGGCAGAATTTCCTCTCTATTAAAATATTTTGTCTTCCTCAGACTGAAAAGCTCAGCTTTAATTCTGATGATTAATAAATCTGTTACAAGAAAAAGAAATGCCATGGTGGAAATATATTGTCACTGTTATCTGTGAAAAAACACTGAACAGAACTCTCAGTGGAGTTTTCTGTTCCGCTCTATTCCAGTTTCCATTTATCTATAAAGCCAGTTCCTGACAGCAGTTCACGCTGGCATCTTTAGATAAAAGGATTGGGATTTAGAAGCAGACAGATAGAGCGCTGTAGTGATTTAAGTGTTGGACTATGACTCTGGAGACCAGGGTTTGAATCCTCACTGGGCCATGGAAACCCACTGGGTAACCCTAGGCAAGTTACACTCTCTCAGCCTCAGAGGAATGCAAAAGCAACCCCCATCCATTAACAAATCTTGCCAAGAAAACCCCATGATAGGTTCATCTTAGGATCAGCATAAGTTAGAAATGACTTGAAGGTACAAAACAAACTTAGAAACAAGTTCTCAACTAAATAGAAACAATGAAACTTTGCAGATAGATTTTCAATGCTGTGTTCGGTACTGTATGTCGGGGGGAGGAAGGGAATTCTACTGTGTTTGATGCAAGAACAAGGCTACAAAGTGGGTAACACACCAACCAGAACACTTTATGGGACTGCCATCCCCCGAATGATGGTTAGTGAAACCTTGCTTTGACTTATTTTTTAAATGATATCTTCTTTTAAAAAACTCTGTATAATCGGTAAGTCTTCAGGTTTTCTACTAATACACAATACCTCATCAATATTTCTATGATACAGGAAAATACTAGGCCTGCCTATATGAGGCAATAAAATGTGGATTGATGCACAGTAATGCCAATTCACAGCAGCTTCCATTGGTCTCCACATTTTTTTTCAAGACTGCAGACATGTAAAGCTATACATGATTGTTGTTCAAACAGGCATGCCTGCGAATCAAGATGGCAGTTGCGAGTGAATTACTCATGTTTTTATTGTCACCAGTTGCCACCGCCAAACAGTATTTTTTTAAAAGCAAATCCGAGGTGCGAAAGTATGATCTTCCTCTTAAAAAAACAGAAAAAAGGCTATTTTGTTACCTCCGTGCATGATTGCTATGGCAAAAATCCAACATGGTGGTTCCAGGTACTGCCTTGCTGGCAAGCTTCACCCCATGTGCACATCCGACCAATTATCTTTCCACTTCTGCTCTTATCAGGAAAGCACAATAAGAAGCATTTTACTTAATTTAAATTAGTAACCTCAGCCCACAATCAAATACAAGGATGCACATATGCACATTCACTTGGGAACTGAAAGGTTTGAGGCAGTGGGCTTGCAATAACAAAAGTATTTAGAGAAAACCCAAAACATGAGGAAATATGAAATAATAATGCAGACAAAACACTAGGCTTTCACCTCTAGTTTCCATCAACTCCTGAAACATATTGAGGCAGAAATATTAATAATACCAATACATATTGGCTGAGAGAGTGTCTACGTCAAGAATACTCAGTGAGTTTCATGTCTCATTCAGGACTTGAACTTGGATCTCCCAACTCCAAGTCCAACAATATAACCTCTAGTCAAAGCTCAGAAGCCTTTAATAATAATAATAAAAATTAATGAACAGGTAGTGAACAGGGTTAAAGTAAGGGTTAGGGTTATCAATTGATATTATTGATAACTGATAATAATCCTGACCTTTACCTTAACTCTAATCCTCACCCACATCGCCTCCCAAAAATAGTACTCTATGGTGAACTCGCCACGGGTCAGTGTAGGAGGGGCGCTCCAAAAAAGCGATACAAGGACTCCCTGAAGCAACATCTCAGGCTTGGCCAAACTGATCACCAACAATGGTCCGCCATGGCCTTACGTTGGGAGGCATGGAGACGCACTATCCACAATGCTGCAGCCTTATTTGAGAACTCACACCAAACAAGTCTTGAAGAGAAACGACAACACAGAAAGAATCACAACCTGGAATCATCAACCAATGAGACCTTCTGCTGTGCTTTCTGCAACTGGACTTGTTTATCTCAGATTGGTCTTTTTTAGTCATCAACGCGCTTGCAGAAAGCACGGGATGAGTCCTTCCTGGATCTTCGTTTGCGAAGAAAAGCCAGAGAGAATCCTTACCCAAATGGTTTTGCAAGACAATCCCAACCAAACAGGAATGGTTTTGATTGCATTTTCTTGACAAAATTATCAATTATCAAATGATATGCAAGCAGAAATGTGCTACATTGAAACGGCTGTGCTGAAATGGCTGTGTTGAATTGTCCCATTCCATTTCAACAGAATAAATTATTAGGTAATTTACTTATTACTTTGTGGGCCAATTTTGCGGAAATTTGCTTAAGGTTTGAATGAAACATGTTTGACTTATTGTTCATGCAAAATGGACCAAAATCAGCAATTTCCTGGGGGAGGAAACCAGTGTGCATATCAGTCTCAATATAAATATGAAGTTTGATCAACATTTCATTCACAGAGAGAAAGAAAGGAGGGAGGGAGGGAGAAATATGATCATTCAACAAACCTGAAGTAGTTGTTCAGGAAGTACTTACTGGATTGGGTTCAAAACCCTACTAAAGTTTTCATTTTTGTCTCATTTAACAGCATCAAGTTTGTTGACTCAGTGATTAAGCATATAGATCTGTATAACATAAGAGATGAAGAGATCCACCAAATTACAGCACAGTATAGGAAGTGAGGGTGAGATTTTCCATGGTAGCTACTATTAAGCAACTGGGAGTAAAAAATCCTCACTAATCTGCTGTAAATCATCCAGACATATTCCAAGAGACTCCTGATCCACTTTCTGCTCATCTTAGAGACAGGACCAGTAAAGCACTCCAATTACGGTATTCTCATGAAACAGTGTGAAGAAACAGTGCAAGTTTTATAGTATTCTACCACTAGTAAAGCATATTTGGCTATGTCATGTGCTACTCTTTGTCACATAGTTTCCTCTAATAAACAACAAACAAATACATGCTACTCGTCATCTATCTTTCAACCAGAATAAACCCAAAGGACAAGTGACAATTCTCTTGAATTCCAGATCAATGAAAAACTAAAAGCTTGGTTGTTAAACACCTGGCAGTCCATAACACATGGCTGGGGTTAAACAGAAAATACATATGTGGCAAAATAAGTCTGAATAACAGCAACATCTCTCTTGTCCCTTCCAGAAAATCCTTCAAAATTAAATAAAGAGTGCTGAAAGATCTACCGGTAGTTCTAAATATAACAACTTTTTTCAGTGTTCTGGTCTTCTTTAAACAACTACAACGAAAATAAATACTGAGATTTCCAGTTAAATTCAACATTAACTCTTTATCATCCTCATTTATGTTTCAGAAGAAACTATGTTCACTATCTTAAAAAAAAACACCAAACCCAAATCATGCAGCGACTTTCTGTGGTCCACTGCCACTGGAATGGGTTTAACTTACACAAGTTTCATTGTAGAAGACCATTTGAAAATTGTAACATAGGTTGTATTAACAAAATCTCACTCATGTACTACAAAGCATCTTGAAACACTAATAAATTACAGGAAGAGCATGACATAAACATGATGATAGAGGATAATGCAACATTTAATGATGTGTTAATTTACTTTTGTCAGAGTGAATAAAACATTCTGGTTATTTTATTATCATTCTTACTTTACCAAGAGAAGTGGGAGCTATAAACTGTTCGGGTAGCAGGAAAGCAAGCCAGAAATATGCAGTCCTTTGGAACAAACCCACAAGTGGAATTAACATGAATAATTTACACAATTACTGCAAGCTCTAGAAGATCTGAAGCTGCATTCTGCTTCCAGTGAAACTACATGCTTATGACGACGTGGCAGCCAACAGAGAGTGAGAAGACAATAATAAACAATAAAGGTAATATTTTGCTATGAATCTGGTAGTGCTCTGTAACTCAGTATACAGTTGTCCCTCCGTATCCACAGATTTAAGTATTCACGGCTTGAAAATACTGTAGTCTTTAAAAATAATAATCCAAAAAGCAAACCTTGATTTTGCCATCTTATATAAGGGACACCATTTTACTATTCCATTACATATAATGGGACTTGAGTATTCACGGATTTTGGTACCCATGGGGGTCTTGGAACTAACCCCCAGTGAATATGAAGGGACAACTGTATATTAGTAAAAGTAAGCAGGTGCTTAAAATCCATGTCATGATAGCACTCGACTGCCAGCACAATGGAAGGTTTCCCCTTCTCCTCAGCAATTTTCAGTGTTCTCTAAAAATTGACTGTAGAGGGTCAGTTCCCAGACATAGAGAACTTTTAATGGAAAAGTGAAATGCATAGCACAGAGCAGGCAGAAGAAGAAAGATGGCATCTGTAACTATATTAGAAAAGGGAAAACCAACAAATGCATATGATTTGAAGTGGAAAATAACCAGATGACAAATATAGTTTTTATATGACATACAATGAAGAAGATGAGATCTTTTAAAAATGCTGAACATTAAACAGAAAAAGTACGGTATATCCTATGATAATAAACATAATATATATCAAATGAGTATGCTCCATTTCAGAACAAGGTGTCACTCATTCATTTATGCATGCGTGCACCCGTGGGCAGGTTCTGAACAGGAATCCTGATTTAACTTAGTATGGGTGCTTTCATGGGACTAGATTCACTACTCATTTGAAATGATGACATACAGTCATCCCTTCACATTCACAGGAGATAGGTTCCCCAGACCCCCGCGAATGTGAAAATTCCGCGAATAATGACTGCCCTCCCCCGCCAAAGTGACCATGGGGCCTCCGGAGGCCCCAAAGTCACTTACCCCCGCCTCCCTCCTCCCTTCCAAGGCCTCCATGGGGACTCCAGAGACCCTCCCGAGGCCCCATGGATGCCTCCTCAGCCCTCTCCCTCCCCCCAAGGCCTTCACGGGGCCTTCAGAGGCTCCGTGGAGGCCTCCCCGGCCCTCCCCCCTCCCACCCAGAGCCTTCACGGAGCCTTCGTGGAGGCCTCCCCGGCCCTCCCCCCTCCCACCCAGGGCCTCCCCCCCCTACCCAGGGCCTTCACAGGGCCTCCGGAGGCCCCTTGTTGTGGTTTTGGGAGGGCGGGAGGCCCTCCCAAAACCGTGAATATGCAAAACTGCAAATGCTAAGTTCGCAAATGGAGGGGCAACTGTAATAGTGGGCTTGTGTTCTGGAAAAATAACCCTTATTTTAGATGCCAGCTTACTGTTATATTCAGAGCTTGATATCTTGGCTGGTTTATTGTCAGTTTCACACTCAGTTTTTAACTAAATTGAATTGTAACAGTTTGGGACTTTCTGGCCAGAATCCAAAGGGGTAGTTTTGTTGATGGAACTCTCTCTCTCTGCTGCAGTATCACTTCATATCCCAAATGCTGCTCCAGAGTGTTTTAGGGATTGTCCACTAAAATCAAAAGTGAGGCAAAAGTAGATTAGGAATCTACTTGTACATACCTGGGTGGTTTGCAGTAGATATATAAGGGTTTCTGAAATATATTAAAGAGCTTCCCTTAATCAGGAACAACACAGTACTATAGAACAGAGGTGATTTATTGTTATCAAAGCATGAAAATTAATTTTGAAAGCTTTCACCTACTTGTAACTACTGTCATAACATCAGAACTCTGTTTTAAACAGGTTTAACTAGTCTAGGTGATTACCAAGTCTCAACATCTCAAAGTAAGTACTGTACAGTTCTTTATTTGGAAGCTATTTCTATAAACCATCGTAGCTTGTGCCCTTTTAGAAAATTACATCTTCTTTTTTTCTTTCTTTTTGTATTTACTTAACTTTCCAATTCAGAAAATGCCAACTGTTGTGGTTATGAAAGACAACACAGAAATGAAACTAACCAGCAAATGTGCAGATTGCAAAAATAACCTGTTCCCAGTTGCTTGAACTGCTAAATCCAGAAAGTGGTGGTTCAGTGATGCTCTACGGCAATGCTTCTTAATTTGTTTTGTCCCTGACCCCTTTGAGAATATGATGAAATCTCTGGACTCCTCTCCAGAAAAATGTATTAAAATACAATTTTCAAAGCTCATTGGGTATAATGGACTTCTGTGTCACGGTCACGCGCTGGTACCTTTGAATATATCAAGAGGATTAGACAGCAAATAGATCTTGTAGTAAAAACAGCAGACATCAGGCTGATGAAACGAGCACACAGACACAGAGATTGTGCCTAAACTACTGTCCTTTACTTGTGCATATTAAAGAAATAAATAAAATGAGTCTGAGACTCCAGATACATAGACTACATAACTGAGTATGTACCGTCAGTACTGCATAGCATAGAGTGCACAGTGCAAGTCCACAGTCCAAGAGCAAATATCCAAGTTCTTAAGGAGGATGGGAACATCTGGTTATAAAATACAAATACATTACGTTCATGGGCTATACAGTTACACATGGTTTACCCAGTTTGTTCCCAGAGCAATAACAGTAACACTCCTCTGCTTCCATTCCCACAATGGCTACTATAAACAATATCTCATTGTGCTCACCAGCTGCATGTAGATAGCTCACTACTGACCCCTGCTGGCAGTGGAACATAATACCACATTAGCTCTTTACATTATAAAATTCTTAGTGATTGCATGTCCTAGCATCCTGACATTCTGTGCTTAGAATGAGTCACTGGAGATGTACATTTATTTATTTACATGAACATTTTTTAACACTGGTCTTCATCCAAAAAGGATTCAAAGTCCCATCCAAGAAGCTTTCACTTTCAAGACTCATCTCCCAGTGATGAAGCATTTTGTTGCCTAATTCACTTCCTTGCATCTCTACATCTAACAGGCTGAAGTAAGAGGACAGATATAGACCTTTCTCTGGACTTAAAACCCAGAGTTGGAATCATGCAATTTGTGGGCCACTTGTGGTGCCCTCAAATTGATTTTGTGGGCCAGAGCCCCCTTTTTGCCACATACCTCAGAAAAGTCATGTTTCAAGATGCTTCCATAGTGACTGATTATCTTCTAGAGCAAGACATCCATGCATACTTTTATTTAGCACTCCCCTCCCCACATAAAAAAACTTTACATTTCTAATCAGTATCTTTGGTGTTCAGGAATGGTGGGAATTGTCATCTAGTATCTGAAGGCCCATGGTCTAAAACATGTAAGGGCCCATATGGCTATTAGCCTAATTCTATATATGAAAGCTTCATGTATGGACAGACACCTACTCTAAGGATGAACTGACTTGAGCCTTGCATGGTCTGTTCCTTTTGTTGTTGCACGCCGTCTGGTCATTTCCAACTTATGGAGACTCTAAGGTGAACCTATCATGGGATTTTCTTGGCAAGATTTGTTCAGAGGGCATTTTCTCTTGCCCTCAGAAGAGACAATATGACTTGCCCAGTGGGTTTCCATGGCTGAGTGGTGATTCAAACCATGATATCCTGAAGTCCTAGACCAACACTTAAGCCACTTTACTGCACTACTCCTTCTTTTACTATAATCTGTATGGTTCAGTGATATATTTTAAGTTGACAAATGAAGAGTGCATTCACATGATGTGCTAACCATTAAATCACAACTAAGCAGTGTTAAATGATCCTGACTATGGACTCTTCTTGAAAATATAAAAGGTATCTTGGTGGCTCAGACAAAATTGTACCTAGTCCAGTATTCTTTGCAATAAGCAGCAGGTGTTAAGTTGCTCAGGGAAAGCTGGGCAGCAGATTTTTAGTAGACCAAGGTTTATCTGAAAGCATCAAAGACAAGTTGTGACTCTAAGTGTGGCAGCAAAGTGTGGTGCATTCAAAAAGTCCCATTGAGACCCATGAGATAAATTTGTGCTGCCCCACTAACAAAGATGGAGAAAGGGGAAAGAGGTGAAAAGTTTCCATTGGTTAACTTACACAGCTTGCAAGGGAAAATAACCACCCAGTGACTTGTTGCAAAATTTGCTTCCTCTTTAAACAAGACACACATATAAACTTTTCATGAACATCATTAAGACTCCCCATTTAGCTGAATGGCAAAATGCTCCCTACATCCCAGGCCCCTAGTGAGAGCAGAACACTTTCTAGCAGTACCAATCAAATGTGCAAGAACTGGTTTTTTATTCCCACTTCAACATCTGAAAATGGAATTGGAAGAAGTTCTGGACATTTTTAACCCTTTTGGTATTTGAGATTGCCCCACCCTGAGAACTGATCAATTATAGTTACCCCTTTAATTTTTAACCCTGTGAAAAGTAGAAAAATAAAAATACAATAGCTTAGAGCTTCTCTGCATAGGCTATATATCCTAGCTAACCCCCATCTTGGAGCCCTTCAGTCCAAATGATGAAGGGCTCTTGCCCCATTTTGCCCCCTGGCAGTCAAGATGATGCCTGGAGAAAAGCCGGGGGAAGCCGGGGTAAAGCCCTTTACAATGGTGCAATTAATGGTGCAATTTCTTGTGTTACATGGGAAAACCCAAATCGAGCTGGCATGGGAACACAGTGCCCGTAACTGCATGCCAGTCTGTATAGCCAGACACCACTGCTGGAGTTGCTCTGCAGCCAGGAGGGAGGTGCCCGGCATGTGATCAAGGTCACCTGCCATGTAACGAGACTTGATCACATGCTAAGGACTCCTTCCTGGCATCAGAAGGAGTGACATGCGGCAGCAGTGGTGGTAGCGACCGGTACAGGCCAGCATGTCCATGTGGACTTCTTCCCATTTCATGTAGGGAGAAGCCAACATATTCTGGCAGGTCTAGACAAGCCATTAGATAAAGTAAAAATAATGTTAGGAGTTCCCCCGACCCCATTCATTTGTTTGTTCAACACAGTTCTTTCTGATGGGGGATAAGGAACCCCGTTCTTTGTTCTACTAAAGCAGTGGTCCTCAACCTATGGGTCCCCAGATGTTGTTAGACTACAATTCCCAGAACTCTGAGGTCTCAACTTGACAGCCAGGTGGTCGGTCTTCCTGGTCATTAGTGAGGCTGTAGGATTGAACTCACAGGCTCACTAATGACTGGGAGGATCACCTGGCTGTCAAGGTGAGACCTCAGAGGGTTCCTGGGAATTGTAGTCCAACAACATCTGGGGACCCACAGGTTGAGAACCACTGTACTAAAGCAAAAGGCATCACCATACAGTACAGAAAGGGCCAAGATCAAAAGAACTACACATCTTGTTTTGGCTAACTTTGGCAAATGAACAACAGGGATAAGCAAAGAAATGAGGGAAATGAAATGGATGCTAAAGCTGAGTTGAGGAAAATAGTTAACAAGGCCACAGATTTGGACTGATCTCTTGGTTTAATTATTAAAATATTTATATCTCACCCTATATCCCAAGATTTCAAGGTAGCTTAGAATAACTCAATTTAAAACAATAAATAGTAATGAGAATTTCAAAAGAATAAAATATATTAAACAGTTTATCTGTTAAAAATCAGGCAATTTAAAAGTGATTAAAACAATTTAAAATAGTGCAATGGCAACATATATGCAACCTGGATAAAAGAATTAGGCCCAAAGTCTTTAATAAAAAGCCAAGTTTTTACATGATGACAAAATGATGCCATTGTTTAACAAAATTATCACACTACTTAGATATGCATGTGTTCTCAATCTTTTCTTTGGGGGTTCCATAGCAAGTTCCTTAACCTGGACTCTCTTACACTGCATGACTATTTCACTTGAGCTATAGTACCATATAGGATTTCTTGGCTGGGATTGTCCAGTCAATAGGGTCGGTGGGAGAAGAGAATGGGACATGCAGGCTCCACATCATAAGCTTCTGTCTACTTCTGAGGATGTATGGTTAGAATATTCTGTGAAGCAGGATGTGGGGAAAGACACGAACCTTACTTCCTGCTTCCTATTACAACGCTTATCTTTTTCACAGAGCTACTAGGCACAGATTGTATTGTATGATCCTGTTACAGCATCTACTCTTCTTTGTTCAACTGCCTCACCTCTCACTTAGAAGGTGAGTTGCATTTGATGGAAATGCCATTACCTTGAGTGGTATCTGATAAAAAGGCAAGAAATATATCCAAATAAATAAACATATAGCACATTGAAAAGAAATTAAAGTTCTACCACGATTACTGGGAATTACTTGGAGTAAACACATTACAGCTACTGTATTCTGGCTAGAAAATATGAGGGCAGTAGATCAATCAACACATCCAGATATCACGAGTTTGGGAAAGGGTGTGTCAAAGATTGAACTAAAATACTGATATCATTTGAGTACTACCAGTGTACTAGAAGCTCTTTCTGGATCCACTATGTGAATTAAAGATTGTGGCAAGGATTTAGAGAGCAACTGCAGTTTACCCAAAAGTTTGTGCTCACTGTTTTTTTTTTTAAATTCATTGTGTGTGTGTGTGTGTGTGTTTTTGTTTGTGTGCCTGTTTTGAGTAGCAGACAACATGCTATGTCACCCCATGGTTACTGCAACATCATATAGTTTCAAAAGTGTTTTACCATTCAGAATATGAGAAGGTTTTTTGTTAAGGAACTCCAAAGCACATGGGAGTTTGAGTAGCTCTTTCAATCCTTGCTAATATAATGATGTGCCTTCCAGACAGCATCTGAAGTAGATTAAAACCACAATGAATGGAAAATAGTATCAATCCTTGCAGATTAGATAACATATCTCCTATGACACATTTGTAACACAGTAAGAGAAGAAAAGCAAACAAACGTTCTTCTCTGTGTTGCAATTTCATGGAATTTCTAATACAGTAACAACATTTTTGAATCAAAACATCTAAGTATCCCGTAATTTCCAATATACAATATAAACAATATCTCTCTCTCTGGCTTTTCTTCGCAAACGAAGATTCAGGAAGGACTCATCCCATGCTTTCTGCAAGCGCGCTGATGACTAAAAAGACCAATCCGAGATAGACAAGTCCGGTTGCAAAAAGCACAGCAGAAGGTTTCCTCAGGTGATGTTACTGGGTTGTGATTCTTTCTGCGTTGCCGTTTCTCTTCAAGTCTTGTTCAGCGTGAGTTCTCAAATAAGGCTGCAGCATTGTGGATAGTGTGTCTCCATGCCTCCCAATGTGAGGCCAGGGCCGACCATTGTTGGTGATCAATTTGGCCAAGCCTGAGATGTTGTTTCAGGGAGTCCCTGTATCGCTTTTTTTGGAGCGCCCCTCTTACGCTGACCCGTGGTGAGTTCACCGTAGAGTACTATTTTGGGGAGGCGATGGTCCTCCATCCTAGACACATGCCCTGCCCAGCGCAGCTGTGTTCTCAATATCATGGCCTCAATGCTGGTGATCCCTGCTTGCTCAAGGACAACAACATTCGTCACATAGTCCAGTGTATATTTAGGATTGTGCGTAAACAGCGCTGGTGGAAGCATTCGAGGAGTCGTAAGTGGTGGCGATAGGTGACCCATGTTTCAGATCCATAAAGGAGAATAGACAGTACAATGGCTCTATACACACTGATTTTTGTGTTTCGCCTCACGTGTTTATTACTCCAGAGTCTTTTGTAAAGTCTTCCAAATGCGCTATGTGCCTTTGCTAATCTGTGATCGATCTCTTTGTCAATCTTGGTATCTGAGGAGATGATGCTTCCCAGGTAGGTGAACTGCTGAACGGACTTGAGCACAGATTTGCTGACGGCAATATGGGGATGGTGGTGTTCGTCCTGTGGTGCAGGCTGGTAAAGAACTTCTGTTTTCTTCAGATTGACTTCCAGCCCAAACAGCTCTGCAGCTGTTGCGAAGCAGGATGATAGGTGCTGCAGAGCTGCTTCTGTGTGGGCAACAAGGGCAGCATCGTCAGCAAAGAGCAGCTCACGGACTAGATAGTTTAGAGTCTTAGTGCGAGCCCTCAGACGGCTTAAGTTAAACAAGCTACCATCAGTACGGTAACGTATATAGATGCCGTCATCCTCTTTGAGCTCTGCCATAGCCCTTTGGAGCATCATGCTGAAGAAGATTGTAAATAAAGTTGGCACAAGACACAACTTTGCTTCACTCCATTAGTTATTAGAAAGGGCTCTGTAAGAGCATCGCCATATCTGACTTGACAACGCTGGCCCTTGTGTAGCAAGATAATCATTTTAAGGAATTTGGGGGGACATCCTAGTCTTTCCAGGATCTGCCACAGACCTTTCCTACTCACGGTGTCAAAGGCTTTGGTGAGGTCAACAAATGTTACATAGAGACCCTTGTTCTGCTCTCTACATTTCTCTTGCAGTTGTCAAGAGGACAAATACCATATCTGTAGTACTCCTATTGGCTCTGAAGCCACACTGGCTTTCAGGAAGAAGTTCTTCGGCAATGGCAGAAACTAATCTGTTCAGGACTATCCTTGCAAGGATTTTTCCAACAATATACAATAGGCAGAACACCACACATACAGAAGGCATTTCTTCATTCCTTCTTTTGTTACTAATTTTCAGAAACTAAAGAAAAGCCCTTAATGGCAGGCCAAATATTACGTAGTTCTTCTTAATTCTTTTCCAATTCCCAGACGGTAGTTACAAAAATGGGAAACAATTGTTCATGGTCTGTAAAATGGAAAAGGATTTGAAAAAAATGGAGATTTCAAACACAGCACAGTATACTATATTTCTTCCTTCTGTTGCTATATCCATTCAAGAGTATAAACATCTATACTGTTGTTAAGACTGCAAGGAAGAAAAGTGAACTGTACCTATGTAAGTACATAAAAACTGTGAAATCCAATTATATGCCAAACGTAACAAGATCAGAGTTAGCTACTGGGTGCTTTAAAGCCTCTTTTAAGATTTGTTTTTCAATGGAAGTGCTCATAAAAATCTATTTTTAGACATACAAAATGACCATGTATATGTTTACATGGTGTTCTCTAACAATGAAACTAAGAAGATTTTTTAAAACACAATCAAAACACAACCATTCATCCAAACAGCCCTGAATTGTATTTTCAATCTGATCAACACTGAATGCAGCATCGTTTTTCAAACCACGCCCTACATGAGAAGGCACATGCACAGGTAGACTTGAAAATTAGACAAAAGAATTAAAATTAATAGATCTACAGTTGACAATTTAACGCCAGAAATGTTTATGCCAATATTACCATTACATATGTGTCATTTCCCAGAAGTTATGAACCAATTAACTGAACTACTCAGGAGCTGTACCTCAAGCTAGAACTTAGTCAAAGCTGCACACTTCTGTTACTAAGTTTTACAGAGGGTTTAAGATTTGTCAACTATTATATGGGTTAACTTCTCATATATATATATATATATATATATATTATATTCTCTTTTGAATTATACATCTTATGCATCAATTACCTGCTTTCTTCCACAGTATTCAATGTGTTATACATAGAGTTCCCAGTTATCTTCCCTTCCACCAAAAGACTAGCCACATACCTCCTTTGCTTTAACAAGAAGGCAGCATAATATGTTTGTGGACTACAACCCAGGGGTTGACTACACGATGAAAAAAATCCTCTAAGAACTTGAACAGAATGCCATTGGTCCTCATGGACAGTGGCCCACATTCCCCATATTCAGAAGGAGGGGGGCTGAAAACTCCAAATGGATCACTATAACAGCTTTTGCTGTTTCTAGAGATCCTTTTTAAAAAGTGCATGAAGAAGCGCACAATTGGTCGTCTGATCAACCAAATCGAAAAGGAGCACACAGCAGAGTTTAAATCTGATTGGGTGGACCTTGGGGGTGGGCTCAAAAGGGAAGGCTTGCAATGTGGGAGCCTCCATTGTTGTTATTTCCCTCCGCACTCCCCCTTCCCTCCCAATAATCTTCCCGGGAATTATGAGTACCTGGCCCTCATTGTGCACCATGATTACGAAGATGATTGAGTTGATAGATAGGGAACCCCGAGCTCTCCAAGCACTCCTCCTTCTCTGTGTGTGTGTCTCCACCCCTCTCCCCCTTCCTCCATCACCTCTCTCTCTCTTCCACCACCTCTCTCCATGATGTAATCCTTAATGAAGCCTCTGGCTACACAGACCGAGTGACAACCGCAAGCAGAAGAAAAAGGGGGAGGAGGAGAAGGAAGCTGAAAAAAAGGGGGGGAACCCAAGGGAGATTTTCTGCTGGCAATTCACTGGTGGCCACCATCTATTCTTGGGAGGCATGCTCCATGTGAACTACAAATTTGGGTACTTTTCCAGTCACCGATCTTGTAAATGCATTGTGGGCACAAATGTGCACTGGAGCAAAAGGGAGGTAAGGCGGTATTTTCTGGAATTAATCCTCCCATCTAGCTGACCCCCTAGTATCACTTGCTTACCCATAATGATCAATGGGCTGCAGGCATTCTGAAGTACTTGTCTCTGGTTTGTGCAGAAATTCTACATGATGTATTCCAGTTCAATAATTCTTTATTTTATTCAGTCCTCTTACAATACTGGGCAAGAGCAATTAGGAGTGAGGCTTTCATAATCAATTCTAATTAGATGCAGATTATTTGTGAATACCTTGTGAAGGCTTTGCACATCTGTGGATGCAACTAAACACATGGTATTTTCTTTTATCACTGACAGCCCTCTGGATTTCAGCTATAAGATATGAATAGATTTTCTGTGTTCTGAATATTTTCTTTTGAAGCCTTTCAATGTCTAAAGGCATTGTTCAACACCAGTAGAAAATGGTAAAGACACAAGGGAAAGTTCAGTTCTGTTTTTTAAAAATGAACCACCGTGGAAACCCTTTTTAAAAAAGTTGTTCTGCTTTACTTTATTCCACCATTAAACAGTATTTTATGCACAACAAGATGAAGGATAAAAATGCTGACTCAGGCTGAGCTTAATGCCTCTTTAGAACAGTTTGAGGAGGAAGAAGACAAAAGCTGCTACGTGGAGGTCTGAAAGCCTTTTTTTTTAAAAAAAAACTTAATTTCTTATTAACATCATAGACAAGTAATATATAATGATCCATTACATGGGAGTCAGTCTCTGGCTTTTCTTCGCAAACGAAGATTCAGGAAGGACTCATCCCGCGCCTTCTGCAAGCGCGCTGATGACTAAAAAGGCCAATCCGAGATAAACAAGTCCGGTTGCAAAAAGCACAGCAGAAGGTCTCCTTGGGTGATGTTTCCAGGTTGCGATTCTTTCTGCGTTGTCGTTTCTCTTCAAGACTTGTTCGTCGTGAGTTCTCAAATAAGGCTGCAGCATTGTGGATATTGCGTCTCCATGCCTCCCGATGTGAGGCCAGGGCGGACCACCGTTGGTGATCAATTTGGCCAAGCCTGAGATGTTGTTTCAGGGAGTCTTTGTATCGCTTTTTTGGAGCGCCCCTCTTACGCTGACCCGTGGCGAGTTCACCGTAGAGTAGTATTTTTGGGAGGCGATGGTCCTCCATCCTAGAAACGTGCCCTGCCCAGCGCAGCTGTGTTCTCAATATCATGGCCTCAATGCTGGTGATCCCTGCTTGTTCAAGGACAGCAACATTCGTCACATAGTCAGTCCAGTGTATATTTAGGATTGTGCGTAGACAGCGCTGATGAAAGCGCTCGAGGAGTCGTAGGTGGTGGCGATAGGTAACCCATGTTTCAGATCCATAAAGGAGGATAGACAGTACGATGGCTCTATACACACTGATTTTTGTGCTTTGCCTCAGGTGTTTATTGCTCCAGACTCTTTTGTGAAGTCTTCCAAATGCACTATATGCCTTTGCTAATCTGTGATCGATCTCTTTGTCAATCTTGGCATCTGAGGAGATGATGCTTCCCAGGTAGGTGAACTGCTGAACGGACTTGAGCACAGATTTGCCGACGGCAATGTGGGGATGGTGGTGTTCGTCCTGTGGTGCAGGCTGGTAAAGAACTTCTGTTTTCTTCAGGTTGACTTCTAGCCCAAACAGCTCTGCAGCTGTTGCAAAGCAGGACGTTAGGCGCTGCAGAGCTGCTTCTGTGTGGGCAACAAGGGCAGCATCATCGGCGAAGAGCAGCTCACGGACTAGATAGTTTAGAGTCTTAGTGTGAGCCCTCAGACGGCTTAAGTTAAACAAGCTACCATCAGTACGGTAGCGTATATAGATGCCGTCGTCTTCTTCAAGCTCTGCCATAGCCCTTTGGAGCATCGTGCTAAAGAAGATTGTAAATAAAGTTGGTGCAAGAACACAACCTTGCTTCACTCCATTAGTTATTAGAAAGGGCTCTGAAAGAGCGTCGCCATATCTGACTTGACCACGCTGTCCCTCGTGTAGCAAGATAATCATTTTAAGGAATTTGGGGGGACATCCTAGTCTTTCCAGGATCTGCCACAGACCTTTTCTACTTACAGTGTCAAAGGCTTTGGTGAGGTCGACAAATGTTACATAGAGACCCTTGTTCTGCTCCCTACATTTTTCTTGCAGTTGCCTAAGGGCAAATACCATGTCTGTAGTGCTCCTATTGGCTCTGAAGCCACATTGGCTTTCAGGGAGAAGTTCTTCTGCAATAGCAGGAACTAACCTGTTCAGGAGTATCCTTGCAAGGATTTTTCCAGCAATAGAGAGCAGTGTTATGCCTCGATAGTTTGAGCAATCGGATAGTGAAAGAAGACCCAGGTTTAATCTCTGTCCTAGTCATAAAGACCCTGTTTGGCCAGTTAGTCTCTCTCTCTGCACAACTGGTCCTACATGGTTGTTGTGAAGATAAAAAGGGAGGGAGGAGGCACCATGTAATCTGCCCTGCACTCCTTATATCAATCAATCAATCAATAAGGCATTCACGTGGTTGACAATTGATAAACTGACTGTAATATAGTAGGACTGCCTTATCTGCTGGAGAATGGTTCTGGGGCCCCATGGATACTGAAAACCTTTGAAAATTGAAAGCCATTGAAAATAATGGGACTTCCAGTTTAAAATACCCTAGAGTTGCCTTGGAGGACCTAGAAAATGGCTAGAGAGGACACATTTTCTAGGAAGACTCTATGGTAGGTGTGCTGTTTTATGTCCCATGGATAATTGAATCAGTGGATAATGAATCAGTGGATATGGGATTCCTACTGTATTGTCAATTATTTTCTATTACTTCATGCAAAGATCTGCAAATTAGATGAATCTGCAAATTAGATGATTATGGTAATTGCCACAGTTTAAATGTATGAACTGACTCATCTTCATTTTGAGGATGGAAAGACTTATTTCAATAGACAAGAGATATATCACCCCAAAATGCAACATCCTGCAAGAGTAGGACCACACTACTCTTATCTACAAAATAATGCTAACTTATCTCCCTTTCTACCTGACATTTAGTTATATAAGAAAACTACTCTTTACTCTGTTTAATTTTAAAAACATGGTTGAAAAAAAAAACCTGTTTCTATCATTGTTTCATCTAAAAGTTTAATTAGGCATAATAACTGTTTAAAAACCTGATACTGCATCACTTATAAATGTGATTAGCTGCCATCTGTATTTTATTGCAAGACAAGATAAATAGCCTTTAAAAAAATGTTCTTTAAAACACCATGTTAAAACTATCCTGGACCGAAGAGGACAATTGTAATAGCTTTTTTCCAAATTACATAATGGAGAGTGCCAAAACCAATTAGGGTGAAATGGCTTCCTGACATGAAAGTCCAGCTTGAGATACCTCAATCTAATCATCTTCAAGATGTAAAGTGCATGTTCTTGAAAGAATACCTTGAGAAAAAAACAAAGAACAACAATATATTTGGCCAATGCAGCCTAAAAAATAAACTTATATGATAGGGCCTTGTATATTTCCTAAACAAATTTCCCATCTGTGTTCCATTTGGCAGAAAGGAACTAATGGAAACAGCCTAGCCTTCATTTTAGCTTTCTTTTCTGATCCTCCTCCTCCTCTTCAGTGGGTGAATCCCCACTGTCTCCTAGAATGAATGGTAACAAGCATTGTTGCCTACTTTCATGTGTGTATGTGCCTTCAACTCGCTTGTCGACTTATGGTGAAGCCATGAATTTAATGGTTTTCTTAGGCAAGGAATACGCAGAGGTGGTTTTGCCAGTTCTGTCCTCTGAAATACAGCCTACAGCACCTGGGAGTCTGCCATCCAATACTAACCAGAGTCGAACTATTGAGGATCAGGTGGGATCTGGCACCTTTATGGTATTTAGGCCATTTTTTCATTCAGTTAATAAACAGTGAGTATAAGGCTGTGAACGGACTCATTTCCTTGGCTGAAACTCTTGCCTCTCTATCAGCACCAACAAAACTCAGGCAGAAAACATGGAAATCAACCACTCATTTAAAGGCTTTAATCAGCACTATCAATAATGAAAAAATATTCTGTGCTGGGAGACAGGTTTAAGAACCAAGAAAAATATAATGGGAGTAAAACAAGGATTCCATCGCTTCCCACTTCTCTTGTAACCTTACAAATATTTTTATTGCAATACATTTATCCTCTTACAGAAAATACGAAACAGGCCTTGATAAATAGATACTTAAGTTGGGGAATACTAGGTAACATGGTAGCTATACCTCTGTAGGATATTGTTGTGCTGCTGTCTTTCCCACTCTGTTGTCACAATCTATAACATCCAATGAAGCTGAACAGTGAGATAACAGGACTGACTAATAAGGAAGAATTTATGCAGAGCTTAGTTAAACTAGTTAATTTGTACGCCAAAATGTGCTAATGGCCCCCAATTTGGACCAACCTCTTATTCAATGACAGAGGAACAAAAAGTCCTGCTGATTTAACTAGATCATATTAGCAGCTGTTGCCCAAATGGTGGCTAAAGTCTCAAAAACATGGCTTCTGTTTGTACAATGAGTTCTTGGACACTTCAGTGCGAGAGCCCTGAGAATGTCAAATTCCTTATATTATTGTCGACCACCTAAGCAGTCTGATGCCACAGGATCCTGCTGGTTGGATCCCCGCTTGTTGATCCATCCCTGCTCGTTCGGACAAGCAAGGCAAATTTATTTGCTTTCCCATACAAGCAGAAGCGCAAAGCTGATTGGCCAGATGAGTGAATGAGCACTAAGGTGATAAAAACGTGGGTTTTTTTTCTTTTTTGTAAAGGTGAACATCCTCCAGTGGAGTTATTTCACATTTACCCCAGGGGAGAGTACTTCTAAAGAATTGCTCCAAGGTTTATGTGTATTTTCCTCTGATGATATACTGAAAATCAATAAAATTAATAAAACAAACAAGGACAGGAAGTTCAAACATATACAAAAGCATAATATTAAAAGCAACATACTAATTTAGTAAACATCTAGTGAAATTCTAAGGAACAATTAATTAAATTAACAGGGCATAATGAAGAATTATATACTTCCACACTGCTGCTCATCTTTATTACCTTGTTATTATTTTGAAAGATCTGGCATCTTGTCATAATTTGTACTTGCACTGCATAACTTTTAGCATGCTTATTTCAAATTTTAATTAATTTTCCTCAATACCAAAAGTCACTAGTGCATTTCTACATATTTTCCAAAACTGACAATTTGAAATTCATTACTCATTGGCATTCCATTGGCTTAGTGACTATCTTGAATAAGAGACATAATTTTAAAAAGAGTATTTTTGTATAATCAAAAGTTTCCTGCTATGCCAAGAATCTAAGATACCTGTAATGTGCTGACAAGTTTTGACATCACTGTTTCACACTTTATATCTTCTCCTTGGAATTTCCAGTGGCTTTAGTAATCAAGCTTTGTATATGCTTTGTGAAATAATAATATATCTGCAAGGTAACAGTATTATTAGGAGGGGGGAAGAAGGTATTCTTTTGGTTTCAGGTGTGTATATGTAGTCCTTGACAGTAGCAATAGATAAAACCAGTGAGTTCTGCACATCTAGAGAGGAGCTTCTAGACTCTCTAATGAGCAGTTCTATCAGCAAAGTGCTTTTTCTAAATTGCAGGAGAATTTTAAAAAACAGTTTGATATATTAATGCCTTCTGATCTAGGAAAAGTAACCAAAAGTCCTACTGGGAACAGACGAGCTCTCCTATAATTCTACAAGTGTTCAGAATCACAGCTTATATTTGGAGATATATAAGGTCTTCAATTTTCGGGGAAAGCAAGAACAAAAAAAGGAGAGCAAGTGAATGAAAGCCTGACATGCTAGGGACATGCAAGACAGCAAAAGGAAATGATAGAATCACAGTAAAGTTTAAGGAGCAGAAATGAAGACTGTCAGAAAGATGTGACTGAATGGACACAAATGGGGATATCCTATATTTGGCCATTGTAAAAGGAGTTTCTGATCCCAAGTATACTTGTTGCTTGGTAACATACCATGATTGCATTGTGATCCAACTGGAAAGTGGAAGACCCCTAAAAATACAGATTAGTCCAGATAAACAAGCAGATAACATGGAAGTTACTCAGAATGCACTCTCTAATTTTAAAATCAAAGTCTAAATTAAATTGAAATTCAACTCAAAGATCCTTCAATAAAATTTAGTTAACAGCACACGATGCTCAGGAAAGTCAGAAAATGTGGTGTCTTCTGAGTTCATTTGTGTCTTGCAGAAACCTGCATGTGCCAGCAGATAGAAATAGAAAACATGTGTATGTGCCTTCAAGTTGTCTGTCAGCTTATGGTAACTCCATGAATTTCATAGGCTGTTCTTAGACAAAGAATACCCAGAGGTGGTTTGCCAATTGCCTCCTCTAATATATATAGCCTACAGCAAATGCTTGGTAAAATATAACACTTCCCTACTATCCTATTATACAAGAACAAATAATATATGTACCTAGTTTCCAAAAATACAGGTTGCTCCCCGTATCTGTGGGGAAAACGTTCCTGTTTGCCATTTTATGTAAGGGACACCATTTTACTACACCTTTGTATATAATGAGCATCCATGGATTTTGCTATCTATGGGGTGCTGGAACCAAACCCCAGCGGATACTGAGGCCCACTGTACTATTGATAACATCATTATCTTAATTAATACTAATAACTAACATATTTATGCAAGACATGTTAGTAACACCTTTTCAATGGTTTGCAGACAACTTAATTTGATTTTAGATGTTGGTTAGAATAATCTTTGCTGATTGATCAAAGACAACACCAATGTCTTTCAATGTCTTAGACTAATTTTATCTCAGTTAAGAAAATCTTTTGCACTGTTTTCCACAAGCCATTGCCCTATGCATATGCATATATCCTACAGAATGCATATATCTTACAGAAAATACAAAAATGCATATATCCTACAGAATGCATATATCTTACAGAAAATAGTGCATTAGTTAAATAAAAGCATGCAGCAAGGAAAGGTCATTAATTAAGATGTCCCCCCTCAAAAAAACCCAAGAACCACAGTCAAAACTGCATTATATTTTAGAATGACATGGCTTCACATCAACTAAGGGGCCAGTTACACAGCAGAATAAAGTGCATGAAATTCTGGATTACTGTCCTTTCGCACCAGCAGTGCATAGTTCATACGATTTATTGCTAAATTGGAAGATCCGGTGAGTTTCGTCTTTCTAAATTCACACAGACAAAGGTGCAGGGGGCATGGCCTCCAGATCACTATCATTAAAGCCAGGCAGGAGATGGGGAGGAAGCAAGGAGGGGGGCAGTGCGAGGGGGAAAGAGACCGTAACTTTCGTAGCTTCGTCTGTATATAAAGCAACAAAAAAGGAGGGATACCATGGAGGAGGAGAGAAATAATGACAAAGGAGGGAAGAAAAGCAGCTGAGAGCACACACACACACACACAAAAGAACGATCGAAGCAGCTGAGATTCCGTTCGCTCTGCAATTCCTGTCAGCTATGCTTCTCTCTGTCTCATGGGTGTACACACACACACACACAAAAGAACGATCGAGCGATCAGCAGGATCGCTCTCCCCCTCTCTCTCTCATACAGAGAGAGGGGGGAGGGAGGGAGGGAGAGGGAAAGAGGAACAGTAATTATGCTAAAAGCAAGCCGGCTGGCTGGATGTTTTCATTTGAGGCTCATCTCTTGCAAGTTTACTCCTCCTTTGTGAATCCAACCAATCATTGCTCAGCTCTGTTGTGGCAGTTTCGGGAAGAGTGCTGGTAGTTTCACTGCTGTAAGCAAAATGGTAATTCACACAGTCGATAATGCGCTAACTTGCGCTACTTTTCAAAAAAGTCAGGGGATATACCGAAAGCTGATACCACGCGATTTATGGGGGGTTTTTTTTGCTTCCCTCCTTCTGAATATGGCGACTTTGATCCAAAAGATGTGGGAACTACTAGGAGTCTTTGCAAATTCTTAGGGGATTTATTTTGCCATGTAAACGGCCCCAAGATCTTAAAGGCCAAACGGCAGTTTTCACAATTATCCTCCCCTGCCACTTGTATACTGCAATATCTAACAGGATATACTCAAGCAACTATTAGAAACAGCATCTGATTTGATATCCATTAAATCTTTAGGATCCTGATAAATATGGACAAAATGTTTCTAGCTTTTTGTTGTACATATAGAACTTGCTGGTCAATGGGATTCTCGTAAAGAATTCTGATATAAATGGGATTTATGGCCTGTTTCAGCAAACGACTTTTGCAGTGTTGATCACATATTTAGCATCACTTAATACTAATTTCATTATGTCACCCTTTTCCAATGTGGTGCCTTACTATAAATCTTAATGACAACATGAGATGCTAACTGAAAATTATGAAAGCTGCAGTCTTAACACTGAAGTCAGGGCAGGAGATTGAAATTAGTGGCAAAGTGTTAAGGAACAATGGAGCTCTTCAGTATTCATTCTTGCTCTGTAAATATAAAATATACTGATGAATTGTAGGTCCTAGATGTGAGAAATTAAGAAAATCACATAGAACCGTGATCTACTATTTGCACAGAGAACCCTGGAATTTACATATGGAGCTATTTGAATTCTAGATTCTATATGTATGTATTTGCCTTCAAGTTGCCTGTTCACTTATGTCAACCTCATGAATTTCATAGGATTTTCTTAGCAGAGAAAGACTCGAGAGTTGGCTTGCTGAATTTAAGTAATGGGGAGGAAATCAATGAACAAGCAATGTAACAATTTCCTGTAAATAGTGATCTACCAACCAGATTCTAAATTTGCAGTTGGGTTTTCTATTTTCAAAAACAGACTTTTTCTCGCTTTTACATACAACTGCCTTTCTCGCTGACATTCTAGGCATTATTCCATGTGAATCCTAGAGCAACCACAACACCTACCAGAGTCTCATTTTACTGTCTGAACATCCTTCCATTGCAAGCCATCATGCGGACACCATGATTCCAACATCAATTCCCTTCCCCGCTTGCTCTGTGTAATATCTTGACTAGAGAAGGAGGGATCTCAAGATCTTAAAAGCTCGCACACACTGTGGTGTTCTTTGGTTGGACTAATAATTATATTGTATCTTAGCCTCAGAAACAATATTTTGCCCAATAAAAGTATAGCTTGTTTCCAAGCATGTTGTTGCATGAGCTTGTGCAAGTGTGGTAGCCCCAGATTTTTGTTTGTTTTGTAAAAATAGTACACTGTACCCCATGTAATTCTGTTCTAGAGGTTTCCTCTGCCCCAAATACTCAGGGCCAGATTTCTGTGGACATAGGAAGTTTGACTGTGAAAGAACCCCTGTTGATACGACAAAACAACAGCCATACAGTTTTCATTAAAACAGTCACATGAACCTAATCTCATGTGTGAAAAGTAGGCTTTCAATACATGAAAGATGTCCTATGAAGAGTTAATATATACAAAGGTTTTGGTGTGGTTTTTAAAAAAGGGTTACTATACTTCTATGGTAATAAACAAAACAATTCTATATATGTGAAGATTGAGGGATACTCCCAGTCAAAAGTGGGCTGGAAGAATATACTGTACTTCAGAATATGTGCAGGCTGAAGATCCTTATCAGACTCTACACAGAGCATTTTAATAAGAGGAAACCATGACAATCACTCCTGTTTACCCTCTTGAACTGAGTTTTGGTTTTCAGGGAACTTGGTACACTTCAAGGAGCATGCCTTCTTTTCCTGTTGGTTCTTGTTCTAAGTATTGTACTGACATTTATAAAGGCATTTAAAACAAAAGCTAGATTTTTAGGTCAATCATTTGAATTCTGGGCTCAACTCCAGTTAAAACTTTACATACAACTGTAGCTAATACTTCATGGTAGTCAACAGCCACCAAGACAGAGTTGTTTTTCAGAAGTGTTTGTGAAACAAGTATATTGTACTCAAGATACACAGGCAGGGGGAGAGATTATTAAGAAAGCTTGAGTGTTTTCTTTGTGATTCAGAAAGAACTGTGCTAATGGAAAATCCCACAAGAATTTGCAGGAGATGGCAACCTTGCCACTACTGCTACCATTGTTATACTCACATCTTGGATTCCCCCCCCCCACAGTAAACTACTTCTGGTTACTTAAATTAGGTTACATACCAGAGTGTAATAAATTCAATTAAAATTCTCAAACTGAGATTTTTTTCCCGGGTTAAACTGAACTTATTCAGTAGCATTGTTCTTGCAATGACATTTTATAACAGAGTGTATTTTGCATGCTGTGATAAGATGCACTTGAAGTACATACTTATATTTCACTCTTTTTTTGTGTTGTGCAGCATTGCAGGTAGGGCAGTGTTCTTAGTAAATTACTGGATTAGTTTCAGATCTGCCAGATATTTACAGATAACAAAGCAAGTTTACAAGTAACTAAAGCTGAATCTAAATCTGTATATGCAAAGAGGCAGAACTGACAGAACCAAACACACACACACACACACACACACACACCTTAAAGCACTTACAGAAAAATATGAATCAGATGATGAAGGAAAGCATATAAAAAAATATTGTTGGTGTTAGTAGAAAACATACAAGTTGCCTCACACCATGAAATAAATAAAAAAGAAGTAATGAAATGGAAGTTGTGCAGTGATGAGATGTTATAAAAATGTTATACAAATCAGAAGAGAATAAGATGGTCTTATCCAGTAAAATTAAATACAGCTGAAAAATAACATTTCTGCACATAAAATAGGCTTCCAGAACAAAATATAGTATATGCACCCAAAAAAATCTGCATTTTTTTTTTGCATATAATAAGTCTCAATTGAAAATAGTATTTGAAAATTGTGCAGCTTTCAAGAACTTTCTCAGAGTGAGGAGGAAAATTGTAACATTATTTGTTCCTGCCTGCAAGAATGAAGTTCACAAAGATTTACATCCCAAGTGCACACCTAAATCTTCACAGACAGGTAGTACAAAAAGCACTGTAAAAATGTACACTTGATACAGAAGAACAAATATATTCAAAACATTGTACAATGAGGAAACATTTACCTTCCACATACTTTAACTACAACTGCCACTATCCCCTACCACAGGCTATATTTTAAATGGTTGGTGAGAATATATTTTCTTGGTAGTCACTTAAATGCTGTACAGATGAAAAGTATCATGTCTAAATACCCCTTTCTCAAACAAAAAGTTCCCATTTTTCTTTTTTCATCAAAATGCCTCTCCAATACTCCTTAGAGGGCTTTTATACTCAAGAGACAGCTTTCTTTCAACAGGAAGTGACCATAAGATCCATTTCTGGGAAACTTCCTGTTAGGAAATAAAAGGCTCTCTTAGACCTTAAATGGCCTAGGAGGCCCACACACATGGCAAAATCTCTCCCTAGGGCATAATTTAAATTTTCCATTCGTTTTCAAAATAAAAAGTTTTTTGGAGATGATAATGTCTCTGGGTGCTACACAAGTAGTCTGGGACACACTTTTCCCACCCTCGTATTACCTACTTTGCCCTTCAATTCAATCTCTTGTGTTATACTGGAGTACCTCCCTTGGCTTGGGAGCCTTGCTGGTTTGGGATATGAAGCAGGTGAAATTTTATTTATTTATTTATTTATTGTATTTATACCCCACTCTTCAGCCACAAAGGCTATCAGAGCGGCTTACAAATGGTCAATTTAACAGTTCCCTGCCCTCAGGCTTACAATCTAAATAAGACATGACACATAAGGAAAAGGGAATGGCAGTGGGGGTAGGGATTAAATCCAGCAGATACTGCTGGTTCTTCTCTCACTCCAAGGCAGGGTGGTGGCAATTGGGCTGGAGGGAGGGCCTTTCACTTGCTTCTGAGCCCATGACCATGCATCAGTCCTGGACTCGAAAAGCAGGCTACTTTATTAATCACAGAGTCATAGAATTGTAGAGTTGGAAGAGACCACGAGGGCCATCCAGTCCAACCCCCTGCCACGCAGGAAATGACAGCAAACAGAAAAGCAAACAGGCATTATCATTAATCTGGACAGACAGAAAAACAAAAGGATGCCCACCAACCCCACAGAGCTGCGCATACTGAGAGACGACGGCCCGGGTCTGGCCCTCACCTTATATGGATTAAAGCCTCAAAAACATCGTGGGTCAGAAACAAAAACTTTCTCAAGCCAATTAACAACGGGAAACTTTCTGAGGGCAATGTGAAGTTGAAGACTTTCACGGCCGGCATCCATAGATTTTCCTTGGGGTTTTTCCAGGCTGTAAGGCCGTGTTCTGGAATAGTTTCTTTCTGACATTTCGCCTGCATCTGTGGCTGTCATCTTCAGAGAGCTCTCTGAAAATGTCAGCCACAGATGCAGGTGAAACGTCAGAAAGAAACCATTCCAGAACATGGCCTCACAGCCCGGAAAAAACCAAAGGAAAATCTATCTTCCACCATTCCTGAATCCCAGTCTTATCCATGTCCTGAATTAATGGTGACTGTAGTATTTACTATTTCAAGGGAGGAAACTAACATAAATATGTGAAGAGGAGTATTTTGAAACAAGATATCACAACACCACATTCATTTTCTCTACCTTCCACCTCTCTATTCATTTCCTCAGTAAAACAGCAAGCTTTCTTCAACATCTGCTTCTATACATTGGCAGAGAGACGTACAGTACTTCCTTCCACATTTTCAACAGTGACAACAAAGAAGCCAAAATGCCATTTCTGCAACAAGCAAAAACATGCTGAAAACAATAGCTTCAGAAAAACAATATGCTTCCAACTACAAAGTTACTGTTTCAGCAAAAGTGACAAAACAAATGAGCTATGCTTTTCTTACTTTCAGGTATAAGAACAAAAATTAAAATGAGTTTTTCCATATAACTCACTTTGCAAATATTTTATATCCTAAAGATAATTTCTCCTCTGAAAATACTGGACTTAACCATAGGAACATACAAGTAAATATATCTGTCATATTATTCAGACTTCATTATACATTATTAAAGAAAAGTGATGCTAAGCAAATGCAGTTCCCCACAATTCACAGCTAAAGAAAGGAACTCTACAGGAAAGTAGATCTGGCTACCAACATCAGATGGAGCTGCCATGGATGTGTAGACTTATGAGGATGGAAGAACTACAGGAGTGTAATTAGACTACTAAAATCTGAAGCTTAAAAAAAGCAATTTTTATTGTAGGGGTCCTGTTACACTAAGAATCCACGTGTGCAAGTGTTTGTCCAATGAATTACACCTAGAAAGCATTTTTGGACTGAGGAGGATATACTTCCGACATTACTGTCATAGATTATTATCTGAGGAGATCTGGGGTTGTAAATATTTAAATACAACCAAGACTAAGAGTGAGAGCTGGTGACTGGATAAAAGAGCACAAATGAATTATTTTAATGGAAGTGTGCATTTTTTCCATACAGTTTCAGGCCAAAATACATTACAGTACTAAGATGTTGGCCCCTGAGGGGAAAAGAATGGGTTCACTTCAGTGGAAAAATTGAGAATGCGTATCACAACCTAGAAAGACCCTGTTCATTCTCATTCTCTCACTCACTCACTCACTTATACACACACACACACACACACACACACACCAGAGCTCTATCTGCACAGTTTTATGTAACTGATGAGAAAAGCTGATGCTTTTTGATCAATTGGCAGCTAAATTATTCTAAACATTCCATAGAGAGATCTGAAACCTGCAACCATTATAATTTTTATGTCTATCATTCTGCCTCTTTCAATCAAATCCACCACCACCACCGACTTTTAAATTACTATGACCTTGTTCCTATGGAAACCTATTTGAGAATTTTATTATAGTAAAAAGGGTCTTATAAAAGTTAATCATCATTAGTATCAGAAACAGTAGTGACTGTAAAATGAAGGATTTTTGTGGTTGATGAAGGAAAATCCTCACTAAGTGTGAAAACAGGGGGTTTCTGAACAGGCCTCCTTTGGTGTTTCAAGGTATGCCTTTTCCCATAAAACAGGGTCTAGGCAAAATGAAAGACAAAGAAAACAGCACAAGCACTGCAATGCAAGTATTAGACAAGCAACTGTTAAGAAACTGGTAGACTGTGTTTTCCCTATAAAACTACAATACAAAAGAGCATGGAAACTGTTGGCAAATTACGTTAACATATACTGTATTTTGATAAGTGGATCATTGATTCATCTGAGAAAGGATGTTCTCATAAATAAAGAAAATAATGCCAGAACATTAACTACTAAAATATGTATAAAAGAGTATTCCAGAAACATTTGGAACAGATTATTCTAGAAACACTAGAACCAATGGAAAAGACTGAAAGGGCTACGGAAGACATAGCCATCCTTTATAGAGTAAAAGGATGGTACCAGCTGGGCTCTCAATGACCAATCATGATCTCTAACAAGAGGCTCTTCATTCTCTCATGAGTGATTAGTACAGTGTTAAAATCCAGCTGCTAATTTAAAGAGCAGAGTGCAATGACAAGATGGCAGAAAGCCCACAATCCAGTCAGATCATCAAAATGCTTCTAACACTCACACAGCTTCTAACACTCATCCATCCGGTTCTTTCTTCACTAATAAAAGACATGTTTATGAGCACAACCAGTCTCAAAATAACTGCCATGTTGCTACCATGCTCAACAGACACAGAGATGAGTTTACCATTGTTGTTTTTAAAAATTCATTCCAAATGGCAATTAAAATGCAACTATTAGAGACTGCTACCATAAAATAAAATCTTTTCGTTTTTTCTTTAGCCAAGCTTAAAATACCTCCATTTTAAATACTTTGAGTGTGTTCAAAATTTAGTATCAAATGGTATCTGAATATTTTGTGCATACTATCATGTAATAAATATGATGAAACATTAGATACATGGCTATATACAAATATAATCGAGGAAACCAGTGGTTAAAGTTAAGTTTACTCACTCCCTTAGGACCTTTAAGCAATGGTGTCATGGTTCACCCTCTGGAGTGAGAAGATTCAGACACAGAAGAGGCGGCAGGTTGCCAGAAATCTGCAGCTCCTGATTTTGGTGGTCTCTCCAAGTCTGAGGAGCTGGGGGCTGAAGGAGATGCCTGCTGCCTCTCAGCAGGAGGTTGCAGACACTGAAGACACATTGCCATCCTTTATTGAGCAACAGACAAACAAAGAGATACCATTCCCAGTGGCTGTTAAGTAGGAGACACTGAAATAATTAGGAACCAGTTGTCTTGACATAGCTGCCTATAAATCTCCCACCAATTCCCTAGCAGCTTTGGCATTTGTGTTTTCTTGACCTTGGACTGGCTACAATTTGATGACTCTCTTTACTCCTTGATGGCTTCATGTATTGGGACTACTGCCTTGCTATAGCAACTTCTGGATTGGCTAATGGCCACCCTCTTGCTTTTCTCTTCATCTTGTTTGTATCACTTGTGTCTGACCTGGACTGGATTAACTACCAACCACCTGTTTCCTGGGTCACTTGCTGACTGGAGTACGGGACAAATGGAAGACTGCACATGATACACAATTCATCAGGCTTGATACTGATATTCCAAACTAATAATAATAATAATAATAATAATAACATTTATTTATACCCCGCCGCTCTGTTAAAACAATCGGGGCAGCTTACAAGAATTAGAACACAACACATATAAAAATCCCTAAACACCCCCCACCCTCCCCCATAAAAAATATTAAACAAATATAAATTAAAAGCAACTGTCTAAAATCACCTTTAAAAACAATAAATACAATAAATAGCCAGCGGACTAAAAGAGGCCAGGATCCCCTGAGGCCGGGATCTAATTAGGAAAGGCCTGCCGAAAGAGATCCATCTTTAGTGCTTTTTTAAAGCTACTCAGGCTTGTCATCTGATGGATCTCGTTCGGCAGGTCATTCCACAATTTGGGGGCGATTACCGAAAAGGCCGTCTGGGAGGTTGCAGACAGCCTAGATTTTTGTGCCTGAAGTAAATTCCTCCCAGAGGACCGGAGTGCGGGGGGAGGATTGTATGGGAGGAGGCGGTCTGGAGATAAGTTGGACCCAAGCCATTTAGGGATTTAAAGGTAATAACCAACACCTTATACTGGGCCCGGAAACTGATAGGCAGCCAGTGGAGAGATCTTAATACTGGAGTTATATGGTCTCTCCGAGATGTTCCCGAGACCACTCTGGCTGCCATATTTTGTACCAACTGAAGTTTCCAGACCAAACATGAGGGCAGCCCCATGTAGAGCGCATTGCAGAAATCTAGACGAGAGGTTACCAGCGTGTGCACCACAGTTTCAAGGTCCCTGGCTTCCAGGAAATGGCGCAGCTGGCGTATCAGCCAAAGCTGATAACAGGCGCTCCTGACTGTCGCATTCACCTGACTAATCATCTGAAGCGATAAATCAAGGAGCACCTCCAGATTGCGAACACAGTCCTTAACGGAGAGTGTGACCCCATCCAGGACTGGAGGTTGCAACCCAAGTCCTGGTTTTGGGGCCGCTACTGTGAGCACCTCCGTTTTGTCTGGATTTAATCTCAATCTGTTTTTCCTCATCCAGCCCATTACTGCTTTAAGACAGTCATTAAGAGGAGAGACACCATTGGAATTCGAGGCCGACGATCGGGACAAGGAGAAATAGATCTGGGTGTCATCAGCGTACTGATAACACCCAGCCCCATAACTTCGAATAATCTCACCCAGCGGCTTCATATAGATGTTAAACAGCATCGGGGACAGGATGGCACCCTGCAGAACACTACAAGTAAGCTCCTTTCTGCTGGAGCAGCTGTCCCCGAGCAACACCCTCTGGGACCTGCCCGAGAGGAAGGACCAGAACCACTGGAGCACAGTGCCTCCGATTCCTAACCCTCTCAGGCGATCCAAGAGGATGCTATGATCTATCATATCGAAAGCCGCTGAAATGTGTAAAAACACCAACAGGGTCACACTACCCCTGTCGATGCTTAGACGCAGGTCGTCGGTTAAGGCAACCATGGCAGTCTCAACTCCAAATCCTGTCCTAAAGCCAGTTTGAAATGGGTCTAGATAATCGGTTTCATCCAAGCCCACTTGGAGTTGAAGTGCAACTGCCCTCTCGATCACTTTGCTCAAGAATGGTAACATAGAAACCGGCCTATAGTTGTTCATGTCCAGGGGGTCAAGGGAAGATTTTTTTCAGGAGCAGTCTAACGGCTGCTTCCTTTAAACAAGATGGAACACACTCTGAGGGATGCATTGATGATGTCCTTAAGGAACACCATCAAGGCAGTCCCCCCCTGGATGGCCAGCCATGAAGGGCAAGGATCGAGAGGGCAGGTCATCTTCTTCACCCTACCAAGTAGCTTGTCCACGTCCTCGGTCCTCATGGATTGAAATTCATCCAGTAAACTTACATCAACGGAGTTGCTGGACACCTCGTCAATTATTTCTGTCAAATTACTGTCATCTAAGTCAGCTCTTATCCAAGAGATTTTATCTGCAAAGAAATTGTTAAACGCATCACAGCAGGCTGTCGTTGGGTTAAGCAACGGGTTCTGCGCAGGAATAACCTGCGTCATCTCCCTTACCACCCTAAACAGCTCTGCTGGACGGGACTCTGCAGCGCAATACGTGCAGAGGAGAAGGATCTCTGCGCTGCACGTATTGCTTCTCGATAGGACCAAAGAAAGTTCCTATGACGAGTCCTGTCGGAAAGAGTCGAGTTTTCCACCAGTTGCGCTCTAGTCGTTGACCAACCCGCTTCATTTTCCTAAGCTCTGTTGTATACCATAGCTTACATGGTCTGACAAGCTGATAACATGGTTTACAGTTTGGAGCGGGTTGGAAAGGACACTTGGGAGCAATCGTGTCGATAGCCTTGGTAAGGTCGGTGTTCCAGGTATTAACCAAAGCTTCGACAGGGTCACCGGCATTACCAACCATTAAACCCTCCAAGGCTTTCTGGAATCCTCTTGGTTCCATTAGCCTTCGAGGGCGGACCATTTTAATGGGTCCGCCACCCCCAGTGGGGCAGGAAAAGACTCTTAGTTCAGTCTTGATCAGGAAATGATCCGTCCATGACAATGTGGTGGTTTTTATAACCTCCGCCCACGGATATTCCTGCTCCATACTAAAGACCACATTGAGGGTATGACCCGCACAATGTGTGGGCCCGATGACCATTTGGGATAGGCCCATGTTTGTCATGGTTTCCATGAACTCCCGAGCTGCACCAGTTAGATTTGTCAAGCTGGTCTCAAGTGGAATGTTGAAGTCGCCCAAAACTAAAAGTCTGGGTGACTCCAACAGCAGCTCTGAGACCAGCTGTGTCAGCTCAGTTAGGGAGTCTGCTAGACAACGGGGTGGTCGGTATACTAGCAGAATCCCCAAACTATCCCTGGTCCTCAGGCTAAGGTACATACACTCAAAGTGGACTGTGTTTTGGACAGGTATCCTGGTCAAGGTCAGATTGTTCTTATAAACCAGAACCACTCCGCCCCCCCCCGCCCACTTCCCCTCACCTGCTCACTGACAGAATACCCAGCTGGGAGGGCCTGAGCCCAGGTGACAGCGCTATCCTCTCCCAGCCAGGTTTCTGTGAAGCAAGCCAGGTCGGCATCCTCATCCAAGAGAAGGTTGTAAATAATATGAGTTTTATTCTTAACCGACCTGGCATTGCAGAGGAGCAAACTAAGGTTCTGTGGAATGGTTGGTACGCTCTCCAATCCATTCCGGGAAACAGGGTGAACTGAAGGTGGGATAGCTAACAAACAGCGATCCCGCCTTCTTTCGTAACATCTGTTCACTCTGTTCTGACCATCCCTCCCTTTCCCCAGCACAACTCCAATTTCCGCCCCCACTCCATTCCCGGCCTCAGCTGACTCCAATTGTAGGCTTAGAGTCCTTCTGGCTGCTGGCTGGTGTTCCTGGGCGGTGTGGGAGTGGTTTAAGATGCCAGCCACTCCTGGACACACCCCCTCCCACTGCTGCCTCGCTGCCAAGAGGACCTCAGGGCCCCACTACAGCCTCCTGGCCCGGTGGAATGGGGTGAAAGGCTGCTGCAAGCTGGAGAACCTCTGGCTTGCTGGCTGGTATTGCTGAGGGGTGTGGGAGTGGCTTAAGATGCCAGCCACTCCTGGCCACGCCCTCTCCCACTGCTGCCTCGCTGCCAAGAAGTCCTCAGGGCCCCACTACAGCCTCCTGGCCCGGTGGAATGGGGTGAAAGGCTACTGCAGGCTGGAGAACCTCTGGCTTGCTGGCAAACTACTATCTGCTTTGTAAGGTGCTCACATGACAAAAGTAACAACACATACTATTTCTACATACAGTATTATATGGGTTAACAACAATGTTGTTGTTGTATATTCTTTTAGAGAGCAGACGAATAAAACTTGGAAAGTAGCACAAACGTTTTCCAATTCCTGGTATGAAGATGTCTCTTCTTCTCAGAAATGATCCTCTCTAAGGTAATTAAGCAAACTCTTCTGGATCTCTGACAAGCTGATAACATGAGCCCTTGAGTGTTTACATAAAATCTCTGATAGGCAGTAGTCCCAGACCTCTTTCCAGACCTAGTCTGGAAGTAACAGGAATTTCTTTTTTTTAATGCCAAGTCAAGTATGGAGTGCTGAATCCAGCAGGTGACACAAAAAGGGAAAAGATATGAGGATGCTATACTATACTCAAGGACACCAGCTCAGAAGAATTGCCAGAGGAGAAACAGCATGGAAATATACTGAGCTCAGTTCACCTTCCATGGGGACACTGAGCTACAGATAGTTAAGCTAAATGGTGGCCTTCCCCAACCTTGTGTCCTGCAGATGTTTTGGACTTCAGCTCCCACAAATCCTTCCCATTGTCCGCTGGGGTTGACAGAAACTGCAAGCCAAAACATTTGAGGAGGGACCAGCTTGGGGAAGGCTGGACTACACTGTCCAAATGTTCATGCTTGTTCCAACTCTACAGACTAATTTTCATAAAGATTTCCACAGTAAAACTACAAGTGCTACTATTCTATGCAACCACTTCATAATATATCATAACAGAATATCATAATCATATGTAACTGAATCCTTGTTCTCAAACAGAGGAACTTACTATATTTCTGAGCATAACCACAGACACATTAATGTGGATTCTCTTCATCTGCAAAAGCAGCAACCTTCAGAGCAACTCAGGGTATGCCTGTGCTGCCCTGTCCAGACTTTGCCCCAAGAAATGACCACCAGCCAGTTCCACTGTGGAGCAGACTCTTGGCTTTAACTATGTTGCCGATAATGCTGAACCTTCAGGAGAGGGCATGAAAGAAGTACAAAATAAAGAAAGCAACAACGGAATGCATTTGGGCAGCATTCCAACAAAGCAAAAAGATAAACGCCAAAAGCCTCCAAGTAATTATGTATTTTAGCTCAGCAGACAAACCTAAAAATAGATTGGATCAAAAGGCATCTGCCCTTCTCTTCCCACATCCCTAACTCCTAGGAGAATTCCATACACCAATTATCAATCTAAGTATCACTTCAATATTTTGAGTAATGGAATTGCTACACTAGAGAGCTAATGGCAGGTTAAAAATAGGAACCAATGGAAACAGAAAATGGGAAGAATAAATTTTCAACACATTACTGAAATAAACAAAAGTATCTTCAAATATATTTAATATAGAAAACTGAAAAGAAAAAACCCATCTATTAGCCTGTTACATGTATTAGCCTATCAAGTGATAGAGCAAGTTATTCTCAATATGTTGTTGCATTGTTTTTCACCAATGCCATTCTGATGGTACATGAAATTTTCTTTCACTGAGCTTAATATCAAAATTTCTTTCCATACAATTATCAGTTAAAAGTAGCTGCTTTTTATATAATCTCCTAAATTCTTTTTCTTTATAAAGAAACAAATATACTCAGTATTATTTTTACTACAATTAAAAACAGATTGGAATCCAAAATTCAAATTATGGAAACCCCATCATTGCTGTCTAAAGATTCCTTAGTCTTTTGTAAAGCTGTTCCACAGTTGCTCCATGGCTGTCTGCGACACAAGGCAAAGAGCAGCAAAGCAAACAAAAAATTAGGCAAGCTACAATATGTATTGAATAACAGCTAAAATTTTACCCCTTGATTCCTATGGAGAATCAAGTAGGAAGAAGATGAAATCTTCTGGAATGAGTCGGGAACATTTGGTTTCTCAGAATCCAGCCCACCTAATGAAACTCACAGCACTCCAGGATCTGCTGCTTCAACTGGCCCAGCCAGCCAGGGCATTTTTTTAAATCCCTTCAATCCAGGATTTTCCTGGTTTTCTAGGACATAGGGCAATCCTATGGCTGAACCAATGTATTTGGGGTGAACTGGAAGAGACACTGCATCACTTCTGCCTGCCATTTTGGCCAATGTTTTTTAAATCTTTTTTTCAGGGCTTGGGGAAGAGGGCAAGGAGTGAAACTGCTGCAACTGCAGCAAGCCCAAGGTCATTTTGGCTGGTTATGGAGTAAAAAAGGTTGTCCACAACTAGCAGCGAATTGTAAAATAAATATTATGTGTTCAATGGGGTTGCCAGGGGTGGGCATTGGAGCAACAGAAGTGGAGCTAGGAGTGGTCTCAAGAGGCCCATAGGCCACAAATTCCCCACTTCTGTGCTAAATACGCAACCTTGTTTCAATATCCTCTTCTTGGAGCAGGGCATCTGTGGAAGGGTAGAAGGCATTTCCACCATATTTTTAGGTCTTTCTGGGCCATTTTAAACCCAGGAGAGGCCTTTTTTAAACAACAAGAAGAACAGTTTACTTCTTACATTATATCCCTATCCAACTGTAATGAAATCTGGATGGCTGCAATTCCTTTCCAGATTTCCTGACCATTATAGATCAAATTAAAAGTACTGTTGTTGGTGTATGAGTCACTACATATGCAGAAGTCACCCACATATGCCAAGCAGAGGAACCAATTCACAAGGCGTGTTTTTGGTTTGTAGTGGGATTAAAATAGCGGGTCTTTTGTGGTAAAAACAAATGTATTGCAAAGACTTTTATTGCCAAATGATTCCCCCCCCCATCATAAGAGATACCTTTTATGCAATGGCAAAAAGAAATCTCCAGATTTATCTGACAAGTAAGTAAAACTAGAATAAAATATGAAACATTGTATGACGCTAAAGAAAGGAGTGGTTTGGGACTTCCAAATATCGAACTATACTATCAGGCCTGCTGTTTTGTGTGGTTGAAGGAATAGATTTCATTCATTCTAAAAGAGACTTTTAGAATGTGAAGATCATGATCAAAAATTTGGGTGTCATGGGTTATCTTTGGTATGATATAGTGAAGTCACACACTTTATTTAAAAATCACTGTATTAGGAGGGTTCTTTCACAAGTTTGGTATAAATATAAGTACAGGCTTTTCCCCAAGATAACATTAGCCACATCTCTGTAGGAATATTTTGTTATGAAAGAATGGGTTAAAAATTAGAGATGGTTGTTGTATGATGAGTTTTTGTATTTTGAAATGAAATCTGAGAACTTAAATCAAGAGAGGTGCTTCTTAAAGAAGATAAAGAGTTTAATTGGTTTTCTTATTTGCAACTTAAACAGAGACTTAACCAAGAGAAGAGAGACCTAGCCAGAGAGGCTGGAAAAGATGGATTTCACTTAGAATTGTGTAAGGATGATAACCAACTAATTAAAAAGTGTACAAATATATTTTGAACTTAATTACAGAGCATGAACAGGTAAAGATTATAAGATAAATTGTTCCCAAAATTTTGGGCATAATGTTTAAATTGATGTATGGGAAAAACTGTGAACTAAAGATATAAAATTCACTTTGGATTGTAATTTAAACGAAAACATGTATAAGATGATGTACAGCTGGTATTTAACCTGAAATAAATTACCAAAAATGTCTTTAAGAATTTTTCAAATCAATGCTGGGGTGTCGAGAGAAGGAGGATTCATATTTTTATGTGTGGTAGAATTGTGAGAAAGCAAAAACTTATTGGTCCAAGATACATATGTTAATTCAAAAAATTCTAAAGACTTTAATATATCACCAGAAATGTTTCTCTTGGGTATTATGGATTAAGAACTGGATAGTAAATGTGGACTATGTCTCCAATACATAGCAGCAGCAAGAATACTGTTTGCCCAGACTTGGAAATGGACGAAAGCACCAACGATGGAAGAATGAACTGTTAAGGTTGCTAAGTTAGTGCAAACTGCCAAGGTAATGTGGGTTTTAAAGGATAAACCAACTGAAGATTTCTTTTTTGAAAGTCTGGAAACCATTTATGGACTTTTTGAGCAATAAGAATAGTAACGATGTAATAATTAGTGTTAATGGGTATTAACAACCCTAGTAGGAGTACTTAGTTGGCTCTATAATAATAGAATAACATTTTTCTTGTTTCTGATTTTTTTTCTTTTTTATTCATTACACGTTGGATTGAGGTGTGGGGGAGGTCAGAGCCATACTGTGTTTTCGTTAGCATTTAATGTTTAGTTTAGTATCCTAGCACTGTGCATTAGTTTTAGTGGTGTTTAGTGTCAGGTACATTTTAGTTTTAGTCATATACATACCTGTATTACTATATATGTATATGCACCTTCTTTTCTTTCTTTTTTCATGTTTCCTTTTCTCATCCTTTGGTGATTATAAGACATGGCTAGTGTGGTGCCAAAATGACACCAGCAGAACACAAAAGAACGCCAACATCACACAACATCACCCTTTTGTGTTCTGCTATCATTCTTGTGGCATTTCTTTTTATTGATGGGCTGGAGCTGTTAATGGATCACCCTTCCTGTTTTGGTGCTGGCACTGCAGGCATCTGAAACCTTGTGTAATTTTTGACTCGTGAATACAGCATCAATGGGCTGTTCTGCCAGAACACTTCCAGGTGGGATTGTGAGAACCAGGTAGGCTACCCTTTTTGTTGTACCCCCCCCAGTTGTTGTTGTTGTTGTTGTTGTTGTTTTAGTGTGTATATGTGCTTTTGTGATTTTTTTGTGTGAATTTTTCTTTTTCATTTCCCCGCACTCACATCTTCTTGCGAGAATGGGTGGGATTTCAGTCCAGGAAGTGAACGGAACTCCATTAGAGCTCCATTCATGCCTGGGCTGCCTTTGGATGGAAGGTAAGTCTGGTGGGGAGGGTTATTGTGCTGGGACAGGAATGGGTCTGGACTCTGGAGATTGCGGGACAGGAATGCTTTTTGCATTCCTGTCTGATAATCTCCTTTCTGTTTCTGAATACTGAGCACATTTGTTGTGTTGTTTTTTTACTGTTGCATTGATTTTATTTAAAATTTAATAAAAAAGCATAAATACAAAAAACTGGATATTTCTATAGTAACAAGTTTTCCCATAGACGTGTCTAAATCAAGCAAGACAAAATAGCCGACCCACTGTTACAAGCTCCATAACTGAGTGTGATAGCAAACATGCATTTTGCTAAGGATATATATAATTAAAGTATTAAATTCCATGTGCTAGTGGTAAACCTCTCCCGTAATTTTCACATGCCTATCCTTTTATGCAAAAGGAAAAAAACTGTAAAGGAATGGATGGTTGTCTAGCTCTCTTGGCTAATAGGAATGTTTACTCAGTATTCAAAAGACAAAGAAGATACAGTTGCTCAACTCCACCATTCACCTGGTCTGTTGGCAAGGAACAGGACCAATCACCTTTAGGTTTCATTGTGCATCTGTTGCCTTTCACAGAGAGTATAAATAAAATTTAGTTGTTTATTTTGAGATTTACATTCTGACTTTACATATAAAAAGCCTCTGCCAAGAAACTGTCTTAACTAATGCAATGATTCACAATACATGAACCACCTGCAGTTACACCTGCAAAATTTTGCCATTATTTCGCAGTAACCACCGGAAACAGCTGAGATCCTGCAACTCTCCCACTCTGTTGCTCAAAAGGAGCACCTGGTGATACTGTCACCCTATGCTTAAGTTGACTGGAAGAGAGAGAAAGCACCCAGAGAGAAGGGTGCTGAAGTCAACTCTTTCAAAGACATTTACCAGAAATCCACTATCATTTCAGAAACATGGTTGACTCTACAAATTGAAGTCTACAAGCATAGTTTTGCTACTACATTTTCCTGCTTTATAGTTCTCCCCATTCCCTATCAGCAAAATCTTATTTCACATAATGCACATTCAAACACAGTTTTGATATCTTCTTTGGTTTTATCACACACATGCACACACATACACAACAACAACACATTAGTACATGTTTCTTTTAAACATGTAGGCTAATAGTACACGACTTCTTGTTCTTAAAACTTGGTAATAACAGTTCTGAGTTACAGGTTAATATCCAATGTAGCTATTTCATATACAATACTTCATCTCTTCTGACTGTTACAACTTAACAACACAGACCCTCTCTCTACTAGAGTTCTGTAAATAATAAGAGTTATCCTTTCTTCCACTCTTATCCTTTTAAAACTTAGTTCCCTCAGGAACTCTGACCAATTGATTCTTCACTGAACTCTCTTGGTTCCTATCTCTTCTAAGAACCGGCCCAATCCTCTCTACAAACGGTCCCACCTTTTTCTTTCTCACAGCCTGGGCTATTTATCTGCTCCCAGCTGCTCTCTCATTGGCTAGCTCCACCTGTCTTTGGATTGGTCAGCTGCCTTCTGGTCTTCTCAGCTCACAGCTGTCCTTTTGTTCGTCACACTGGGGCCCCCCATGGATACCAAAAACCATAGATAATAGTGAATGCCATTGAAAACAATGGGACTTCCAGTTTAAAATACCATAGAGTTGCCTTGGAAGACTTAGAAAATGGCTAGAGAGGATGCATTTCTAGGAAGGTAGGGATGCTGTTTTGTGTCCTGAATCAGTGGATAATGAATCAGTGGATATGGGGGTCCTACTGTACTTCCTTTATTTCTAATATATCATTTATATGCTGCATCTCTCCTGGAGTGGGACCCAAGGTGCCTTATAAAAATACTCTGGAAATGCAAACCAAGCAGCTTCAATCAGAAATCTTACCACACTTGTATTTTTCTTCATTTGTCAATATTGACAATTCAGGATATGAATATAAATTAAAGAAGCTACTGTTTCCTTCGCATAGTTTTACAAAGTGGTTATCCTCAGAGGCATAAAACCATTGTATTAGCATGATTTAGTAATTAACTTTACCATCACTGCAATGCAGCTAAATTATGGCTAACATTTTCCCCATACACGTTTCCCCCCCTAAACCATCCTGACAACAAACAACTTAGAAAACCTTAGTGGCTAGGGAACAAAATATGCAATATAAACAGTTCCAATGTTAAAATCAGTACATAGTCATGATGCATTGAATCAATCTTGGGTATATTTCTTTACTACATTTGTATACCATGTTCAGCAAATAATTCAAAAATGGCATAGAATATGGACATTAAAACAGCATAAAAACAAAATCAAGAGTAAAAAAACCCACATGGCCTACTGGCAAACAATTTTAAAAAACAAAAGTATCTGGGAACCTACAATGTATGCTACAAAGGGAAAGGTTTTTTTAAATTAGAAACAGGAACAAAAATAGCTCACAAGATGGTATCCTAAAGGTGTAAACAATGGCTTAAGTGACCCTGCTTCCAGGTACTAGAATCTAGTAGAAAAAAAGGTCCTGTCTATATGGTCAAAATAATACGTATGCAATGCAAAAGATAGGCCATCTGTTCAACTGGCCATTTGCACAAATGTGTGTCATTCAAAAGGGGGGCAGCCAAATCCACCACAAAGTCCATGTGTGCCATGTCTGGGGCTTTGTACGGATTTTCTGAAAAGCTCTGTACGACTTCCAAAAGTGCGACCATTTGAACATTCATGTTCACACAGATACAAGGAGGCAGTGCAATCTCATTGGCTGGTTAGCACGGGGGGGGGCTAGCAAAGAGGGAAAGTGGCTGTGTCCGCGATGTTGGATTTTGAGCTAAGCGATGGTCCGGCAAGTCGATCAAACAATGATTTTTAACTCTTTTTTAATTTCTTTATTTGTAAATATGAAGTGTTGCTTGTGCACACCCTGGGAAACTGTTTTTTTTTAAAAAAATGGTGGCAGCAGATTTAAAATCATGAGTAAATCATTTGCGGCAGCCAGCTGGCTAGGGAGTCATGCAGAGTTTAGGGAGGCTCTTTTGGCCATGTAGGTAGTTCACATCATTGTGAATGCCTGCCTTTCTGAACATGTTCGTATTTCCGCCCCGCCCCCCCGTATAGACAAGATCTTGAGTACCAGGGTCTTTTAAATTATTTTAAACTTCAGGGAGGTCCACATGGGAACAGTTATTTCCCGTCACCCAGAGCTTTTATCAATTCATAGGACAAAGCCCAGCATTTTGAATTAGTGTTGGAAATTCAGCATTCTTCCTGCACCCCCCACTTGCTTGCTGGTTGAGCAAGCAAGTCTTAGGAAGTTTTAGGGACCTCCCTGCATGTGAAAAGTTCCTCTCCTTCTCCTCACACTACCCTAGTGGGCTTGGCTTGTATCTCAGTCACAGCCAAGCTGGATAGGATGACCATCATGTCATCACGTGACCCAGGTTTAATGACCTTCCAGTTTCAAATTTTATTACTCTTTGTCTGCTCTCTGAAAAAGAAACATGTTCTTCCCTGCATGTCTGTAGGAATGGCTACCTTACCTATTCTCCCCAGGCCTCACTGGATCAGTGAGTCACAATACCTATCCTAACCAAGATCCTTAGTCAGCTAGGATATAGGCTTCCCATTCACATGTAGATTTAAAAGTTATTGGTAAAACCTTAAGTATTCATTTCAAGAAAGAGTCTTTTCTTAAGCAGTTTGAGCTCTGAATGATTTACTAATTGAAGTAATTGAGTCTGTCCCCTTTTCCTGCCAACTCTGCTATTTTGGTAGTTAATTCTTAACCATTTTAACTTTGAAGGAAACTTCCCAAAGGGCTTGCACCCTGGAATCTTTGATGAATTTTCAATTTTTATGCTCCTGTGCCCCAACAATTAGACCCAGAAATGCACTAATAACTAATATAAGTATTTCAAAATAATCATGACACAACCATGCAAACTGAAATCCTGACATCAGTTTACATTTTCAAACCATCTTTATGGATAGAACCCATGGACAGAGTTGCTAAAAACAGTCAATGCTATGATTTGTTATATGAGTGCGGTCAGGTTTCTTTCAGAAAAAGGTGCAACTGAGATATCACCTGAAGGTAGGCCATAGTTGTTAGCTGAGAATCCAGGGACAAAACTGGGTTGAGAAACATCTCCAAATCATGAAGTTCCAGGGAGAATATAATTTCAACCCACACAGGTTTTCCCTTTCCAATCAGTCCACTGTCCCCATTTTCAATTTCTGAGTTAAGCATATTATAGCCGCATGTAAAGGCCAAAGTGGATGCTACACAGAGATGGATTTAACATCAACACATTTAAGAGATAGGGACAAAAAGCCTTAGAAATGTGCAACTGGAAGGACAGGAAAAGTAATGGAGATAAGGTACTCAGTCGTTTTCTTGCAGACAATCTTTCTTTTCTACCTAAAATCAACCCTCCTCTGCTTAAGCATTTTATATTTTTGTTATGAGGGGAAACAATTGTGGAGTGCAATTCTAAGGAGTGACATAGCAAGACGTGGACAATTTGCCTCCTCTGATAGTCAAAAATGGCCTCACATCTCCCTCTTAATAGGCGCTTTGGCCATTTAACTTTTTCTTTTATGATACTACAGTACAACCCCTGTATCCATAGGGGGATATGTTATCAGACTTACCATGGATACAGAAAACTGTGGATAATAGCAAATCCTATTAAAATGAATGACTTCTGACCCAAGCATACCACAAAGTTGCAGTGGAGGACCTAGAAGATGCCTAGAGAGAGCACCTATCTAGGCATCTTCTTGGTTCTCCAGCACCACTCTAAGGTCAGCTTACAGCAGAAGCATGCCATAGAATCATGCTGGAGGACCTATAAGATGCCTAGAGACACCATATCTTTTCAGATGCAGGTAAGTGAGTCCACAGATATGGGGGCCGTACTGTAGTTTTATGCTACCTTCAAAAATAGTTCGGGCACACAGTGTATATCATCTAGACAGTAAACCTGCATACAAACAAGAGCATACAAGTCTGTAACACAAGACATTTAACAGTTTTCACTTTGTACTCACTCTTACAAAGTTGTCAGGGAACAAACCTCTTCTGCCTTTGAGCTGTCCTTCCCACCAGCCTCCATCTTCTTTCCTGATATTGGTGATTATGTCACCTACACTGATTGTCAGCTCATCATCATGCTGAGCCTTGTAGTCAAACTCCACTATCGCCTCCACTAGAAGGGGAAAACACAAACATACATAATGTAATTAGGAAAGCAATTTTACAAAGCTAAGCAAAGATCTTTTGTATCTGTGGAGATTTAAGATGAACAAAGCATAATGGGGGGAAAGCACAAAGCAATTCCACTAGGAGCATTCAATATAGCAACAGACAACCTGAAAAACAAAGTAAGCCAAAGTAAGATTTTTAAAAAATAATCTCATTACTAAAACAATTTGTGCCCCGTTAGCTATCTTTAATATCATATAATAGGCAAAATATACAATTAAATGTAAATAAAACTTATCATGTTCTGAACAGTCCTGAAGTATAGCCAGAAGCAATAATTTTCAAATCAAATAGCTGTAGAATCATAGAATTGTAGCGTTGGAAGAGACCACGAGGGCCATCCAGTCCAACCCCCTGCCATGCAGGAATACAGACTGTGCTTGGAACAACATAAGTTGGAATGCAATATAAAGAAAGTCTATATAAAAAGTGAGAAATAAGGCAATATAAAGAAGGTGTAACAAGATAGAGCAACAAAAAGGAGTGGCGTGCGTTTGTGCATATGTGTGGTTTAGAGCTTTCAGTTTATGGAAATGGTACTTCCCTCCCTCTCACACGTAGGCATGTATTCTGAAGCCTTTCCTTTGCCTTATAAAAGATTGGAAGAAAGGGCCAGTTGTCTGAAGGACCACAGAAAAGGAAGGGGAAACAGAATAGAAAACCATATAGATACAATAAGTTGAAGACAGCAGCATCCAGACCACTGTGTTTAATACTGGGTAAGTCTGAAAATGGAACGTGACATGTTGTTCATTTTTAATGCTATATTTCCCAAGATCCAGTGATTTAACATCTATCTATATATAAAAGGCTTGGGTGTGTACAATAGGCCTGGGTACATTTCCAACTCTTGGGTATGTTTCCTTTCCCAGTGTTCTGATTGGCTGCTCAGGAAACACACCCAACCAATCACCACCCACATGCAAATTCCCTCTACTCCTCACAATCTGCTCCTGCCACTCAATCTGCATCTACAACCCAGCCTCACAAGGGCCCCTCCATCCTCTCCCTCCCTCAACCACTCACCACCCACATGCAAACTCCCTCTCCACCTCAAAATCCACTCCTGCCACTCAATCTGCATCTACACCCCCAGCCTCACAAGGGCCCCTCCCTCCAGCCACTCACCAGTCACTAGCTGTGACAGGACCCAGGCAGTCAACTGGTGGTGGCACTGGAGGCTGCTGCTGCCGCTGCGACAGAACCCAAACAGTCAACTGGAAGTAACAGCAACCGCAGCAGCAGCAGAACAATAGAGCAAGTCACCCTCAGCAATTCCAGGAAAAATGGGAAACACTGAGAAGGGGGAGGAGGAATTTAAATTTAATTTAAATCCACCGGCCTACCTTACAGGGTTGTTGTGAGGTCTAAGTTTATCCAATCTTTAAAATTATCTTAGACTTCCAATTTCATCAGCAGTTGTTATAAAATAGGTAAGCTTCAATTGATTACCTCCTTAAAACATATTCATGAGGTATCTTCCAGACATTCACCCACAAGAAATATAGCACCCTAAAATGAACATTTAAAATACAAAAATGTCCTGTCTACAGTATCACAGTTCTGAAGAAGCAAAGTCAGATACTAAGATTCTAGAACTACTACGATTCTAGAACAGCATCACAGCAGTATTTCCAATATCCTCCATAGACCCACAGCAATGATAGAAGATAATAAAAATGGAATTTTGAAACACATTAAAATTAATATCAAATTAAAAAGATAAATCCTGCTGAACTCAATATAACTTACTTATGAGTAGACAGGCATAGATTGTATTTTATTCTAAATGAACACATATTTATCTTATGGAAGGTACATGTACCTACCAGAAAATATGAAACTCTAATGCGGCCAATGTGAAGGCTGTAATACAGCAAATGCTTCAGGTATCTTTGATAATTCTGTCTACCCAACCCAATTTTGATGTTTGTGTACAGTCATGTGAAAAAGAAAGTACACCCTCTTTGAATTCTATGGTTTTACATATCAGGACATAATAATGATCATCTGTTCCTTAGCAGGTCTTAATATTAGGTAAATACAACCTCAGATGAACAACAACACTTGACATATTCAGTTCATTGAGATTTCCAGGCATTTGTTTATGGACAGCTCTCTTAAGGTCCTGCCACAGCATTTCAATCAGGTTGAGATCTGGACTTTGACTGAGCCATTGCAACACCTTGATTCTTTTCTTTTTCAGCCATTCTGTTGGAGATTTGCTGGTGTGCATGGGATCACTGTCCTGTTGCATGACCCAATTTTGGCCAAACTTTAGCTGTCGGACAGATGTCCTCACATTTTACTCTAGAATACTTTGGTATACAGAGGAGTTCATGGTTGACTCAATGACTTCAAGGTTCCCAAGTCCTGTGGCTGCAAAACAAGCCCAAGCTATGCTATGTTTGGTTTTTGCCAAACGTGTTGGTGTGCATTATGGGCAAACATCTCCACTTTGGTCTCATCTGTCCAAAGGACCTTGTTCCAGATGTCTTGTGGTTTGTTCAGAGGCAACTTTGCAAACCTAAACCATGCTGCCATGTTCTTTTTAGAGAAAAGAGACTTTCTCCTGGCAACCCTTTCAAACAAACCATACTTGTTCAGTCTTTTTCTAATTGTACTGTCATGAACTTTAACATTTAACATGCTAACTGAGGCCTGTAGAGTGTGAGATGTACCTATTGGGGTTTTTTGCAATTTCTCTGAGCACTGCAGAGTCTGACCTTGGGGTGAATTTGCTGGGACAGCCACTTCTGGGAAGATTGGCAACTGTCTTGAGTGTTTTCCACTTTTGAATATCCTTTCTCACTGAGGAATGATGGACTCTAAATTGTTTGAAAATGGCCTTATAACCCTTCCCAGATGGATGGGCAGCAACAATTGCTTCTCTAAGATCATTGCTGATGTCTTTCCTCCTTGGCATTGTGTTAACACATACCTGACCAGGACCAGGAAATGCTCCAGACCAGGAAACTGCTAAAACTTTGGCTTTTATAGAAGTGACCACACTTGCTGATGATCAATTAATAAGGGCATTTGATTAGCAGCACCTATCTGCTACTTAGCATCTTAATTCCTATGGAAGCAGTAAGGGTGTACTTACTTTTTCACGCATGGCTTTTCCATTTTGGTTTTATTTTTTTGTTGAATAAATCATGACCCAGTGTAATATGTGACATGTTGTTGTACATCTGAGGTTGTATTTATTTAATTTTAAGACCTGCTAAGGAACAGATGATTGTTATTATGTCCTGATATATAAAACCATAGAATTCAAAGAGGGTGTAATTTCTTTTTCACACAACTGTATAGGTGCATCCCTGCCTTCATGTTACCTATTGACTTATCGTGACCCCATGAATGTCATAAGTGTTTTCTTAGGCAAGAAATACTCAGAGATGGTTTTGCCAGTTCTTTCCTCTGAAATATAGTCTATACACCTGGAATTCCTTGGTGGTCTCTCAAACAAATACTAACTATATTGACCCTGCTTAGCTTCCAAGATCAGACAGGATATGGGGCCCTTAGGGTATTTAGAGTATATTGTTATTGTCACTTGTGAATTTTATGAGCATGCACTCTAGTTTTTCAGTCAAGTCATTTGCAAAAATGCTGTTTACAAGAGAAGCAGTGACTTGTCACTTCTTACCAGGCCTTCTTGTCAAAGTGGGCTATCAACCATCTAAACAAACAAAAGCTTAGAGAATAATCATCTGTTTAGCTATTTGCTAAAAGAAAAGAAAAGAAATCCTATCATTCACTTTTTCTCATCCTGTTCATATATATCTAGTAGACTTCCAACATTTAAATAGCAGTGTACATTTCAATCCCAGTTAGAATCTCTTCTCCTATGTTAGCTTAGTAGTACACTGCAACCATATATATGGAACTGCTCCACTGCCCCTGATCAGTATTTCCATTCTTTTCATCTTTTTGTTCCATTCCATTAATAGTTTGTCTACAACAGGAAGGAAAAGCCAAGCTTAATGTGGATTTTGTATTTCACCACAAGTGGTTGCTATTTTGTATGATTCAAAATCTGGTTATAAGCAGCTCACTGAGTGTTAAGAATTAATGAACTCTTAAGTTGTAGGGCAGCATTTTCAGTGTTACTTGCATGCTGTTCAGCAAGGCATTTTCCCCACAAGTGTAATTCTTAGATGTTGTCACCACTGATACAAGCATTTTGGTAAATAACCATCCCAGTAGTGTGATTCTATTGAAGCAGGCGGTCTGCCAAAATCCAGAACAGCTGCATTTAGAAATCCCAGACTCTTTTAGAGCAGAATCATCCCCAGGACACATTCCTTCAGCATATTTACAATTTAAGAGGTTGAAGGAGCAAGTAAAGAAATACCAACAAGCATCAGCTTTCAATGCAGATATCTATTTGTGCCAGAAGTTAGGATTGGAGCTGTCGGGGAAACAAGCAGCTGAGACAGCAGGGAAACACAGTTATTAAGATGATAAAATGTAAAATCCACATGACTATGCCTACCTTCTATAGCAGCTGACACTCCTTAATGAGTAAGGGAGGAGGGGACCGGAACCAAGCCCAAACATACTGTACCCTGCCCTGCTCACACATCAGGGAGAAGTTCAGTCCATACAGTTTTCTTTCTACATACAAATACCACACCTTGACCTAAATCCAACATCATGACAGTGGACATCCACTAGCATGATAGGACTTTCTCCTCCCTACTCTCAGCCACGGTGTCACCTCAAAGCCTAGTTTCCCAGCAATATTGGGAAGGGTGCATATCAGCTGCTAGAAGGTGGTAGAAACTGGCCACTCTTCATCCACTGACAGAAGTAGTTCTTTCAGCTGAAACTGCACTCATTCTCTTTGTGAAAAGTTTACTTTACTGCACATTAAAACCACTGTCAGAATCAGCAGCATCTTTGCTATATATTATAGTCTGCAGTATCTATGTGATTTGGTAATCTTTAAATATAATTCTGTTAATCATCCAGAGAGAATGTGAGCAGTAAGAATAAATTGCTATGTATTTCTTTTAATTTGCTGAAATTGTATCCTTCAGAAGTAGCACTTCTCTGAATTTTGTGATGCCACTGTCCAATGTATGTGTATATGAGTGTGCGTGTGTGTCTGTATAGTTGTCCCTTCACATTCTCTGGGGTTTGGTTCCAGGACCCCCTGTGAATACCCAAATCTGTGAACTCTCAAGTCCCATTATATGCAGTGGCACAGCAAAATGGTGTCCCTGATACAAGATGGCAAAATCAAGGTTTGCTTTTTGGATTATTATGTTTTTAAGAATATTTTCAAACCGTGAATACTTAAAACCATGAATACCAAATCCATGAATGTGGAGGGACAACTGTATATATGGCAGAAGTGTACACAAAAATACACAATGAGTTAAAGTAACACAAAACTGCATTATATTCGGCAAAAAGATTAGGCAAAATTGTGTACAACAATGCATATACTATGAAAATTCACACAAAAAAATGCAAGCTTTTAAAGTCCCTAACAAATTCACAGCAGGGTGAGATAAAGAAAAATAAGAAACTAAAAAACAAACAAACCTGGTATTAAATGACAGTCTCCCATCCAAGTACTGATCAGAGCTGACTCTGCTTAGCTTCCAAGATCAAAGGGACCTGGTGTCTTTAGAGTATTTAGGCCCTTAGACACACAAAGTAGTAGAAAGAAAACTAACTGGCAACATTGCATCTCCCTCATTAAAGCTAAAACTTCATCCCATAAGCCATTCTTATGGCAACCCACACATGGGGATCACTCTAGTTTCTGCTTTATTCAAAGAATTACCTGCACCATATTTTTCAAGTACAAACCCTACAAAGGCCTTGTCTACACAGATGGAAAAAAATGTATTCACATTGTCCCAGCAGCTGGTAGAACACTCAACATTCTTGAGGATTTGAATTGAATACAGATCTTTTGGCGCCTGAGGGCTTAGATCCCCCCCCTTTTTTTTTAAACTACCTTTTATACCACCCTTTCCTGGAAAAATTTGTTTATTGTACATGTGGCTGCCTCCGAGTTGGCTTTGGTGTCGAGCCAGGGGGTTACTGCGGACCAAGATAATGCGATTTGAGGCAGTATTTTTTTTTTTTTTTACTGTGTAGTGAAGCCCAGAAGAGGGGGAAAGTTTTATTTTCCCAGTGCTGTTACTTCTTGTGTATTGCCAAGTAGAAATATCACAATATGTCTGTTAATATGCATAACTGTTCCTTGAAAACAGCACATTTAAAATCAACAAGAGTCACCTGACAACTTATTTTAAATTTTACCAGCACATTTCCACAAATATTCAAATAACTGGCTTATTTAGGTACTTGGATAAATGGAATTTACATTTCAGCGCAAACATGCAGTCTCTACAAAACAATGAGTTATCAAAGCAACTGAGAAGAAAGGAACTTTGCTGTTTAACACCAGCAGCAAAGAATACCAGTTCTTAAACATAAAATGTGGTGCATTTTATGCTTAGTAGTTGGGCCAAAATGGAGGTAGAAATGCCAGCCTATGTTTTGCTTTTCAGCAAACCTTCTAATATGCCAAAAATGCTAGGCTTTAGTTTCTCACACTTGTTTAATGTTTTATTGGTAAGGGTGACAATTTGTGTGTAGTACAAGAATGTTACTGGATTTGATCCAGGGTTAAAGCATTGACTACCACCTTTCCTTTGTAAAAGAGCCCTTCCAGCTCTGTGAAAACACTCCACCAAGGCTCATATGCATCTGCTGAATGGAATGAGACTGGGAATGAGAGACAGGAGACTGGGGAAGAGTTTCTTAAAAGTGCAGAATGGGGATTCCCCAAAGTGGCTTAGAGGTATATCCATGAGCACAGTGCCGCAGCCTATTTCCTTGCTCTCGAACTGTATAGAGTTCCTGTGCATAACAACCCTGGGAAGGCCTTTTTTTCTAAAAGGAAGTGCCCTGGAAGCTGACTACTGGGTCACTTCTTGTATTGCAGGGGTTTTTTTAAGTGTCTTCTGGGCCTAAAATGATCCGGGGATCATGGCAATATCGCTCCCTATCCCTTTAATGGCATTGGGGGCAATTTTTGTGTATGGGGTGTGTCATGGAATAGCCCTCTGAGATCTCCTAGAGGAGCAATGCATCACCTAAACATAGTTACCCACCCACTTTTTATGGTGAAGAACCTTGGGGTGGAAAGAATGGCACATAGATTGCAGACTACTATCAAAAAGACATCTGGCAGTGGGAGGGGACATTCTCCCATTCTAATATGGATTCTGTTGTGAAATATTCTTGTAAGTACTAAAGAAGAAAAGAGAAGGCACTAGAGAGAAAAGAAGTAGTAAGTAAACTAAAGTATAAACTTGAATCATTTGAACCCTTAAGGGGGATTTGGGGTTTGTTCTCCAACAGCTCTGTAGTTATGACATACTTTGAAGAACAAATAAAAGTATTTTCCCATCCATGTGTCAAAGAGCTCACTGCAAATGATATTGAAAGCAGGTATATTGCTTGTGTCATTACAGTCTTTAGGTATTTCTACACTTTTTAAGAGCCAACATGATATAGTTGGTTTGAGTGTTGAACTAGTACTCTGGTTCCAAATCCCTCCTGAGCCATAGAAACCCATTGGGTGGCATTAGCCAAATCACACTCTATCAGCCTAAATAGATTGCCACAGTATCCATGGTAAGTGCGGGAATGTATGCCCTGAGGATATGGGGTTCATACTGCATTGTGTGAAAAGCACTTCCTTCTTGGCAGAAAACAGTTACTGCATTGGCTCTTGGTTAGTAAAGAAGTTCAATGTTAACTGTCCAGGGACAGTTGGACCCCTATTGAAAACAGCTAGTAAGGAAGATAAACATTGCTAGACATCACAAAAAGCACAGTATAGTTTCATTTTAGTAAAAATAGTTAATATGTAGCAAGCCCACTACTCTTCTAAATCTACATAGAAATGCAGAACTCCCACTGCACAACACTTAATCTGGTTGTATTTATAGTATCTACATATAAACAAGAGCATTTTGACAAAATGTTAAGTCTCGCAGTGTACTCCAATACAACTCTATAAAGAAATAAGCCTTACTGAATTAAATGAGAAATTATGTTTATCTCCAGTTTGCTGCCTTATAGTGCTAAAGTCAAAAGCAAATCTCTCAGTGACTTCAACAGCACAGTATTTTTAAGCAAGGGGTTCTTGTAGCACCTTTGAGACTGAAAGAATGAAATTGTAGAATAAGCTTTCATAACTTTGTCTACTTCCTCAGATGCATGGAGGAAGTAGACCAAGTCTATGAAAACTTATGCTACAATACCTTTCTCTCACTTAGTCTCAAAGGTACTACAAGACCCCTTTCTTACCGATATTCCATTACTGCTGTCTTTGAATTCTACCACAGTGTGTGTGTGTGTGTGTGTGTGTGTATCCCTCTCCCCTAACAAATCCTTTACCAAAGCAGTAGAAGTAATTCTGGTTTGAAAAATAGTAGTTGTTTATCTGCCAACATCATCAGCTATTCAGGACACTATAAAATAACTGAAAAAGCAACAGAAAAATCCTAGAAGGGATTCGTATCATAATAGGTTTACTGAACTGGAATGGATCCAGAGGAAATTACTCTTGCTTAAGTCCCTTTAATGGTTTACTTGTAGCCAATAGCAAAACTGTATAGTCTATCATGATTCCATTCCCCTGATTAGGTGTCCTCTCCCAGTCAGCCAGGTTTGAGTGTGTGTATTTGAATATGGGTGGCTCAGGGGAATAAGGTTTTTTTTGTGTACTACCTGCTGTGTTGCTCAACAGTCTCCCTTCCTGAGCTAGCCCGGGGAGTCTTGGTTACTAAAGTCCTCCTGGCTTGTAGCACTGGAGAACTTCAATATCTATTCTGAGAATGCCCTTTTGGGAGCAGCCCAGAATATTATGGCTGCTCTGATAACCATGAGTTTGTGCCTATTCATGCTCAGGTCTAGCAGGGAAAAGAAATAAGCTCAGTCTTCTTTGTAAACCATATGAAAGTAACTTTACTTACAAATCACCTGTGCATAGTCAAATCAATGGAAGAGAGGCTGTAGGTTAGAGTAGTGTAGGCTTGAGTGATGCAAGAAGAGAGTGTGTGTGGTAAAACAATCAAGCAAGAACCCACCATAATGCAAACTCGAAATTAGTGAGTACAGGCATTCAAAGGTCACTAACTCTAACAATTATGACCTATAAAGTTCTATACAGCTTGGGTCCAGACTATCTTCTAGACTGTAACTCCCCATATGAGCCTGCCTAGGCCCTCATATACTCAAGACACACCTTCTCTCGGACTCACCACCTTCACAGGCATGGTTGGTGATGATGCCTTCTTGGTGACTGCTCTTAGGCTCTGGAACTTCCTTACTAAGAAGCAGAGAATGGCCTTCTCCTTGCTGTCTTTTCATAGGGAGGCAAATACTTTGTTTTATTTTAATAGGCTTTGGAGAATCTGAAGGTTTTTAAGGGCTTCTCAAAAGTGCTGTATTGTTTTACCTGTGCTCTTTCTAAACTGCTTTTTGTCATTTTTAATTGTATGTTTTAATTTGTTTTTTACATGTTGTGGACAGTAAAATTCCATTTTAATGTTTCTTTCACATGGTTTATTGCTATTGTATTTTAATTTGTAATTTAATTTAATTTGTAAGGCATGCCGAGTATAGTCAGCCCTCTGTATCCACAGATTCTTTATCCGTGGATTCAACCATCCACAGATTGAAAATGTTTAAAAAAAAAAACAAACCTAAAAAGCAAAACTCGCTGTTTGCCATTTTATATAAGGGACACTATTTTACTATGATATTCTATATAATGGGACTTGAACATCCACCCCTGCCAGTAAAGTAAGTAATGATAAAAATAAAGTTCATTATAATCATCCTCCTCCCACTGATTTCAGTGGGATTAACACATGACTAGCTTCTTCTGGAACCAATTAATTGTCATAAGTGAGATAACAGTAATATTTCAATTTATGCACTCCTTAGAAACTGTCAGCTTCCTTGCTCAAATGATCTAATGGTGGGCTGTTGAAGTTTCAAATGAGGAAATGAGCCTGGGTCAAATTCAGGAGAATTAGAAGCACTTTGTAGGAAATCTCTCCACAATCCCTGCCTGTTGATACATCTAAAATATACCACATATACTTTCTGGGAATCAGTATGGGAGTATCTAGGAATGTCTCCTTACTTCCTGTTTGGAAGTGTGCTAGTATTGTATAATACTTTCATCATGCCAGGACAAATCATCAAAGGCTTACAAAAAAATACAGATAAGGATAATTATATCCACATGGCTTTACGTGCCAATTCACCCTTATTTACAGGTATTTAAAGTTACTGTCCAGTCAACTTCATCTACCTACGAATTGAGAAATAGTAGATCAACAAAGAAAGAGCCAGTGTGGTGTAGTGGTCTGAGCACTGGACTTACAACTCTGGAGACTAGGGTTCGAACTCCACTCAGCCATAGAAAATGACTGGGTGAACCTGGGCAAGTCATATTCTCTCAGCCTCAGAGGAAGGAAAAGGCAGACCGATTCTAAAGAAATCTTGCCAAGAAAACCCCATGATAGGTTTTCCACAGGATTGCTGTAAGTTAGAAACGACTTGAAGGCACACAACAACAACAACATCAACAAAAAGTAACAACTGATACATATTAAGATATAGTTGGCCCTCTGTATCCATGGGTTCTACATCCATGGATTCAACTAACAATGGCTCAAAAATATTCAGAAACAAAGATCCAAAAAGCAAACCTTTCACCATTTTATATAAGGGATGGCATTTTACTCTGCCATTGTATGTAATGGGACTTGAGCATCCACGATTTTGATATCCACAGGGTTCAAGGAACCAAACCCCAGCAGACACTGAGGGTCCACTGTACTTAAATAACAAAACTGAAGTGTGCTAATCCAGATATCACTAGCACATATGTTAATATTAAAGTAAGGTCATGTGGTCACATGCAAGTAACGTGTCAAAGGAAGATAATGTAGTTTTCTCCCCAGTGTTCCAGGGAACATTCTGCTGAGAAATAATGCTAGATCCGGTTTACTCAGGAAATGTGCTGACTTGCTCAGCCACAGAGAAGGAAGAACACACAGCTGACTGTCCCCCAAGTTATGCAGCAAACTGACCTATTTCATACCAAACGTTGTGGGTCAGTCTGCTGTGATTGTGGCTAGCGTGGCCCACCCTATCTTCCTTCTTTCTAGCAGGACCAAGGAACAGACTCCCCAAGTAAATGTCTAATGTCTGGAATGCCATTATAAGATCTATAGGGTTTTGAGGTTCCCACAACATTTGAGAATTCATAGAAGCCCTAAGATCCCATGAGAGACCACCCAACTGTAAGACTTGAGGTGGGCTGATGTAGGCCTACTTCATGTGTTCCTGGTCAGTTTTGCACTGGCTGGCAAACAATGGGGTTGTGTTGAAATGTAGATGGTTTGTAGTAGGCCAGATCTATTTCAGGCACTTTGAAAATAATTTAAATGCAAGAAAAGACCCACAAAATTCTGGCCACATAATTATTCTTCCCAACTGGTGTTCCTGAATGTTAGGAACCCCATTTTTTTTTATTAATGAACAGCTGAGAAATGAACAGCTGAGAATATTCTTTCCATCCTCAAGCGCTTTACATATCACTGTGTTTCATTTCTGTACTACTTTTTTCCAGCTTACAATACACACCTGGGTGCCAGTTACACAACAAAAATTGTCATGGAGCTTATCGTGATTTCCTGATCCCGTATCCGCCCCTCGCTGTTTATACGATTTTTGTCACTCTTTAGGAAGTCCTGGAAGATCCCGTGATTGATATTTACACGACAAAAGTCTTTATTGGTCCCGCACTGTTATATCCCGTGCTTTTGCTGTTTACACATGTTTAGCTTACCAGGATTTTTTTTTTTTTTGGCTGTCAATCAAGGATGTGATTACAGTTGTCCCTTCACATTCGCTGGGGTTTGGTTCCAGGACCCCCCGTGAATACCCAAATCCGTGAATACTCAAGTCCCATTATATGCAATGGCAGAACAAAATGGTGTCCCTTATATAAGATGGCAAAATCAAGGTTTGCTATTAGGATTGTTATTTTTTTAAGAATATTTTTCAAGCCGTGAATACTCAAATCCGTGAATGTCAAATCCGTGAATGTGGAGGGACAACTGTACTTGTGTTTTCACAACCTCGGTGACGTACTTCCTTTAGAGTTCCGTGCCATGAGCGATGCTATTGGCTGGCTGGGGGGGAGAGAGGGAGGGCAGAGGTTTAGTATTCCCCTTGCCTCTTTAAAATGTTAACCCTTTAAGCAGAGGCAGAAGGCATTTTGAAAGACCTCGGATGGAGGAACAATTAAACCATGTCCTTTCCTTTTGAAATCAAGCCGACTAGAGGCTTAGAATTTCTTTCGCTTTAAGCAGAGGGAGAAGGCATTTTGAAAGACCCAGACTGAGAACTTTCGCTCAGACACAGGGAGATCAAGCCGAGTGAGGTGGGGGGGGGTTGGGTTTCCCCTTGCGTCTTTAAAATGTTAACCCTTATGGCAAGCCAGTGACAGACAGGCGTTTTGAAAGACACAGACACAGAGAGGGGGAATTAAAGGGTGTTCATTCACTCAGAGGCTGGAATATTTTACTGTGCCCGTTCAGACCCAGGGAGGTGACCAAGGCAGGGGATGAATAGGCAACCCTCTGCCCACTCACGATCTCTTTGTAACATGCAGTTGAGGAAGAGGTTAAAGCTGAAGGGTTTGCAGTGTAGAAATCCATTTAAAAAGGTGATTGAGTACACGCACGCGCGCACACACACATCAACCTTCGTGCAGCTGGAAGGGATGGCTTTGTTTTCGGCTGGTGAGGCTGGATCTGTTGAACGGGTGACTGACCCCTCCTTTTCTGGTCCCTGATATCTAAGCCTGCCCCCAGTCACCATTTCCCGTCATCCCCTGGTACCAAGATATTTTGTCCCAGGCTGTTTACATTTCCGATTTTCCAAATCCTCCAGTGACTTTTTTAAAAACCGGCACAAACCGCGGGACTGGAAGTCCCGCAGGTTGAGGGATAAAAGGTGGCCCCCCTTCCAAAAATCACATACCCAACCCGATGTACGTGTAAACTGCCAGGGATCGACATGAATTCTTCCCGGGACATTTTCATCGTGTAAACGGCACCCAGAGGTGGGTCACAATTTAAAATCAATTTCAGCACATCCCAAAGAGAAAATTTAGAAAAGGGAATGCCTTGCCAAGAGGCAAGGCTAAGTTTGATCATCTTAAAACCCTGGGGAACAGATTATAGCAATGCATTCTGTGATACACCCTAAAACAAAACTACATAAAGACAAATCAGAAAGGTCAACAACATATTCAGCTGAGTCCAGAAACAAACTGGCAATCAATATAGTTTTTTCAGCATTGACATTATAAGTTCTGTGGAGATACTTAATAACAAACAGCTTTATTCTGAACAAGCTGAAACTTCTCAGCATCTTCAAGGCAGACCCATGTAAAGTGCGTTACAGACATCAGGGGATTATCCAAACGATGAAAAAACTCTTCATGGAATGTGAGGAGAATCCTACCTGTCTTAATGTCCATCCATGTTGTTTCCCCTTATTGTGAAGGAGGAGGGCCAAAACTGGCAAAACCTCTGCAAGAAAAGCCTTTGCAGCTTTAAAAAAAACTCCAGAGGGAAATGCACATCACCAACCCATCAAGACAGCCCCCACAAATTGTTCTGCGGTCTGGAGGAGCAGAATAGACTGGTTGGGGGTGCACAGGCCTGATCCTGCTCTTTACCCCCCCCCCAACTTTTTTTTTAAAAAGGGACCCACAGAGGGCAGCCACAGGGAGGGGGATGGTTCTCTCTTCCCTCCCCCCCACGGATGCCTTGCCACCACTAGGACCAGGACTGGGGAGGGTGGCTCTTTCCTCCCTTCCCCCCTCCATGGATGCCTTCCCACTGCCAGGAAGGGAGAGGATGGCTCTTTTCTCCCTGCCCACCCCCAGCAGATGCCTTCCTGCTGCTGCTGGGATTGTGGGGGGGAGGATGGCTCTTTCCTCCTCTTCTCCTTCCCTGTGGGCGCCCTCTATGCCACCTGAAGCTTATGGGGGCCAAAAGAACCATTAAGACAAATTGCAGCTTCTGCGATTTTACATTAATGTGGAGGAATCTGGTTTTGGGGGGCTCGTATAGACAAGGCCCAAGTCTTTTACATTATGAAGCTGTATCATGTTAAATGTAATTGCCACTAGATGCTAGAGTAACTATCAAGTGGGAAGGTTGAAAATTACAATGCATCAACATAACAGTATTTTAGAACAGTATTTTAGTTATAGAGATCATATAACTCCCTTGTTAAAACAGCTTCACTGGCTACCGGTTCATTTACGGGCACAATTCAAAGTGTTGGTCATGACCTATAAAACCCTATACAGCTTGGGTCCAGACTACTTGAAAGACGCCAGGATCATCAGGGGAAGGCTTTTTCTCGGTCCCGCTACCATCCCAGGCTCATCTGGTAAGGACACGAGAGAGAGCCTTCTCACTGGCTGCTCCCACCCTCTGGAAGACAAGGTGTTCATATATAATTGTCTGAATACAATAATTGTTGGAACACACTACATTTTAATATAGCAATTTTGATAATTTTATGCCAAATCAAATTGTACATAGTCATATTTTATGTTCCTAAAGTAAAAGAATGACTTTCAATCTGTAAAAACTGCTAATGTTGCATTTTTTTCAATTTTTCCAAAAATTTCCATTTTTTTCTAGAAAATCCCCAGGGGAAAATGTTTTTTTCCCCGTGGCTTCAAAATTTCCGGAAATTTTACATATCTACCTACACATACTTTGTGGCTGCTTAATTCAACCCATGTTCTAAAACACAGTAAAATGTAGTTAACTTTAAAGAGCTACTACCTTCTGCATTAAACTCATCTGCCACATTAATCCATTCCTACACCATTTGTTGCAAACAAAAAAGCAGGCAAGGTTGGGGTGCAGGCAGACAGACCAAGTATATCATAATATACTTATTTATTTTACTAAAATACTTCTGTCTTGCCCTATATCACAAGATCTTAGGGTGGCATAGTGTTTTTTATAGTAAAATCACTATAAACAGGTTAAAACAATCTGAAACAACAAAAATAGAATCATAGAATCATAGAACTGTAGAGTTGGAAGAGACCACGAGGGCTATGCAGTCCAACCCCCTGCCACGCAGGAAATCATGATCACAGCATCCCTGACAGATGGCCATCCAGCCTCTGTTTAAAAACCTCCAAGGAAGGAGACCCCACAACACTCTGAGAGAGTGTTTAATTTAAATAAGCTATATTTCAGTGTGGTGTAGTGGTTTGGGTGCTGGACTAGGACTCTGGAGACCAGGGTTGAACTCCCCGCTTAGCCATAGAAACCCACTGGGTGACTTCAGGGAAGTCACACTCTCTCAACCTCAGAAAGAGGCAAAGCCCACCTGCTTCTGAACAAATCTTGCCAAGAAAATCCCATGATAGGTTTGCCTTAAGGTTGCCATAAGCTGACAACAACTTGAAGGCATATAACAAAAACAAATATTTCAGAGGAAGGATCTGGCAAAACCAACCTGAGTATTATTTATTTATTTATTATTCCTTGCCTAAGAAAGCCCTATGAAATTCATGGGACCACCACACACACACACAAACACACACACACACAATGCTTAAAGATGCTTAAAGATGCTTAAAGCTACACCCTAGTATAGACTTTCCCCCTACTTAGCATTGTTTTAAACAAATTATTTTGAAGAATGATAAATAGGGAAAACATGGAGTTGAGGGAACTAGTTGTCCTCACTTTTTCCAGCCGTTTCACAACATGTTTCCTGGAATTTGCCTGAAAAGCATTAATTAACAACGGAAATTATGTTTAGAAACGTCACATATTTCACTCCTTATGCTAGCCTTCTCAGTGATTAGAAAAATATGTATCCATTTATTGCCTTTATTTAAAAAACTATAAAGTCTTCTACAACATTACTATAGATGAATTAGCAAGATGCAACATATCTGGTCTTTAAAATTAGAAGAAGATTTATGTCATTTCTATTCATAATTAGAACATTGTAATTCTGCTCCAAAAATTGGTAGGCATGGTCCAAAGCACTGTTGACCCTTAACAAACTGTTCTATTATTTTATCCCTGCATTGTCATGCAAACAAAATTAATAAGGTGCAGTCCTACAGATGTGTTGCAACTAAATCCTATTGAGCTTATGGGGACTTACTACTCAGCAGACATAACTATAAGAAAATAATCCACATTATATTTCACCTGTTGAAAGTATGACTGATATGTGTTTTAAAAGCTGCTTTGTAAATTGTTTCCAAGTTAATTTTAAAAAATGCAATTGCAGTTCCATAAGAACAGGCATACAAGGAGAACCAGGATCAAGCCTTTTGTCAGGAGGATTTAACATACCTACTAGGGGCTTGGCAAGGTAAAAGTATATGTATACAACATGAGAGATATGTTGAAAAACACATTGCTTCAAAACAGCACATTTGAATTTAAAATAGCTGTTATATTTGAAGAAGGAAGAGTGCTTCAGATCTGTCAGATGCCTCTGCCTTTATTATACTTTTATGCTACATTCCAACCCTAAGATCCTATTTTAAAGAGACTCCAAAGAACTGCAGGATTACATAACACATGAAAAGCAAGGGGGAGATTCAGCATTCAATACTCCATTGTCAAAAACCCTGTGTTATTATGCAAGCCATAAAGGATAAAAAAAATTATGGCTTTACAAGGTTGTCTGAACAGGGACCAGTACTTTCTCACATTTTCTTATTGAAATACAGCCATTAGACTTGGAGGGAGAGGCAAGGTCAGAAACCTTGAAACGGTACCATTGTTATCTTACATTCCCGAATCACCTGCAAAGATAGACACTCTCCTAATTATACAAGCTATACTCAAACCACAGTGCACACATCTTATTTTAACAGCATGCAGCAATTACAAGGGAAAGAACAGTCTATCAGGCTCCTTCGCTGTAGTGCCATTATGACCAGTACTCAGAAAGCAGATCACTTGATACTTTGGTTGATTCAAGAGCTCTCCAATGGTTGCCTACACAAGAATAAATCTCTAACATTATTAGGATTATATCAATTTACTTTTGAAATAAACACATATACACACACATCATCTCTTGTAATAGGATTGTTGTCAAAGATGGTAAAGGTACCATTAACAAACAAGGACGTTAATGGGATTTTAAAAGGACATAACCAGAAGCATCCAGGCATAAGCAGTCATATATTTACAAAGTTAACAGGTTTTTAATTTTAATCAAATATTATTTGAAAGCAAAGCAGACCAGATGAAATGCAAGCAAGCATACATACTTGGAAGAACCTGGACAGGTATACCTATCCAATCACCTGGAAAACTTCTACCAGCCTCAGCTATTTGTCTTCTAACCCTTTTTACTACTCATCAAAGCTGAGCTCTGTCTAGGGATACTGCTGGATTTTTGTCTGAGCAGAAATTTGGAACAGGATTAAGGAGACTGGCTTTGCAGAATGGCTGGCAGAAAAAAGATCACTGACAATTACTGTTACACGAGAACAGGCACATAAAAGGAAACAGAAGCAAGTTTAACAGGAGAATTTAACATACTGTTGGCTAGGGAAGAGAGCATCTGTCATTGCAGATCACTGGGGAATGCAGAATAAACTTCAGTACATAAATTGCAAAGCAGGAGGGTATGTTACACTGACTCCACCTCCTCCTTGTTATGTATGCAGACCCCTGCAAATGGAAAATGTCAGTGTACTGGCCACTTAACAATGGTGAAAGCAAAATATTAAAATCAGCTAAAGAAAAGGTTAAGCAATATTTAAATATACAGGTCAACTCCCATATGTGCAGTTCCAGTATCAAAATATGGTCTCTCTCTAGGTATTTACCAGGTCCTTCAACATGACTCTATGGTAATTTCTGATGGAAGTTACCACAGAGTCGTGCCGGAGATGCCTAGAGAGGTGGCCTCTCTAGGCATTTCCTAGGTCTTTTAACACAATTCTATGGTTTGCTATTACCCCCAGTTTCAAGTATGTGTGGCAAATCTGGGAAGGTATTCCTTTATGGACACAGCAAGCAACCTGTACAGTCAGACCCCCATGGGTACAGGAAACCACAGATAATAGCAAACCCTATTAAAATAAAGGACTTCTGGTATGAACATATAATAGAGTTGCGCTGAAGGACTTAGAAGATGCCTAAAGAGGATACCTCTCTAGACATATTCCAGTGCAACTCTATGGTATGTGTCCCTATTTTTTCAGCTGCAGATAACCGAAACTGTGGATATTGGTTCCACGGATACAGGGGTCCAACTGTATAGTGATTACTTAAGTAAAGAGCCTAAGAAGAAATAAATAAAATCCCTAAATAAAATGAGTTAGATCTATCTTTATTAGGACTATCAAGTGAATGGAGATTTTTAATTGATTAAGACTATCTCAGAGGTGGGTGGATCTCTGATGGTCTTTAAACAGAGGTTGGATAAAGAAAGCAGAGATACTGTTTCAAATAACATATATGGTTAGAGTGAAAGGACATCCTTAATATTTTATTTTTCATTATGAAATATGGAAAATTATATTCTTATAAATACCAATTGTATCCTGCAAGCTTAGATATATTCCTTACTTTATTTACAGTTGTCCCTTCATATTCGCTGGGGTCTGGTGGATACCAAAATCCACGACTACTCAAGTCCCATTGTATGCAATGGCATAGAAAAATTGTGTCCCTTATATAAGATGGCAAAATCAAGGTTTGCTTTTTGGATTATTATTTTTTTTTAAGAATATTTCCAAGCCGTGAATACTTAAATCCATGGATACCAAATCCATGGATATGGAGGGAGAACTGTATTTATTCTATCATATTGTATTTGTATGCTACCTTTCTCTCAAAATGAGAGGTGGGTCTTATTTCTGGTAACTATTTGGAGTTTCTTCTATCCTAATGTCCACTCCAACATCTCTCTATCTATGCTCTGTATCTGGGCTGATCTATTTACAACTTTCCAAGGACTAGGGAAATATGTGAAATGGAAGGTTCAGCATCTCTATAGTCTACATAAATAGGAATTAACAGTTCTATTGGTAAGTATACAAGAAGTCCAAGGGAGAGGCAGAAAAGTATTTCACCCTTATAACATTTGCATAGTCATAAGATAACAGGTTATCAATTTCCCTTTCAAATTCAAGCTGGGGCTCTCAGATGTGGCCCTGGAGTCAAGGAGTGAGAATGAGGTGGGTCCGGAAAAGCCTCCTTCTAAAATGAAAGGAAGTGGGTAACACTCCTCTCAATACAGAGCAGCCACACTAAATAAAAAGAGAGACCAAGATTGTTCAAACAAGCTTAACTTGTTTGTTAACTTGCGCCCTTTCCTGGCAGTTGGGGACCTTGAGACCATGGTACATGTTCTGGTAACCTCCTGTCTTGATTTCTGTAATGCACTCTACATGGGGCTACCCTCGTGCTTGGTCCAGAAACTTCAGCTAGTAAAGAATATGGCAGCCAGACTGGTCTTGGATACATCTAGAAGAGACCATATAACACCAATCTTAAGATCACTTCACTGGCTGCCCATTAGTTTCCGGGACCAGTACAAGGTGTTGGTTACCACCTTTAAAGCCCTAAATGGCTTGGGTCCAACCTATCTTCAGGACTGCCTCCTTCCTCCCAGAGGACCTTTTCGGCTATCGCTCTCCATGCACTCAGGTCCTCTGGCAGGAATCTGCTACAACCTTTAAAAACTAGGCTCTCTTCGACCTCCCACAGGACATTTTCGGCTATCGCTCCCAGATTATGGAACAGCCTGCCGGATGAAATCCATCATATTACCACCCTAAATAGCTTTTAAAAAGCTCTTACGATGGATCTCTTCTGGCAGGCCTTTCCTGAATACAAACCCGACCATCAGAAAGAAAAATCTAATTTAGCCCGATCTTGATACAGACATCTTTATTGTTTGTTTTTAGTATTTATTAAGTATGTTTTAAATTTTTGAATTATTTAATTGTATTTTAAGGGTGGGTGGGATAGAAGGTCATGAATGTATATTTTAAATGCTGTAAGCTGCCCCAATTGCATTTTGTAGAGGGGTGGGATACAAATAAATTTTATTATTATTATTATTATTATTATTAACTTTCAGGGACTCAAAGAGGAGTTGTTATTCTTAAAAAAACATAATTAGGGCCCATTCCACTGTCATCTGCACAAAACTGCATGAAAATACATATCTGGCAGCCATCAGTTTTTGTCCCAATCAAGAGATGGATGCATGAGCAAAAAACACTGAGAGCTTCAATGCTGAGTACATGAGACAGAAAATGTTGAATATACAAGGGACTGGGTGATTCGCTGTAAGAAAAGAATCTCCCCCCCCCCCGCCATTTCAATATCCTTAGAATATCCTGCCAAACCCATTAATTGCCACAAAATATAGTGGTGCCCACCAACTTGGATTGCTTTAAAAACAGATTAGACAAATTCTTGGAGGATAATGTCTGGGAAAGCCGCCAAGTCACAGTTGATAAAACAGCTGGCTTAGCAACAACTCAGTTCCAAAAACACAGTACCTTGTGTTGTCAATAGCAGTCCAGAGAGTCAGGAGTCCAGAGAGAGTGAAGAACAAAGAGGCAGTCCGAGGTCAAAAGGATTCCATCAGGTGGGTCAATGAAGACAGTCCAGGGTCAAGATAATCTGAGGTTTCAAGAAAGCAAGGTTCCAAGAGCCAGGAGAGTCAAAGGCAGAGGCTTCCTCCAGGGAATGCAGATAGCCTGAGACAAGGAATCCAGCATCTCCCCCAGCTGCTTATGTTGGCCCAGCTCCCACTCACAGCTGCTGGGTGATTAATGAGTATCTTTCGTTTAGCTTCTGAGAGTGTCGCAGCTACTCCCTTTCTGCTCTTCTTTGGCTAAAGGTAGGTACCTGCTCTTCTACCTTTTGCTGTTGCTCAACTATGTCTCCCAGGCTTGGACCCTGTGCTGGGGCAGGGCTAGGCTGCTGAGACCTGGTTTCCTCTGCATCAGGCAAAGCAGAGCTAGATTCAGCCTCAGCCTCCTCATCTTCTGACTCCTCAGAGTCCTGGCTGGCCATGACATCATTCCCCCCCCCCCATTATCCTCCCTCTCACCCAGAGGAGGACAAGGCCGGTCCGGGAAGTGGCGATGAAACGCCCAGACCAGAAGGGGAGCATGCACATCAGAGGCATCTTCCCAGGAGCGGTCCTCTGGTCCATAGCCCATCCAGTTGACCAGATACTGAAGACGGCCCCACCGGCGACAAGAGTCCAGGTCCGGGCCACCTCAAACTCCTGTTCCCCATCCACCAAAACCAGATCGGGCAGAGGTGTGGGACCAGCATCAGTATGAACCCCCGAAGCCGGAAGCAGTAAGGAATGATGGAAGACTGGGTGGATCCGCCACGTCCGTGGAAACTGGAGCCGTAAAGCCACGGGATTCACCTGGGCCATGATCTCGTAAGGCCCCACAAATCAGGCATCCAACTTCCGACACGGTCGCTGGAGTGGAAGATGGCGCGCGGACAGCCAGACCGAATCCCCCACATGCAAAGGAGGACCTTACTGCCGATGTCTATCCACGCCCCGCTTATACGCCTCCTTGGCCACCTCGAGCTGTTCCTGTAGCAAGGACTGGGCAGCCTGGAGTTCTTGGAGCCACTGATCTGCCACAGGGACCGCCGAGACAGGGGCCACAGCTGAATTCCTCACAAATGGAAGCTGCCGGTGGCAAAGAATGGCGTCTAATGGGTTGAGGCATGCACAGAGTTGTTATAGGTGAACTTGGCCAACGGCAGCAGGTCGACCCAGTTCTCCTGGTGGTAACTGGAGTAACAGCAGAGGTACTGCTCCAGCATCCCATTCGTGTGTTCGGACTGGCCATCGGACTCAGGATGGTGCGCCGAAGACAGGTGAGGCATGATGTCCAGGAGCTGCAGCACACTAGTCCAGAACCAGGCAGTGAACTGGGCTCCCCGATCGGAGACCACCCCCTCAGGAAGGCCATGGAGCCGGAAGATGTGCTGAACAAACATCTGGGCCATCTCCTTCACAGTGGGGAGGCCAGCGCAAGGCATGAAGTGAGCCATCTTGGAGGACAGGTCCACCACCACCCAAATGGTGGTACAGCCAGCAGAAGGGAGCAGGACCGTGATGAAGTCTATTGAGATGAGCTTCCAGGGCGCCAAAGGCATCAGCAGAGGCATCAGCAACCCCGCAGGTCACCCTGGATGATCCTTAGCAGGGCAACACACAGGGCACGTGTCCACGTACTGGGCCCCCTCCACACGGACCTGAGGCCACCAAAACTCCCGGGTGATGAGGTGCAGGGTCTTGCAAAACCTGAAGTGCCCCGCCAGCTTAGAATCATGGCACAACCGCAGGACCGTCTCCCGACAGGGGCCTGTTGGTACATAAAGGCGGCCCCAGTGATAGAGCAGGCCGTTTCAAAACTCAAAAGGAAAGGCGTCCCCCTCCACCAAATGCTGAGCTACGAACGGGGCCCGGCTCTGGAGGTCACGGATCTGGTCTAGCAGTGTAGCATCTCTCAGAGAGGCAGCAAAACTCTCTGGGCGCAGAATGGTGGACCGAAGCTCTCCCTCTGGTTCTGTGACATACTCTGGCTTCCGGGAGAGAGCATCGGCCTGCCGATTCTAGGCCTGAGAAACATACTGGAGCTGGAAATTGAAGTGGACAAAGAACAGGGACCACCGCTTCTGCCTCTGGGACACCTTCTGGGCCGTCTGGAGATGCTCTAAGTTCCTGTGGTCGGTGTGGACCAGGATGGGATGAGCTCCCCTTCCAATAGATGCTGCCACGTGTCAAAGGTGGCCTTAATTGCCAACAGCTCCTTCTCCCAAATGGTGTAGTTGCATTCAGGAGACACCTGATGGGAATAAAAGTCGCAAGGCAACAGGCGTCCCTCGGCCCCCATGGGCTGAAGCAACACAGCCCCAATAGCCACATCCGAGGAATCCACCTCCACCCCAAAAGGCATCTGTGGGTCAGGGTGCTGCAGGATTGGGGCCAACGTGAACCTCTCCTTCAGGACCTCAAACGACTTCTGGGCGGCAGGTGTCCACTGGAAGCGGGCCTTCCCTCGCAGCAATTGGGAAAGAGGGCTCGCCAGGGCTGCATAATCGGCGATGAATTTCCTGTAGAAGTTTGCAAACCCCAGGAACTGCTGGACATCCTTCCTGCAGCGAGGAGTTTGCCATGGTAACACCGTCTCCACCTTGTAGTTGTCCATGGCCACCCCCTGGGCGGAGACTTGGTAACCCAGGAAGTCCACCTCCCAGAGGTCGAAGGCATACTTTTCCAACTTGGCGTAGAGATGGTGCTCCCAAAGGCGCTGAAGGACGGCACGAACATCAGCGTCATGGACAGCCTGGCTGGGGGAATAAATCAAAAAGTCATCCAGGAAGATGATCACAAAGCGATCTAGATAGTCCCGGAAGACATGATTGACGAAGTGCTGGAAGATGGTTGGGGCATTACATAGGCCAAATGGCATGACGGTGTATTCATAATGTCCATACATGTCTTCCACTCGTCCACGGCCCTGATCCTCACCAAGTTATAGGCCCCTCTGAGGTCCAACTTAGTGAAGACCCCGGCATGGCAGAGTGGCTCCAACAGTTCCAGGATCAGCAGCAAGGGATACCGGTTCCTGATGGCGACCTGGTTAAGGGCACGGGCATGGTAGTCATTGCAGAGATGTAGCTCCCCACACTTTTTCTTCACTAACAGCACAGGGGCGCCTGCAGGAGACTTAGAAGGGCAGATAAACCCCTTCTTGAGGTTCTTCTCCAAGAAATCCCTCAGAGCTGCCAGCTCAGGCTCTGAGACGGCATAGAGGCATCCCGCCTGGATCAGGGACCCAGGTATTAAGTCAATCACACAGTCATAAGGTCTGTGCAGCGGGAGCCGATCCGCCTCCTTCTTGTCGAAGACATTGGCGAAATCCCGGTATTTCTCCGGCAGCGTCACCGAGCACTCCTTGGCATCTGTTGCCACTGCCACCAGGATCCACTCCGCCCAACAGTGCTCCTGGCAAAACTCAAAGGTGAACAGAACCTCCCACCGGGCCCATGAGATGTGTTACAGGACCGGACCGCAGGAGCCTCCCATTGATAGTCTCTATGGATCTAGGCTCGGCTAGGGCCTCCAACGGTATCTGATGACTGGTAGCAAACCCCAAGTCCATGAAATTGTTGGAGGCTCCCAAGTCTGTCATGGCTGCCAGGGGAACAAGCTCCAGGGAAGGCAGTCTAAGGTTAGCCACCACCAACAATGGGTCTTCGCTGCAGGTCATGCTGGGAGAAGCAGGTTCTGGAGATGCTCCCAGGTGGTGAACCTGCTCTACACCTGGGACTGCCCGTTTCCCAGCAGTGGTGCTCGGTGTCCCTTGGCCGAAAATTTCTGGCAAAATGCCCTGAGAGACCACGGTACAGGCAGAGCCCCTCTCTCCTCCTTTGTTCCTTCTCAGCCCCGGTGAGCTGCGGCCGAGCCCCTCCCAGCTGCATTGGTTCTTCTGCAGGCCCGGGAGGGGCAGCCATAGGGGAAGCTGCTGGCGTCTGTGGTGCAACCACTGGACGAGAGGGTGGGTTGGATCGCCTCGCCTGCCTGCGAGCTGAGAGGTGGCAGTCTATGCGTGTTGCTTCAGTTATCAAGGCAGCTAGTGTCTGGAGGCTCTGAGCGGGCCAGCTCATTCAAAATGGGGTCTGCCAAACCCCAGGGAAACTGGACCTGTAAGGCACTCTGATTCCAGGTCAAGTCCTGGGCTAGGAGACAGAAGGCAGTGGCATATTCGGCCACAGAGCCTTTGCCTTGCTGGAGGGTTTTAATCCGGTGCTCAGCAGCTTCAGTTTTAACAGGATCTCCCCAGGTAGCTCTCATTTCTTGCAGGAAGTCCTGCAAGCTGTTGAGGACTGGACTATCCTCGTTCAAAAAGGAGTAGTCCATTTAATGGCAGGATCAGCTAACAGACTGATAATGAAAGTCACTTTGTGAGTGTCCATGGGGAAATCAGCCCCTCCGATTTTGAAATGCAGCTTGCAGTTTGTTATAAAACTGTCCAATAGTGCTCTATCACCAGAAAACTTCTCAGGCAGGGCGATGATAGATTTCCCCCGGGGTCGGGGTGGGGGTCGATACTGTAGTGCATCCAAGTCCTGGGTTAATTGCGCCAGCTGGGCTGCTAATTGCTGGTTTTGAGATAAAAGTTCCTGGATCACAGCAGACTCGGCCATCTTATCAACTTAATTGGGTCTCAGGCTATTCGGTCCGGGAAAGCCGCCAAGTCACAGTTGATAAAACAGCTGGCTTAGCAACAACTCAGTTCCAAAAACACAGTACCTTGTGTTGTCAATAGCAGTCCAGAGAGTCAGGAGTCCAGAGAGAGCGAAGAACGATGAGGCAGTCTGAGGTCAAAAGGGTTCCGGCAGGTGGGTCAACGAAGACAGTCCAGGGTCAAGATAATCCGAGGTTTCAAGAAAGCAAGGTTCCAAGAGCCAGGAGAGTCAAAGGCAGAGGCTTCCCCAGCGTCTCCCCCAGCTGCTTATGTTGGCCCAGCTCCCACTCACAGCTGCTGGGTGATTAATGAGCGTCTTTCTTTTAGCCTCCGAGAGTGTCGCAGCTACTCCCTTTCTGCTCTTCTTTGGCTAAAGGTAGGTACCTGCTCTTCTACCTTTTGCTGTTGCTCAACTATGTCTCCCAGCCTTGGACCCTGTGCTGGGGGTTCCTCTGCATCTGGCAAAGCAGAGCTTGATTCAGACTCAGACTCCTCGTCTTCTGACTCCTCAGAGTCCTGGCTGGCCATGACAGATAAGACTATACACATCTACTAATCATGGAATCTATTTATTTATTTATGCATGTATGCAATTTATATGCCGCCTTTCTCCTGAAGCGGGACACAAGGCAGCGCATAAAACAACTAAAATCACAGTTAAAACCAATTAAAATTAAAAGCATACAAAATAAAAAATAGAAACAAATAAAAATATAAAAAACACAACCGATAAAAGCTCCACAGGCGCAGTTATATATCAAAGGCCTAGTTGCATAAAAATGTTTTTGCCTGCCAGTGAATCAAAAGCAGGGAGGGGGACAGCCTAGCCTCCCACAGGAAGGAGTTCCAGAGGGTGAGAATAGCCACTGAGAAGGCTCTCTCTCGTGTTCTCTATGTAGTTTCTAGTATTAGTATTGGAAATATATTAGGAAAAACACACAACACATATACTGTAATTTCCAATATTAGAGCACTACTCATGTGTCTGTCATGCTGGAGAACATGAGTGGACAGCTACTGATGTCCTCACGTCCTGAACTTGAGCTTGCACAAGGCATCTGGTTGGTCACTATGGGAAGGTGTGCAAGACTAAAGACTTCAGATCTGTTACAACATCATTCCTCTTACATCTAGGTTTAAAGTAGACATGGAAGATCCCTTAGAACAGACTGACCAGAACTGTTACACACTTCACTTTAGATGACAAAGAGAATGTTTTAGACCTCAGGAAGAAAGAAAGAAAGTGAAATTTGACATAAACATTTTGCAAAAATTCATATATGCTTTGATTCAAATGATGACAACCCCCCCCCAATACTCCCTTTGCAATTATCACAACATTTTCAGTGGCAAAGCACAGCATGACTTCTCCAGAGTTAAAGAGGAATTCACACAGTTTAAACTTAAATGCTACTATTTCTGAATGAGTATTTGACTTGGTATTTTTTTAAAAATCTGTTATCTGAAATATTACTTTCTATAAACATGGTCATCTTTATTTCATAGAGATTGGGTTATAACAATTGAAACCTAACAGGAAAATTTTATTACTGCCATTACAGGACTTTCAGAAGAGTTATTTTATTTAACAGTTTATCCATTCATTTTTTCCTGTTTTGGCTTTTGAATGATGGCAATCATATCCCCATATGATAAACAAGGAAAGTAAAATAAACTAAAAGTATAGATATTCTTGTACTGTAACAGAAGCAACTGTATGTGGGGTTCATATTAATATGATACTTCTTGAGTCGTATCTTTTTCTGTTCTGAGATAGCTATAAACAGGAGTGGTGAAATTCTCGTACAACATTCTCCAGAACTGCATGGTATATATTGCTATGTTCAAAGAGTTCACTGTTTTTGTTTTGGACTGGATCCAGAATGACTTTTGCTTTAACTGATATGGGTCTTCTTTGGATCTGAACTTTTTTCAGCACACAGAATTTATTTTTTAAACAAAACCCCTTCTGGCCTTGCTGACAGGATCTTCTTCTGCAGTGCTGCTCAACCTATATGATGTGGAAGGCCAGCAATTTTTCACCCCAATTTGCCAGGGACCAGTACCATATTTTTTCCCATTGGTTACATCTGCTTCATTCTTTCCCAGAAACTTGCCTGGGACTAGCAGCTGATGGCTCATGGTCCAGCACAAGTCCACAGACCACCTCTTTGAGTAGCACTGTTCTACTCCACATCATTTATAAACCCATCTTTATTTGTCCAGCGATCCACTCCCTACATCAATTTCCCTTTACCAGTAGCTCATCATACACTTACATCTATGTAAACAGTATAACTTTCTGGGTCAAAACTCAACTTTCAGTGTGCATTTACATTACATCCAAGACTGATGCTGAACAGATGTATATGATGACGGATTGCAATGTAAAGGAGGGTAACAAGGAAAACCACTACAAGTTGTATGTAGCTCCAAGTCTGTGTACTGAATACCACAAGACATCAAAATATAATGCTTTTCCTTCTAAAAATCATAAAAATCATCATGTATTCTGAGCCCAGAAGTTAATTTTCCATTCCCCTCTTTTTGCACAGAAATATTTTTATATTGACATACACCTACCTATAAGATACACTTGGGTTAAATGTCTGATAATCTGCATTTTCTTTACACATGAAACATAGCTTCCTACACCCTGAATTTCTGCTGTGTTATGTCTCTAGAATTCACCATGCTTAGTTGATGGGAAACTAGACTGGCATTCTATGAAATTTAAATACATGCTGCCGCCTGCAGAAAGTGGTGCATCATTTAGCTCATACTTAACCTTGTGAAGCAGCAAGTTCTGTCTGCTTTCAGTACTTATTGAGGAATAGATGGAAAAAGCAATCATAGTACCAAGTAAACATGCTTAACTAAGGAGGCAATAATAAACAGGGGCAATGAATGAGCATGCAGCTTTTAAACTATTATGCACATCAGTATGAGATACTACTTTAATCAATGAAAATGCAGTAGATAAGGAAAACTGTTAATTCATAACCTCAATTTTGTTTTTATGTCTGCTTTTAATTTGTCTGACATCACTTTTCCTCATTATGTAGCTGGCAAAAATAATTAATAAGATAATTAATAATTAATAAATAAAATAATTAATTAAAAGGAAGTGCTATTTTAGCTGTAAGAGTCAGTGTGGTGTGGTGGTTTGAATGTTGGACTAGGACACTGGGAATCCAGGGTTCAAATCCCTGCTCCGCCATGCAAACCTACTGGGTATCCTTGGGCAAGTCACACTCTCTCAGCCTCAGAGGAAGGCAAAGGCAACCTCCCTCTGAACAAATTCTGCCAAGAAAACCCTGTGATAGGTTTGCCTTAGGGTCTCCATATGTCCGAAATGACTTGAAGGCGCACAACAACAATAATTTTAGCTGTGGAAACCCATCAATAATATAACCTAAGAAGGGTTTACCATGAGAATTACAAAAAAAGGCAGGGTTTTCAAAGAAGTAGCTGTGTTAGCCTCTTGCAGCATAAAAAGGAAGGAGGAGGAAAATAAAAAAGAAATGTGACAGCATCTTTAATATGATTTTTTTTTCTTTTTGCATGAGTTTTCATGGATATAAACCCATTTCTTGGAATAAAGTACTGAGTGGTATTAAGGCCTCAGGTAGGAAGCATATTTACCTAGTGTGTGAGTAGGATATACCATAATAGGAGCATATCTTTACATTAGTTAATTAGTGTTGATGTGTGAAAGCAATGGTATCTGCTTACCAAAAGTATGTTTCCTTGGGTTCAAAACTCTCTCTGAGAAGATTCCTTTTGTTATATGTGAGTAGCAAGGACTCTTGTATTAATATATTTAGTGTGCCATGAATCAATTATCTTTGTTCATACCTCTGCCAGTGGACTGGAATTTGTGAATATAATTTAATCCAGCAGTTTCTCTTTCTAGTCTTCATTTGTAATTTCCTTGTTCAAAGACAATGGTTGCTGACATGTTTGTGTGCACACTACAGTGGTCCCCAACCTCCCACCTCCCAGATCAAGAGTACTGCATTACATGTGTATTAAACAAAAGGAAAAATATGTGCTCACTACTGCTATTGGTTCTTACTGATTCTTTGTGTTCCAGGAAAACAACAACAAGGACCACAAATCACCATTACTGTGGGTACAAATTGCTTGCATGTGTACTAAAGGGCTCAACTCTCTGGTCAACATAAGGAAAATAGTACTGAGAGGACACTGGAAGGATTACCATATATACTTGAGTATAAGTTGAGAAATTTTAGCCAAAAAATTGACACAAAAGACTTGGGTTGACTTAGTCACATATCAATGTAAGTACTGTACCTTAACTCTTACCAAAAAAAAGAACCACCCCCTTGTCTGAGTAGAGTGGCAAAAGGTGAGAGAAAGACAAGAAAAGGAAACTATTCTGCCAGTCACCGACACTGTATTTGGAGAAGGGTGAAAGGCGAGAGCTTAAGTCTGTTCCAGGACAACCTAAAAGAAGCACTGATCCCCTCTACTCTCTCTGCCATGGCACCGCTTCTGGCATTTTTGAATGCCTGGGTGGCAAAATGGTGGGTCTTTGGTGCTTTCCTTCAAAGGAGTGCTGAGAGGAAGAGTGGGAATGTGGTGTTGGCAACAGCGTTGGCACCAGGGCACTCTGCTGGTTGAGCAGCTGCATGACAGCAATGAGCGCCTTTGGCGCCAGCTCTTGGGTGACGTTCAGCAACCCCATGACGGCTTCCCAGTCCGGCCCAATCCTTCCCAGTCCGGCCCACCTCATCTCCTCACTCCACCCTTTCTGCACCAGCCAAGCCTGGAGATCCACGGGAGCACTTTCGCAGCCTCATCAGACCCAGCTGAAAGATCAAAATCCATAATTTTGGCTCCAAAACCTGCCCTCAATTTAAACACAAGGATGACTTACACACAAGTATATACAGTATATCTCACCACCATGTATGAACAGTGCTAGGATTTAGTATTAAGTTTCTCGTGTTAGCAGATTTCAAGAGATATATAGTACGACCCACAAATCCACAGGAGGTATGTTCCTGGACTTACCATGGAAGCATGGAACCGCAGATAATAGCAAACCCTATTGAAATAAATGACTTCTGGCCCAACTTCCAGTGGAAGCATACCTTAGAATTGCACTGAAGGACCTAGAAAATACCCAGAGAGGACATATTTTTTTCAGACATGGGTAAGTAAAACCATGGATATGGGTCCCGTAGATCCAGGGGTCATATTGTACCACTAGCAATGTAGTGGCACTGGAATCATGTCAGGTATATTCTGGTATAGCATTATACTGGCATATCTCCAAATATCACATCTATACCTCTCTTTCAAGGGAGAAAGAGGCTTAGTCTAAATCCTAAACAATCAGGTCCTTTTCACACTGTGCATTATAGATGAGACTTTGACACCATTTTAACAGCTGTAACTGCATCTTATGGAATTCTGGCATTTATACTTTGGGATGATGATAGGGAATTCTAGTGTTGTACTTCAGGGGAGGGGGACTAGAGCTCTCTAAAAAAGAATTCAAATATTTTACAGACATACACATCCCAGGATCCCACAGGACAGAACCATGACAGTTAAAGTCAGATAACATAGCATGGTGTAGTGGTTTGAGCATTGAACTACAACTCCGGAGACCAGGGTTTGAATCCCCACTCAGCCATGGAAACCCACTGGGCGACCTTGGACAAGTCATACTCTCTTAGTCTCAGAGGAAGAGAAAGGCAAACCCCATAATAAAATGTTGCCAAGAAATAAAATTTTGCCATAAAAATTTGCCAAGAAAACCCCATAATAAGTTCACCTTAGAGCTGCCATAAGTTGGAAACAACTTGAAGACACACAGTAACAAAGTAGGATAAAAATAATAGTGTGAAGGGGTTCTAACACTCCATTCCAACACACTCCCTCGGAGCGTGGTGGGGTCTCCTTCCTTGGAGGACTTTAAACAGAGGCTGGATAGCCATCTGTCGGGGATGCTTTGATCGTGATTTCCTGCATGGCAGGGAGATGGACTGGATGGCCCTCGTGGTCTCTTCCAACTCTGCAATTCTATGATTCTACTGTTGCTGTTAACTGTCCTCAAGTTGGCTTTGACTCATGGCAACCCCATGGATGAGAGATCTCCAAGACCCCCTTGCCCTCAACCACCCTACTTAGGTCCTGAAGGTTCAGGTCTGTGTCTTTTTTTATTGTGTCTATCTACTTAGTGTGTCTTCTTCCTCTCTTTATTGTTCCCTCCACCATTCCTAGCATTATTGACTTTTCTAGTGAGATGTTCCTTCTCGTGATGTGTCTGAACAGCTACAACCTCAATTTGGTAATCTTGCCTTCTAATGAGATTTCAGGCTTGATCGATTTGTTTGTCTTTTTGGCCATCTGCAATATCCTCAGCGCTCTCCTCCAACACCACATCTCAAATGAGTTATTTTCTTCTTCATTTCCACTTTCTTCACTGTCCAGTTCTCACATCCATACATGGTGATGGGAAATACAATGGTTTGAATGATCCTGACTTTAGTTCTCAGTTTTATATCTTTGCATTTTATTATAATGCCTTCCCAGTCCCAGTCTTCTTCTGATTTCGTGGATGTCCTTCCCAGTCCCAGTCTTCTTCTGATTTCGTGGATGTAGTCTCCATTCTGGGCTATAACTGATCCAAAGAATGAGAATTATTTCACTAATTCAATTTCCTTGTTGTCTATTTTGAATTTGTGTAGATCTTCTGTGGTCATTATTTTTGTTTTCTTACTGTTCATCACTAAGCCTGCTTTTGTGCTTTCTTCTTTAACTTTTCTTAGTAGTTGCTCTTAAGTCTTTGTTTTCTGCTAGTAGTCTCATATAAAAAAATTGTACTTTCAGAAAAATAGGATGTATGTTTTACTTGCAGAAAACCAAATGTTCAATCCTTGACACTTCTAGTAAAAAGGGTGAGGTAGCAGGTGATGTGCAGAAGACCTCCACCCAAGAACCTGGAAGGCTACTGTTAATAAGTGTATATAATACTGGCTTAGATGACCAGACACTCTGATCTGTTATAAGGCAGCTTTCTTTGTTTTTATGTGGGATATCTTAAAAACACTACAACTGGGTGTCTGCTAACATCTCCCTTTCCCTCACACACAAAATATGTTTCCACTTTATCATCACCACCATGATGACCATCTCTGTATCCAGTCATAACATACCTTCACACATACCGTATATTCAGTTGCTCAGATGATGGTCCCATGCTGTGTTCCTTATGACTTGCTGGCCTCATGTCAAGAATGCTTAGTGCACACAAGGGGAACTATGACGCAAGGGCACTTTACACAAAAAGGGAGACATTTTCAGAAATAGCCTAGTCTGTGAACACACAGGAAGAAGAAATTGCTAATACTTGTCTATTCAGAACTCAGGCACTGTGTCTCAGGTTTCCAAACAAAAAAAACCACTAGGATCTTGAGCTCCAACTGTGGATGCACAAAAGAATCAGGCCAAAGTTAAGCAAAGGAAAAGGGAGCATACATTTCAAGTATGACTGCTGGAAATCCATTCTTGGAACTGGGTACCAGCCACAATGTGTTAACTAAATACTCCTTAAAATAAAAGCCATCATGCTGGATCAGACTAATTGGCTGTCTAGCCCAATATCCTTTGTGCCAGAGTTGACAACCTAGATGATTATGGTAAGCCCAAAAGCAGCACACCAAAACAATAAGTGCTGTTCTCCAGGTTGGCATTTGGAAATAAATTCACTGATATAAATACCAACAACTGAACTTGTTTAATTAAGCACCAATGACTCAAACAACAAGTTAACTAACAATAACTTGTTAATTAAGCCAGCAGTGCTGGGCCAGACCATGAGATTTGCACAGAATGCCATGCAGGTTGTCATTCCCACTCCCAATCAAGAAGAGCAATCTGCAAAGATCAGTGGGAGAGCACAGGTTCTGCATGCAGGAGCCAGGGATCCTAAATTCAATTGGTGGTATCTTCAGCTGTAATGGTAAGTATCTAAAAAGCCTAATTGTTCTCTGTACCCATCTTATCTTAATTGTATAACTAAGAGGAGGGGAGGGAGGCATAAAAAGTAGAATGGGTTAAATGACACTTGGTTATCTGCTATACTGCTTTCAAAGGTAAAGATAAAAGCTGGCAACCTTATCATCTGCCCTGCCTCTCCAGTATATTGAACCTACAATGGTATTCAGTAAACTGCTCATTCGGCTGCAGTTACTACTTCTTAATACTATTGTGCAGCCTGGTTTCTTCCTTGTTTCAGGATGGAACTCTGAATGGGAGAGGGTCCAGAGGAGTTATCTGCTATAGGGACTCGCAGTTTCACCTGTTGGCTACTTGAGATTCGGCAAGGTAAAGCTCCAAGTTATTGCTGTTGTGATTAATCATGCAGTCAGAGAGCAGAATGAGACATGGATAGGAAGAACTGCTGAAGAGCATCAAGAGGTCCAGGCAATCCAGCAAAGGTACTGAGTATCTGAGAGCAAGAGAGAGAAAAAGCTAGACCTATATGGCTGAGTATGAGATGCAGGCAAAACGTCAGAAAGAAACTATTCCAGAAAACAGCCTCACAGCCCAGAAAAAAACCAAAGAAAATCTATGGAAGCCGGCCATGAAAGCCTTCGACTTCACATGGTTCACAAATACATGATACAATTTCCTCCTGTCTTCTGCTATGGGTCCAAAGTTAGAGAGCTGCTCTGTTGGAGTGTGCAGTTCTAACTCTGCCTGCTCCACACACCCATTTCACCTCCAGCACAAATAGACTGTTAACCAGTGTGCAAAAAATAAATTTGTTTGAAATCCTATAATTTCCCTGGCAAGCTTCAGAGTGCTCTATAGAGAAGGCCACATCATCTTATGCAAGAATATACCGGTAGCTGTGACTTGGCTAAAATTCCCTAAAGGCACTAGATCTCATCTTATCTTGGAAGCTAAGTAGAGTCAGCCTTGCTTAGTACTTGTATGGGAGACTGCCAAGGAATACCAGGTGCTGTAGGCTATATTTCAAGGAAGGAACTGGCAAAACCACCTCTGAGTATTCCTTGCCTAAGAAACCCCTATGAAATTCATGGGTTCTCCATGTCATACAATCAACTTGAACGCATACACGCATAGTTGTGACTTCCCTTGCCACTTGCCCTATTTCTTCTCCAGAGAAAGGATCCTTCTCCTCAAAATGAATACAGTATTCCCTCTCCAGAAGGACTTGAACTCTTGTGCCAGTATATTCCTTGGTTTATCATGCATATCTGCTCCCAGCTAAGTTGTATAGGGGCTGTACTGGACTGCTCTCTTGCCTGATTGCCATTCATGTTTACTCTCTGAAGTCTGTATGTACAAGTGGGATAAGGAGATTCCAACTACTGTGTACAGGAACACTGGAGCATCTCAGTTTTGGGTTCCTACTGTATGAACTATAGCAGCTGTTGGTGAATATTAGCAATTGGTCAAAGTGCAAGGCAAACCAGAGGAGTTGATAAGAAAGTGTGGAAAGAAGAAACATGAGCAATGAACATTTGAGAAACTCAAGGACCAATCTGAAATGTTTCTTTTATACTTTTTTTTTAGCCATGACCCACAATAAACTGCAGACAGGCCATGGTTTTGAGGAAAACAGCTTGCTGCATTATCTGAAATGCTTTTGAATGGACTACAATGAACCAACTGACCTGTAAGCAATCTGTGTCAGTGTGATAAACTTTATTGTGTGTAGCCAAAGGCTTTTACAATACATGAAATAATTAATGAAACATTTAAAAATAGATATACAATGTTAAAAATATTAGACAATGCTTTAAAACCATTTTCAGGTTCCTGTAAAACCAATGAATAAGAAAGCATAAAGGTAATACTTAAACTACAATATGTTCCTTAATGAAACAAGCGCATAGTTTCTTAAATGCCAATGCAAATTGGGCTATGAATATGTGAAAAATAGCCAAGTATTGTAAGTAATCAAATGTTAGAAAACTGCATTCACATCTCAGACATCATGTATATCAAGCTAAAACTAAACATCCTGTTCACAAGAGGCATTATGATGCTAGCACATAACATAAACATCTCTTGTGAAAACATCTCTTGTGTTTAGTTTCAGCTAGATATGACCAGCTAGAGTTTTCTAACACCAGTACTGCTTAGAGATCAATTGGCTCTAGTTGGGGACACTTAGGCACTTAACTAAAATTCCAGCTTGCAACAGGAACCAGTTTTGCCACAATAGTGACTGCCTCAGAGCAAATGCTTACATGTTCTTCACTATACTTACTCTCCATTTATGGTATGCTATGGTAGAAATGTGACAGAGAATGGGCAGATAAATGTTCTAATGAAATGGCTAGACTAGGCAACCTCTCAAAACCTGTGGCTATCTGGGTAATCCACATGATAAACCCTAGAAAACCTACTGAGAACTGGATGCATAAAACAAAACACATTGTTTGGTGTCCTTGTCATTCAGTTTTCCATTCATTATTTGATGAAAAGTTTAGCCTACATTTTTCAAAGCATGCAAATTAAGTTGTACAAAACTATATCAAACATAAGTAGCTCAGAAAACCAGTCCTGTGGAGAAGAATTCCAGATTTCATGAAGAAAATCAATGTGTGCAGTTCTGTGGGTCAGGTTAAGGAGAAGTCCAAACTAGAGTATTAAATCTATGCCTACAGGCTTTGTAACAGTAGGTGACATTTGTTCAGAAGCTACCTCAATCATGCAAGGGAATACTCTACTTTATAGCCTCAAACAACTTTAAATCCCATCTTTCCACAGGTTTTCACCAAAAACATTCTTTTAAAAATACCTTTCTTACAAAGGTCATCTCCCCGATTCCCACACCCCAAACTATATTACTCATAACCATAAGGAATGCATAGAACAGTGTTATTAAAATTGACCTAAGTGGCCTGCCAAGACATATAGGTAAGAATTTATGGTGTTGTCCACAAAAGGAAACAGGGATTACTACAGGTATTTCATAAAATTCTGGTGCAAGATATTCTTAGCACTCCCCCATATCTGGAATTCCTATGTCCAGACCACAAACAGAGACATGTCCTGCCAGAAGATTCCTATCAGTGAAAAGTGCGCCCTAAGATATTCAAGGGATCCTAAGATATTCACAATAATGTGGTTGCTCAAAAGGAATCAGCATGGATCTCAGGTATTTATTTTATTTTTTATTTTTTGGCCATACATATAGCCAGGCCTTTGCACTGTGAAAATTGGCATTCCAATAAAATGGTCAGACTCTATGGTTGGGTTTTGCTAATATAGTATTCCCAGTCTGGTCAAATTGCCATGTGAGGTCAGGCAAGAACTTCTTCTAGTATTAAGTCAGTTAGAAATTATTGCTGTATTTGCTGTTGTTTTGGTAATTCCTTGATCAAATGATTTGTTCCATCATAAATATTTATTTGCTGAGCAATGACATTTTGTACAGCAGTCCTTCTGCTCTCCCACTGTGTTCAGGATTATGTATGTTGATGTATGGGGAGTTGAACTAACTGCTTTAAGGCAACATGGCTACCATTTCATTCTTCCCTGCTGTAAAAGTACAAGGAAACCATGTAGGTATTAAAGAAAACAAACACAGAAATGTAACCACAAGATGGTAGTTTAATTCATCCCAGAGCCTTGAGGGTAAATTATTTTCTCCACTGAGTGAGTCCCTAATGGACAAAATTCAGCACTGTCGAGTTATCCAAGTGTTAAATGCTTCCATCCAGTAGCAAAGAATAACAACACACCAGACTGCACGCTAGACACAAACCAGAGATGAGGGTTTATGCAATCACAGGAAATTGGTTCTATAATGTAAAGTTACTTTTAAAAGGGAAGTGTTATGCAATATTTAAGACATGTTGTGCGCATGTCAAAAAGTACAATTTACTAGAATAAGTTAAGAGTTTTCTCAGCACTGACATGTTGTCCAATGCTCAATATACCTAGTTAAGCTAGCACAGAAACATTTAAATAAGTTGTATGTTATTGTTTCTTTGTATTTTCTATTTCACTTCTGTGTTATGAAACATGAAACAAATTGGTGTAAATACTCATACTTGCCTCCTGTGTATGTATGCACATTCATAGGGTTTTCTAATACTCAGAGGTGTTTTTGACAGTTTCCTCCTCTGAAATATAACCTACAACATCTGGTATTTGTTGATGGTCTCCCATCCAAGTACTAACCAGAACTGATTCTGCTTAGCTTCCAAGATCAGATGGGATCTGGTGCCTTTAGGGTATTTAGGCTCTTACATTCTCCTTAATGCCATCTATCAGGGATGCTTTGATTGTGTATTTATTGTTTTTAATTGTGATTTTATATCAGTTGGTTTTAATTTACAATTGTTTAATATTTTTTATGGGGGAGGGTGGGGTGGGGGGTGTTTGGGGATTTTATCTGTATTGTATTTTAATTTTTGTAAGCCGCCCCAATTGTTTTAACAGAGGGGCGGGGTATAAATAAATTTTATTATTATTATTATTATTCCTGCATGGCAGGGGGTTGGACTGGATGGCCCTCGTGGTCTCTTCCAACTCTACAATTCTACGATTCTATGATACTTTCCAGTAGTTATGATGCTATTTGTCAATGGTGATCCAGATTTTTACAGAAGAATAATTTAAACCTCTAGAGCACTGATGTGGTCAGCCTTAGCTATAGTTAGAAAACAAGGGTTATAAGTAAGACTAAGTCTAGATGCAATTTATAATGATAAATAATTTATTTTGCAATTCATAAAAATGAACATGACATAATGTGAGTCCAAATATTAGAAACAAATTGAAAACCCCTTTCTTTAGAAAAAGAGAAAAAAAGAACCTTTCAAGTCACAGCTACCCAAGTCTGTAATAGTCAGTTGCTAACAATCATTTGGTTTTGTTCAGGGATGCATGATCCTGCAGGTGTTGGATTGCAATTCCCATCAACTCTAACCATTGGCTAGGGCTGATGAAAACTGAAACCCAGCAGTTTATGAAGGGCCACAAATTCCCCACCCTGGATAACCAGGCTAAAATAAATCCGATTAAAGGGAGAAGTCAATAGTCCAGTGGTAGGCCACCAGCTCATCTACATTTTGTCTCTGGTAAATTCTCAAGTCCAAACTACGTATTATATTATTCAGACCTTTTCAATGTATTAATGAAACTAGCCAATTCTATTTGGGGACAGGGAAGTATACAGGCCCCTGGTCTGGAACATGCTTCAAACAAATTGAGAGGTTTTCTGCTTAAGATCACCCCCTCCTTGGCTGCAAATCCAAAAAGGAAGGAGTAGCAAGTTCTGTACAGAGGCATACTACAGGATCTTTTATTATAAACAAAACAGACTTGTGTCATATAATATGGTTTGGATATCAGCTGTACATACATACATCCATGTAAACTGTATGAATACTTCTTAGTGACAACACATGAGGAGCTATAAGATAATGGTCATGAAGCAATCTTGAACCCCTTAGACCCAAGTGCCATGAAAGATATCTGTTGAAGACACCACTGGCAGTCATTTGCACTATACTGTATATTTTAACAAGTGACTGCAGTTTCTTTTTGTATGCTTGTTGGACTTTTCAGGTAGATAATACACATTTGTTGCACTGATTTGAATGGCATGGGCTACATTCATAAATATCCATTTCCAGTCACAGCAAGATCAAAAACTAAGCAACGTCTCATGTAAAGGACTACCTTCTCCAAAGGCTGCAGACTCAGAATCAAGATTTGAAGTTTATACCATAATATTAGAAAATCAATTACATCCACATTCCGAAATGCATTTATGAATAGATTTGGCAATAATTCTGCAGTAAATATTTTGCCAAAAGCCAACTACACATTTATAACAAATTCTGCACACAGATATATTTATGCACCAAAAACCAGACTGAGGAGTACAGGTTTCCTAATTTTTCAAATATTTCAACACTCCATGGATCCCTTTATCTCCATTTAAACTTAGTGCAAGTAAAGAGGCAAATGACTGTGTTATGCATAGACCGATGCATATTATCCTCATGTTGTATGGAGACCTGAAAGCTTTCCAAGCTCTAGAACATCAGGAATACTGAATGATGATTTGAAAATTAAATATAGCACTGACCTGAACTCAAAAACTCAGGTCAATACATCTGAATCCTGAATGCAATATCAACATACTGAATGAACAACATTGTAACAGTAAATTAAGCTCAACATTGAAAAACTGATGAAAATCACATGACACTTCAGGAACTACAGTTGCAAAACCCTTGTGAAGTATTTGGCCAGCAAGAAAGCTTTTTCAGCCATGAACAAAGAGCCATTACACACACCCATATTAAGTCTTCTCTAATTATGCATCTGTTGAAAAAACAATAGAATACAGTAACATGCAAAAACAAACAAGGCTCACTTTATACCTTCCTCCCTGCTGCTATCTTTAAAATGTAATTATGATGTGTGTTTTAAAACAGAATATTCTGACTGTTTGGCCTTCATTGTAGGATGGCTGTGTCAAAAAAACTGAACACCCCCCTTCCCAAAAGCATGAATGTTTTTAACACAGAGAGCACATTGTATTTGTGAGAAACACATGGTGAAAGAGTGAATATAATCCCTTCTTTACCCAGGAACAGGGCACTTGCCTTTCAGATTGCTAGTGCCTGGTACTACTGCCTCTTCTGCCTTTCCATGGCAGCCCTCCCTCCCCCCCGTGATATAAATGGATGATTCATTCCCTGATGCTTGCTGACATACCACACCAGAGATTTCTAGCAAACCTGTTAAGCCTTTCTGCTTCCAAACAGCTGAAGATGTTACTGCACAATCAACTTCACCCTGCGCTTAATGTTTTCTTTTAGATAGTCACTAAGGTCGGGGGGGGGCACACCTCTCATCAGCGGGGTGGGTGGGAGAGAGAAAGAAAGCTAGGAGGACATTCCGGAGCACCTAAGCTCAATGGACCCATCCTAAACTTGAAAGAAACAGCAATCCTTCTGCAGCGCTGCGGCAAAGAACATCTGGTAACCCTAGACTGCCCTTTTCTTGATCGATGGCTGCCGGGATCGATGAGGCTCACCAGTCAAAAGCTTTTTCGAAAAGCCTCTGCCACACCTCCAAGTCTGAGCTGCCCCTCCAGTCCGGCACTGAGCGGTACAACACAGGTAAGCAAGCGAGGGGCTACTATTCCTACTACACAACTACCACAGCAGAGGTTTGGCTTCTTCTTTGCATCTTAGGCGCCTCCAAGAGAGGGGGGAGCGGAGAGGGGGCCGAGCGGGCATTTCGTCCCACGCGGGGGAATCGGAGGCCGGGGGGGGGGATGGCGGTGTGGAGGAATAAGTGTGAGTGTAGCACTCTCTCCTCCCCTCCCCCCGAAAAAAATGTCAGAGGCACAACACGCCCCTCCGGTTTCCTGTCATGATTTCTGCATCGGCCTTCTCGCTCGCTGGCGCTCCCCCACCCACCCACCGAGAGGCGTCGACAGGAAAAAGTGGGAGCCTCGCCCGGGAGGGAGGGAGGAAGGGGGGCCGCGTTGGGCTCACTCGCCCTCTCTCTTCCCGCCCCTCTTTCTCCCCCCCTCACTTTATCTCCCCCCCTCACCACCAGTCTCTCCCACTGCAGCAGCCGCCACGCCGCGTCGCGCCACGGCCACGGGGTGTGTGTGTGGGATAGGTTCCCTCCTGTCAACAGCGCGTGGGCAGCTGTTGTTGTGGTCCATTTCTTTCTTTATTTCTTATCCGTGGCCTCCCCAGCCTTCATTCAAACCTCTCCAAGAGCCTGCCCACCTCCACACGCGCAGCGATGGCAGAGAGTCCACGCAAGGGCCCCAAAGGAAGGGGAAGGCGAGGCGGGAAAGGGCTCGGAAGAGATGCGCCCCACACACGCACCCCACACCAATCGAGGGGGGGAGAGACCGAGGGGGACACACCCTTCGGGTTCACCCCCTGGCCCACGGCTGCCTCAGTGGCGCCCCCGAGACGGGACAATGACCATCACACTGAGGAGACCAATCACCGCCCCACCAGGGAAGAGGGTCCTCCTCGCCGCTGTGGGCTACACAAACGCGGCCCCCCGCCTCCCGGGCCTGCTCATGATGTCGGAGGGACGCGGGCAAGGGGGGGGGTCCCTCTCGCCTGAGCCACGCAGCAAGGCTCCCGGAGCCCACAGCGAGGGGGCGGTGGGGGGAAGGGGCCTCCCCGCCAGCCGCGCTCCCGCCAAGAAGTCCCCACTCACCCATTTAGGTCGAGTCGAGGCTCCGCCAGACAGGCTGAAAGTTTGAGGGGGCTGCAGGTCTCCAAGGCAGAGGAGAGGGACGAGGCGGCGGCGGCAGTGGCAACGACAGGGAGCTTCTCTCCCCTCCGAACGAAGTCGAGAGTGGTGGTGGCGGCGGCTCCTTGGCTGCTTCTTCCTCCTCCTCGTTCAGTCAGTGCCCATTGCAACAGTAGCAAGGCGGCATTTTATTTCCTGCCGCGAAGCCCTCCCTTACCAGGGGGAGGAGGGGAGAAGCCTTCCTTCTCATAAATAGAAGCAGGGGGGACACATACACAACACACACACACACAAACCAATATCCACCTGAGCTCAGCGTGGCGGCAGAAAAACGGAGGGAGGGGAGGATTCCACCTGGAGCCGCCCGAAAAAGGGGACCGAGAGGGTTGCGTGGCTTCTGTATCTGTGTGTGTGGATAGGGGGTGGTGCGAGGGCGGGAACGCCAGCAAAAAAAAGGGGGCGGCGGGAGCGGTGGGCTGCAAAGGGAGCGGGGTTTGGCGAGGCTGGGTGTCGCCCCCTTCTTCTCGGGACCCGCAGCGTGGAGGTGGCTGGGCTCAGGCAGGGGGACTGGCTGGGCAACGCTGCCTCCCCGCCGCTGGCTCGAGCGGAAATGTCGCGAGAAGGCGCCACGGGTGGGTGGGTGGCTGCGGGGAGCCTGCCTTGCCTTTCCGCGCCTGCCTGTGGAAGGGGGTGTAGAGCAAAGGGTTACTTTGGGGATGAGGGAGAGAGGGGGGTATCCCACAGGGTGAGCTTCTTTAGGGCCTACCCGGAACTAAGGCTCATCTTACACATTGTATTATAACAATAGTAGCAACAGCGGGAACAGGGAGGGACTTGTAATCCGCTAGAACGCGTGGCAGTCCTCGCGTCGGAGAGAACCGCTGTGGCCAGAAACGACTGTCTAGGAAAACACACCGAACTCGCGAGACCTTTCTTGGCCAGACAAAATGAGGAAAACACACCGCGTAAGCTTTCCAAGCCTCACTGGCTGCTGCTTCTTCGTCACCATCAGGCAAAAGATGTTAAAAATCATACAGGATTGATGAAGAAGGCGACCTTCGAAAGCTTGCATTTGGGGTTGGCCAAGAAAGGTAACGCTCTTCTGTGGATTTTGCTGCGTGGCCAACCCAGCAGCCTCGAATACATTTGCTGGATTCGAATAAACGACGGGGTTTTGCACGCCTCGACTGGGGAGCTGCGGGTCGAGGGGAAAGGGAGCCTAATGGAAGGCCAAGGCAGGAGGCTGGCCCGAGCTGCTTCGCTCACACAGCCGCTAGGCGGGTTTCGGCGCCGGCTTTCCCACGGAAGCCACGGGTCTCTCCGCAGCTCCCTCTCGTAGCCCCCACGCCACACCCCGGCCAGTGGCTTCCCTCACGCGGGCAAGGAGCGCCGCGGGCAGGAAAGGTTTCTTCCGAGACAAATATGTCTGCCTGCGCAACAGGAAGCAACACTTTAAAAACTACAGCAGTTACACTTGGTTTTTGGTAGACGTGTTTGTGGACCAGGTCCCACCTGATGAGACAAGTGGGGGGTTCACCGAGCTGACATTCTATTTATACACACACACAAACACACACACGATTCTTGAAAGACCAAAAAGTTACAGTAGTGGGGAAAAGGAAGAAGTGTGCTGCAAAAGCAAGAGTGCTACATCCTGTTCTCAAAGGCGCCCTTGGAGGCGAGAGGGGGGAGTAAGTGAACCTATTCAAGCAACAGGGTAAGGGACTTAAGACTGAGCACCACTCAGTTAGTACATACAGTATACTCTAGAACAGTGGCTCTTAACCTTTTCTTTTGCAGAGACCCCCTTTAAATGTCCTTCGTTGTCATGGTCCCCCAAGACTTAACTCAAGATTTAAAACAACAATCCATTAACAATTACGCCATCCATTAAGCCTTCCATCAGAGGCACTGAAGGGGAGGGAAGACTTCTGCTTCTTCCTGTAAGGCTGTGGCTGGAGTGGATTGAATGACAATGCACAGGCCCAGCCAGCTTTTGCTTTGGCTCCTGTCATGCGGCCACTCCACTGCAGGAAGGAGGTGGCCCAAGCAGCCTTCGAGCCTTTGTGGACCCCCTGTGAGGACACTGCAGACCCCTGGGGGTCCCCGGACCAGAGGTTAAGAACCACTGCTCTAGATTCTAGGTCAGTGATGGTGAACCTATGACACGCGTGTCAGCACTGACACGCATAGCCATTTTGGGTGACACGCAGCCGTAGGCCTTCCCATGCCCCCTGCCTGCCCACAACCTCACCACCCTCCCTAAAGTGGCGACCAGAGCTTTGAGGCCACTTTTGGGAGGCCAGGGGAGGTGGGGGAGGGAAAGTGGCGACGGGGCCTCCAGAGGCCCCGGTCGCCACTTTCAGGAAGCCTGGGAAGGTTAAATTAATTAATTGTTTAATTAATTATTAATTAAACAATTAATAATATTGTTTATTAATATTGTTTATTAAACAATAAATATCACGAATAATGTTTTTTCCTCAAAAGTGACACACCACCTGAGTTATGCTCAGTTTTTTGGTGAAGTTTGACACACCAAGCTCAAAAGGTTGCCCATCACTGTTCTAGGTTGTCTTTGGCACTTCCAGACCAAATGATCCTTCCACCAGCAGTGGATAGGCTAAAACTTTTCCGAAGACCTTAGAGAAGAGTTTGGAAAGTAACTTTAAGATTACTGAACCTAACAGAAGCCATCCATAACTGAACAATGGCACCATAAAAAGGAGGAAGGGGCAGGGAAGATGAAAAAAGAATCTAGCAGTATCTTTAGGACTACAACTGTTTGGGGAGGGTTTTTTTTTTTTTTTTTTGTTTTGCATGAGCTTTTGTGGATATAAACTAACTTTTTCAGATGCAGTAAAAAGTGATATCCAGTGCTCAGGATAATAAGCATATTTACACAGTTGTGGGCATGGGATGGAATGTAATAGGATACAGAAAGATGCAAATCAGGACGCAATGACAGGATGATGCTCTAGTTCCGCAAGAATCATCCCATCACCATCATTTGCAGATGGCTTCAGTATTGTCACCATACCCCCCCCCATCTCACACTCTAATCAGGACAACTGCTTGCAGTCAGTAGTAATAGTGGATTAGGAAAAACAAAGCTTTATTTGATCTAAGGCAACTATTTCTTCAAAAGACCCTGTGTTTTTAATACCTTACACTCAAAGAGGTGCTCCTGCTGAACACCATTTTCTAAACAGTGCCCCTTGCTTCCTTGTAGGAACAGGAGCAATCCAAGATTCTGAGCCTGTGATCCAAACAAGACTATGCTATCATTTCTAAAAAGACTGGAGAGGCGGGGCAGAAAGGTTGGATACAGAAGCTGCAGGTACTTTTTCTCAGATCAGTTGCTACTCTAGATTAAGTGTGCTGGCAGTTGAGGCCCTTCCTTCAAGGCCAAAGGCTGACAACCTGAAAACATGCTTCTGCTATTACTTCAGAGCCTGTTATGATAGGGAATAGGATCCATGAATTGCAGGAGCCTAACAAGAGTACTGTACTGTATGGATGTCTTTTTAATGTGGACATGCCCTCTAGAGGATACAAGCATACACTACACTAGGAACCAAGGAGAGTGCACAAAAACCCCTGAAGAAGTCCACCTGTAATATTGTACATAGCAAAGAAGATGCTGATTTTTATCTGTGAACGTTTAGATAAAGCTCCTGCAGAAAAGCTGGCGGGGCTGAACTAGAGTACAATATAAGAAGCCCAATTGAATCAGGTTACTGAATCCATCCAATCTAACTTCTCATTTCCAGTAATGGCAAATCATATGAAGGCAACACTCCTCTCTTCAGTACAATTGACGGATCGCAGGAGTATTGAACATGTCTGTGTGCACCTACATGTGTGCTCAATGGAGTTAGGGATTAATCCAAACAGAACATTTTATTCATGCGAATGCAATATCTAATTAAATCTCTTTCCCATCTGTTCATGAAACATTAGCTTCTAATAAAAGTCTTGAAAAATAAAGAATTATATATCATAGTATGTATCAATCCATATCATACAATCTTCCAGATGAAGGAGTACAAGTCCCAGCAGCCCTAGACAACAAACAACTGGAGGGCTACATGATTACCACCTCTGAACTACATTTGCATTGCAGGAAAAGAATAGTAAACTGTGTATGATAAGAAACAAAGATAAGAAATGCCAGTGCATTTTTATGAAGCTTGCAGGAGCCAAAGAACTCCTACCTTTCCTATAGGAAGCTGACACAGTAAATGCAGTAGAACTGTGCAGAAGATACAGGATTGCATAATTAACACTTACATGGAAGAGGCAATTTTGGCAGATGCGAATTTGACCAGTGTGGAAAAACAATCATTTTATTTGTATAGATCACTTTCACTTTTTGTTAGATAACATACTTTGCACAGAAATGTAAGTTAAGTAATGGGCAGTGAACTATAATATGATTTCTGTAACACATACAGTTGGCCCTTCACATTCATTTGGTTCCAGGACCCTCCGTGAATACTCAATTCCCATTATATGCAATGGCATAGCAAAATGGTGTCCCTTATATAAGATGGCAAAATCAAGGTTTGCTTTCGGATTATTATTTTTTTAAAGATTATTTTCAAGCTGTGAATACTTAAAACCATGAATGCCAAATACATGAATGTGGAGGGACAACTGTACAGTATATCTGAATGTGTTTTGATAATTCAGGTCAGTTAGCAACAGTTATGATCAACTAAAACAAAGTATTATATCCTAGAGAATCATAGAATCATAGAACTGCAGAGTTGGAAGAGACCACAAGGGCCATCCAGTCCAACCCCCCTGCCACGCAGGAAATCTTGATCAAAGCATCCCCGACAGATGGCAATCCAGCCTCTGTTTAAAGACCTCCAAGGAAGGAGACCCCACCACGCTCCAAGGGAGTGTGTTCCACTGCCAAACAGCTCTTACTGTCAAAAAGTTCCTCCTCATGTTGAGGTGGAATCTCTGTTCCTGGAGCTTGCACCCATTGCTCCGTGTTCCAGTCTCTGGAGCAGCAGAAAACAAGCTTGCTCCATCCTCAGCGTGACATCCCTTCAAATACTTAAAACAGGGCTATCATATCACCTCTTAACCGTCTTTTTTCCAGGCTAAACATACCCAGCTCCCTAAGTCTCTCCTCATAAGGCATCGTTTCCAGACCTTTCACCATATTAGTTGCCCTTCTCTGGACTGATGGGAAGACTGATGGGATTTAAATGCTCCTGAGAAGACTAAAATTAAAGCTTATGAACTACTGAAGTAGTATATCTGTCCTGTACATTCACTAATTCTGATTGCAATAGCCTAGCAGCTTGTATTGCCATCTGAATTCTTGCAATAAAAAAAGGAAACAGGAGTGGTGGGGGGTTACTAAGATTGTTATTTTCTGGTCACAATTATGAATTAAGGTCTCATTACTCACTAATAATACAGTAAAATCTCATTACTTATTACTGTTTCACTAATTTCTCACTGTAATTTCTTCTCACCACTTTTTAAAAATTTCAGATTCAACAAGTCTCAGTTTTTCCTTCATACTATTGCCCCACAATACAGTTAACTCTACATTGCAATGCAGTAATTGCATATGATTCCTCTAATCCTTCTAGAGCTATCCCAAGACATTTTGCTGCCCAAGACAGAGAAGGATGCCCCCTGCTGACATCTAAGGTAAACAATACCCAAATCCAGGCATGTAGTTCTGGAACAGAAGGCAGAAAATCCTGCACTACCTACTGTCTATCTCTTGCAGTAAAAATACAATAAAAATAACATTGTAATTATTTACTGCCTAAGGCCGCTGCCTTGCTCTCCCAAATGGTAGGGGAAGCCTTGAATTCCTCATCTAATTTTTATAAAAATGAGCATTGGCTTAATCACATGGTCTTACAGACCAATAAGACCTCCTTCTGTCGCTGTGGCATGACTAGGCAGTTCATGGAGTCAGCAATTATGACTCAGCATGACTCTGCAGTTGTTTGGCCATTTTATAATGGAGTTCAGTCTCTAACTCCTGACAGTTAGTACTCCTTGGATCACTAAATTGTGTGCCTTTAGAGTAGACCGCTCCTTTGTAAAGAGGAAGACAAGGTGGAATATTTTTTGAATGAAGACTGCTGAATTGGTCAAGGCAGGTGGGAATCTATAGTTCTTATGAGTCTTCAAGTCATTTCCAACTTAATGGGAACCCTAAGACAAACGTATCATGGACTTTTCTTGGCATGATTTGTTCAGAGGGGGTTTGGCATTGCTTTCTTCTGAGGCCGAGAAAGTATGGCTTGTTCCAGGTCACCCTGTGGGTTTCCACTGCTGAGGAGGGATTCAAATCCTGGCCTCTCAGAGTTCTAGTCCAACACTCAAACCACTACACCACACTGGCTCTTGGAAATCTATTACTGTGCTGATAAATATTTTAGTCACTGATGATACCAGTAATGGTAGGATAACTGGAATGGGACTGCTAGCAATACTGGGGATAATCAGTGAGGGTTGTTCCAGTATGTATTTTGGTTGGAACACCTTTAAGCATTCTAATAAGTGTAACTAAATCTTGTAGTCATTAGAAGGAAATGGTCGAGCCTGCCCATCTAGAAGGTGAAGGAGATCTGAACTGATGAAGATGTTAAGCCACTGTTGAAATCTCCTTCTAATGAGCCCTGCTGCTGTTGCAAGGGCAGCTGAAACATGAAGTTCCTCTTGTGTAGAGACTGAGGATTCAGGTCACTACTGAAGAGAATGTAGAGACCTGTGTATAAAATAGCTGTGGTTAGTACTGACAAAGCTGTGGTATAGGAGTTGCCATCGACACTATCTATATAACTGATATTGTGGTAGGTAATGTAGATGAGGATGAGGTACTTGATGCTATGGGACCTGTAGATGGGGCGCAAACAGCTGGACCAGGAAAGATTGTGTAAATGGAAGCCAGCGGAAAAGTTTGGCACAGTGAATATGCAACACTGAAACCACAAAAATCACCCAAGGGGGCTCAGTCAATGGATCCAGCAAAAAAGGAATCTTATCTGTGAGACCAAGTCCTGATGACAGATGTGCATCATAGAATGATGTCCAGACTAAGCAGGTAAATATGAAATGAATATAGTATGAAGGACTTCATAATTAGCTGTAGCACTTGGAGTATGACAAATGATCCTGGTACTTGCTGAGTTTTGGAGAAAAATGTGGGTAAAAGGCCAAGTAAAGTGCCAACCTTGAGACATGAACTATGCCCCAGTTATTCAAAACAAGCAAGATGGTGTTCCCTATCTTCAACTGAAAAGAGGAAAAGCACTTTAATGATATCAATCTTCCTACTGAAACCAGCATTCTTCATGCTATCAGGGCTGGGACTATGATTCTTGACAGTATTGAAAAAGAAGAGTGCAATCACCAGAACATCTTGAACATGAAGATAAATGCTACCATTGAAGCTGATGAAGCAGAACTAAAAATAGGCTGCTGAAACTTACACATAAGATGCGGTACAACCACCAAAATCTCCTGATCCAGAAGGTTAAGCTCCGTGCAGAAGTGGAGCCATATGTAAGCTGCACAGAGATCACAATGAAAAATAATTCTGTATTTATCAACACCATTAATTATCTTTTTATTTAATTTATGCCCTGCTTTTCTCTATAATGGGACCCAAGGTAGCATACAGTAAAAGAAAATACAGTGTAAACCATATGTTTTATACCTGCTCAAAAAACTGAAGAGGGCCCTTCCCATTGGTGGGAGTTCAGTTCTGGGCCCTCCTGCGGATGGGAAAAACATATGTGCTTAAGCCCCATATTAACCAATGGCACCTCATGCACACAGCCGCATGTTGATGCAGCTGTGTTTACACACTGCCACTGAATAATATGGGGCATGGTGATCCGCAGACTCTCCAATCCAAAAATGGCTACCTCACGGACACATAGTTCTGGGACACTGTTGTAATGTGCTTCTGACAATCAGAACTGCACCTTCTGAAGGCGAGAAGATACAATCTCAACAGAGACAAACTTTGAAAACTTCTCCAAATGCAAACAAGCAATCTAAACTAAATTTGAAAGCTGCCTTACATTAAAATGGCTCAGATTTGGTGGTGGCAGACTTGACATAAACTACAAAATGTATCTTGACCTTTATGTCTACACTAGTAATAAGTGTGGTAAACAAATCAGGGTTTTACAAAATGACTTTAGAAAAAAGGAGTCCCATACTTTCCACTTATACACTGACTTACCTGAGTGTTACCACCCTACAAAATTCTGTTTTCTTGAGGAGATCTGTAATACCACTCACCCTTTGCCCCCAAAGCCCTATTAATACAGTTGGAATTCGATAAGGTAGGTACAGTAGTGATTGATTAATAACCAGGATTTTAAAAAAAATCAAATCAACCAGTTGTTTGTTTTCAGTGCAGTTACAAGATTACTTCTGTGCAATACAGTTTGTTACATTCATCTTAACAGCTTACTTCTGAATGACTTTGAAGGATCCATAGGTTTCCTAGCATATTTACATACTGTAGCTCCATATTTGCCAAATGTAAGAGACCAAAGTGTATGCAAAAATCTTGAACAGAAGAAAACCTCTTAGTAAACCAAACTTCAAAACTAGAGAATACTTTCTTGGGGAAAATAAAAACATACTCTCATTACCACAGAACATAGGTACTTTTTGTTTTTGTTTTTTATTATATAAGCAATAAACTTTAAACATATAAATTTCCATGTATAACAACTCAAGTTCTAGTAACAAAACCATGCTTAAGAGAAAAAATGATATTCAATAAATAAAGTTTCCCTTCAGTTGTTTTATTCTGGACTTGCCTGCAAGAGGAACTAAAAGGAACAATCCTACGGCGTTCAGTTGAATGCTATATCTGAAAAGCCATTATTAAAACTGTAAAAAAGTTCTAGAACATTATACTACTGAAAAATAAAATTATCTTTATCAAGAAAAAGTTAAAGTATTAGTTCTGTCCCCGTCCCCCCCATTTCAACTGTTGACAGAATAGTCAAATGCAAAGAGATGCTCCCCTCCAGTGATCATCAAATTAGGTATCAATTTCCACATTCCAGCTCAAATTTCCAGGCCCTATTAGGAGAAAGAAAGAAAAAACAGATGTTATTTCTATAAAACAAGTTATTTGTTGAATACCTAGAGTTACCAACCAGCCAATCAATATCTTTTACTAATTTAGTGTTTCACAGGAATGCTACTTTTAAAATATCAATTTTCACAGGAATACAGGGAGGCTTGTCAGCTGGGGACTGCTTTGGGACTGAGAGAAGTCTGAGACTTCACACATCATGTACCTGTCTGAATCCTAGCCTAAGAAATAGCTAACTAATTTAAACATTCTGCAGAAAACAGCACTTGCCATAATCTGTAATCAGAAGTAGCACTCTCTAGAAATGCAATCAGCCAATCATTCCGGTGCACAGAATATCTCCCAAACAGCACATATTCAACCTTTGGTATATGTTTCCAGTTGTCTGCAAGCCTAAATTAAGGTCAGGCAATAGGGACACCAAGTCTATGGTTTGAATACTATTGCAAGCTGAGAGGTCATCAAATAATAATAATTAAAAAAACATTCATATGTTATCTCTACATCTGCAAAATCATGCATAAGAAGGCTACTGAATGCTCTATACTAAAGACACTCAAATTCAAACACTCATGCTATAACAAAAATGGCAATTGCTTTGCTGCATCAGGCCAAGGTCTTTCTAGTCTAGCAGTATATCCCCAAAATACTGTGAAATAGACTGGCCTAAGATTACGATATTTCAGATTAACACACCTTACAGGTTACTATTGAACTAAAAAAAACTACTCTGAATTTTTTCAAAACAGAGGCAAAATACCACACACACACACAGTGCTTTTGACTACAAATTACAGAATGCCACACCATTGGCCATGCTGGCTAGGCCTTTTGCGAGTTGAAATCCCAAATATCAAGAGGGTCAAATGTCCCGCACCGCTGACTTAAGAGATACAATTGTAACAGATGAAGAATACACATGTTACAGAAGAAGAAAAAACACAGTCCAAAATCTATTAATTAATTGTTGCAATAAGAAAAAACATCTTACATTTTGTCTTAGACATTCAGCAAGTTTGTGATAACTAATCAAAATTTTTAAAAAATGGTTTACCTGGTGTTTCCTCAAAAATCCTCCTCTCATTCTGTTAGTGGTAAACCCCCTTGCTCCGGCATAACGTAACCGCTGATATTTAGCCTGTATATACAAACCCTTTTGTACCAAGTTTGATTTGAAGTGAGGTCGACCATCAATGAAATTGGGCTGTTGAGTGGGGAAAATGGACAAAGGAACACCTTTCAGAATTCTGACCCTTTAATATGAGAGAGTCAATAAGTGTCAATGGTGGGATATTATCCTACAAGTTTTTAATACACTGATTTTTCCCCTGTTATTAAGTGTCAATATACCTCCACCTTAATTTTCTCACATTTTATAACAAAAGCAGAGGCCTGTTCAAAAATGTTGTCACATCTCTTAATTCAGTGAGTATACCACAGAATTTTATTTCCTTCAAAGAAAAGGTCCTTAGGTCCTGATTACCCAATAAACATTTCAACAGAATACACAAATGAAATACTGGACACAGACATTTTATCTGAGAAAAAAAAGTACACACTATTTTTTAAAATTGCAATTTGTGTCTGCTTTAAGGTTCAAAGTGGGTCTTCCCCTTACAATGATAATATACCCATTATATTTTAAAGCCTGCCAAAATAATGCTACAAGATATCAGTAAAATCAAGGTTAGAATTACTTAATCCATAGTATGTTTTAAGAAAAGAAGCTACTAGCCTTTCAATTCCACCAATACTTCTTCCACAGTTAACTAATATTGAACATGGAAGTGGGAATTATGTGCAAAGTAATTATTTTTTTAAAATCAATTTATTATTCAGGTACTTCACAAAAGAAGAACATCAAAACAATGTCATTAAATGTACCAAGGAGAACTTTATCACAAGGGGAAAATCATATCCTAAACCAACAAAAACAAACCAAATTCTCTAAACCCCGCTCCCCATTTTGCGTTCAAATAATAAACTACAAAAAGAAAGATCAGAATTGCATGAGGGATATCAGTACTTCAGACTCAGTGACTGGAGATAAACTTTCATTATTCTTTCAGTTGAACCACAGACTGGATTTGTTTATTATTCAAATTATCTATAATATTGTACATTTTCCTTTCAATACAAGCTAAAATTGACATTATGTCAGTTTGGTTCCAAACCTGCTTCTGATGATTAAAGCACACAAGAGGAGATGGAGAGTGGAACAGATTTTTTCTTCATTTATCCCAAATTAGGAAAGTAAAAATAAACCCTTTTCTCCCCTCCTTCAATCCTGGTTTTTGAGGAATAAGATTTCTAAAAACCAGTACACCTTTATAGCAAGTTCTTCAAGCAGGCATTGTGGATATATCCTGTGAGATGTTCAGGTAATCAGCTTATTTGAACAGATGGCATATCAGTACTAATTAACAACTTCCTGTGCTTCATAAAACAAATTAATAGAATGTTAAATAGTGTAAAAGTAAGAATTTGCAAGTGACACAATGCTTTAATTATTAAAAGTAGTTAAAAAAAAAAGATGAACAAGTTGTCCCAGATTCAATAAACATACTTTCTTTCCTATTCTGAGTAGAAATTCACTGAATCAAACACACTTTGAGGGTCACAATGTAATCGTTGCCTATAAAGTAACCACTTTTAGAACTGGCTGTTTATCAGACCAAAGCTTGCTTTTTCACTGCTGAATTTTTTTTTTTCAAATATAGTCAGGTCCACTATTCATAATTCTAGATGATAGTGCACAGCCCTCCAGATATTGTTGAACTGCATAGCCAATGATAAGGCCTGACAGCTGTTGCAGTCCAAAAAGATCTGGAGGACCACAAATGCCTGCCCCAATACTTACATAGCATACCTTCTTATCTTCTTTGACTTTAGATTTCAAAAGCTGAATTTAACTGAAGAATAAATACTAAAAAACTGGAAATAGAAAGATGGGAAGACAGAAGAAAGAGATATAATGGAGCAAATTATTTTTGCTACATTATGACTGAGCAAAATTAAAACCATACCTTGAATGGTCTTTGAAATCTTTCAGTATTGTCTTCAAATTGATTACTTGTAATTTCATGATGTGATCTTGCAGTAAAATAATGATTCTAGATTAAAAGAAAATTGTGCTAGTTTACTACCAATTACACATCTGAATTCTTAAAACTTTGAACATTCCAGTATTATAACAAATAAATGCCAATTCTAGTGTCTGTAGCAGTATTTCAGATTAGCAAAGCATATAGCGCATTTGGAAGACTTTACAAAAGAGTCTGGAGTAACAAACACCTGAGGCGAAGCACAAAAATCAGTGTTGTATAAAGCCATTGTACTGTCTATTCTCCTTTATGGGCCTGAAACATGGGTCACCTATCGCCAATACTTACAACTCCTCGAACGCTTTCATCAGCGCTGTATACGCACAATCCTAAATATACACTGGACTGACTATGTGATGAATGCTGCTGTCCTTGAGCAAGCAGGGATCACCAGCATTGAGGCCATGATATTGAGAACACAGCTGCGCTGGGCAGGGCACATTTCTAGAATGGAGGACCATCGCCTCCAAAAAAATAGTACTCTACGGTGAACTCGCCACGGGTCAGCATAAGAGGGGCGCTCCAAAAAAGCGATACAAGGACTCCCTTAAACAACATCTCAGGCTCAGCCAAATTGATCACCAACAATGGTCTGCCCTGGCCTCACATCGGGAGGCATGGAGACACACTATCCACAATGCTGCAGCCTTATTTGGTAACTCACGCCAAACAAGTCTGAAGAGAAACAACAATGCAGAAAGAATCACAACCCAGAAACATCACCCAAGGAGACCTTCTGCTGTGCTTTCTGCAACCGGACTTGTTTATCTCGGATTAGCCTTTTCAGTCATCAGCGCGCTTGCAGAAAGCGTGGGATAAGTCCTTCCTGAATCTTCGTTTGCGAAGAAAAGCCAGAGAGAGAGCAGTATTTGTTTTAGAATAGTTTGCTAATGCAGAGGGCAACTTTTCATTCATGGGAATCTTAGATGATACACAGTAAACGTAGCATTTGTAAAAGAAGCAAGTGTTTCTCAACTAGAGTTATAACTGTACTCTTTGAACAGGTATAGGTACATTAAACCGATAATATCCAGTATGAACAAGGGAATCCTGTGGCACTCCAGATGTTGTTGGACTGCAATTCCCAGCATTTCCCCACCACTGGGTATACTGGCTAGGAAGGTGCAGTACAACATTTCTACAACCATTGTAGAAAGAGCTCTCTAGGGTTAGATAATTTTACTGCTGTATTTATTATTCATATTGATTAATCAAACTGCCCCAAATCTGTAACTCTGATTACAGCAGTTAATTTTCACTTCTTATTACATAAGTTATTTTTATTTTTTATATTAAAAAGTGCAGCCCTCAGCAAGTTGCTCACCTCCTTGCGCTAGAAAAATCTGCCTCTAAGATCTGCCTCGGGGAGGGTGGGAGTGGAGGTGTTTAGGGATTTTATTTGTATTGTATTTTAAAATTTGTAAGCCGCCCCGATTGTTTTAACAGAGGGGCGGGGTATAAATAAATTTTATTATTATTATTATTATAAGATCCCACCGTAAATGACATTACAGTTGTCCCTCCATATCCACGGATTTGGTATCCACGGATTTAAGCATTCATGGCTTGAAAATAGTGTTACAAAAATAATGAAAAAAGCAAAGCTTGATTTTGCCATCTTATATAAGGGACACCATTTTGCTATGCCACTGCATATAATGGGACTTGAGTATTCACGGAGTTTGGTATCCAAGGGGGGGGGAGGGGTGTTCTGGAACCAAACCCCAGCGAATGTGAAGAGACAACTGTACTAACTTAATGTTGATAGTTTGTTCCAGAATATTAAATGTACTGTGTAACCTTAAAAGGCAGTCTGTGGTTGAAGGAGCTTTGTTGGAAGAGCTGTTTGAATTCCATCCTCTTTAACTGCATATCATTCCATCTTCTGTTTACTTGCATATCATTTGGCTTAATGTACAGTGTGACTAGCCATAACCACATTGGTCTGTTTTCCCTTTCCTTGCTATATGTGGTACTAGAAACAATGCGATATCCATGGTTTGTGATAACATGTTAGTAGCGACATAAATATTCAACTACACAGTGGAGACAGGATATGTAGAGCTCTCCTTTGCCATGCTAATGTTTCTCACCATCATACCCAGCTGTGTGTAGGTGTAATTCTGCAATACATTTGGGGCACTCCTTTTCTGTTTCACAACTTTATCTGCCAGTGTGATCTCTTCTTTTCACTTTTTGTATCCAGGTAATGTGTTCTGGCAAATTTACATAATTGTGTTCAACTTTCTCAGAAACACAGAAGAACAAAGATTAATGGGTAGTCTAACGTCTAATGTGTTTTTCATTAGGTGTCTACTGAGTATAAGTTTACAAATATTTCTTGGTTCAGTCATTTATTTACAGGCTTTTCCAGACAATCAACTCATGATAATTTATACTTAGGTACTTGAAAAGGGGAGTGTCCAAAATCAACAATGAGACTGCCATCATAGTGACTTTGATTTTTGTTCTGGCTATAAATTCCTAACAAGAAACATCTGTAGTATTTTGCTCTTGAATGAAAACCTGCCTGGAAGGGTTGAAGTTAGGGAGGGAAAAAAAGTAAGAGATTCAAGCACAGGTGAAAAAATTACTTGAACACCAGATTTGCCTGTTGACAGAAAGCAGATCCACCTACTCTAAACAATAACCCTAATATACAAGTTTCTCAGAGGGCAGGTCTAGTCCACTTGGTAGACCTGACATAAGGCCCTGGTTGCTGCCCTAACTGTATCAATTGCCAGTTCTAATACAATTGGTCTGTATATACTTTGGTTCCCCTTACCCCATGTACAGATATGGAAGACTGCAAAGAAGAAAGTATGCCTAAAGGGAGTTGGAGAGTTAAGAAGCAATATATATATTCCTTAACTATACTCTTAACTATGAAGAGTTTCTGGATAGAAATTAGGAAGAGGCGTGACTATTTCTTGTTGAGGGAAATTGTGTTCTTAATTGTGTACAATACATCAGCATGAGAGTTAAGGGCACTATTCAGTTTCTGAAAGGAGAAACACAGGAAATTGGAGAGTAGGAAGAACTGCCATTCTGTCCTGAAAGCCCTTCTCTTTCATGTTGGGATGTTGCATAATGCTGTGTTTGGACTGCCTGTATAGCCCTGACTAGTAGAAATTACAGGGGGCCAGTAAGGCCAGGCTGGGAAGTGTAAAATCTCAAGACAACAAACAGAGACAACTGTAGAAAGAAAGAAACCATTATTAGATTTTGTCTCTCTTAGATTATATGCCAGGAAGTAACACCGGGGGGCATCCTCAAAATTTCTACTAACAACGAGGGCCAGAAGTGTTACAAGGGCTCCTATAATTTGGAGATAAACCTGAACCAAATTCCAATGCGTTTCATTCAGTGTCAAATACTGGATGCAAGGATTAAAGAATTTCATTTTAACTTACCATGTGAGATTTCTTAATAAACTTCCTGAAAGGTACACCTAGGAATCTTGGAGATTTCTGGAATCCATGTGTTTGGGAGTTTTGTACCTTTGGAAAGTTGCACCTCTGTTCATCCCTAAGTGGACAAAATATTTAAAGCTGTGAAATCTAAAATTAATTCAATTTTAAAACCATAGTGTTTAGGACCAGATAGCACACAATTTTTGAAGAAAAAAAGGAACTCACTAGCTAGTCAGCATATTCAAAACTAAAGCTAAACATATGCAAATAAAATATTATGCTACTGAATTTTAGTAATGTTTCCATGAAGATGTTATACTTTACTGGAAAGAAAGCTAAAAACAGCTCAGTAAGATACATTGCTGGGAATGTTTGCCTTCTGTTGTATGAACTAAAAATCCCTAATTATGCATTAAGGTTAGATTTTTGAAAGAAAAAAGCATTTTCCATAAAATTTAAAGTCATAATAGGTAAGTTCTACAAACAGACAAGTCTTTTAGAATACGGAGCCAGGTATTCCTACAAAAAATATTATAAGCAAAGCATTCCTGCTTATGCCACACTCCATCTGTTGATGTGATACGGAATGACATGCATTAGAGAGAGGGAGAAAGGGGTGCATGCAAAGTACTAGAGTGAAATCCTCTCAATGCACTGTGTCCATGAACGTTTAGATCAATTTTACTGAGCTATACATAAAGTTCAAAAACTGTCTGAAAGAACAGGAAGCTATATTTTGCTTCAAATATACACAAGAAGTTAAAACATTCTACTTTAAGCAAATACAGCTACAGCATACCTTACATCATTTGGGCTTCAGCCAGACTTTGCCTTAGTTTAAGTAGCTCCAATAAACTGAATGGGATTTAAGCTAGTTCTTACTAAATCTGGATCTAAAACTCTGTAAATACAGTTTCCCAGTAGAAGAGTCACACAGGTGCTAAGTTTAACTCTCACAAATATAGTTGTCCCTTCATATTCGTTGGTTCCAGGACACCCCATGGATACCAAAATCTGTGAATACTCAAGTCCCATTATATGCAATGGCAGAGGGTTAGTCTTGCCCTGAAGCAATTTTAAAAGGAGCGAAGCCAGTGCTCTGGTGTCTGGCGTTGTTATACGCGACCTCCGCAAAAGGTCCACCCAATCAGATTGCTGGAAGTTAACATAACACCTTAAACACTGTTCCAAAACCTGACTCACGTTCACTCTGACCATCAATCTGTGGATGATGGGAGCTGCTCAACCCCATTCCGACTCCCAAAAGTTTTGTGAACGCCTTCCAGAACTGGGAGGTGAACTGAGCCCCCCAATCTGATACGATCTTAGCAGGAACCCCATGTAACCTATAAATGTGTTGCAGAAACAATCTGGCTAGCTGGGGGGCTGTTGGGAGCTTCTTACAGGCCACAAAATTCTCTTGCTTTGAAAATAAGTCAGTCACAACCCAAATCACGGTCTTTTTCCTACTCTCTGGTAACTCGACAATGAAATCCATACTGATGACCTCCCAGGGCTTAATGGGGGTAGGCAAAGGTAGCAATAAGCCTTTCGGCTTCCCCCCCCTTTTGTCATCGCACACGTGGGACACCCTTTGACATACTCCTCCACCTCCCTCCTTATTTTTGGTCACCAAAACTGCTGTCGTGTCAGATGTAATGTCTTTACATATCCAAAATGCCCTGCACTTTTCACATCACGGCAATTTAAAGATGGCAGACCTCATGGCCTCTGGAACATACAGGCACTCCCCCTTTCAAGCTAGGCCCTCTCGTAGAGCTACGTCCCTTTGGTGAGCCAAAAACCACGGGTCCTTGGGGAGGGCCACTGCCATTTGGGCCCGCCACCCACCCCCATTCTCCGTGGAGGCTGGGGGAGAGGGTGCCAAGGAGGGCGGAGTCGGTGGTACACTGGGGTCTGAGGTCTCTGTGGGTGGCCCACCATTCTCACTTGCCCCAGAGTCCAAGCCTGGCCCCAAAGAGGGGCCTGCCATGGTCTCCTGATGTTTGGCCTGATGCAGGTAAGAACTGCCAACCCCAAATGGGAGGGGGAGAAGACTGTGTCAATCACCTTCTTCCGTTTACTGTCATGTTGAGGGAGCCTGGACAAAGCGTCAGCTAGGAAATTCTTTTTTCCTGGGATGAACTTTAGGGTGAAATTGAACCGGTAAAAGAAACTGGTCCACTGAACCTGTTTAGGGTTCAAACGCCTTGGGGTTCTCAAAGCTTCCAAGTTCTTGTGATCTGTCCAAACTTCAAAAGGTTTGGAAGATCCTTCCAGCAGGTGGCGCCAGGTCTCTAAGGCCAATTTGATTGCACCCGCCTCCTTCTCCCACACCGACCAATTTCGCTCAGTCTCACTGAATTTTTTGGACAGATATGCACAAGGCCTAAGCTCCCCCTCTTCATCCCGTTGTAACAACACCCCTCCCATCGCCACGTCTGAAGCGTCTACTTGAACCACAAAAGGTTGGGAGGGGTCGGGGTGTTTAAGAATCGGTTCAGAGGTGAAAAGCTTCTTCAGCTTGTCAAAGGCCCTTTGGCATTGATCAGACCATACAATCTTTTGGGGAGGCTTCTCTGCCTTCCCCTTCCCTGTCCATTTCTTTTCACCACCCCCGTGGTTTTCAGCAGGTCAGTCAGAGGAAGGGCTACCGCAGCAAAGTCAGGGATGAAGGACCAGTAAAAGTTAGCAAACCCTAGGGAGCTCTGCAGTTGCTTCCTGGTCCTGGGGGCCTCCCATGCAAGCACCCCCATTACCTTCTCTGGGTCCATTTCCACCCCTTTGCTCGAGATGCGGTACACCAGATAATCTAAGCGGCTTTGATGGAATTCACACTTTGACATTTTGGCATACTAATGGTTCTCCCCCAACTTAGTAAGCATCTTTTTGACCAATTTCACCAATTTAGTCCTCGGAATAAATAAGTACATCATCCAAATATACTAGTACCCCTTTGTACAAAAACTCTCTCAGTACATCATTAATTAAGTTCTGAAAAATTCCTGGGGCCCCGCTGAGTCCAAAAGGCATTACACAGAACTCGAAGGCCCCTAATGGGCAATTAAAAGCAGTTTTCCATTCATCCCCTTCTTTGATCCGTACCCTGTAATAGGCTTTCCGCAAGTCCTATTTGGTAAATATCTTCCCCTTGGCTAAATGAGCCAGTATGTCCTTCAACAAGGGGAGGGAATACTGATTTGACAGGTTGATAGCATTTAGGGATCTGAGGGCCTGGCAGAGACGAAGAGTGCCTTGCGTCTAAACAACACAGGGGCCCCCAAAGGGGAGGTCGAGGGTCTAATGAAACCCTGGGCCAAGTTTTTGTCTATGAATTCCCGGAGGGTGTCCATCTCAGCCGGCGTCATGGAATGGATCCTGGGTTTGGGTAGCTTGGTATCAGGGAGTATCTCAATTGCACAGTCAAAGGGTCGGTGGGGTGGTAAAATGTCACATTCCTTCTCCTCAAATACATACTGTCATTGTTTATATTCCACTGGTAACCCTTTCAGTTCCCCTTGGACAAGAGTGGTTTTGCAGTTCCGAGGTTTGGCCCCTAGAGGTATCCCCCACAGGGAGGCCTCCCTCACCCCGAGCTTCTGCACGCACACAGGATCTGCAAAAGTCACTGTCTCTTTTACCCAGTCTATAACGGGGTTGTGGAATTTGAGCCAGTTTAAGCCACCACTGCAGCAGGAACAAGGCCTGGGGCTATCACAAATTGAAGCTCCTCCTGATGATTCCCCATCCTCATGTGTACTGGGCCAGTCATTCGCCTTGCAGGGCCCCCCTTCATCATCCCTCCGTCCATCTGAGACAGCCACACTGGCTTGTCCAGCTTGATGGTGCTAACTTCCAAGTTCACTAACCAGGGAGGGGTGAATTAACACTTGGGTACATCCACAATCAACCATTAACATTACTTTTCGGGTAACCCCACTGTTTGCTACCCCTATTTTGGCTTTTAGGAAAAAGGGGCCTTTTACACCACTCACCACAGCACTTGGGCACCCTTCGGGATTAGCTCGCCCTCGGGCACTTAGTAGGGCGGGCTGGAGCCGTTCCCCGCTGGCTCCACGTCGGAAGAGGAAGACCTGTTGTCATCTGGTTCCTCTGAAGATTCCCCTGCCATGTGGCCAGGTACCAAGGCGCGTACCGCTGCTTTGGGCTCGGTCTTGAACGATGTCTTGGGTGCCGTCGACTTCCCCTCTACCCTCTTGGGCAACTCTGCTGCCGCTGGTTTCTGAGGGTTCTTCTCTGGGCATTCGGCTATGCGGTGGCCACCCTTCCCGCTATGTAAGCACAGCCCTTTCCTCATCCTTCGCTCCCTCTCCAACTCCCCCGCAGTGGTCCCAGCTGATCGGCCCGCCTTAATTTTCTTCCCGGTGGACCCAGTGGGCTTTCCCTCGGATCCCTGCCGGTGCCGAGCCAGCTTGATGCTCTGCCTCAGCGTCTCTACTTTTCCAGCTAGCCGCACCCACCCCAAAAGGGTCTCGGGATTCCCCTGGAACAGTGCCCACTCAAGGATGTCTGCGTTTAGGCCATCTTGGAAGTACTATACCTTAATGGCTTCAGTCCAGTAGGGGACCTGGCTGGCCAAGCGGCGGAATTTGGAGGCGTAGTCGGCCACGGATCTCGAACCTTGCCTCAGTTGCCAGAGTTCCATGCGGGCCCGTCTCACTCTCAGGGTGTCTTCAAATTAAACCCGTAAGGCCATCATGAAGTCGTGGAAACTCCCTAATTCTGGAGCCCCCATGTCACAGAGCCCCACCAGCCACTGCACCGCCTCTCCCTCCAGCTGGTTGGATACATACTGCACCTTCTCGGCCTCTGTCTGGAACTCCTCATCCCACTGGGACATAAACCCCATCACCTGGGTTAGGAAGTATGGTAGCTTCGCCGCATCTCTATCAAAGGTAGCCTTTAGATCTCGTTGCTTCATCCCCCGCGGCCTTTCCCGTGGCTCGACCGGGCCAGCTCCCCCAGGGGGTACTGGTCCAGTAGCCGGCAGGCCAGGGACCCCAGCAGGTATGGTGGGGTCCCCTCCCCTGGTTACTGGGACTGGCACTTGTGGCTCTTGGGGAGGTTGGCCTCCTCCCAGGGCAGCTGGTGGTTGAGGTAGTCTCTGCAGAATCTCTAGGAGGCTCGTCTGCATAACCTCCATCTGCTGCTTTAACTGCTGGACCTCAGCTTCCAAGTCTGCACGCGAAGAACGTATCCCCGGCTCTCGGTACCCCTTGCCTAGGGGCTTGTTCCACCGACGGGACCTGCGTTCCTCCCAGCCTCGTTCTTCTGGCCAGAGCCAACTGGCTCCCATGGCCGTTCCAGCTCACCACACTGGAGTCTCAGAGGAGGGTAGGCTGTCCCTCCCCATGGCTTGCCTGGCTCTCAGCTCCATCAGGTCGAGGGGATGTGTCAGCCTTCCAGCCCTCTGGCGGGCTCGGCTCCGCTCTTCTTCAGACACTCCTGCACCATCCCCCGGTGCACCAGCTCCCTGGCCGCCAGCTGCAGCCAGTTCTTTCTCCGTCTGGGTTCCAACCTCCGCGTTGTCTGACATTGTGGGTAGAACTCCCAAGAATAAGCAGGTTTAGTGAGTTTCGGCTTACTGTGATGTGCTAAGAACACACGCTCACATTCACTCAATAAGAATTCTTTATTGGTAAGGAAACGTGTGTCAGGAACGTAGAACAAAGCCGGAACTAAACACAGACTAGCACAAACCCCAGATAAACCCTTACAGTGTGAGAATGGCATTTAGGGAGGAGAAAACAGCCAAGAAAACAGGCCAAAGCCAGCCTCATGTCAGGGTCCTCCATGAATTCCACTCTAAACCCCAGAATTCAGGGATGAGCCTGACACAGTGGTTCTTGATCAATTTACAGTTTGGAACTTTATGAAAAAGGAAACACAAATAAGAAGGCAGCCACTAAGAATCGTTCCTTTGGTCTCATGATGTGGACCTGCCATACAGCCAGCATTTTTCAACAAGATATCCCTGGCAGAGTATAGGCAGAAGCAATGCACCTTGACACACTCTCTCTCTCTCTCTCTGTGTGTGTGTCTTTAGATCTACTGTTGACTTATAGCAACCCAATTAATTTCATAGGATTTTCTTAGGCAAGGAATATTCAAAGAGGTAGTTTTGTTAGTTCCTTCCTCTAAAATATAGCCTACAGCACCTGATATTCCTTGGCTGTCTCTCATCCAAGTACTAACCAGAGTTGGCCCTGCTTGGTATCCAAAATCAGATGGGGTTCTGGTTCCTTTAAGGTATTTAGGCCCTTGACCAATTCACCTTGTAAAAGTATTCCTCCATTTCCTAACATCAGCTGAAGCATTCAAACAAGTAGCTAATTTTGTTTTTCTACTGTGAAGGGATAATAGATGCAACAAAATTAACAGATCAATGCTCCTAATTTTATTTGACAGAAATCATAAAACAAATCAGTTACGATTCTTAGTAAAATAAAACGAAAAAGCCAGTGGCTCAAAAGGTAAGCATCATCCAAATGAAACTCTAAAGAAGTCAAGCATTCAACCGCCTTAAAAACAAGTGAATGGGTGAAGGGTCTATGTCAAACCTCAGTCAGCTACAAGCTTAAAAATATACAGCATCTATTCAACCATGTTAACGCTAACAAAAAGTGCCTCCACCTCCAGGTGATGAGACAGTTTTATTTCAAGTGGCTTTTGCCTTAAGGCACAGGCTAGTCACATACATAGGAGTACCACTTCCACACTGAATGATTACAATGATTGAAATTGATCTCAGAAAATATAACTAATTGCACCTGACACTGTGAACTCAAACTCTCTAATCAATTAGTACATTTAACTTTATTTGAACATGGAGTTATCTAGCCTGCAAATTAGATGACAAATTTGTCATAGAGAGCTGAAGATGACTCATCCTCCAGCAGACATCCAAAGTTCACCAAGCTATTCATCACCCAGAAAAGCTTTGCCAGACAGCACTTTGCAAGCACTATTGGCTGAAGACAAGATATATTGCTCTGCTGCTGTTGCAGCTAAAACTATTATGCTGTGCAATTTTTATAGCGTAGCTGTAATAAACCCGATTTCACCTATCAAAAATGCACAATAAATTACTTATTTAAGCAGGATTCTAAAATCATGGTTATTAATAAAGAATATAGAAGAGAACAGCTTAGATACAAAGTCTGAGTGAGAAGGTCCAGGACCCAGTAACGAGATGAGATCAAGAGTTGTTCACAGAAACAAGACATCATACTTACAAGACAGACCTGAATGACTGCTTCGCCTACCTCCAATACCACCTCTACACTGTCCAAAGCATCAGGTACATGTTCTCAAACTTTTCCTTAAATGCACAGAGGATGGAAATTGTCTGATAACTAAAATACAGTATATTTTAAAAAACGAATACTGAAAACATATGAATTGTCATTTGTATCTAAGCTTCAATCCAAGCTATATTCATTTTCAAGTCAAGCTATGATCCAGCAGCCATGTTCTTTTGTTTCTTCTCACTTGAGTTTTCCATAATGAATGGAAATCTATGCCAAGAAAGTAGGCGAAAAACTTCTGGAAGCTGTTGGAAGACTCAGTCAGTGAGTCTCTGAAACCTGAATCTAAAGGGTTAATGTGCACACTGTTAAGATGGGAGGGGGCCTCTCTGTGGATCTCCTCTAGACTCTACCTGAGTTCCTCCCTGAGTTTCTCACAGTACCTTTTATCTATGCTGCCATGCTCTGTGAGAAGTTTATCTGCTCCATGTTGTAGACATGTCTTCTTTGCACCGTAATAAAGTTTATCAGTAATTTCAATGCTTGATGGTCGATCAATACACACAAGAAGTCAATTTCACAGGAAAACCAACAGCCAAGACCCGTATGCCATGGCACAGTTCTACCAGGCAATCAACACAGATCTATTATCACTACCAATTTGTTTTTTAGCTCAGTTTCAGAGTTGGCTTCAACTTTTTAAGTCCTGCATGGTTTGAGTCCCGCATTTCTGAAAATGCACATCTCCCTTTACTTTCATTTCATTTCAGAGGTCCTTATTTGGGTCCCACCAGATCTGAGATAGAGCAGAGTAAATAAGACACCCAGAGAAGGTACACCTAGTACCCCTCAGTCTGCTTTTAGGTGAGCAGTGACAACAATTTTATCTAAGCAGGATTTGTTGCAATCTTGTTGTTATTGCTGTTCTGTTTATGTTTTAAACTGTTGTTGGATTTCATTTTTATCTTCCTTTTACTGTGCTTATTTTACTTATCACCTTGAGTGCTTTTCTTTGAGTCCTTTTCGGGGGAAAAAATGACAATCATATGACATGGCTTAATAAAAAATACACTTATCTGACATATCACCTACAGAATTCAAGTTTCCCAGTTTTTGGGGAAATATTCAGAGCAGACTACCCGGAGCAGTCAACTGGAATCTGTCCAAGATTACATTCACAGTGAAAGATCAAAAGCTAAAGACTAGGGTTTTCTTTTACGTATCTCTTGTTTCTTAAAATTACTGTCTGTAAGCAAACACTAGCATACCAAATATAGTCAGACATACTATATACAGTCAGTAATGCAATTAGAATATCATTCTGTAGAATCAATCAGCTACTTTCTCTTTTTGGTACAGAATACTGTAAAACTGTGTGAGTCACTGCTGTGGCAAATTAATGAAGAGAGTATTGAGACAGACAATGAGAGTGAATGTTCCACTCCTGTTGCTACACAAGATGCAAATCATCATTCTTCTTCTAAGTTTCATTTGGTAGAGACAACCAAAAACAATGACAAAAACAGATGTTCTTTAGAAGAGGGGGTGGGTGAGAAAACATGGGTTAATAGAATGACTAGTTCTGAAGAGATGGGGTCCAGAAAACATTTCTTGGCAAACCAAATATGGAATTAGGAGTGGAGAAGGCATCGTGTAGTTTTGACAGATAGCCAAATCTGGGCAAACATGATGGGGGCTACACCCTTTGACTCTAGCTTTGCCCATACCAACAGAAGGCAAGAGACATTTCTAATGAGCTGTACATCTGGAAAGCAACTGTCAGCTGTGTACTCCTACTTTGTTTAAAGCTACAGCTGAAAGGATGAAATGAGCCAACACACATTTTCCTGAACCATTAGTCTGGGTGGGTCATTACTCACATATCACACCACAGCATAGCTGGGTGTTCAGGATCCAGACTAGTTTAATTTAGCATTTGCCACTACTAGTAATTGAGAAGGAGGGAGTAATGAATATAGTACATTGAGGCAATGAATGAAGATAGTTGCTATAACAAAAAAAAAATTGTATCTTCTAGAAACATAGAAAACAAAGAAATATTATAGTACGTTGCAGAAAACAAAAGATATTTTGAAGTGTTTTGAAAGCACTTCATTAAAATCTATGAAGAGAAATAGCAAAAAAAAAAAAAAGTTGATCTAAAATGTGGTTTCAAGGTACAGGTCGCCCCCTGTATCTACAGGAAATACATTCCTGGACTCCTCTCCACTGACGCCCCCTTGTCGTGGGAAAGAGGTTTCTAGGATGGAGGACCATCGCCTCCCAAAAACAGTACTCTACGGTGAACCTCGCCATGGGTCAGCGTAAGAGGGGCACTCCAAAAAAATGATACAAGGACTCCCTGAAACAACATCTCAGGCTCGGCCAAATTGATCACCAACAATGGTCCGCCCTGGCCTCACATCGGGAGGCATGGAGACGCACTATCCACAATGCTGAAGCCTTATTTGAGAACCCACGGCGAACAGGTCTTGAAGAGAAACGACAACGCAGAAAGAATCACAACCCAAAAACATCACCCAAAGAGATCCTCTGCTGTGCTTTCTGCAACCAGACTTGTTTATCTCGGATTGGCATTTTTAGTCATCAGCGCGCTTGCAGAAAGCGCAGGATGAGTCCTTCCTAAATCTTTGTTTGCGAAGAAAAGCCAGAGAGAAGAGAGAGACATTCCTGGACTTACCGTGTATAAATGAAATCATGGACAACAGCAAATCCTGTTAAAATAAAGGACTTTCTTTACAAACATACCATAGAGTTGCATTGGAGAACCTAGCAATTCCTAGAGAGGATAGCTCCCTAGGCATATTCCAGCACAACTCTATGATGTGTCCACTATTTTTACGTCCCTCAAATAAGTGAAACCATGGATATTAGTTCCGTGGATATGGGGGCAACCTGTATACAGTCTGGAAATAATTGGACAAAATAACAAAACTTGTGTCAGTGTTCAATTATTTCCAGACCTAACTGTACATATTGTAAAAGAAAGGTGAGGACTATGAGAATTTAAAAATACAGCCATCAACTTTGAAATCAACTATTGTTTCTTTTGGCACCTACTGTAGTGATACACCATCAATACAAAATGAATTCTCATCTTCATTCTTCAACCTCTCTTTTCTCCTCCTCTCTATATCATGTCTTAAATCATTTGGATCTTCCAGAACTCTCACAACACTCTAAAAATTAATAAATAATAACTGGATTATTGAATAGTACTTTCCACCTCTTTTTTCTTTGTATATTTACTTTATTAATAGGAGCAACATGTGAAGCAATCAAACAAACCAAAGAGTTTCAAATTTTAGAGAAACAATGTAATATCATGAGTTATAACATTAAAGTAAGTGTGATGAATATTAGTTGAAATGGTGGATTTTGAATTGAAGAGACCAAGGTCAAAATCCCCGCTCATCCCTTAAGTCCACTTGGTGACCTTGGGCTAGTCTTTCTCAATCTAACCTATATCACAAGGTTGTTGTGAGAATAAAGGGATAAACGTGTCATGTACATTGCCTTGAGCTCTTTGGAGGGATTTAAATGTCAGGATATAAATGTATTAAAATAAAACATTAAAATAAATTAAATGATTCCTACAAAGTAGGGTGAGAGAATGAAAGCATTTTAGAATGTTTACAAAAATAAGATACTTCATTATGTTACTGAAAAGACATCCATTAAGAAATGCACACACATACCTGTCCAGACTCACATGAAATAGTTCGTTTATTCTGAAGCTCTGCCAAAGACATATCGATTCTCCTGATGCAATGAGTATGTGATGCAGCATCAATAAGGGCCAAATGGAAACAAGAATCAACTTGAATAGACACTAAATTATACAAAAAATATTTGCATAATGCATCTTTAAAGTCATGGAGTGCTCCTAGTTTTACTCCATATCTTTTTGACTGTTGTCTAACAATGCACCCAGATAATTTCAAATACAAATAGAAAACATCACAGACTATGAGAGAACAAGGGAATGTTAAAAAAAAAATAACAAACAAAAAACTGGTGCTAAGAAATTCATGTTGGTGGGAAAGACAGGATTTGGGGCCATACTCATAAATAATGCTTAACTTTTTCATGATGTTCCTGCTAACTCCAACTATGTCTTTTAGGGTGCAGTACCCAGTGGCCCTAACTGAACAACTGTTAACCAACAAAAGAATACAGGAACCAAGATTCATGCTAGTTGCCATACCTGAAGACAATATGTAAATGTTTTGTCCAATCTATGGATATCGAGAGGGAAGAAAGCCATGCCAGGCAGACAGGCAAATACTGTTCCACCACCATGCATAAAAGCCTCATCTTGGTCTGTCCCCATTCATTTCCATTTAGTCAAACATTTTTTGTGACTAAGTCCCATGCGGCTAGGTTAAATTTTCTAGGATATTGGAAAGGATCGGCCAGGCAACATGTACAGATGGGGCAGGATAGTCAACATAAAAGCTTCAGTGAGAAAGGCATAAAGAGAGGGTTCTCATTCTCTCTCAAGGCTTGTTCTTTACACTTCCCCTTAGGCTGGAGTCCTGTATGCTTAAATTGGGAATATGCCCCACTGAACATAGTGGGGCTTCATTCTGAGTAAGTAATTACTGAACAATAATGAACATTTAGCACATTTAGCATTTAGATAAACCTCCTGTACCCACCCTGTTCCACAGAATAAAGTGAACATTAAAACAAATAATTAAAAATGGCTTATTTATTAGTTCTTTAGTCAATTTCGAGAAATTGTTATGGGTCTTATATGCATTTATTTTACCTGTGAATTTCTGGATCCGAATATCTTTTAATTTCATTTTCCATAGGCTTATCTTGTATTTTGGAAAAGCGTTCATGTAAAGTCACATCAGAAGATTTGAAATAATTTGCTGTGAAGAGAATAAAAGGGAAAAATTGGCTAATCCTTATTACTGTAATTTCAGTTAAAATTGCTAGTAAAAACAGCACAGTGAAGAATATTTTTGAAGTTATTTATGTTCTCATGTCTTCTTAATCTGCATAGCTGTCTCAGTAAATCTTAGATTAACAACACATACTACTCTCCTTTCTAAGGATAAAGATTCAGCCTTTATTCTCTCTGTGACTTCCTGAGGAGACAAGGATAGGCCTCTCTAATTATATGCGGCTATCTTACTTAGGCATTACAACCCCAAAAGATTTTTAAAAAAGTTACTCAAAAATCTCGTTCGTGTGTGTGTGTGTGTGAAGTTCAAGGTGGGCAGAGAGGCTGAACATGTAAAACAGACATGTATAATTTAACTTTTCTGGGTGAAATCTCCTGCAACCTTAAGTCCATGAAAAGTAGCTAGTTTAATATCATTTCACCTGTGTTCAGTCTCCTTTTAATTATAAACGGACCTCAGATATGGGATATGACCCAGAAAAGGGACTGCCTCTATTACTGTTCAACTTTTTAGCTTCATATTGCAAAAGCACTAATGTGTCTTGCCCTTCCATCTTAACAAGATTGCCAGGGTTCAGATATCCAATTACTATCATTCCTGGATGCCTGGTTCCAAAACACAAGACTTCCCTCTCTAGTATCTGCAAAGTAAACCACCAATATTAATCATCACTAATTCTCACAGAATTCTGCGCAGTCTACCTAATGCTTCGCACCTCCTGGGCTACATGGATTAATAACATTCATAGACAAAGACTGCTGACACATTGCAGAAATAATCCAGCTTGACACCACTTTAACTGCCATGGCTAAAGTCTATGGAATTCTGGGATTTCTAGCTTTCTCTGTCATGAGAGCTCTGGTGCCACAACTAACTACAAATCCCAGAATTCCACAGGATGAAGCTGTGATAGTTAAAGAGATATCAAACCTGATTATTTCTACAGTGTGTCAGCAGCAAATACGGGCCATTACGTCTTTGTCCACTTTTAAATCCGAGTTAAAGACCACCTTGTTCAAGGAGGCATTCCCTGGCTTTGTCTGATATACATTTATTCTTTCTGTCACTTGGGTTTACTGTGGATGGTGATATTAATTTTTGTAATTATCCTTGTTTTAATTGATTTTTATTATTTTGCCTTTTGTTTTACTTAGATTGTACGCCTTTGGCAGGTTTCATTCTGTTTTATCCTTGATTGTTTTGTACAGTGCTGTGTACACTGACAGCGCTCTAGAAATAAACTTTAATAATAATAATAATAAGACACAGACTACACCACATATAATCTGTATGTTCAATACACTGTAACCACCTTTAACTTGGTGGATAATTGTGATGATTTCCTGAGCAAATTCTTTTGATGGGTTTTGTTCTACCTTCTGTGTCACAGATTTTATATGTTCAAATACTGGATGGAAATTTCCAGTTTTTCTACCCACAGCTACTAGATCACGCGATGTCTGCCTCTCCATGATATTGCTGGAAGAACCCCTGGAATAAATTTAGAGAAGTTTAGAAAATATGCCCTTTGTATATAAGAAAAAAATCCAACTTATTGAAACAATATAATACTGCATATTTAAAAGATGAATTCAAAGGAAAGTGAGACTAAGTACAGATAGACTCTCGTATCTGCAGATTCATTTAACCCACATCTGAAAAAATATGGTCTATTTAGGCATCTCCTAGGTATGTCCAACTCTATGGTATGCTTGGACTGGAAGTCACTCATTTTAATAGGGTTCACTATTATTCATGGACTGTATTCCCTGCAGATATGGGGATCCATCTGTAATTAATTACTGAAGAAAATAATTGTATTATTTTAAACTCTTATATCGTAATTAAGAATTTAAATTACTGTACTTAAGAGCATTTCACATTCCTTACTACCTTCACAGTCAATTCACATACAATTACATGCACACAGACAAAAAGTAAGCAAACTAACTTTAAAATAAACCCCTATAAAAGGCAAAGCAAACTCAAATAAACCATATCTATAGATATTAAGATATTCATTACTTCCCCAACTTCCTGAGAGATATTTATGATTGCTTTCAAGTAACTTTCCACCATTAGGCAACAGACACATTATGGTGCTTAATGTTTCAGCTGCTTCTCTTTGAACTGCAGCTGTTCTAAAGAATTCCTATGATATTCAGAAGGAGCTTTTGAGGGACAAAGGGGAAATAAAGGGGAGAAGGAGGGAATGAAAAGTCCTAATGCGTAAGTGGAACATGGCATACAATCCTGGTCAGTTAACTCCATACCACTGTACTGTGATTATCAAAGTAACAATGACATCTTAATTAATTCCTAAATGAAATGAGCCACTTTGGGTCCCAGCCTTGGGAAAAAAGCAGGATAATAATAATAATAATGATGATGATAATAATAATAATAATAATAATAACAACAGAAGCCATTGAAAGCTAAAGAGAAAATACCTGTACTTATTCAATGTTGTCTTTGTATCCACTTTGACTGTAAGTTTTTCTTTCCTAGCATGGAAATCTGAAACTTTCCCATCTGTACTTTTATGATATGTGTCATGCTGGTGACTACTAGAAAAATCTTTTCCCCCCCTAAAATCCACATCTTTCTTTATTTTTTCCTTCTCTTTCTGCTCAAAGGACAATAGATCAGCACCGCTTTTGTACGATTTAGTACATGAACTGCAACCTTTCCCTGAAGTATATTTCATGGTTACTTCAGTATGAGGCTCTTCTAAATTGCCTGCTCTCTCACTGCTATAGCGATCTGAATGTCTCCTATTCCAAGCTTCTTTGAGATGGTTATGTTTCTTGTCTTCCAACTTCATATACTTCTCAGCTCTTTCACCAGGAATGTACTTTCCTCCATTTGGACTTCTATGACGTTTATGATTATAGTCATATGTAATCCTAGTTTGACAACTGCCACTGTATTCCTTTTCAACAGGGCGATGGGTTTGTAGACCAAGATTTCTTTGTTCCCCCTTCTCATGGCTAGATGTTGAAGAATGATCTTGTGTCCACTTGGAATTACTTGGTATTTCTCTATCCTCATACCTCTCCATTTCTTCAGCTCTTTTATATGTATGCCCATATTCTCTGTATTCACGATCTTCAGGATACCTGTGTTGACATAAAGTAGTTTATACTTGCAGTAAGGAAGAAAATGAGAACTTACATATGCAGAATGCAGGTAAACACAGGCTTTAGGCAGAATGTGTCACCCCATGATCCCTCAAGCCACAAGAGAGGGAAATTATGATTCTTGTACATGCTAGCCACCAACAGGATTAATATAAAAGATACAATACTCCTCTACCACCAGCAGCCCATAATTAAACTATCTTTTATTCTGTTATGAAAAAAATGATTTTCAGGGTAGAAATCTTCAACTATAAGGCCAATCACCTTTCACTTGAGGTTTTACACCATTTAAAAAATCATTAAAATTCGGCAATTTCTCTACCTCTTCTGGAAAGAGCTCCTTGGCATAAATTCATCAGAAAATCTTCGAGGTGACTGAGTGTACTTGTCTTCTTGCAACTGGTGGTATTTCAGGTCATCACTGTCATTCCATTTCCTCTCAAATTTACATGACATACCCAATGGCCTATGAAAAGTCTTCATTCCTTTTGTGTTTCCAACAGCTCGAGTGTTTTCATGCATCTCTCTAACACGAATTTTGGATGGATTAAAAGACTGATTGTGTTCTTTGTGGGACATATCTGAATATTTGGAAGTATGTTGGCATCTTCTGCTATTTTCATCCCTTTCAGGTGAATGTGTTCTACAAGGTTTATGACTATATATATCTTGTGAAGGAATTCTCTTCAGAGTTGGTGAATATGACCTACGTTCATAAAGTCGGTGGTGATTAGTTTCATATGGTGCATATCTAGAATTGGCTTGTCCATGTTTTCCATCCTCTGTTCTCCAAGACATAGACTTTTTTGGGTCTTTCCAGAAAATCTTGTATTCAGAGTTATAATTAATGTGATTGTGCCTCTGTCTGCTGTGTTCCAAACTCCTGATGGCAGGTGATGAAGATCTGCATATAAACACACACAAAAAATGAATTCTAACTAGTGCAATACAACTTGTGCTGCCAAGTTTGAGCCAGTGTGACAAAATGTAACAAAAAAGTCTTTCTGAAATAACTTTTAAAAGACCTTTCAGTTGTAACTTGAAGTCTCCTTGGGTTTTCTTTTTTAAATTACTTAGAATAAATGCCCTGCTACAGTATGGAGGCATCACACCTGAAAACAGTTCCTATACAGTATATAGATCTTCCCCTTTCTATAGATAGAAGTTCACACAAAACTCATTTCAATCCATCACATCACAAATGTACTACATTTGTGCTACATTCATGATACCTCGTTAGTATCACTTGTTGGCATTCAGTAATCTGAACTCCACTCTAGCAGATCATTAGTATAATTACAGTTGATATCTGCTCAGTGGAGAAATGGAAGAACTCCATGCTTGTATCACTACAGGTGAAAGGATATTTTAGATTGAAACATACCGTATTTACTTCCAAGCGTGATTAGGACTGCAGCCTCAGAAACGGGGAAAAAAATCTTCTCACAGCATCATTCAATGTTCCCTTTCAACAAGTTAAGCAAAAACCTTTAATATCAACAGAAAAATGTGGGCATTTACCTTCGTTTCCATCTTGGTGATCTTGATCGTGATCTAACCATCTTTTCATATAGTTATAAATTAACTTCTTGATGCTGTAAATAAAATTTAAAAAGTGAGTATTTAGTAGTAACCAGGATATGTTAACAACTGCAAACAGACAGAATACTTTCAAAATATCTGTTTAATGTCCAAACAATCAAAGTATGTTTATTTTCATATTATAAAGCTCTTTGGAGTTTAAATTATTAATTAGTCTTTAGGTTTTTTTTAATGGAACATAATTAAATGATGTAGTTTTACCTAAAAATGAAATACTGGCCATTCGCTAACTTCATTTCAATAGGGCAGTGCTAATGTTTTAGTGCATACATTATTTACTAATCAGCAAAACATACACACACAACAGTGGGGAGGTAAACCTATTGCACACCATCTTCAAGTGTTCAGTGCACACCATGTTCAAGTGAACCAGCTCCAGCTGATGCAGGACAGGAATAGACAGAAGAGACATTGCAGTCCATGAACCTAGCCTCCTAGGCAATAGCCAGTAGATCACCTTGCAACTGATGGCCTCTGATGGTTGCTGAAATTCTCTTAAAGAATACTAAAATACTAAGCTGTTGTTGTCCTCTATTGGCATTACCCCAAAGTGGCACCTCTCAGATGCACTGGGTTGTAAGTCTCACCACCGTTAGCCAGAGTGACTATTCTGACTATTCATATTTTTGAGTATTTATAATGGTTCCACCTGAACTGAACCAAACTATACCTCCTGCATATCTAGAAGAAATACAATGCTAAGGGGCAGGTTTGAGCTCATAGCTAGAAGGAACCAAGTATTGGGGGTTCCTTGTGCTGGTCCTAAACCCTGGATGTAAAAGGACTCTCATGAAAATACAGACAAGGCTGATAAACTAAAATTCAAATGGATACTAAGGTAGCATGCTTTGAATTTTACTCATCTTTGCAAGTATATTTTGAATCACTGCATATTTTTCTTAGTAAGTGCCTTTTTGTTAAAAAACAGAATAAAGATATCTGGATAGTCTAGGAAGAATTTAGATGGTGCCCAGTGATTTTCAGAAACAGAGGTACATGTATTCTACAGATGGCTTGCCCTCTTCTGTTATATGTAGAAAACATCTTGGCTGGAAATGTCTCCAAGAGGAACCATAATGAGGAAAGCAAGGACATTTTTTAAAAAATTCCGACATGGCCTAAATACATTCACTGACCTGTTAATTCTATTATACTGTCATTTATACTGAGTTTTATTTAGAAGAAAAGCAATTTAATATGAAATGTCTTGATAAAGTAGGATTAAGTAAATTGCATGATTTGTGTAATGATGCCATACCACTTGCAAAAGATTTGAATACAATGTGGCTTATGTGGTATCAGGTGGGCTATTTCATCAGACAACTGCATATTATAATTCAAGCTTCATGTGAGTGTACTCCATTCAAAATGTTAAGTATAATGGTTAAGTATAAAGGATTTGTTTCCTGTATAGACAGCAGTTTGATTTTTACATGGGTTCTTCAGATGGCCTTAGAAGTATATGGGGAAATTATTGGGATATTTGCTTACATGAGGACAAATGGGATTGTATGTTGGGTTAGGTCCCTTTCAAAAGTGTCTCTGCTTCAAAAAGGAAGAGACGTGTTAATTCTACAGAAATGGCACTTAACTGGTGCGACTGTCATACATAGATCATTCTCTTTTCCCCCTCTGTTGGTGAGGTTGTAACATTAAGGTTCTTTCTAATATCTATGGTGGTTTTTGTAGTAAGATATTGAAATTCACTAACACCTCACAAAGACTCCAGAATCAGCCTCCTTTGTTTGTTTGTTTTTTCAGGAAAATAATGCAATGTCTTATAAACCTTTAATTGATTATTTATCAGTCACTGCCAGTTGGTCACTGATTGATTTTGAAAGCATTTAAAGGAGATATCTGTGGCACACTGTTATAAAAAGATATGGCAATTAACTTTTACTGAAACATTAAATAAACTCCAAATGACTAAAGGAAGAAAAAAATGCAATTTTTGCAATAATTTGTAACTGCTCTATTGAATATATGGGTTGGGGAGAGATAATGCTGCACTTCCATTCAGGTCCCTGTGGTTGAGGGAGTGAAGAAACAACTTTGCCATACTTAATCAGTATACTATGGCTATGTACTATAAAATTATAGCACCTAAATAAACATCCTCTGCAAATCATTTCTATGTTGTCTGGGCACACTTTGTAGGTCCCTTTCACAGGCACCATAGCTAAAAATAGACCCTTGTTTTCTTTGCCTGATTAGCACTGATAAAATGCATTATCATCTACTTTTATCACCCTGATCCTCCTTATCTGAGAACCAGTGTGATGCAGTGATTGAGTGCTGAACTATGGGCCCATGCACACTACAGAATTACAATGCTATGATTCCATTTTAACTCCCATGGTAACATGGTAATATCCTCTGGAATCCTAGATTTGCAGTTTAGTGAAGGGTACTGTATTTAGAATTCTCAGACAGAGAACTCTAAGGGCTCAACAAACTACAAACCTCGGGATTCCATAGAATGCAATCATGGCAATTAAAATGGAATCACAGTGCTATAATTGGGAAGTGTGAATGAGCCCTAGCACCCAGAGAGACCAAGTTCAACCCTCTGGTCAGCCATGGAAACCTTGCTTACCTTGGGCAATTCACTCTCCTAGCCTTAGAGGAAGGCAGTGGCAAACTTTCTCTGAATAAATCTTGCCAAGAAAACCACATGATAGGGTCGCCATAATTCAGAGTCAACTTGAAAGCACGTAACAACATATCCACTTAATGTTTTACACATTATAAGTTTTATTTTTTCCTCATAAAAGCAACAGCAAATGATGCAAATATGTCCTAATATTGAAGAAGTGTCTTAACAGTCCTGTGTCCCAAATGACTAGAACAAGCCAAGAAAATCATCATAAAAGTCACAGCTCAACCGAACTAAAAGCTGGTTATGTGTAGCTGAAGTTGCAGCCAAGTAAAAATCCTTCTCATCCAAATGTAACACAGTCACATTGGTACCGTGGGAAAAACTGACATCATGCACATGATCTTGCTTTGGGATAAATAGAACTAGCATAATTTCCAGTGTAGACACTCCTTTCACCTGACGGAAAGAAAGTGATCATAAGTTTTAACTCAGGGTCTTTAATCTTCATCCCAAAATCAAATCATTTAACATCTTGACAAGGATGTTTAGCTAATTTAGAAGGGAGGGGAACCTCACTATAAGAATTGCTCAATTTGTTTTGCAACTCTGAAAACATACAGACAATGGTTGAAACATCTGCCACAAATCCATCCATATATTTATAAAAAACAATCTAGATCTTATTCTTGCTTCTATTAATAAAATTACAGTTCAGGAAGCAAGGATATAGCTATACAATTTATGTGCCTTTAAATGAAGACAGATAATAAAGACGTTATTGCAAAGGATTACTCTCATTCACTATGATTTCGACATTTGTGGGTGGAAGCTGATTGCCAAGTCTAGGATGTGATTGCTTTAGACAAGTGGGTGGAAAATGTGGCATGCCTTCCATTTTAAAAGATGTTCTTTAAAGTTGATGCAAGTGAATAAAACCCACTGCTGGTAATTCAGGTGGAATACAAATCTATAATACCATTTGGATTAAATGTGTTTCCTTTCTTTATGGCCACTGTCAGGGATTAATACTACTCTATGCACAATACATGGGGATGCCTCTGAAGACAAACATTTGTTTCAAAATATGGCCACTCAGAGACTGATGGAGGCCAGAAAATATATACACAGAAAACCACATTTGCTCCAATTACACTTCTACTATTGATTGCAGGTTCAATACAAAATGCTGGCACAAACTTTTAAGGCTATAAATGTTTAAGACTGGGTTGCATTATGGGTCACCTGTATCCACAGAATTTTCCCATAAGCCAAGATATAAATCCAAGGCCCTGTCTGGGCGTCTGCAGATGAAATCTACAAGACTGGAAACAAGCCCTTTTTGATGGTGGCTTCATGATTGTGGAATCTTTTTCCAGTAACCTTTGTTTGAGCATGTAAAACCAGATGCTCAAGAAAGTCTTTAAAACATGTATTTTTACTGTTGCATTCCCTTCTGTGTACTATATCATTTCAATTGGGGCTTTTATCCCTTTATCCAGATGAGGCATGCTTCTACAGTTGTCCCTCCACATTCATGGATTCGGCATTCACGTATTTAAGTATTCACGGCTCAAATATACTTTAAAAATAATAATCCAAAAAGCAAACCTTGATTTTGCCATCTTATATAAGGGATACCATTTTGCTGTGCCATTGCATATAATGGGACTTGAGTATTCACGGATTTGGGTATTCATTGGGGGAGGGGGTCTTGGAACTAAACCCCAGCAAATGTGAAGGGAGAACTGTATTTGATTTCAAAGTCTGCCTGAAATTCCACTCCTTCTATTTTGTGAGTTGGTTGTTTTATGAAAAGCAACTATAAAATAACTGGAATAAATAATGCATACAGCTGTAACTCTGTGGACATTTGGCTTGGAAGTTATCCTCACTGGAAGTATCAAGGATTTAATGCCAAGCAAATATAAATAGTTCAGACTGTAAGACTTAATGAACAAACAGAATGAGAAAACATAATGAAACAAGAACATTTATCAGGTCAATGAACCATGATTAAACAATATGTACACCTAGCATTAGAAAAAGATCATACTTGGTACAGCTATACCTCAAGTCAATAATGCATTTCTACATAAACACTGTTGTGCTTTATTCATGCATTTTTCTTTTGAGAAAATGCCTTTACAGTTATGCAAGGATGCCACCTTTCTTCTGCTTTGCGTTCAAGGTCATTGGCATTGGTCCATTTTCAGGGGAGGATACATTCTGAAAGACAATCACTTTCTTGTATTATTATATTTCTGGAGTATCTATATAACTAAAAGCCTGAATGTCATTTTTTTTTTAGAAGTCTTCTGTACAAAGAGCTGCTCGCCAAAGTGAGGAAGGCTATAGGAATGGGATTTGTCAACAAATGTGTAGTTACAACTTCTTGTATAAGCACATATTTTCATATCTACATAGCAAAAATCAAACTATAATAAAATAATATAAAAAAGAGCTCCTAGGCATAGCTTTAGAAAGATTTATCACTGGGGTGAGGAATTTCTCTAAATTGCTGGTAAACTTGATGCTACACTAGTAACAAATTGAGTGCTTTCATTTGAAGCAAAGAAAACATCCCACAACCACCAATATATTTTTCACAAGTACAACTGTGTTTCTGGGCTGCTTCAAGGGGTGTGATTACACCTGTGCATCTTGTTTGCAGGTGGAATGTTCTGGCTAACTCCACTTCAGTAAACACAAGCTCTCAACAGATTCAGAAAAAAGACGATCACAGTACACAACTGTTGTCATGCCTGAAGGTGTTTCTAGTTACACAATATATTTAGATCCCAAACAGTCCAATCATTACAAAAGCTTCCTCCCATTTGTCAATGACTCAAATCATTCTGTCCTCCCAGAATTTACTCCTCCTTCTTCCCCCATATCAAGCTTCCCACAAGAATGACCTTGGCCACTCCTAATATCCTTGCAAATGATACACAATGTCTTTTCTTCCCAACACCTCCCCCAGCTGTATAGCAGGTCCCATCATCACTCACCACCAAGCATATGCCCAAGCAGGTCAAACAAACATAGCAGGACAATGGCTGGATCATGATCCCGAAGCACACATACTGTTTTAAAGAATTAGGCTCTCCTTCTTGCTACTGCCACTGCCACTACTTCAACAAATTCAGTAGAAGCAGGGGTTTAAGCAGTGGCTGGGAGTCTGCATTTGCCTCATTAGTTGCCTACCTTTGTTTTAACAGATCAGTCAGACTTGCACAAATTGCTCCCCTCCACTGCATTTCCTAAGAAGGGGCAAACAGTCAGACTGTCATGTTGATATATTCTACCAAAAAAACAAAAACAAAAAACCAACAACAACAAAAACCAGCAGCAAAACAAAACAAAAAAAATCCAACACTCTCTTATAGAAGATTCTCTTAGAGGTTTTTTTGACAGAGGTTGTGATGTTGGCAGCAACAGGTATTTTCATGCCTCTCTGCATGTTATAACTACATCTAACTGTATAATTTTGGGGTGTGTGTATGTGTCTTCAAGTCACCTGTTGACTTATGGCGACACCATGAATTTCATAGGGTTCTCATAATTAGCATAATACAAAAGTCACACTGCATAAACCAGCACAGCACATACCAGTCCTGTATGTAAACCTGGAAATGGTAATATTTCCCCCTCAAAATGGCTTTAAACTTACAGCAGAAGGACTACATGAGCCATGCTATAACTGGAAAACCCAGCAGCTGCAAATTTCTATATGGATGGAATTAAGCAGTAAGGCTTCCATAATTAAAATTGTCATCAAAGTAAAGCCCTGAAGATACATGTTCTAGCTGCCAGACACCCAGTGCTTTTGGTTTGATGATACCCTTCCTCATTGGCTTCTTCTTGCCATGAGAAATTAGTTTGTGAGCAGATGAATGGAATGCAGAGTGAAGTGGTTAAAAAGTAAACACCCAATGGAAAGGTGGAGAAAAGGAAAGCAAGATCTTGAGTGCTGCAAGGTAGCAAGCATGACTGACTAACTGTAGCAGATATGACAAAATTTACTGGTGAATAGTACCAAGATTCCTTGAGTCTATATCATACTTCTCTTCGATACTCTGCCAGAGTTTGTTAGTGTCCCCCTACATGCCAGAACAAATGGAAGACTAAGTCACAGAAGTTGCCAGGGCAACCAACACACAACTAATTCTTAGTTGATTCCTGAGTCTGTGTAGAAATTAGTGAGATTTCTCATCTGGCTATTGTAAAAGACAAAATGGAACCTGCAGTTACAGATAGTACAATGAACATCTGAAATAATTCTGTGCATTCTATATTTGCTTCCACAAGACTTAATCCCTTTCTTTTCTAGTCTTTACTGAAGCATGCAAAGATACTGACACTAGACTCAGGAGTTTGCAGCAGGCTGACTAAAAAATTAAGAATCAGAGTATGAAGGCAATTTGTTACATGATGGAAACAGTGCTTTTCAGTGTGCTGTACACATTCATTGTGTTGTGTTATATTTCTCTGTTTATATATCAGCCTTGCAAAAATGTTAAAATTTACTAGCTTTCCTATCAACAAAATTTTACATTAGAGACCCATGAAGCACCTTTATGGTTTTAAATAATGAAAAATGAAAAGGGGGATCAAGTCCTCCACTTTAGGAAAGCCTCACTGGTTAGTGGCCAGGGGATGAGTCTTACTATTAACATTCAGGCAAAACATTACATATTCCAAACTGTTTTGTCTGGATCCCTATGAAATGCTAAATTTGCTTATTTTCGCTTTCCACTTTTACAGCAAGATCAGCGAGTGCCTGAAACAAGTTATTCATCCAATAATTTATTTAGTCAGCTTAAGCTGTCCCTTATGAAACTTGTCCAAACAACAAACAGAGTGCAATTTTACCACAAGATTGCTAAAATCTGTATTAGATGGTTTTAAATGATATTTTTCCACAGCCCTGCCCTAAGGCAATGGAAATGAGAATGTCAGTCTAAACAAACTACTATATCTGGGGAATATATTTAATTTGAAAAACAATCTGTTTAACTCCTGTATTTAATTTTTCAGAAAGAGACAAAATCTTGATAAAAAAGTACACAGCACTGTGTTTACTAAATATGTCAAACAAACTAGCGATAATATTTTTAAGGGTGACAACAATGACCAACCAAATGGTCAAATGACTCATTTTCTTACTTGAAGGGCTGATCTGGCAATCATCTCTCAGTGGCCAGTTCAAGTAATAACCAGGCCTGGCCCTGCTTAACTCCCAAAAATCTGATGGGTTCTGTTGCCTTCAGAGTATCTAAGCAGGCCTGATGCTTAATAGTTGTGGAGAGCAAGTGATGTTCTGACAGCATGATGAGATGCTAAATCTAAATCTAAATGCTAGTCATAACCACAACAGATCCACTGACTCAACGTACAGAATTAACAACTGATTCTGTAGGTTTACACTACATGGGACTGGCAGCTGGATTTAAGGTACAGGCATTCAAAAAAGATTTAAATTCTTCAGTATGTTTTAGTGTTTGTTTCTTTATGTACAGCCCATCTTTTTCCAAAATGTTGAGCCCCAAGGAGGCTCCTTTATACTCCCCCCCCGCCTGTGATACATAAATTGTAAACTTGATTTAAAATCAACGTAAAACCAAATGTTCATCTAGTTTAGTATAGATACTTGTAGGTAGTCTACAAGCCAGGCAATAACCCAATCTTATTGTTGCTCCCTAGCAACTGGTACTCAGGAAGTAAAAGCAGCCCCTCTGAGTACCAGTTGCTAGAGAGCAACAATGGAAATGGCTATTTATTTTATGGTTGCTTGCAAGCTTCCCAGAGGCATATGGTAAACCACCATTCTTAATCTGCTGCTTTAGACTTCCAGTGTCATGTCCAAAGGGGTATTCTGTCCCATGGAAAAATCACTGATCTCCAGCTACAGGTTTATACAATGCTATGCAGAGTAGGTATACAGATTTGAAAGTGTGCTGAGTTATTGATAAATACCTTGGTTTTGTAGCCAATACATACATATATGAGAGTATACATCAAGTTTTGTGGGCTGCAAATATGAAGTTCTATCAAATGTGTATCTGATTGCCTTATGCTGCAGTCAACCACGCTAAAAAAAACAAACAGGTGGACACTCAAACATCTGTTCTTATTGTGACATCCAAAACCAATTTCCACCACATCCCTGGATGTTTCAGATCACTGAACAAATTCAGTATCTCTTAACCAAATATGAAAATGGGACAAATTCCCAGTTGCTATGATAAATTTTTCATACAGCATGGTAATCAGCTACGATTTTTAAAGTACCTACGATAGCAGACTTAAAGCCCTCTCTAATACTCAAAATCAAGATAATGAGCAACCATCCTTACATGTTTACATGCAATGTAAGGATTCTTGTGATTATTAATTTGGTGCAATGGGGGAACAATTATTCAGAAATTCACATGGAATTAATTTTATGAACATCACTTTTCTTGATAATTTGGGCACTTAAAATTACTTTTTCAACATTCTTCCCCCCCCTCCACATTATTTGATGTTACACCAGGATATTCCATCAATATACATCATCAGTCAACACCTTTGTTCAAAAACCTACACAATCTCACTCTATACCAGAGCTGACCTTAACATTACAGAGTGAAGCAAAACATTCTGAGTGTGAAGAAATGACAGTGAATTATTATTTAATGTGTTATTTCATTTTTACTAGCAGGGAAGGGAAATGGGGTGCAGAATTTTGTGACATTAACTTGGCTGGTTTTATGCACTACAGTCTTTGGCTGGGCAGACATTGTCTTGGGGAGGACCTATTCTATGCTACCAAAACCATTCAGGTAGAGAAGCCCTTTCTTCATTAATTTGCACCAAAAGAAAAATAATGCTGGGGGACCACTCACTCGGAAACTAAGGTAAGCCTCCTCCTCCACTTGTCCTGATTGATTTTAGGGGATATCTAGAGTATATATTATGGCTGCAAATGGCAGTTTCTGCATGATTGAAGGAGAATTTTTAAATTTAAATTCCATTTCAGGGGCAAGTTATTGGAATGAGACAGGGCGGTAGTGCTGACCCAGAGCAGCATCTCCTTGAAAATCCAGGCAAGTACTTTAAGTATTTTCTATATTTTCTTGTGAATCTGAAGTCCAGTATCTTTTCAGTATTGGGCAATCCCATTACATGTGTTATCATGGAGCCTGGTCCTTTGTCACATTTCCAACATTTATTTCCTTTTATTTTGTAGATTTTTATTCACTCATTCTTATTGGAGTGAGGTGCCATCTGTTTAAAGTGCCCCCCCTTTAGGTTTGATGGAACAGCTGTCTTGGTAAAATTTTATAGCTTCATTCTTTTTATTTCTGTTTAATTTATTTATTTATTTATTTAGAGAGAGAGAGAAAGAGAACAGTATTTATTAAGGAACAAAGTTATCTATTCACACAGTACTAGCTTGTTGGGGGCAGTTAGTTAACACGTGGTAAAACTGTTTAGGGAGTGCTTTGGCACTGATAAGAGGGATAGAAATAGAAGTGCCATTGCTACTGCTACAATCGAATATGCATTTCCATTCCATTTTTAAATATATATATACATATATATATATGTGTGTGTGTGTGTGTGTGTATAAATAATAGATATACATATATATATATATATATATATACACACAAGTCCCTCCATATCCACATATTTGGTAACCACGGATTTAAGTATCCACGGCTTGAAAATATTTTTTAAAAAAATAATCATCGAAAAAGCAAACCTTGATTTTGCCATCTTATATAAGGGACACCATTTTGCTACGCCATTCCATATAATGGGACTTGAGTATTCACAGATCTGGGTATTCACGGGGTGTGTGTGTGTGTCCTGGAACCAAACCCCAACGAATGTGAAGGCCCAACTTATTTTTAATTTTTTTTATTTTTAAATTATACTTTTAAGTTGTTTATTTACATAACTTACTTATATTATAGAAACTACTATTTAAATAAATATTTAAAAACGAAAGAACAGAAAATCCGGACAAGGATGGAAGGGGCATCCCCTCTCCTCTGTGTGTGTGTGTGTGTGTGTGTGTGTGTATGTATATGTGTATATATGTGTGTGTGTGTGTGTGTGTGTATATATATATATATATATATATATGCCAAGACCCCCACCTGACGCCTTCCCTCCCCTCCTCCGCACTGCAGGCCCAGGGAAGGGGGCCGGGCAGGCGCCTACCTTGCCCCTCGCCCTCTCCTCCACTGCCGCCGCAGCCCCCTCTGCTTCCTCCTCCGGCTGCTGCTGCTGCCGCCCCTCCAGGAACTGCGGCGTCTTCTGAGGAGCGCTTTCCGGGGCCGCCGCCTCAGGAGCTTCTCCCCGGGCTCGAAGTTCGGTGAAGGGTGAGGAGGAGTTGGAGGAAAGCGAGCCCTTCGCTCCCACCGCCGCCGCCCTGGGCCTGGCCTGCCTACCCCGCCCCGAGCAAGAGGGCTGGGCCAAGTGCCCCGGAAGTAAAGGGGCGGGGAAGCGCCAAGGCCACCGCCACGACCACCCTCTTGAGGGCCAAGGAGGGAAGGGTCTCTGCCCCACAAGACTGGCCCTTTGTAGGCAGCTCCTCCCGCCTCCGCCTCTCCCCTTTCAAACAACCTTCCTCTGGTTTCCCTCCCCCCCGCTCCCCTGGAGGAGGAAGACGACTCTGAACGAGTCCATGCTACACAGATAATCCGGGTTGAAACTGGATTATTAGTTGCCCTGGCTCCTTCCTATGGAATCCTGGGAGTTGTAGTTTTCCAAGGGCTTTAGCCCTCCCTGCCAAAGACTGCTGGTGCTTCACTTCACTTCAGTTCTCCCTTCATATTCGCTGGGTTTTGGTTCCAGGACCCCCTCCCGTGGATACCAAAATCCGTGAATACTCAAGTCCCATTATATGTAGTGGCATAGCAAAATGGAGTCCCTTATATAAGATGGCAAAATCAAGGTTTGCGTTTTGGATTATTATTTTTTAAAGAATAGTTTCAAGACGTGGATACTTAAATCCATGGATACTAAATCTGTGAACACAGGGACAACTGTACAAACTCCAGGATTCCATAGGATACAGGGATCTGTATTGTCATTTTTAATGTTGCATTTCTGTCAGTTTATATACTATTATGTAGAAACTGTCCAGTTTGTTCAATGCAGAGCGTAGAGCACCGTTTCTCAACCAGGGTCTGCGGAACCCTAGGGTTCCCTCAGAGAACGGCAGGGGTTCTGTGAGAAAATAATAAATTAATCATAGAATCATAGAATTGTAGAGTTGGAAGAGACCATGAGAGGCATCCAGTCCAACCCCCTGCCACGCAGGAAATCACGACCAAAGCATCCCTGACAGATGGCCATCCAGCCTCTGTTTAAAGACCTCCAAGGAAGGAGACCCCACCACACTCCGAGGGAGTGTGTTCCACTGCCAAACAGCTCTTACTGTCAGAAAGTTCCTCCTAATGTTGAGGTGGAATCTCTGTTCCTAGAGCTTGCAGCCATTGCTCCGTGTTCCAGTCTCTGGAGCAGCAGAAAACAAGCCTGCTCCATCCTCAACGTGACACCCATTCAAATACTTAAACAGGGCTATCATATCGCCTCTTAGCCGTCTTTTTTCCAGGCTAAACATACCCAGCTCCTTAAGTCTCTCCTCATATGGCATGGTTTCCAGGCCTTTCACCATTTTAGTTGCCCTTCTCTGGACACGCTCCAATTTGTCAATATCCTTTTTGAATTGTGGTGCCCAGAACTGGACACAGTATTCTAGGTGAGGTCTGACCAAGGCAGAATAGAGCGGCACTATTACCTCCCTTGATCTAGACACTATACTTCTATTGATGCAGCCCAAAATTGCATTGGCCTTTTTAGCTGCCGCATCACACTGTTGACTCATGTTCAACTTGTGGTCTACTAGGACTCCTAGATCCCTTTCGCATGTAGTCTCATTCAGCCAGGTCTCTACCATCTTATATCTATGCATTTCTTTTTTCTGTCCTAAGTGCAGTACTTTACATTTCTCCATATTGAATTTCATTTTGTTAGCTTTGGCCCAGCTCTCCAGTCTATCCAGGTCATTCTGAATTTTGATCTGTCCTCTAGGGTATTAGCTACTCCTCCTAATTTGGTGTCATCTGCAAATTTGATAAGTATGCCCCTAATTCCCTCATCCAAGTCATTGATAAAGATGTTGAATAGCACTGGGCCCAGGACAGAACCCTGTGGCACCCCACTGGTCACATCTTTCCAAGATGAAGAGGAGCCACTGCTGAGCACCCTTTGGGTTCGGCCGGTCAACCAATTACAAATCCATTTAACAGTTAACTTGTCTAGCCCACAATTTACAAGCTTGTTTGCAAGAATGTCATGGGGAACCTTGTCAAAGGCCTTACTGAAATGAAGGTATGCGATATCCACAGCGTTCCCTTCATCTACCAAGCTGGTAACTTTATCAAAAAAAGAGATCAGATTAATCTGGCATGACTTGTTTCTCTGAAACCCATGTTGTGATTATGGCATTGCCTTCTAAATGTTCACAGACTCTCTGTTTAATGATCTGCTCTAGAATCTTCCCTGGTATTGATGTCAGACTAACTGGATAATAATTGTTGGGATCCTCTTTTTTCCCCTTTTTGAAGATGGGGACAACGTTTGCTCTCCTCCAGTCTGCTGGGACTTTTCCTGTTCTCCAAGAGTTTGCAAAGATTATTGCCAATGGCTCTGAGATCACATTTGCCAGCTCTTTTAATACTCTTGGATGTAGTTCATCTGGTCCTGGAGCTTTAAATTCATTTAGATTAAGAAGGTATTCCTTTACTACCTCTTTGCTTATTTTGAGCTGGATTTCCCCTATTGTGTCCTCTGTTCCATTCTCCTCAGGTTGGTCCCCCTTTTCCTTTTCTGAAAACACTGAGGCAAAGAAGGTGTTGAGTAATTCTGCTCTTTCTCTGTCCCGTTAGCATTTTGCCATCTTCTCCATGTAGTGGCCCTATCATTTCCTTCTTCCTCCTTTTGCTGCGGACATACCCCCCCAAAAAACCCTTTTTATTGTTCTTAACCTCCCTAGCAAGCCTGAGCTCATTCTGTGCTTTAGCTTTTCTGACTTTACTCTTACACATGTTCGCTATCTGTTTGAATTCTTCCTTGGTGATTTCCCCCTTTTTCCATTTCCTATACATGTTCCGTTTAAAACTTAGCTCTGTTGAAAGTTCTTTAGTCATCCATCCTGGTTTCTTGAGACACCTCCCATTTTTCTTCCCCAATGGTACTGTTTGAAATTGTGCCTTCAGTATCTCCCTTTTGAGAAAGTCCCATCAGTCTTGAGGTCTCTTCTCTTTTAGTATTCCTGACCATGGGATTACCCCCAGTATTTCCCTGAGTTTATTGAAATCAGCTCTCCTAAAGTCAAGAATGCGTGTCTGACTATGCCTGGCTTCTCCTTTCCATTGTATAATAAACTCCAGGAGAACATGATCACTCTCATCTAACAATCCCACCACTTGCACCCCATTAACCAGGTCATCTCTGTTGGTTAGGATCAGATCTAAAATAGCTGACCCCCTTGTTGCCTCTTCCACCTTTTGGACCATGAAATTGTCTTCCAAGCAAGTAAGGAATTTGCTAGACCTTGAAGTTTTGGTTGAGTTAGATTGCCAGCAAATATCAGGATAGTTGAAGTCACCTATCACTACTACATCTCTCCTTTCTGCATGTGTGTTCATCTGTTCTATAAAGGCATCATCCAATTCCTCCGTCTGACTTGGGGGTCTGTAGTAGAGTCCCACAATAACATCCCTGTTGTTTCCCTCCACTTTAATTTTTATCCAGATGCTCTCCATGTGGCTTCCAGTATTGATGTAATGGATCTCTTCACTGGTGTAAATATCCTTGACATATAATGCTATTCCTCCTCTCCTGTTTGGCCTGTTTCTCTTAAAAAGGTTATACCCCTCTATTCCTACATTCCAATCATGTGACTCATGCCACCAGGTTTCAGTAATGCCTATTATATTTGTTTTTTAGTGCTAGGAGTTCAAGTTCATCTTGCTTATTTCCCATGCTCTGTGCATTAGTGTAGAGACATCTAAGACCATGTGTTCCCTTTACTTGCTGCCTTTTCAAGTTTTTTTGCCTCCCATTGTTGGGTCCTTGCGCTGTTTGCCTTTCTCCAGCCCTTTTGCCTTCCAGAATATTGTCTCCCTCCCCCATTTGACTCAGTTTGAAGCCCTCCTGATCAAATTCTTGAGACTGTTGGCAAAAATGTTTCTGCCAACTGTTGTGAGATGCACCCCATCTCTTGCCAGAAGTCCCCCCTCATGGAAGCGCAGCCCATGATCCAAGAATCCAATTTGTTCTCAGCGACACCATCTATGGAGCCAGTTGTTTACGTTGGCTATTTTCCTCTCCCTTCCTGGACCATGCCCTTCAACTGGCAGAAGAGACGAGATGACAACCTGTGCATCCATTTCTTTCAGCTTCCTACCCAGGGCCTCATAATCTCTTCTGATCTTGGGAAAGCTGTGCCTTGCAGTATCATTGGTTCCCACATGGACCAAAAGGAAGGGGTAATGATCCGTAGGCTTGACGAGTCTTGTCAGCCTCTCCATCACATCATGGATCTTTGCCCCAGGGAGACAACACAGCTCCCGAGACATCTTGTCAGTCCCACAAACCACTGCTTCTGTACCCCGCAGCAAGGAGTCCCCCCACCACCACACGCCTCCCCCGAGACTTCACAGCTGCTGTTCCTTGCGGTGGTCCTCTCAAGGTCCCCTGCTCTACCCCTGAAGTCTGTCCATGCTGTTCTTCCTCGTTGTCCTTGATAAGGGAAAGGGCTTCGAATCGATTCTGTAGCTGCAAGCTGCTTGAAGAATCCCTGGATTTTCTTGTTCTGTGTGACATTCCTCCAGCTGTCTACTTCCTGTGTCTGTGAAGTGACCCTCTCCTCCGCAGCCACTTCCTCTGTGTGGTCCCCGCTCAAGACTGTTCGTTCTGTTCTGTCCAGGAAAACCTCTTGCTCACGAATCTGTTGAAGTGTAGCTACCCATGTCTCAGCTGCTGGACTTTCTCCTCCAAGAGGGCTACCAGCTTGCACTTGGTGCATGTGAAGTTCTTCACGTCTGTAGACAAGAAGACAGACATTGCACAAGTGTTGCAGGTGACTGCCGCAGTCCCCTCAGTGTCCATGGTGAGAGCTTTTAGGTAATCTAAGAACTCTTAGGTAATGCTGAGAATGCTAAGCTGTACTTTTAGGTATGCTGTATTTTTGTTTGGTCACTGAAATTCAACAAGCAGCCTCTCCCGACAATTTTAAAAAAATTCAATCTCCCCAGTCAAAATGGCTGTCCAGAAGCTGCTCTCCTTCTTCTCCCTGGCAGGAAACTGGCCTGGGAACTGGCAGGAAACTGGCTGTCCAGAAGCTGCTCTCTTTCTTCTCCCTGGCAGGAAATAAAGCACAGAGAAGTGGTGAGCTGAAACAGATTATCTCTCCCCTCCACAACAGAGAAAGTTGGGGAGGAAGGGGCCACTTATTGGTGGTGGGGGGAGGAGAAGGAAGTTTAGTGCCAAATACCTTGCTCTCCCTCCCAGCTTTTGCTCTGCCTTAGATGTGCTAATCAAAGGGGAGGAGTGAGTTTTCACACCAATTGAGCACACCTCCTGCAAGCAGTCAGGGACTCTTATTGTTTGCCAGAACTGAGGACAAAAGAGGTTTGCATAAAACTGATTTAAAGGTACAAGTGCAAAATGAGGTGTGTGTGTTTTTAATTCAGAACAACGGAAAGAGAATTGCAATACTGTACAGCTCTTATCCAAGTGGAAGAAACTGACCAAATAATCCCCTGGTCTACCCGGCTATCTAGGGGCCAGCTAGGGATGGGCAAACTCTGATAAAAGTGACCTAGGGCTTTTTCTTTTTCAACCAGATTTGGAGAGGGCAGAGCCATTATAGTAAAGGAGTCGTTATAGAGAAAAGGTTCTTAAACTGTGGGTCTGGTAACTGAATGTGGGGGTCAAGAATAGACTGACCAACTCCCACATTATTGAAAAAAGCCTTTCATTTACCATAACACTGGCTTGGCAGGAAGCTACAGCCTCCCTCTGATCCTGAGCCTGGCTGCTTAGTTGCTGCTCTTTGCAAGCTCTGTTAGCTCAGAGCTCAATCTTTGGGTCAGAGTCAGTGATGTAGACATGTTTAAATATTTGAAGGGATGTCATACTGAGGATGGAGCAAGCTTGTTTTCTGCTGCTCTAGAGACTAGGTCACGGAGCAATGGGTTCAAACTATAGGACATTTTTCAGGTTTTAATAATGTTTCACGATAAATATATTTGTTTTTCATTTAATTTATTTTTATTATAGATTACCTTTTTTGGCATTTTCATAGGATATTTTGTCAGTATTTTAATGTACACTATAAAGACTTCTCTGCCAGTATGCTGTTTCAGGCCTGTTACTTTCAAGTATTGAATATGTATTGCTAGCAATGTGGAATATAATAAGCATTTTTTCCCCCACTGTTTCTGTAATTTTTTAAAAACGAGAGCTGTAGCTATAATTTTTATGTAGGAGTTCCCTGAGACCTGAAAATTATTTCAAGGGTTCCTCGAGGGTAAAAAGGTTGAGAAAGGCTGCTGTAGAGGGACACTGCTGACAGAAGACAGCATGTACCACATTTGAGGATGAACAAGTGAAAGAACCTGATTATGAGGCTGTGTGAGGTTGCTGCCATGATAAATGTGTCCCCTATTAAAAACAAATACGGTAAATTACTGCTGAGGGAATGACAGCTTTGAATCTCCCCCTCCATCCCAGTCTGTTGATTTTTTGTAGTTTCTCTCTTGGATGTCTTTTGACTATCTTTGTGCCCACTGTTCTGAAATAATTTATCTGGCCAAGGACTTCTTTCTTATTTTCCAAGTCTGGATTTGTGTGAAAACTAGCACTACCTGCATAAAAGAGGAAGATATCAACAGGGCTGAGAGATCTTCAGAATTTACAGATTTACCAAAAATAAAACAAAGTGGGGAAAGGCACCTGAACAGGTTCAGTGTGTACAATGTCTCCTGCCTCAACCCCCATCTTTCAAGCAGGGCAGAAAACAAGCAGGTAAGGAAGTGGCATTAGTCTGAAAAAGGCTGACTGGCATACTGAAAAGGAGCACTGCACCCTGCAATGTTCTGTTGCAGAACCCTCTTGTGGCCCTAGCAGCATTTGATGTGCTTTCTTTAATGCATCTTACATTCAGATGGATGTTTAGATGGTTGATATTAACCAAGAGAAGCATGGGTAGATAATTCTTTTCTCTTTCTTTACCACATATGATCCGTCCCCTTTTGTTGTGCTTGAGTCTTAACTCTTCTTTTCATCCCTCTTCTTTCTTGTTTTATCCCTATCACCCGCTTCTCTGTGCCTTACTAAGCAATGAGTTGACTGTTTTCTTTTTCTGTTCATCACCATCTACTTCTGGCTGGTTGCACAGAATTAAATGCCATAATCAAGAAGTATTGTTTGTTTGTTTTTTTTACTTTAGATTGAGTACTCTCCCAGTGTGAAAATAGTGTTTCATTAAAATACAGAACAGCTGGATCAATGTACAGTATTTTTGAAACTCTTTATCAAACACATATATTTATTTTTATTGCTCAAACTATTAAACACAAATTTTCAATTGGCAGTCCAAGTAGTAGTATTGTGGAATAAATGTCCAGACCATTAATTTACACACTGGACATCTCTGACTTTTGTAGCTATTGAGTGACCATGAGACAATAAGATAGATGTTTGATAGAACTTCATATTTGTAGCCCACATGGGGCTGCAAAACCAAGGTATTAATAACGCAGCACACTGTACTCTATAGCTAGAAATGTATGTATATATGGATTGGAAGCTAGAGGTCTACAACTCAAAGGGTGTTCAATTACCTAGGAGGTAGAGCTAAGAAAGAGGTAAGAGAGTCCAAGAGTTAACTAAAAGGCTTTTGAAGATGTGTTGAAATAATAGAACACTAGGTGAAAGAATGTAACATCAAATAGAGCAAGATTATATGCCTCACAATATGTAGCCTGTATATATAATTTTAGTAGGTTTAAAGTATGTTGCATACATTAGCAGAAAGCCTAACCACTACCACATAAGGTAGATCAATAGGATTATTCTCAGAACTGTATAATAGGTGGCTAAGCTAACAGTCACCTGTCTGAGATAGCTAGTGAGCTACAGCTTGAACCAAAGTTTCACAATCAGGCATACTCACTGACAGTATCGCTCATGGTCCCTCAAAAGCAGTGGTCTTTCTTAGATGCAGAGTACATTTTTATTTCTTTGTCAAAGAGCATTTCCTGTCAGCGTCACAGACCACATATTTAAAAGCAACATAGAAATTGCATGAAATTAGAAAACCAACAATACAGATCATGTTTTTTCCATGGGCCCTTTTGTCATTTGGTATGGCCTCCAATAGCTACAGATCAGCCAGCACTGCCATGTTTATTCCTCTGCATTCCTGAATTCTCAGCCGGTTTAAAGCTTGATTTCAGCTGGTCTCAGCTCGATTTCTGTCTTGCCTCTCTGTCCTGTTGCTTGTGCATTCTCCAAACAGACATCAAGTACTTTGCACTCAACTTGCTCAGCAGGGGACAACCTGTGCTCTTTCTCTTTCCCAGTTCAGTCAGAGGAAGAGCAGAGGAGCTGTGCGACTTCAACAGTGTGACACCAGTAGATTCTTTAGGTAAGCAAAAAGAATGAACACAAAACCCACAGAGGTAGTGAAGAATGCTGACTTCATGGGGCCCTTTTGAATTACAGCACCCCTAGAACTGTGTACCAGGCTTTCTTAATCTTGCTCTTTCACACACAGACACACAAAAGATTCTAGATTCTTTCACCATCTCTAATTTCCATAAAATAGGATCAATATGGCAGAGAAGCATTCCTGGTTTTAAAATATTATTCCCCACTTTAATTCTGATTTGTTTTTGAGATTTACATAAACTTATCTTAAGGCTTTGTTTTACTGGTTTCCTTCTCTCCAATCTTTTCCTTTTGATTTCTAAGTGTGAATGCATGCACATATGCATGCACACATCTCCCAGGATTTCTCAGTGTCATAAGGAAATAAACTCTTAAGTTATGAGGTCCAACATTGGGAGAGATTTACTAGCTATTTACTTTGAAAGTCTCCTGCAGAGCAATATTTTCCATTCACATTAGCAATGCAATAATGGAATCTTAGGGTTGGAAGGTACCACAAAGGCCATCTAGTCCAACCCCCACCATGCAGGAATATACAGTACAACGAAAGCACTCCTGAAAAATGCCTCTTTTTAAAGACCTCCAAAGATGGAGAGCCCACCAGCCTCCAAGGAACTTCCAAGCTATTCCACTGTCAAATAGCTTGTACAGTTTTAAAAAAGTCCTTTCTAATGTTTTGGTTGGATCTCTTTTCTTGTAATTTAAATCATGTTCTAGCCTATGGAGTAGCAGAAAACAAGCTTGCTCCATCTTTTATATTATATCCCTTCAGATACATATTGTGATTTGACTGGGACTGACTCTTTGGCAAATGTATATAGGATTGTAAGTTAAATGAGGCACTCTAAAAGGCTGTTGGAATGCACGGATTTCTTTATTATAACCATGTGTTCCATTTTTCTTAAATAATTTTTCTCCTCACCCACCAACCTCCATTTTTATACCAATATCAACCCTGTGAAGTAGGTTAGGCTGAGAGGCTGTGATTGGATGATGGTGACCACAAGAGTGTTATAGGAAGATGCAACTTGACCTAATGTGAACATAGAGCTCAAGCAATGACCATGGATTTGAGAGAGTTGTCCCTTTAAGCCTCATCTGATAAAAGCATTTTGATTTTATAAGGTTGTATTACGTAATACTTTATTTATAGTTAATTCATGCTGTGTACACACATGCATACACACTGAGTACTGTATTTGTTGGTTTGGGTCCCCCCCCCTTTTTTTCAGCACATGAATTCCAATTTTTTGCTGCTTAAACAGTTTTATACTTTTTCATTAATAATTTTTGCCCTTTTAGCTTGGCTGCCTATGTTTGACCACACTCTGATTTTGCTTAGCTACATGTATCCCTAATTCCACTTGTGAAATGTTGGAGGGTATGTATTCAGCATAATGACATTAATAATTTCTTTATGTATTAATCACTAAATTAGATGCCAAGGGGTCACCTTTCAAAGACTATCCCATTATGCCATAGCATTTACAGTATATTTCCCACATAATGTAGTAACATGTTTTATGATGGCACATTTATACAGTAACAACCATGGTTAGTTGTAATGATCACCATTAATCACCTTTGAAGATCCTGAAACATTGACTTCTGTTACAGAGAACAGCAGCTAGAGCTGCCTAAACCAAATCTCATTTGACAATCAGGTGAATTTTCCTCTTCTTATTCAAAGGACAAGTGTATTTGAACCTCAAATCTTAGGGAGATAACTTCCTTCCACATTTTGATGTGCTTTTTGTGTGTAATTTATAGAAGAGTTACCCAGTTAAATGTAGTCTGAGTCAAATAACTAAATTGTGATGGATTACATGTGAATATTTTTCATTTGAATAAAACAATACTTCTGAAGAAAAAGCATTTTTTGGCTGTCTTAAAAAGAAAGTCTCGCAGGAAGACACCTAGTTGAAAAATCATTTCCTTATATGTGAGAAATCGAAGAATCTGTCTTTGAAGAAAATATCTAACAACCCACCTGTTTTAAAAACACACACACATCACATATTAAAATAGTTTGGTTTATGCTGACAAATGGATTATAGTCCTTTTTCAGTGACAGCTATACTTCCACGTCTCTCTCAAATACTGAGAAGGTTGTATCTAATGTGGTCATTCCCTTGCTGCAGAATGTCTATTGCTTGCAAAAACCTATGTTCATCTGTGTACAAGTGTCAACCTGATATTTTGATTCTGATTGCACAGGCTGTTGCAGAATTCATTATAACTTCATTATATTAGGTATTGCTTACGCTAGTTATTCTACTAATAATACATTGGATGAAATTTGTAGACTTACAGCTTGTAGACTTACAATGAAGGCTTCTGGCTATTTTTAAGTCAGAACATGGCAAGAAGTAGCATTATTCGAAATTTTAACCAGATTGTCCCTAATCATATTTATATTTTATTGTTTGTGATTTCAGCATTCATTTACATTGTACTTCATCTTTTCACCACTTCACTACTTGATTTGCTACATAGTTCAGTTCTGTAGGCTACGATAGGTAGGCTTGTAGTGTTGCTGCATAGCTATATATGCAATAATAATTTTGCTGAAAAATAACTGAGTTACAGTGGAAATGAAACACACTGTTAAAATGAGACACCCAAAGACACATGAAAACAGAAAGGAAGGCAATATAATATTTTAGTCTCTCAGTGTCCTACCATTCACAAAAGACTAATACAACATACTGTACTTCATTTTAGGATCAACTAAAATGTGTTTGCACCAGTGAAGTCTTCATATTTTAGGTTGCTTTAGTATACAGGAACTATCAGTTCATTCAGTATGAAACCTTGAACTCTCAGTAGCTTAAATAAAATACCCCCATGAGTATTTGGGGAAACTACTATAACAATGAATGAAAACACTGTATTTGCATAAAGTGTTATGTGTGTGTCTCATTATAAGCTGTAATAAAATACACCAATGAACTTAAAAAAACAACACCAACAATCACTACCACTACCAAAATATCATAACTACAAGTGATCACTTGTTTTTGTTTTTTTATTGTTTAGGAGGGAAACTGCAGAATTAACTTGAAGGACACTATACCATGCTACAACATACTGCACAGTCACCAAGGGACTCATTTTTGCTGAAATACATCAATATAAATATTGTAAGCATTTGTGTATATATCATCACATTATTTCATTAACTATTTCAGTTTTTCAACAGGGGCCATTTTTAGAGTCACATAAACAGAAAGCTACATGACATTTTGACACGCCCCCGACATATAGAAGTTTCCAGTTTTGTTAGCAGAATTGTCTTTGTTGTAAAGAATGGGACAAAATTGTCCTCCAGGCAGCACAGAATATAGCACAAAAGAGTTCAGCAAAAGTTGAAAATCTTTGTGCACAATCCAGGTTTGATTAGACACTTTTAAGTGCCATTGACTTTAATGCAAGAAATCTTAAATGCTCAACTTCCCAATGAAATCAACAGCACTTAAAATGCTTAACTGGGTTGGATCATGCCTTTTGTCCAGTTTAGAGAATGCCTATGCATTCTCAGTAAGAGATTTCTTCACATATGTGTTTGTAGAATGAGAGAGGCTAATAGGCTATTGCGCTGCATGAGTACAATTTTCACCTCTCATTGCGATACCTTGTTGCCCATGTTTATATACTGTTTGCTGTTGATTACACAATGCAGCGTTGTAGGATATGTACAAATCCCATGGATGGAAACCATCAGATATTGATAACAGATGTTACATCTTGAACATTAACATATCATCAGTGTAGACCTCATAATGCATTTGCTTATACAATAATATAATATAATACATGTGATTAAAGGTATTGGTTTTTTCATGAACAATTAAAATTAAATATGCTATAAAGACATATGTAATAAGAGTGTACCAATTCCATTTAGCATTCTATTAGTGGTAGCCACATTTCTGTGCCAAGTAAGTTATTAACAGCAATATAATGCAAATAAAATGTTTTGTGCCATATTTTAATGAGGGGTAGCCCACTGTCTAAAAGAAACCCTCTTTAATGGATTCCAGCAATTGCATATTTTTTCAAGCTTTCTCAGTTAATAGATGTACAACAAAATGCCTATAATAAATGGCATTTAAAACAATATTTTCCCAAGGTAAAAAAAAAAACAAACCAGAAAAGACTGGCACATGGCAAACACAGGAACCACTATTTCATTCTAATGTCCTTTTACCAAAAGAAAAAAAAAACCCGATGATTCAATGGCAACATTTTAAAAATGGTTTTAAAACAAAGAATGGACTCACTTGGAGCCCATTAAGATATATATTTTCTTAGCAGCTCGAATACTAAACAAACAAAATATCCCACAATGTTCCCTGAAATCACATTAAACTGAAGATTCCATTGTTTACCAAAATTACTATTTGCTCAACAGTACACGTGGGAAGACAGTAAATTCAGTGCAGGCTAACATGATTTCCAGTGTGGACTGCAGCAGCTTCTTAAAATGACAGGCTCTTATTTTATTGAGAGCAGCAGTGATCATGTTCTATATTCTCCGATGTCCTCTGTCAATGAGAAAAATAAATGTAGTGAGCTTACAGAAATTAAATGGTTCATTTAAAGTTTCTGTTATATATTATAACATTGTTCTTAATAGAGAAAACTGAGCATATATTAATTTAGGTAATGTGACGGGAGAAATTCACTTCTTTCAGGCACCAGTTTGTTTCTGCAACCTAGAATTTTTATTTTGAAATGTTTATAGACTGCCTACATTCCATGTTTTGAAAGACAGACACCTTTAAAGGCCCTAAGAAGAAACACAAACTACCCAAAGCTAGAAGAACTCAAACTGAAAACTCCCCTCTGTCAAAGAACTGATAAGACCTGTCAACCCAAGTAGACCAGACTGAAGATTTCATAGGGAGAGGACTATAAAATGATCCAGGAAATAAGCTTAGGTTTTAAGGGCAACTGAATCTAAGTGTATTTTGAGTTTTGCTTTTTTAAAAAAATATCTTAAGATTGTTAGGGGGCATAAAAAGAATGATTTCTCAATAATAAGAGATATTCGTAATAAAAATATATAATAAAATATTTTCAGAAGTCTTATTCTTCTTGATTGTGTAGCCTTGTTTACATATGGTAATAATTTTACTTCTCTCCTCCACAGAATTTGCATGAGAAATGCTATGAAAACACATGTACAACTAATCTGTCAAGACAGGTAACTTTACTCAAGCTGGTTTCATTTGCTGGGGGGAAAAAATCAATTAAACCCAGATTCCCAAGTATGCCAGGTGGGTATAAATCTCTGTTGAGTGGTGTTTTACATAACCTATGTCCATATACAAAAGGACCACTGCATGCATACAGACCTACATGCCAAAGTCAAGGAAATAACTAGCCAGTGTAGCCATACTCCCATCCTGCATTCCCTGATGTAGGAACAGTACTTCTGAAGAGGGTTATGATGCTATAGAAATCATACTTCCCCTGGTATTTTGCTCTTGTGGATCCAGACTGTACGCACCCATTCCCTTCCCATAATAAAAACACATACAACAACAAGCTGTCTTAACCAATTATATTGAGTACAAGATAAACATAAGAGATTAGGTATAGATTAGTATGAATAACATTGGCAATAAAAGGCTGCATCTTGTTAATGGCTGCCAATGGTTGGCACTATTGCATGGGTCTGGATCCCTTCATTGCCCAAATGTTGGCCAATGGTCTGCTGTCAGTTGTTACCAACCCGGTCCTGGAGGAGAGAGCTTTGGCAAAGCTGCCCGCTCGACCCTCCCTCCTCCCCTGCAAATAAGTTGTTAATCAATAACGAGGGGGGTCTCCTTGAACTTGATCTTGAACTTGATGGAGACCCCCCCCAATTCCCTGCTTATCTGGATCAGGGCCCATGCCATCTGCCCTGCAAATTGCGACAAATACATACGAAAGACATCAACCAGCATCCTACTGGGAGGGTGGGCCGGTCTTTGGCTCCTTGGAGCTCACTGAGGAGTCTGCACCAGGGCCGGCTTTTTATACTGTCCCAGGCACAGGCTCCATGTCATCTGGCAATGCCAGAAGCGCGGCCGGAAATCCCTCCCCATTGACCTCAATGGATCAATCAGGGCCAGGGAGGCTCGCCCCGATTGGTTGGGTTTTCCCACCCTCCTTCTCAGCCGCTGAACATACCGGGAAAGAGGAGCAGCGATGGTGGCCCCTATGTTGGGCCATGCGGCTGCAGGGGCCACTGCTTGGAGGGACTTGGGGGGCGCCAGCGGGGCCGCAAATGACCCACCAGTGAAGGCCGGTAAGCCCCCTCCTGAATGCTTTAGAAGTACTTCTGAAGAGGAGCCTGCTTTCCTTGTTTTGATTTCATTTGTGTGGCATGCTTTTGAGACAGAAAGTAAAAACAATCCTTGAACAGCTACCAAGGTGGTTACCAAAGCAGTTATACTACTGTACCTTATTGCTGAATAGTAGTATGTCAACAAAAGCTGTTGAGAGCTGTCTCCTGTCCCGGACTATTAAATCCATCAATCAAATTTTTATTACAATCATCTATGCTAATACTTTCACTTGATAATTTTGGGTAAGTGGCCTGGCCAGTAAAATCTAGTAGTTCTTCAAGAGCCTTCCCATTATTTGATCCATTTTGGTCCAAAGAAACACCAGGCATCATCTCATTCAATGGTGAAAACTCAGGGATAGATATGAGTTCTTCTTTTGAAGCAGGACTATAGAAAGGGAGGGGAAAGCAGGAGAGAATAAGTTGTCACCATACATTTTTAACAAACAAAACAAGAAAGCTCCATAGGGCATGCGGATGTGCAATCGTTACGACAGTCCCATTTGCGTTGCTGCAACAAGACAGCACAAGATGATTGGTTGGATGAACATAGGGGTGGGGCTACCGTAGAATCATAGAACCATAGAGTTTGAAGAGACCACAAGGGCCATCCAGTCCAACACCCTGCCATGCAGGAATACACAATCAAATCATTCCTGAAAGATAACCATCCAGCGTTTGCTTAAAAACCTCCAAAGAAGGAGACCCCACCACTCTCCAAGGCAGCATATTCTACTGCCAAGCAGCTCTTACTGTCAGGAAGTTCTTCCTAATGTTTAGATGGAATCTCTTTTCCTGTAGTTTGAACCCCTTGCTCCATGTCCTAGTCTCTGGAGCAGCAGAAAACAAGCTTGCCCCATCCTCAGTATGATATCCCTTCAAATATTTAAACATGGCTATCATGTCCCCTCTTAACCTTCTCTTCTCCAGACTAAACATGCCCAGCTCCCTAAGCTGCTCCTCACAGGACATGGCTTAGAGACCTCCCACCATTGTGGTCGCCCTCCTCTAGACACGTTCCAGCTTCTCAACATCCTTCCTGAACTGTGGTACCCAGAAGAGGACACAGTATTCCAGGTGAGGTCTGACCAAAGCAGAATAAGGGAAAGCACCTGCTGCCACCATGTTGGATTTTCAGCTAAGCGAGAGATTGGTAAGGAAATAAAACTGCGATCTTTTTCTCTCTTTTCTTATTCTTTCTTTTGTAAATATGAAGTATCACTTGTGCACACCATGGTAAACAGGTTTCCCCCCCCCCCCAAAAAAATGGTGGCAGCAGATTAGAAATGGCAAGTAAATCACTTGTGACTGCCATCTTGGCTAGGGGGCATGTGAAGTTTAGGGGGGCTTTTTTGACCATTAAGACAGGTCACAGTGCTGCGAATTGCTGTTTCTTTGGAGGAGATAGTATTTTCTCCCCGTCGTATAGCTTATGGGAGATAAAATACAACAAAAACACAGGGGACAGAAGTCTGACATATATTTCATTAAATGAGAACTGAAACTTTAAAATCCATATCTACAATGCAATGAGTTACTTTAGACATGATCAGGAGTTTGTACAAATCAACTGAGAATAATATATAAAAACACAACTCTAAAACAGGGTCAGGCAGAATCAGTTGTGTGGTTCATTGGATCCTGACCAATTTTTTGTAAAAAGGTGCATACCTCACATCCATAGATTGAACTTCATCTGTTAAATCATCCATGCTGTTAGATTTCCCATCCACTGCGTCTAGTTGAATAAGGCTCATAAGTGGCTTAAGTCCATTAGAAAATACATCATGAGGGAAAGGGTCAGACACAACACATCCTAGGCCTTTATCATCTTTACAGTTTGCCAGTCCATTCATTTCTACAAAAAGAATTTCATTAGGAAATGTGATTTTTAAAACACACACACAAACACAAGAAACCTCAAATCTGTGAAGCTACAGATCGAAGTAATCCACCACCGTTATTCCTAAATGGGTTTGTTCTATAGAAAGCACTATGCAAAATCATATCTGAGTAGGACAGAGGAAGTACAACACAGAAAGGTTTCAGAGTGGTAAATGCACAACCTGGAAGTTTACCTGTGTGCCATCACAGAGCTTGAGTAGATATATTACATTTATCATGTAAGGTGGAACGGAACATTGGTACTCACCGTGAAGGTTCCTTTTCAGCAGCCATGGGGAGGGAATCCTTGTATGGGTATTGGCTCCGCCTCCAACCAATCATAGGCAGGATATCTGAAACAAAGAAACAAGGGACCACCCCTGCCAGGAGGAGGAGCCAACCCCATCCTCCCCAGAGAAATTAGAACAGCTCCAGACAACACACATGACGTAAAAAACTAACTAAACGAACCCGAAGAACAAAACGCCCTTCACTTTCCCTTTTTTTTTTTTTTTTTGGGTGGGTAAGGATTCCCTCCCCATGGCTGCTGAAAAGGAACCTTCACGGTGAGTACCAATGTTCCGTTTTCCAGCAGCCTGGGGAGGGATTCCTTGTATGGGACGTAAAACAGCGGTCCGAAAAAAGAAGGGGGGGAAAACTCTGAAGAACAAAAAACTAATGAACCACCTGCTGCAGCACCTTACGCCCAAAAGCCGCATCTGCAGACGCATATTCATCAATTCTATAGTGCCTAGTGAAAGTGGATGATGAAGCCCAGGTAGCAGCCCTGCAGATCTCCAGAATGGAATGGGCTCTCCCCAACACTGCCGATGTCGCAGCGCTGCGAGTTGAATGCGCTAGAATACCCTGAGGAACCTGTAATTCACTAGCTACGTAAGCCTGCTCAATACACTTGCGCAGCCATCTCGCTAACGTGGAAGAAGACACCTTGACACCCTTTCTAGGACCTGAGTAGGCCACAAACAAGGCATCCGACCTGCGAAAAACCTGAGTTCTCTTAAGATACATCTTTAGAACCCTTCTGACATCTAGCTTATGCCACAGCTTTTCCAACTCCGCTACCGGATGTGGACAGAAGGATGGTAAGACTATTTCCTGCGACCTATGAAACAGGGAGTTGACCTTGGGTACGAATGACGGATCTAGCCTAAGAGTAACTGAGTCCTTTTGAAAAATACACAACTCCTCCCTTACTGACAGAGCGCCCAACTCCGATACTCTCCTGGCTGACGTGATGGCTACGAGAAAAACCACCTTCCAAGTAAGGAAACTCAGATCCACCGAACTGATAGGTTCGAATGGTTCCCTCACTAACGCTTTCAGAACCACATTCAGTTTCCAAGACGGGAACCTATGCACAACAGGTGGCCGGAGTTGGGAGACTCCTTTTAAGAACCTGCGAATGTGCGGATGCGCAGCTAACGTGCTTCCCCGAGTCAGCTTCAAGATAGAACCCAGGGCGGCCACGTGCCTCTTCAGGGTGCTCACAGCTAGGCCTTTCTTCAGCCCCGACTGAAGGAAAGACAGCACCACCGGGACCGAGGCCTTCAAGGGATTAGTCCCCTTGCTTCGACACCATCTACAGAAAGCCCTCCACGTGACCTCGTATAACCTGATGGTAGATGGTCTACGTGAGGCCAACATGGTACTAACTACCTCCGCCTCGTATCCTTGTTTCAACAATCTCTCCCGCTCAACCTCCAGGCGTGCAGTCGTAACCAGCCTGGCTCCGGATGCATGAGGCCGTCCTGAACTAGGAGATCCGGCCACTGTGGTAGTGGCCACGATTCCTGAATCTGCAGTCGTATCAAATCTGGAAACCATGGCCTCCTCGGCCAATTTGGGGCAATCAGAATGACTTCCGCCTTCTCCTGTTTGATCTTCCTCAACACGTGCCCCAGGAGCGTTGTTGGTGGAAATGCATAGCACAGCGTCTGAGGCCATGGAATCGTCAGCGCATCGAATGCTACTGCCCCCGGAGTCTGAAACCTTGACACATACTGAGGCAGTTTGTGATTTTCCATCGAGGCAAATAAATCTATCGAAGGGATCCCGAAACGAAACACTATCATCTGGAACACAAGACTGTTGAGGCTCCACTCGCCCTGATTGACGGAGTGTCGGCTCAACCAGTCGGCCTGCACGTTCAGTTTCCCTTGAAGATATTCCGCTTTGATTGAAAGCAGATGAGTCTCCGCCCACCGGAACAACAACTCGGTCTCCTCCATGAGAGCCCGAGAACGAGTCCCTCCTTGCTTGTTTAGGTGACATCTGGTCGATATGTTGTCTGTCCTGACTAGGACATGAGTCCCCCTTACCAGATTGACAAATCCCATCAAGGCCAATCTGACTGCACGAAGCTCCAACAGATTGATGCTGCAGCCGCGTTCCTGTTCCGACCATAAACCCTGTGTCATCTGATCCCCGCAGTGGGCACCCCAGCCCCTCAGGGACGCGTCCGTCGTCACTACCACTCTCCTGGGGTCCGCTATTGGCACGCCCAATGTCAAGCTGTCCGATAGCCACCACCTCAGAGACTCCTTTACCTCCGGTGGAACTCTTAGGAACCTGTGCGCCTTGATCGCGATGAGATCCTGATGAGGCAATAGAAACCACTGTAGCTTCCTGAGGTGAAACCTGGCCCAAGCTACTGAATCTATACAAGCAATCATCAACCCTAGGAGTCGTGACAAAAACATCAGAGCAGACTTTGTTTGGACCAGCACTGACGTGACCGCTTCCTGAATTCTCAATCTCTTCTCCTCCGGTAAAAATACTCGGTACGCCCTGGTGTCCAGAATGTTGCCCAAGTGCTGGATCCTCTGAACTGGCTCCAGGTGACTCTTTTCCCTGTTCACCCTGAACCCATGGGATTCCAGGACTTGCAGAGTCCTGCACACGCTTCTCCTCGCCTCGCTCTCGGAAGGGGCCCTGATCAGTAGGTCGTCCAAATAAGGGTATACATGTATGCCCTGGGTCCTTAAGTGTGATACTAGAGCCACCAGTACCTTGGTGAACACCCTGGGGGACGAAGACAGGCCAAACGGTAGTGCTCTGTACTGAAAGTGTTCCTCCTTGAAGGCAAACCTGAGAAACCGCCGGTGAGCAGGATGGATCATTATGTGCAGGTAAGCTTCCTGTAAATCCAAAGAGGCCAGAAAGTCCCCCTCCTGTATCCCTTCCAGGATTGAACGTAGAGTCTCCATCCGGAACTTGCGCCTGGCCACAAAACGATTGACCCCTTGTAGATTCAGGATGGCTCTCCAATCCTTGTTCTTCTTGGGTACCAGGAACAGCAGAGAGTAAGTTCCCTTGAATCTCTCCTCCTGTGGAACCTCCTCTATCGCCTGAACTAGAAGGAGATGGTTGATGGCCTCCGCCATCAATCTCTGTTTGTCCTCGCTCTTGGATGTGCAGGACTGAACGAAGGTGGGGGGCGGTCTTGCAAAGAAATCTATTGTGTATCCCTGGCTCACCGTCCTGAGGACCCAAGCATCGGATGATGTATTCTGCCAGACCCCTGCGAACGCGGCCAGCCTGCCCCCCACCGGAAGTGTTTGATAGTCATGCGGATTGTCCACCTTTGCCTCCCTGCTTGGGGGGCTGACTGGTGGAAGCCTTGGGGAATTGTTGGGACTTTGGTCTTGGAAACTGTTTGGGGGGGTTCCAGTTGCTTCTCTGCTGTCTGAATCCACCGAATCTTGCTCCACGAAAATTCTGAAAGTTGGGGCGAAAAAATCTGCGCTCCTCTTTTTTTGGTAAAGATGGAAGCATCTTCTTCTTGTCCTTAGTCTCCACCAGCACCTCCTCTAATGTTTCCCCAAATAGCTTCTTACCATTGAAAGCGCAACCTGCCAAGTTGGACTTGGCTTTGCTGTCCGCATTCCAGTTCCTCAACCAGAGATGCCGTCTGGCAGCCACATTGGCCGCCACCGCCCTGGACGTGAACCGGAGTGCGTCAAGGCTGGCGTCTGCCACATAGGAGGAAGCCTTCGCTATTTTATTCATGCCCTGACGAAACCTGACTTCGTCCTCAGGCACATTAGTCATGAGATCCTTGGACCATCTGATGGTGGCCCTTGAGAAAATTGACGCCGCCGCCGCTGCTCTGATGGCCAGCGCAGCTGCCTCATGTGACCTGCGCAGAAAGGTTTCGATGCGCTTGTCATCTGGTGTCTTCAGATGCTCGTCTCCATCTCTGGGGAAGAGCGAGCCAGAAACCAGTCCCGCCACCGGCGCGTCGATGGCCGGGAGTTTCAATAACTCCATCACCTCCCCAGAGAAGGAATAAAGTTGTTTGGCGAAAGTGGGTTGTGTTCTGGGTGCGCCTGGTTGCGCCCACTCCCCCACCAGAGCATCCCTTAGAACATCCGGGAAAGGTAGAATGTTCCCTGAGGCCTTATTGGTAGCCCTGAGTTCGGGGACCCCTTGTTTGGGTTCCCCCTCCTTAGGATTCATTGCTTCTAGGCCCAAGGCCCTTAAGGCCTTCTTAAGCAGGAGGGAGAAAGAGGCGCTTTCGAAGAGCCGGGGGGAATCGTCCTCATCCCCCTCCCCACTTTCCCCCTCGGAGGAGAGTTCCCCCTCCTCCCGGGTCTCCTGGATCACCTCCTCTCCCTCCAGAGCGCTCACCCTAAGGGGGGGCTCCAGATGTTTCTCTTTTCTTTGTCTCTTCCGCGGAGGGGGGGAATCTCCCCCCTCGCGCGGTTCCTGCGGCTCAGCGCGGCTAGGCGGCAATGGCGCTCGGTTCCCCCCCGCGCCTGCCGCGCTCCTCTTAGTGGCCCAGCCGTTGGCCTGATCGGCCCCTTGAGCAGAGGGGATGTGGCCCGAGCCCTTCCCCCTGCCCACCGCGCTCACCCCCGACGGTCCCGCCGCGGCCGTGCCCGCCGCCAGTACCTGCCTGGCCACCAAAGCGAACCAGGCAGTCAGCTCTGGCGGCAGGGCCTTACCTCCTACCAACAGCGGTGGGAGGTCCTCTGTGGAAGCGGCGTCCTCCTCGGGGGTCCGGGGTCTCGGGGGGTCCGCCGCTGGTCGGGCTGCCCCCTCCGCGCGGTCCGTCCCCTGCTCGGGGACCCCATCGCGCTCCGCTTTCCCCTGGGCAGATAAGCTCAACGTGTGTCCCACAAAGGGACCACGGAGCACCTGATCTGGGGACTGTGATCCGTCCCCTGGCAGGCCCTGAGAGGAATCCTCCTCCTCCGAGGAGAGGTCCTCTCCCTGCACGTGTCTGTGCCTGGGCGCCGCCATCTTGAATCCTTTGTGGTAGGAGCTCTGGAGCGACAAAAAAACCCTGCCTATTCCAGCCGAGGCAGAACAGAACGGGGGAGGATGGGGTTGGCTCCTCCTCCTGGCAGGGGTGGTCCCTTGTTTCTTTGTTTCAGATATCCTGCCTATGATTGGTTGGAGGCGGAGCCAATACCCATACAAGGAATCCCTCCCCAGGCTGCTGGAAAAGGTGCAGGGCTCGCTCTCTCTTTTTCTCTCTGTGTGGGGTGTTTAGCTGTGTGTGTAAACACAGCAACCAGGAGCATCTTTTCCTCACTATTATCTCCCTTTCCCTATCTTTGTCTTATCTTCCCCTTTCAATATAGTGCCTAACTGAAAATTAATCCTTAGATCAGACACAGGAGATACTAACCATTGTGGGAGAAAGGCAAACAGCAATTTATTGTGTATCAATTCTGTTACTCTCCAGCTTGAGCAGTTTGTGCAAATATATGTGTAAGTGAGAAACTCAGAAGAATGGAAGACGATTTTGGGTTATCCTGCCACTTCCACTACAAACCTTGCTCATCACACAAAAAATCCTATGGCCCAATTAGGAGGTATAGAATTTATTTCAAAACAAACAGAGGTAGCTGCCCTGTACTGAGTCAAAATATTTATATGGCTCAGGATAGTCTACACTTACTTGCACTGGTCCTCAATGATGTCAAGAAAGGGGCCTTCACTATGTAAAAATACATGGTCTGTCACTCATCTACAGGAGTATGGAAAGTCAGACTTGTCTCCACCCCCGACAGTGCAGAGAGATTTGGAAAAAGAGCTGGGATAAATATTTATTTAACCATGTTTTTATCCTGGCTTTCCAGGTGCATGAAAATTCAAGGTAGTTTACAATGTTTAAAAATAAAGAGAAGCACAACCATATAAAATTCAGTAAAAAAATAACAACAGAAACAGAGCATGCCCAAACTAAAGACAATTTACTGAGGGGCAGGAGTGTTGTCTACGGGCACATGCAGCCCACAAGCTCACTTTGGTGGACCCTCACCTCTCCAATAATTTCTTCCTACTTTAGGGGGAATTTGGCCAAAAACTTGCCAAAACAACTCAAAACCAGCTGCAAATGCAACAATGTACTTTTCCCATCTAACTAAAAAAGTTAATAGCAACCCATAATTATTATTTTTTTACCTGCTTGACTGATGGCAAGTGGCTTGGGCTGTCTGTCCACATTTAAAGTTGTTGGCACATCTGGTTTTGTATCTTCTTTCTGCTTGACAACACAGGTAAAACTTCATTAGATACAAATCATTGTAAAAAAGTGATTGAACTAAACATCATGTAATCTTATCAGCTATTTCTTTCTTAAAATGTTATGTTGCACACACACAGTAATAAAAAACTCTCTCTCTTACTGTAGCCTTCTCTATGTACTGGGTGAACAAACTTTTCAGTCCTGAGGGCCATATGTTGTGTTGATCAGAGGCTGTCTCTCTGGCTTTTCTTCTCAAACGAAGATTCAGGAAGGACTCATCCTGCGCTTTCTGCAAGCTCACTGATGACTGAAAAGGCCAATCCGAGATAAATAAGTCCGGTTGCAGAAAGCACAGCAGAAGGTCTCCTTGGGTGATGATTCTGGGTTGTGATTCTTTCTGCGTTGTTGTTTCTCTTCAAGACTTGTTTGGCGTGAGCTCTCAAATAAGGCTGCAGCATTGTGGATAGTGCGTCTCCAAGCCTCCTGATGTGAGGCCATGGCAGACCATTGTTGGTGATCAATTTGGCCGAGCCTGAGATGTTGTTTCAGGGAGTCCTTGTATTGCTTTTTAGGAGCGCACCTCTTACGCTGACCCATGGCAAGTTCACCGTAGAGTACTATTTTTGGGAGGCGATGGTCCTCTGTCCTAAAAATGTGCCCTGCCCAGTGCAGCTGTGTTCTTGATATCATGGCCTCAATGCTGGTGATCCCTGCTTGCTCAAGGACAGCAACATTTGTCACATAGTCAATCCAGTGTATATTTAGGATTGTGCGTATACAGTGCTGATGAAAGCGTTCAAGGAGTTGTACGTGTTGGCGATAGGTGACCCATGTTTCAGACCCGTAAAGGAGAATAGACAGTACAATGGCTCTATACACACTGATTTTTGTGCTTCACCTCAGGTGTACATGTGCATAAAACATACATGCATGCAAGTACACACAAACACAGAGAAAGAGAGTGTTTCCTGCACTACATAGTTACATCAGTTTGATAAAACTTTAATTGCTATCACTGCCATTCAAACAAAATCCTGGGATTTGTAGTTTGGTAAGGTAATCAGAATTCTCTTCTGGAACACAGCACTAGAGCTAAAGCTTCAGGAAAGTGCACTAGAGCATCCTTGAAGAGAACTCCAAATACATCATCCAACCACAGATCCCAAGACCCAGTGGTAAGAAGCCATGACAGTTAAAATGGTATCAAATTGCTGTGTAGTGTAGATATACTCAGAGCCTTAAATTAACAATAGCAAACTTCCTCAGGTGCATGGCATCTTTCTTGTAGAGCAACACCATTTCACTTTGCTTTAATTTGCCTTGAACTTTTTGACCATTAGAAAAGATACCCAAACCAAAACAACTGCATAGTAGGAAAGTAGCAAACAGCAGGAAGCAACTGAGATTCAACTACATGTTACATGCAGCTTTCCCACCCCCATGCTACTACTGTAAGCTGCTTGTCTTACAGAAAAGCAGCCACAAGGGCTGCAATGAATAGCAGTAAACAGAAAGGGAAGGGATAGTAACTGTTTCCTTTCCTGCAGTTCCACTGGTGACTATCGCCTTCTGCAAGCTGCCTTCCCAGCTTATACCTCTAGAGAAAAAAGGCTGTAGAGGCAAAAAGCTAATGGGTGTATTGTATACTTTGGCCCTCAATGGCAAAGTGAACTGATTCCCACCTCTTCCCCTTCAGGCAAGGGAGGATGACTGGTCCTCCAGACATTGCTAGACTACAATTCTCATAGCTCCGAGTTAGCATAGCTCATGGTGAGGACAGGCAGGAGAGAAGCACAACTGGTATTGCGTACTAACCATGATGTTGTCTATGTTTATACACAGTTGGTTCAGTTTGTTGCCTTCATGAGAGAAGTGTACAAGTTGTGACCCTTCTAAGGAAGGTCAAAACTAGCCTTTTGTTTAAACTGCAGCTAAGGAATAATATGTTAGGACTGCTATGCAAACTGGACTTATTCTAATATGAACTATGCAATTCTACACTTCCTCTCAAGCAAGAAAATTATTTTCCTTACCTTGGTTTCTGGTGTTTCACTTTTTCTTGTTCTTTTCATAATTTCATCTATTCTCTGAAGCACAGAAAGGGGGAAAGATCTGTTTAATGCCCTCTTCCTTACAAGCCTACCAGTGTAATTGAAATTTTAGCAATATACTGTATAGCAAAGAAAACTTCTAAAAGTTTTACTGAACCTAAACAGCTAATTTTTATTTTGCAGCTAAGAGCAAAAATCTTTGGATGGCCATCTAAATTAAGGTCACATGACAACTACACCGGTAACCACACTACAGTTGTAATCAAAAATTTTCAACCCCTATTGTAAATCAGGTTTATTGTCAAAATTTACAGGGGGGTTGTCTATATGAGGGAAGAAAACTGGATTGCTCCACAGTAATGGCAAATCACAGTAGCTATGATTTGTCTTAATGGTGTTTTTGCCTCCAAAAGCTTCACATGCCCACTGGTCTAGATGGTGGCCACAACTGATTTACTCATGTTTTTAATTTGCCACGAGCAAACTTTTTTTTTTTAAAAAAAACTATTTCCCACTGTGCACTTCAGTGATATTTTGCATGTTTAAAAAAAAGAAAAAAAGAGAGAACACCCCATTCTCTCACCTTAGTGCTCGTTCACTAAGGCAAAAAATAAACATGGTGGCACCAGGCACTTGCCCTGTTAGCAAGCCCCGCCCCCCTTGTCCGACCTATCAACTTTGAGCTTCCCCTCTTATGGGAAAGCGATTCATATCAAATTGCTTGTCCCAATGAGAGGGAATGCACACTCCCCATGCAATATTTCAAAAACTTCATGGAAAACTGTCAAGTCTCCTAGAGTGCAGTACATGGCAGTTTTGCTCCCCTCCTTCTCAATACAGCAAATCGCTGTGGGTTGCCATTAAGACAACACATGTTCCCCTCGAATTCTACGAGGATTATTTTCAATGTTTAGACAATCCTTGACTTTCAGCTGTTTGCAATGAACAAATCAAACAACAACACAACAAATGCTTCATGAGGTTTTCCCAAATTCAACTGAAAATGCAACTTATAATGACTTCTCCAGTCTCAAAATTATTCAACCCCTTCATGGCAAGCATCTTTAGTATTTAGTAGAGCACCCTTTTGTTGTTATGACCTGCTGCAAGCGAGATGCATAGCCAGACACCAGCTTCTGGCAGCATTCCTGAAGAATCTTAGCCCATTCCTCATGAGCAATGGCCTCCAGTGCAGTAATATTCTTGGGTTTGTGTGCTGCAACCACCTTCTTCAAATCCCACCAGACATTTTCTATGGAGTTCAAGTCAGGTGACTGTGATGGCCACTATAGAATCTTCCAGGATTTCTTCTGCAACCAAGACTTGGTAGAATTTGAGTTGTGTTTGGGATCATTGTCCTGTTGGAAGTTCCAATGATGCCCAAGCTTCAGCTTCCTCATAGATGGCATTACATTTTCTTCTAGGATTTCCTGATACGTCAATGAATCCATCTTGCCTTCCACACTCTGCAGGTTTCCAGTGCCAGAGGATACAAAGCAGCCCCAGAGCATCACTGAGCCACCACCATGCTTAACTGTAGGCAGAATGTTTTCAGCGTATGCTTCATTCTTCTTCCTCCAGACATATAGCTAATCCATCAGGCCGAAAAGTTCCAATTTTGTTTCATCGCTCCACAGAACATAATTCCAAAACTTCTGTGGCTTATTTATATGATTTTGAGCATATTGGAACCAACTTTTCTTGTGCTTTTGGGTCAGTAGTGGTATACTTCTTGGAGTTCTGGCATGGAAACCTTCTGCGTTTAGTACGTGCCTAACTGTGCTCACTGACATCTCAGTACCTGTTGCCATCAGGTCTTGCTGCAGGTCTTTTGCAGTCACTCAAGGGTTTTTCTCAACCTGCTATCTTAGAAATTTGGTTGCAGCCACTGATAACTTTCTTTTTCTGCCCCATTCAGGTAATGTAACCACTGTTCCTTTAACTTTGAGCTTGTGAACTATGCTTCAAATGGTGTCTCTAGGAACATTTCAGTGCCTTCACTCTCTTTTTGTATCTTGTTCCTTGTTTCTGAAGGGTGATCATCTCTTCTCTTAATTTTTGGGACCATTCTTTTGACTTAGCCATATTTCTAACACGTAGTCAAATGTGACACTCAACAAACCCATAGCCAGTTCAGGTATTTCATGTGTTTCAGCTCAAGCATACCTGGTGCAACTAATGAAGCCCCTGATTTGTTGCATCAGGTGTGCTTGAGACAACACTTGGTTTGCATATTTGTGCTGTTGTGAGGGATTCCATTCAGGGGGCTGGCTAATTTTGAGACTAGAAAAGTCAATATAAGTTGCATTTTCAGTTGAACTAGGGGAAACCACTTTAAGCATTCATTGTGTTGAGCTTTTGTGTGATTTGTTCATTGCAAACAGCTAGAAGTCTGTAAATTTTGACAATACACCTGATTTGCAATGGGCTTTGAATAATTTTGATTCCAACAGTATATGGCTGGATCATCGCCATTAGCATCTTTCTATTTTTGCTGCAATTTAACAAACTTGAAAATGTAGTGATTAGTGAGAGGAAAGCAACATTTAGAGAAATTAAACATGTGGTAATTAGATTTAACCTGGTTATATAAAATTGCTAATATTAATTTCCTCTAACTTGGTTTTGTTACACACTGTCCCAGATCACTATAGTTCTGCTTACCATGCTGTTACACAGTTGGTTCACAACTGGCAGACAGAGCCCAAGTATACAGCTGATCATACAACTGGCTATTCTAGAATCTTGTGTGTAAATACGAACCTGATAATGACTGTGAACCAACTTTGCAATTAAATACTACATTTCCCACTAGAGGTTACATTAGATCATCTAGCTCTTTTCTTATCCAGGGTGGTTCATTTAGAGATGGGTTCTCCTATATTCCTGGGAACAAATAAAAGTAACAAGGTCTTCACACTAGTTTGAACAAACATGCTACCTTCTTTCGCTCCAGTCTTTCTTGCTCTATCTGTTGCATAATTTGTTCCCTCTCCAGACGCTGATGCTCAGCAGCCTCCCGGGCCTTTGCTTCTGCTGCTTCTTTCTGATTAAATACACACATAAGCCAACACAGAACTTAGTTATTCCAATACAGAGAAGTTACCAGCCTCAAAAAGATTTGAGTATACTTCCTTTCCTTGAAACGTAGTTCTGAAGCTTGATTTAAGCGATTTAGCAGTTCGCTTTAACTTTATTTTATTTATATTTGCATGGCTGTGAATGCCATCTGGCTATGAGAATATTCAACTCATAACCCCCAAGTGGGTCTGGAAAACTGCACAGGGAAGCAGATGTACCAGTGCCTCCAATGCCCAGACAGGGATGACAACAAATGAACACAGGGATTTGCCACATATAACGAAGATTCGTTCAATGGCAGCATCTCTTTGGGGGTCTTTAACAACCCCATCTGGAAGTACCAGGGATGGAACCTGTGATGCTCAGCATCCCAACCATTGCCTCTGAGACTGAATTTTGGCAATAGTTTCTTTTGATACAACAGGCCAATACAGTAAGGGGATTTAAACGATTATCTGAGCAACGCAAAGCTTGTTCCATACCACTGAAATTTTAATTAACAAACGTAGTAAGCTTAAGTTCAATTCAGGATGTATGGGTGACATTTTAGCATGCATGCCAAGAACAGTAACATAGGAATCAGAAGTTTTAACACATTCTAGATTATATTCAACAAGTTTAATAAATCTATACTAGCAGGACCTGGTGTACCATGCGCCATTGAAAAAATCCCCCCAAAATGCCCAGTAGACCTCACGACAACCCTGTAAGGTAGGCCGGTGGATTTTTATTCTTCCTCCTACTATTCAGTCTTGCCTTCTGCCACCACAACCAGTTGACTGCCTGGGTGCCATCGCAAGCGGCCTGTTGCCGCCGCCGCTAGTTGACTGTCTGGGTCATGTTGCAGGCGGGCTGCTGCCACTGGCACCACCACTTGACTGTCTGGGTCCCAATCTGAGCCACAGATTTGAGTGGTAGAAATCTGTGCCTAAGTGGCAGGAGTGGGTTGTGAGGTGGAGAGGAAATTTGCATGTGGGTGATGATTGGTTGGGTGTGTTTCCTGAGCAGCCAATCAGCACAGCGGGAAAGGCAACATACTCAAGAGAATTATATATATAGATTTTGCACAGATGGATGGTCCACATTTCAGCCCTCAGCATCTCCAGTTAAATTATCACAGATAGCAGGGATTGGGAAGATCTGTGTTTGAGATTCTTAATGGGTAACACTTGTTTAGCTGAACCTATGGTCTGACTTGATATAAGGCAGATTCATATGTTGATGCCAAAAATGGGAAATCTAAAGATTAGGTACGGCAGTGGTATTCCTATATTTGCTGCTTTGTATGAAAGCAAGTATTCTTTAGACTAGGTTTCATTTTAAGAAAGAACACATCTGAAGTACTAGTACAGTGTAAAGTTTTATACTTCCAATAGCCCATACCTGTGACTCAATTATAGCTCGTAATTCTTTTTCTTGTTTTTCTCTTAGTATACGTTCTTCTTCAGCTCTTCTTCTAGCTTCCTCTTCAATTTTTCTTCTAGCCTCTTCCTCCTCACGCTTTCTTTCTGCCTCTCTTTTACGGGCCTCTTCCTCCAGCCGAACCCTCTCTTCTTCTGCCTTTCTTTTCAGTTCTTCTCTTTCTAGCCTTCAAAAGCCACAGCAGTTTTTTTTATTTAAAAAAGACAGGCAGGAAGATTACACCTTACACTGCACTTAATGCGGCATAGAATCATGCCATGTTTTCAGTGCATTTAAAATTCTCTTTCTTTGGAAAATAAAAGCTATCCCCTCAAATTATGGAGAACCAGGACAGGGAGGTCACAGTCAAGGATAGGCCATTTAGATAATTACAAATATCAAGCACAATTAATTCCCACCTGTCCGAAGGTGAATCTAATTAAAGGCTCAACTGATGGCAGCAATGACCAGATTGTCTAAAAGTCCATTGCTATTAATGGGGGAGGCAAGTCAGTACCTTTCACGCTCTTCTCTCTCTTGCCTTTCTTTTTCCTCCTGTTCTTTCTGGAGACGAGCCTGACGTCTTTTCTCTGCTAGAATTCTTGTAGCTTCCTCAGCATCTGTTGTCCCAGCTGCAAATTTTCCTAATAGTATGTTTATTGAGATTATGAGAAGTGAGGAAGCAAGTGACTGAATATTTCTAAGCAGGCAGATTATCAGGCAGCAATATCAAGATTCAAACAAGCTAACCGAATCCAACACTGAATTTGTCCTTATATCCTTAGCGTGTAAAACAGTCCTTTGCTACACTTTTTTTAAAAAGGAGAAAAAGTTCTTTAATGTATTTTAGGATTTCATCTACAAGTCATATTATTTTCAGGATATGATATTGTACTACTGGATGGTGGGGCTGCAACACAAAAGCACAAGACAAAAATGAGAAACTGATAACTGTCTGGCACCCAAATTTATTTCATTATGGCCTTTTCCAGGCAAACTACCCCAGGTTGTTATCCTTCATACTATACCAGTGCTAGCCCTGGCTGAAGAGTCTATGAAGGGTTACTGAAGGAAATATGGGTGTGATGGGGGGCCAGGGACAGATCTACAGGGTACTCTTTGAATTAGGACAATATTTTCTTTGCCACAGGGATTAAATTGACAGAACTAGTTATCTGAATCGACAGTGTTACAGTGTACAACCTTAAGGAATTAATTTAAAAGCCAAAACCAAAAAGACACACCTTCATTATTTTCTGCCTTTCCAGATGAAAGCAAAACTTTTTCAGTGATAGGTTGGCTTACAGCCTCTTCAGCAGGTGATGCCTGGGCCTTCTGGCCAGTATTCTCCCTTTGATTATCTTTCTGTTTTTCTGCCCTCTTTTTGGGTGTTTCTTGGTTGATATTTGAAGTCGTGCGGTGTTTCACAGGAGAAGCGGGAAACTGCTTAGTAGTTTTTGGAGACTGAGGATAAGTCTTTGTGACTGTCCTTCAAAAGAAATAAATCAACAATTCAATACTGTACTACTAAGAGGGTTCAGGAAGTACAAGTCAGTAGTTAAGTGACCTGTTTCTCCTCCAGACTTTTATAAGAAATAAAGAATGAAATAATAATCTACAAACATGCCACAAAGTGAAGATTAAATATGCAGGCTGTCCTCAAGCAAAAATAGGACTATGAACAGGAAGGAACAGATCATGTGCCAGTCAGCAAATTTACCTGTTTAAAACAAACACACAGAGAGCGAGACAGTTGCATACACTGGAATTAATAACAATTCATTTAGGACTGGCTCAGGAAAAAAAAATACACTGTCATGAGTCAGTCTGAATTAATCTTGTTTGGTACATTCCCTTGATGGGAACTGAGGGTTTACTCTAGAGTGGAGGAGGGAGGAGGGAATGGGTTTTAAATGTGACACACACATCATCTTAATTTTAAACTAATTCAGAATATCTGAGAAGCAGTAAGTAGCAAGAACTGATATGCTGCTTCTATACTTTCCCTCGATCTATGAAGTATGGAGATTTCTACTCTAATAAGAGTTTTGCTCAATAAATGGTTCTGAAATCTGCCCTAGGCAAGGCAACCAGGTAAAATGACCCAAAATTAGTGGCTTCTAATGTGCTAGCTATCTCCAAATAAACCCAAATAAACATGAAAAAAACTTGTAAGGGTGCGAGGGAGGGCCAGGCTGGAGACTGAAGTACTTCACACAGCTTTGGAAGATTTTGCATGGAACAGAAATTCTAGCTTGCAAGTTGGGAAGATTTTGCATGGAACAGGAGCTAAGACTTATAAACTGAGAGGGCTCTGAGTACCTGAAAAATGGTACGGTGTAGCAAATTGATAAGATTTACACCTGTTTTATGTGTGTTGAAAACAAATTTTAAAAACACACTGTAATTAAAAAAAAAGACAGGACAGAAAGACAGCAATATGTGAATCCATAATCTTTTCTGCAATAATTAAACTGTCTTGGGGACCCAATGAATGCTTGCAAAATATTCTTACTTTGGAGCTGCAGGTGAAGCTGATCGTTTAGACATGGCTGCAGGGGAATCAGATCTTCTAAGAGGAGATCCCAAACTAGACGACGTGGCAGGTGTTGTGGATCGTTTCTCTTTCTTCTTCTCATTCTTAAAAAAGAAGATACAGTCTTTTGACATTTTAAAAATGATGTTTCACAAATACATTTATCACAGAGCTCCTTGAAACACTCAGTAGAAACAAATTCTTTAAATAAAATAAGTTGAAAACAGGGGTGGGGAAAATGTGCATGCAACCCCCAGGGACATTTATATCCCTCTGCCCACATTTAAAAAAAACTGATCCCAAATGCCCCTTGGGGGCAATGTTCCCACATTTTTGGCCCACTCTGGATCATTTCAGGCCAAGGAGACACCTTTTCTTTCCAACTGGATGTGAACTGGAAGCTGACTGGGGAAATCATCCCCATGCCCTCTGGAGTTGTTGAGCAGCATTTGGGGATGAAACAAATTTAAGGAGTGTGGCAGGGGCGTGTGACCCTCCAATGTCTCCTGAAGAGCCAATGATCCCACTAACCCCCAACAGTTACCCATTGCTATTGTAAAAATTCCTGTCATCACCCAAACGTTATACTTCCCTTAGCATAAACTGTCCCATACATATAGTAGTGAATACAATGTTGCAAAGTATTTAGTACAGTTGTCCCTCTGTATCCACTGATTTGGCATCCACAGATTTAAGTATTCATGGCTTGAAAATATTCTTTAAAAAATAATAATCCAAAAAGCAAATCTTGATTTTGGCATCTTGTATAAGGGACACCATTTTGCTATGCCACTGCATATAATGGGACTTGAGTATTCATGGATTTTGGTATTCGGGGGAGGGGGGCTGGAACCAAAACCCAGCTAATATGAAGGGAGAACTGTACTTTAACACTAAGGTAATAAAGTCAAGTGTCCTCATTGGGAGTTTGTCTGTGATATATCACCTTTCAGTTACAAGCAAGATCAGATTCAGAGACCATATAAGAAGTTCCATAATTTCAAAAAGGCTAAGATTTTGCTGCAGGTACAACTGTTTTCGAAACTAGTGGAACTTTTAAAAAGCATTTTATAATGATATGTCACAGATCCAGGGGGAAACCAAACAAAAAAGTCAAGCATTCCACTGGGCTAGTCAAAGTAGTCTGAATTATGGGAGAAAATAATTAAAAACACACACACACATATCCTTATTTCTCACTTTTAGCTGGAGTCTAGCTGCTAGATAGTTTCTCCTAGTAATATGGGTACTGGGAGAATGAATGTAATATGACCACTGTCTAGTAATGCAAGCCTGGGCATTTCCTTAGGCCCAGGCCTATGCCTCCAGGAAAGCAGAAACACACAAAAAAATTTAAACACCTGAGCACAGAGAGATGCTGACGCTCTCTATGCTCCTTTTGGAGTTTCAAGAACAACAATGTCTATTTATTCTGCTGCAACCAGTGCTAGATAACCAGAAATTGTTCCTGTGTTTGTTATTTTCCAAGTAAAGAAAAGCGTGGTTTTTTCACCCTTCCCAAATCAGCCAGTCAAGCTGAATTTTAAAAGGCAGGGTTTTTTTTTCTTTCCCCCTGGGGGAACAAAAGGTTTTCAGTTCACAGCTTGGCAAAGAGTTGTTTTTCACTGCATAGGGTAGTGAATAGCAGAGAGAGCTATAAAGCAGTAAAGGAGAGCCATTTGTTGTTCGATTAACATAACAGAGAAAAAGGCAGCCTGCCTGTGTGTGAGTGAAAGATGGCAATTGAGGGTCTGCAGCACAGCCTCAGAAATGGGACTTTTTCACAGTGGAGAGCAATGATTTTAAGAAAGTTTAAAGCAAGTAAAGTTATAGATTGTCTGGAGAAAATACAGCCAGAGGATCCCAATGAGAAGGAAGATTGGAGGGCCACAGATGCTGCAGCACGATTAATTTTGTTTGAGAATTTGAACCATGAGTAGTTCTGTGAAGTTTTTAACTGTGATACAGCTCAGCAAATCTTATGCAAATTGGAACAGATCTATGGTGACGAACAGCCATCAGGGAGATATATAGATAAACAAAGATCTAATGCCTCCTGTTACTCAGCTAACAAAGAACAGAGGAAAACCCCTCCTACCAACCAATCAGAAATTAGGTGCTTTAAGTGCAATGAAGTTGGGCATTTTGCAAGGATGTGTAAGTCACAGGGAAATTTTGTCCAGAAGGGGCAGCACTTTCCCCAAACTGGGAACAAAGGCAAGCAGAGAAGCATGTTTACTCAAAGTGAATGTACAGAATCAGTTTCTGTAGAGAGGGGGCAGTACAGTATTTTCCACAGAGTTCTAATGAAGACAAAGAGAAAAAGAGCATGTTTGCTTTAAGGAAAATTTTTCAAGTTATGAGCAACAATAATAGACAAAATAAGAGTGATAAAAATCAGTGGCTGGTCGATTCTGGATGCACAGAGCACTGCACAAACTCTGAAAGCAATTTCATAGAGTTAAATAATAATAATAATAATGGAGATTTGCAAATTGCTGATCGATCTAAAATTCCTATACAGGCAGTTGGGACTTGCAAATTAAATTTTGAAACATAAGATGGAAGTGAATCTCAAATACTGGAGAATGTTGACTATGTCTCAAGGCTGCAAACAAACCTTTTGAGTATCCCAGCTCTGGTTGATAAAGGATTTTCTGTGTTGTTTCAAAGATATGTATGTACAATATATGATCCTGAAAGTGAAATCATGTATTTACAAGCGTGTAAGGATATTGATGGTCTTTTTAAAGTCTTTACTTTTCCAGAGAAACAGGCCTATGTGGCACAAGCAGCTGACAAGCAGACCGATCTCAAAGAGGAGAGCATGGATCTATGGCATAGACGCTTTGGACATCGTGACTGCAATGCTATTCTGCAGCTTCAAGAAAGAGGTTTGGCAATAGGAATCAAGGTAAAACAGCAACAGAACAGTAACAATGCAGATAGTTGCATAGTGTGTGTTGAGCAAAAGGCAACAAGGCCTTCATTTCCTGTGAGAACTGAGAAAAGGTCCAACAGAGTCCTGGACCTAATTTATTCTGATATACTAGGATGTATGAGAGTGCCCTCCCTTGGAGGAAACAGATATATTCTAACTTTTATAGATGATTTTTCCAGATACACTCTGATATACCTGCTTAAAGAAAGGAGGCAGATATATGCTGCACTGTGTGCATATGTTACCATGGTGAGAAATATGTTTGGAAGGAACCCCAAAGCTTTGAACAGTGATCAAGGTGGTGAGTACATGGCAAACAGTACACAACAATTCCTAGAGGAGAATGGAATATCACATATTAAGACTGTTCCTTATACCCAAGAACAAAACTCAGTTGCAGAAAGAAAATTTCACTCCTTAATTGAGATGACAAGATGTCTTTTGGCTAATGCTGGACTACCTAACAAAATGTGGGGTGATGCTATTGTCACAGCTAATTACCTATAGAACCGCCTACCTAGAAAGGGCACAGAGAAAACACCTTTTGAGATTTGGCATGGGAAACCCCCATCAGTTAAACATCAGAACATTTGGATGCATTGTTTATGCTTACATACCATGGGAACTTCGTGGGAAGCTTGATCCCTCAACTGAAAAGACGATACTAGTTGGTTATGACAGTGGTAAAAGGAACTACAAAGTGATGGACTTAAAGACTGGTAGAGTATTTTGCAGACATGTGGTGTATTTTGATGAAAGCAGAAAAAGCTGATTTAACAGGAACTGTGATTGATTTTCCAGAAGAGGATAATGTTGATTTCTATGTTCAGGATGAACAAGTGGATAACATGTCTGTGATTTCAGAAGCAGAGAGTGAATCTTTTATGCAGTTTTATGTTGCAGAGAGCCGATCTGATCGATCTGGACGGTGGTGAAGCAGATGCTGAACAGGAAGGAAATCATCAGGATCTGAATCAGGAACCTCCCAGGTATGAACTGAGACCCAACAGAGGAGTGCCTCCTGAGAGACTTGGCTACCTTGCAGGGGTGGCGCCGCACAAGAAGTCAACAGAAGGAGGAGTTGATGAGCAAATGCCTACAGATAAGGCAGCACAACATGTGGAAGTTATTTCTACGAGACTATTTTTGAGCCTGGCTGCATCCAAACAGATGGATGTCAGAAATATTACTGTGAAAAGTGAGAACTTGCACACAACATTGGAAAATTTAGGTTTCAAACATGGAGAAACAGATAAAAGTCTGTATGCCAGAGTCAAAGATGAACTGTTTACATATGTTCTGATTAATGATGATGATTTGCTTATTGCTACCCAGAGAGATGCTGACTACAAACAGATTGTGAAAAGTTTGAAAAGAATTGCTGAACTAAAGGAACATGGAGATGTAACAGGATTTATGGACATTGAAATTCAAAGAGAAGAAGATGGATCTTTCCTACTGAGTGAAAAACAGAAAATTGCTAACTTGTTAGCGCTTCTAGGATTGCAGGATGCATGTCATGTTGCTACCCCAATGATAACAGAATTCAACAAGAGTAATGAGTACAGTGAACTTTTGCCAAACAATAACATGTACAAGACAGCTATTGGAGAGCTGCAGTGTTTAGCTAGTGACACTAGACTGGATATAGCTTATGCTGTCAGAGTTCTTAAGGAGAAAGTGAATGCACCAACACAGAAGTTTTGGAGTGCTATGAAGAGACTTTTGAGATATTTAAAGGGGTCCATAAACATACAGTTAAAGTTGCCAGCTAATGCTAATACAAATCTTGTTTGTTTTACAGATGCAGATTGGGCTAGATCCAGAGGGGATCAGTATCAACAAGTGGTTACCTGTTCATGTATGGGAATGGACCAATCTGCTGGGATAGTGCTAAACAGAATGTGGTAGTTTATTCTTCTACAGAGGCAGAATGTTTCTGCAGCACATGCATGTAGTATGTTAAAATTGCTTGATGATTTGTTTGTTGACTTTTGCATTTCAGGACAGAAGCCTATCACTGTGTTTGAGGACAATCAGAGTTACATTTAGATATCTGAGAGTGGGAAGAAAGTGACCCCACAAAACAAACATATAAAGACTGAGTTCAATAATGTTAGAAAGCTGGTGACTGCTGGTGTGATTAAAATGAGATACTGTCCAACAAATGAGATGACAGCGGACATCCTGACGAAGCCCCTGGCCAGAGATGCTTTCCAGAGACTGTGTGCCAAGTTTGGACTTATATCACACTTATTGGATTGAGAGGGGGTATTGGAATATATAGCTTGCAATCCAGTAAGTGGAAATGTTTTGCTACTGAAGGGTTAACTGAGAAGCCAGATAGGAAGTGTTGATGTAACTGCCTAATGTTTTGCTACTGGGCTTCTAGGGAAAAGGGGAGTGTCTAAGTTTCCTCCTTTGTCTAGAATGGTAGATTTCAGCAGACAAAAGGGACCATTCTACCATGTTTTGAGTTCTCCGGGGCTGTTTTAGGCCCAAGGGAGGCCTTTTTCACAACAGGAAATGATGCTGAAGTCAACATCTGGCACACTTATTAGAAAAAAGGCCTTCCCTGGGTCTAAAACAGCATGCAGGTGCCTGAAACATGCCTTGTAAAGGGCACTAGGGGACATTTAGGGGCAAAAATCAAAACCTTTTGGACCTGAGGGTGAGAAAAGTTCCTGGCGGGTGCATATGGCCTGCAGAATGTACTTTCCCCAACCCTGTCTGAGAATATGCATGGGAGTCCTCAATCTTTGAAGTAGTTTGTCTATCTCTTCAAGGTGCCCAAACTGAAATATGTCCAATAACAAAAGGGCTAGATGGTATCTTAACTGTATCTACCTGGCTCTGTCAAAACTATAGCCACTTTGAGTCCCAGTTTTGGGGGAAAGGCAGGGTTTAAATAAAGGTGATGATGATGTCTTCATGCCAATGTAAATATGAACTATTGTCCACAAAATATAAAGCAAATTAGTCACAGTGAGCCCTTGGGGATACTGGAAGGTTCCCATCTTTTCCTGTGAAACATTAAAGGTGGCTTTAGATTACAACAGGATAGACTACAGCTCATTATTCATTCACCTGAGGCACAATATGTATGTAACAAAACAAACAAACAAACAAACAAAAAGCTCTTACTGTGTAATGTTCTGATTTGCATTTGTTCGGCCTAAATAGATTACTTCATGGCTATTTCTGTATAGTAGGAGCAGTACATGATGGTATACATGGAACAGCACTTTTCCTTTCCTCTATTTCACACTCCATATGAAACATTAAAAAACAACAACACCCTCCTCACCCACAGCAAGAAGGGCATAAGATTGACAACATCCTAAAAATCTACACCATTAGCATTAAGAAATGTATTTTCTTCACACAGGAACTAAAAAGCATGAAAGAAAACTTTGCACATAGCATCTACCTCTTTGTGTTGAGTAAAGACAATTCAAACTAAACACCATTTTTTAGCTGAATCATTGACAATAATGTAATGACTCAGCTTTTTACCTTTCATTAAAGTCTATGGAAGAAAATACACATCAGAACACTTTAAAATAAACAACAGCTAGAACAATGAAAGAACCTGGGATAGCCATGCAACATATAAAGGAATAGTCTAATTAGAATTAGAAACTTGATGTACCTAGTTTTAACAACTCAGCACTATTATGATGGAAACAAACATTATGATGGAAATACAAATGTCCTAAATACTCAGGTTGGCTCTCAATGCAAGCATACTCAATGTAAGCTTCACTGCTTAAAAAATAGGGGGAGGGGTGAATAGAATAGAAGCAACAGGGTGGAGAGTGGTGAAGGAGGAAGAGAGCATGAGGTGGGTGTCTTGTTTTTATCCTTAAGAAACAGAATATCATCAATCATATAAATATTTTAAAACAGAGTTTCTATCTTGCTCCAAACAACTTTCAAACCCACCTGTGAGACTTCAGCTGCACTTGCTCCCTTCACTGCCTCTGGTGTGGAAGCAGACTTTGCCTTCTTTCTCTCCATACTTCGAGTGGGGGAAGGCTTGTAAGGAGATTTAAGAGGGCTAGCTGGTGCTACACGAGGACAGATATGGAATACTAAAGAGTTATAGTACAATAGCAAGAGCAATAGGAAACACAGACAAAGGAAGTGAGGAAAGGGAGGAAAACAGCACAATCTTATTAGAAACATCCTAACACAAAAAAATGTTCAAACATATTAGTGAATTATGTTTTCCCTTTTTTATACAACCATCACATAGTTCCCCTAGTATTGTCATGAAGAGTTTTATTTTATCAGGATTTAAAGATCAGCCATAACAGATTTAAAAAATCTTGCTCTGAGAAGTACCATTGTTTCATGTTAATTTTTCATCAGAAGGTTCAGAAACATGTCTAAAGTCATAGCCTAAGCAATGACCAGAGACATAAGCTCTAGAAATGATACACGATACTAATATTACTAGTTGCATAAATAATCTTAAATTAGTTGACTAAATATTGCTTGTCTTCTTTAACTTTTCAGAGATCCACATAAACTTACTAAAATTACTTTTTAAACCTGTAGCATGTTTTCTGAACAAATACTTTGAGATTCCTGAAAAATATGAGCTAAAAGCTTCACCATGAATCAGTATTTTAGAAAACAGCATTGTTTTGTTTATATTTGCCAACCTGTAATGTTACATTATTCAGCACCCATTTTAAGAGAACCAGGCAATCTTGAATGAGAATTCCTAGATAAAAGACATTAGGTGTTTCCATGTTTGAGAGATCACTACTAGAGTGGAATGAAATTGATCTCTGTTATAAAGGAAGTATCTTATCAGTCCGTCCGTCCCCCCAGTGTGCCTAACACATTGTTTAAGTTATTTAGTTTACCTGGATCATTGTATTGCTCAGAAAGTATTAATGTACTTCTGCTTTTGGCTAAAGAAGCTTGTGTGGGAGTCAATAGTCGAGAAATAATAAAGTTTTCCATTGGACTAAGGTGCATGCGATGAGCTGAAGGATGGAAGCAAATGAAAAATATTAAGATAATGGCCACTCCTAAAACTTGCAAATAAATATAAAGAATGGACAAAACAAAATAAATAAAGGAAAAACCAACCATTAGTAACAACTAGAAATATTTGCAAATTACACATTCCTGGATTTAATTTTTCTACCAAGGAGTGGTTCATTTTTTGCCTCTTTATGTCTTATTCAATCTAACTAGAAAAGCAGACACTGAAGTACTAGCATCCTTTGTGATTAGCCAGAAAATGGCACCATACATTTCCATTAATATTTGACTGACAGTATGAATGAATTTGTATATTCATGTGTTACCAACAGCATGAAAGTAAGAGCAGTAGTCCTGCACTGATTTCTGACCCTACCCAAAGTCAGTAGTCATCCAGATGTTTTTGGACTTCAAGAACCGCAGCCAGCATGGCCAGAGATCAGAGATTCTAGGAGGTGGAAGTCCAAAACAACTGAGAGAACCAACACCTAAGAACAGCTGCTCTTGCCGAGAGCTCAAGAGGTACACTAATCTTTCAGCTATGGAGTCCTTTCAGCATGCAATGAGCTTCTGCAGCACAACAGTTGTGACAGCCAGGGCAAACATGCTTTCTCGCCTTACTAAGCAATAAGGAAAGGATTGGTGGTGATGACTTCCTGGGAAATGGCAGAGCCAGCAGGCTCTGCAGCTATTCTCAGGATCTGGACTTCACTTTCAGTATCACAAAGTCATCACTTGCACCACTTCAGTGAAAACAGATGTGCAGAATCAGGCAGGAGGTTGTGATCCAAGGCACCCTTCAATGGAAGTTAGTTTATTAAAATTATTAAAATTATTAATTTTTTTGTATCCGGTCCTATATCAAAAGATCTCAATGGATGATGACAAATATTTTTACCTGAATTGCTTGGGGTCCGTGGGGACCCTCTAATGTCTGAAATTATTATGGGAAATGTTTAATTAGCTCAAATATAGCAGTGAGAGGTCAAAAGTAACAGAGGGATCCTTTAACATATGTATACTTGTAGTAACGGAGAAGACTCTAAGCGAGAACATACAATTAAATGATCTTTATTGGAAATTAATGTAAACGTCATTCACACAAACACCCAGGCTTCAAGCACTCACACAAGGCTAAAGAAGATAGTAGAGAGTATTCGGATAGAGGAATAGAGTAAGGAGATGGAAGGTTATACTATACCGATCCTGCAGAGCTGAGATTGCAAAGGACATCGACAGCAGAGGTTTGGATGACAGAATGGCTACACAGGCTGACATGAAGTCGAGAGAAAGTGGAACTATGCACACTTGAGTTGTGTTTTAGGGTGGTATATATATGGAATAAGTCCCCTGAAGGGATAGGATTTTGAGTGGAATACAATGTTTCTTGGAGGTTCCCAGGACTCCAGAAGAGATAACGATCATTAATGGGTATTGGACTTGGAACTGAATAGGAGCAGGCAAAGTCTTTTGTTGCAAGGGGATGAGGTAAGGAAGAACCTATTTTACAAGCACCAAGGACTCTGCTATTGTTGAGTGGATTAGTAAGTAACTCACCTCTGGGTGTTAGTCTCTGACCTGAGTATCTGTTTGGGGAATTCCCAAAGAAGCCCCCCCCCCCGGTTTTACATGGCTCAAGCCTTGGTATCTGGCGGTCATCAAGCCAAATTATTAAATGTTGCCAATTTATGTGATATTTCAAGATGGGGACTATCAAGGTAGGTAACAATATTTAAGTTAAGTTCCACAGAAATCAGTGGAATATATTCATGCACCAAAGCGGCATTAAAAGAACGTTCACAACTCTGAGCTCAAATTCCATTTAGTTGGCAGAAGTGTGGGAAAGTCCAGTCAAAAGTAACATGTAAAAACAGAACTACTCTCTTGAAAAGTCCTTTACTTTAATTAAATATTTGTCATCATTCACTGTTACTGCTGTCACAGCTTGGATTCATCTGATTTATATGTGCATTACATTTCTATATGCCCAACAGCCAAAGCTCTCTGGGTAGTTCATAAAATATATCCAAAATCATAAAATATAAGAACAGTGCAATAAATATATCCTCAAATATGAGAATTATAGGCATCAAAGTACTGCCAGAAAAACATCTACAGAACAGGGCGATGCCAGAAGTTTGCTCTTTTGCTTCCTCTGCTTCTTTCCGACTAGAACAGGGTCTCTGAAGCTTTCAAAACATGCCTCTTTCCTGCTTCCTAATACTTTCTGTACAGTCCCAATCCAGCAGAATAAGCATGAAGAGATCTTTGCATATCATTACGCATGTACAGCCTCCTGCTACAAGCAGGGGCCTACAAAACTAGTGTACTAACTCCAAATTTGCAAGGTGGTGTTGCACTGTGCTTTTTCATGGGTCTGGGACTTGGAAAATCCAGGTTCAAGTCTCATTAAATGGGTGACCTTCGGCCAGTCACCAGACACCACTAAGACTGGTGTTACCTTTCCCCCTGACGGTGTCACCTGGTGTGATCTGACCAATCTGTATCCCCCTAGTGCAGCTATTGCCAGTCACACACTCTCTCTTCCCCACTCTGACTGACCTACCTCACAGGCTTGTTGTGAGATTAAAATATGGTGGGACAGAAGAGACATGTACACCACATTTACTCACTAGGGGAAAGACAAATATACACATAACTAATAAATAAACAGCAAAATAAGACAAAAAAGATCAGGATCTCTCTAAATTAGTCTTAACATCACATACAGTGAGATATCATAAGAACATGGCAACAGGTTTTAGAATTACTTTACTCCCAAATTCTTTAAAACCTCAACTTACTGAGCCTTTTTAACTGTAATATTGCTTTCTATAACTTTATAGTATGTAACCGGCTTTGTGATTTAAAATTTTTTTTTTTAAAAGCACTATATAAAGTATTTTAAATAAAATCACATAAGTACATGCAATCACATCCACAAATTTGTTGAGGATTCAGGGAACACGCAGGTCATGTCAATCTTGGCTGACGGTGGGAGGATACCTGTCTCTGGATTCTGTAACTGCTTCTAATACCCTACCCCACTCCTTGTAATGTCACCCCATGACCTGCCCCACTGTGTGAAAGCTGAGCTTTGAGCAGGAAACAAACACTCAATTCTGCTTCTTACCATATCTGATTTCCTACCATATCTAGGAAAACAACACATATCAACATTAATGACTGCTGCAAATATTATTTTAATCATGTTGGAATTAAAGTTGCATCTCAACCCTAGCTGTATCTCAACCTTAGGGAAAAGAAGGGGTATAAATAATGAATAAATAAATTCATTCAAAGTTGGCTGTGTATATGTGTGTGTGGTGTGTAAAACAGTTCATGAGAAAGCATATCTTAAAGCATTTGGGATTAAATATACAGAAAGCCACAATAATGTAGTGATCAGAGTGATGGGAATGTGACCTGGAATATATCCAATATATTCAAGCTCAGGGCTTTTATTAAGGAGCACTCAATGGCTAACTGTGGCTCAGTCACTCTCACTCTGCTGACCTACCTCATAAGACTGTTGTATGCCAGGTTGAACTCTTTGGAGGAAAGGCAGGATAGAAACATAACAAATATAGAGTACAGTCCTAACTATGTTAATGGCTGGAGGAAATCAGGATGGTGTGCAGAGGAACTCCGCAAGGTGTACTCTACTATAACAGAGCCCACAAACTCTGACAAGGCAGAGGATGCAATATCAAGGGCAGTTCTTCCACTCTGCCCAGTGCTTGGCAGAGTCTCACTAAGATACAAGCTGTATTTCTAAGCACCACGGAAATGAAGACTCTGAATACTGCACTGTCATTTTTTAAGAGAACCTTACCCTAATACTGCTAATAAAAAATAAAATACTGTAGTAATATTTGTCCTGATTTACACTAGAGGATGCCTAACTAATCAAGAAAGGAAGTGGAAAGGTGGCAGGAGGAGGCTGGGGGAGAAAGGGGTGGGAGACAGAAATTCATTTTTAAAACACAAAATGAGAGATTATTTCTGGCTTGACAATGAGCAACACATTCACTTGCCTCTGTCAGGGGAATGTATTATTGTTGCTGTGGAGGAGGAGAGGCGCTTATTGATAGGCGACTCCATTTGCTTTGGAAGATTCATTGTAGAAGCTGAAAGTTTGTCACATGCTGCAGAGAGATCAGGGCAAAAAATAAAGCACATCTGACAAACCAAGAGGGCAGAGCTGCCTGCCCATTCTGTAAAGCTGTAATTTAAGACATAGGATTTCTTCTTACAAGCTTTAACATTTCAGTTTTACAATATGATAAAATAAGGTTATTTTACAGTGAAAACCAAGAAGAGGGAAAGAAAGAGTACTAAGCCAAGTAAAAAGGAATAAAGAGTAATGTTAGTTTTATAGTCAGGTGTGATGAAACAAACATTTTCAGTATTTCAGCTCCATTAATGGAGATGCTGGAGGAGTAATCAAAATTTGTAAATAACTCTGGGTCTGCAATGTTTTTCACCACAAGTAGCATTCTATTTATTTCTGGTGAACACCTCCAAAGCTCAAAGTAACCGGAAGGATGGCTACCCTAACCTTTCCCTCTGAGTCTGAGAGTAGTACACTCAGTCACACTATGTGTGTTGCACACAATAAGCACCTCTGAAGCTCAGTGTAAGAGGAAGTACCATTGGCCCTCTCCTACACCCAGGTTCTGAACTCAGAAGGAGGAATGAGGAACCTTGACTTTGTACTGAGCTTCAGAAGTAACCCAAGAGCTTCAAAAACTACATAATGCTTGACAGTATAAAAACGTGTGGCCCTCAAGATGTTGCCAGACTGCATCTCACATCATTCCTGGTTATGCTAGTTAGGACTTATGACAGTTGGAGTCCAACAACATAATGAAGACCACATGTTTTCTACCCCAGCTCTACAGGCCTGACTCAGTGGTGATGACAGGTTTTGTTTCAATGCCAAGACTGACTCAAATATTTGGATTCTTGCTAAGATTTTATATTCAGTATTTAGCAATAAATGATGCTAATCTGTAGTGCCCCTACTGTGGTACTACAGAAATCTTTTTAGGTGCTTGGCAAAGGAAGGCTTTTCTTTCAACACTCATTTTGGAAACAATGGCTGAAATCCAATTGCTAGCCCTACTCAGAGTAGACCTGAATCAAGTGTGGATCAAGTGATTTAGTGGGTCTACTGTAGTCTAGGACTAACAATTGGATTTAAGTTACAAGATTTAAATACAGTGGCTTTGAACACTTCTTACATAAATACCATTTGAAAACTTGAATGAAATTATGTGATCATTTACATGTAATAAACATAATCTGTTGGCTACATTTTACTTGGTGTGACTGTTTTCATGTAAGCCACTCTTAGTTAGACTACTGGGGCCAGCGTGGTTGGCTTGCTTTAATACAGCATTTCCCCCAACCTGCCTCCTGAATATAGGGTCCCCCCTCTAGAATAAACTGTAGCCATATCAAGAATATTTTTACCACATTTCTGGTGGTCCCAGAGCAAGCACTAAGGCTTAGTCATTAGATACCAGCTCATTCATTTGGTCCTATAGGAGGTAATGGAAGATACTAAAGAGATCCCATAAACACAGCCTTACCCACACTCCTGTTTTTTGGTTATGCTGACTATGACTACAGACTATGTGTAGGCTTCCATAAGAGTTGAGACCCAGCACAACCAGTATTCTACCTTTAGTGGAGCTCTACCCATGTATTCTTCCTTGGGCCCCAACCATATTCAGCATGTGAGTGATGGAATGAGGCAGGTTTAACACTGCCCACAGCCCTCTACCCATGTCATTATATTAAGAGGAGCTACTAAAGGTAAGTGTTAGGAGCTGGTCTATAGATACTGACTTACAGAAGGACACCTTTCAATATAAAGCCAAGCACACATAAGTAGCAGCAAGTCATCTAAGTATAAATGTAGGACTGGAAAGTTGCAGAAAAGCAGCAGCAAGTTGTGCATCTCTCAGTCCTGATATTATTATGCTAATCACAACATAAATAGCAGTTACTAGTTTAGATTGTTGCTGTGTGCCTTCAAGTCATTTTTTACTTAAGGTGAACCTATCACAGGGTTTTGTTGGCAGAATTGTTCAGAGGGGGCTTGCCCCTGCCTTCATCTGAGGCTGAGAGAATGTGACTTGCCCAAGGTCGTCCAGTAGTTTTCTAAAGCCAAATGGGGATTTGAACCCTCCTCTACCACTGTCCTAGTCCAACACTCAAACCACTACACCATGCTGAGCCAGCATTTGAGCATTGGACTAGGATTTCAGAGAAAAGGGTTCAAATCCCTGCTCAGCCCTGCTGCCATGCTACAAAATCAGGTATTTAGAGTTTTTAGTCTTTACTGAGTTACTAATGAAAGACTAGATTGCATCAGCAGTGTAACCCACACCCAAGAGAAGCTTTAAAATAATTCACTACATTTCATAATGTTCTTGATCCAAAGCAATTTGACAGTTTAATACTGTACTGTCATTAGTTTAAAGTAAGGGTTCTCCTAATGATTAGTTCTTTTTGCCTTTAGGTAACAAGTGCATATTTCTGAAGAAAAAAAAAGTTACAGGTAAAGTGTTACTTCTATGTGTTTATATTGTATAACTGAAATGTTTTAAACCTCATTCCCCTGCCCAACACTCATTTTTACCCGCACAATTACTCAAGAAGACACACAATACACACAACACACCTGAGTGTCCCACACTCAGACAAAAGATGATGGACTTGACAATAGTGAGAAAGGTGTTTGGAATACGCTATGATGTTAGAATGCCAAGCATGCATTGCTTCATTATGGCAAAACCAAAAAGAGGAAAAGAGATACTGTGCAGTACACAGGAACAATTCACCCAGCCCTCCTGCCACATATTTCATTTCAATAGGATCTGTTGCATTCACTCTAAATCAATCTTATCCAATGTGGCGCCCTCCTGATATTTTTGGCCTACAACTCCAAGTAACTCCAGCCAGCATGGCTAATGTTCAGGAATTACATGACCTCTAGTCCAAAACACCTGGCTGGCACCAGGCTGGGAAAGAACAATCTAAGTGGAAAAGGAGCAGACACAGTGCTTGGGGGAATTGGGCCCTTAACTTCCAAAGTGAACACTGTTAAGGATCAAACTGAAATAACAGAGAACACAGCAGTTACTGGGGAGGACAAAACTGGCGGATGCATTAAAGTGACAGATGACACAATGGCACTGTGAGTCTCTCAAATACCATTGGAGGAATCAGCCGCAGCAGTTGAGGCCAGAGGGTCTGGAAGAAGGGTGTTGGCAGCTAAACCTAGAGGGGGTGGGGTATTTTCTGAATCACCTACATAACAGGAAAAAAATCAGAGCAAAGAGAGGTGACAGATTACATCAAGAGTGTTAAAAACCCAAACAATGCCAAAAAAAAAAAAAAGATTTTTAATATGTCTATTTCTGGAAGTGTTGACAGCATGTCTTTCTCAGGATGGATATGGCTTTCTCTGCGCCACCCTGGAAAAAACCTGTGCTAAACACTTCAGCTTTCATATGGAGGGTAATACTGAAAAAAGCTCTCCTATCATTGTTGTGTTTTTTTAAAAAAAGCAATATATCTTAACTAAACAAAGCCTATTAGAAAAAGCTGGTGAATTTAAACATATTTGGATGATTTCTGAAAATAATAAATGTTAATATATGATTGGTGGTAAAGTAACTTGCTTTGAAATCAAACCAAAATGAGACAGCTACTGAAAACGGCAGAAGAATTCATCTTTATCTGTAAATACTGCACAATCATGGATAAGTCCCCTGAGCATTTAAGGAGTGCCTGAGATAAAAATAGACTATCTTCTGCAAAGTCATACAGAGCTGATAGCCATAGTAATGCAGTAGCTTATTTCCAAGGGTTTTGTTTATTTATTTCTGACATATTATCTGTGTAGACAAACTTTGGTGCTGGCCCACTTTCAAGAAGATTATCAGGGTGTGAAATTTAACAGTAACATCCTTTTTTAATCATGCACCTCAAGGGCCTCTCCCTCTCCCCACCATCTCTCTCACACACATTGCAATCCACCACCAAAACAGATTTTGCAGCTTTCATTTTAATCTGTGCATTTGCAATTTGGAATCTGCAATGCAGTCAGCCACTTTCACTCACCATCTCTGTCTCCTGAGCCTGCAGCCAGTGCTCCTCCCCATGACCATCTCTTCTGTTTCTGCTCTAGCTGCTGACTTCGCTCCATGGACCTCCGCATCATAGCTTCTAATCGTTCCTAAACAATCATCGCAAGGGGGGGGGGATAAAAACATGCAACTTCCTTAAAGAGCACCATTACAAAAAAAAGCAAAACAAATAGTGTTTTTATTCTGGTTACACATGCATGCAGGTTACCAGCATTACTAAAAGGAATGAGCAAAGGAGCAGAATTCCACTCACCTCCAAAAATATGTATCCTTTGTCTGCAGTCACTACTGAGGGGACTACAGAGGCTGAAGTTAGTTACACAAGTTACATCACCTTCAAGCATCTGCTCCTGCTGGCAAGACTGCTTCTGTGACTGTGTCTGGGCTTAATTTGTTTAAGAATAATGCATGAGAAGCATTAACGCTGTCATCTCAGCAGTGCTACGTTTTTCTCCTTGAGTGGTGAAGCTCAGCTGCTGCAACGAATCCTTCTGACTGGTCTGAAATTACTCTTTTATATATGCAATCACCACGGGAAAAACAAACAAACCCAACTACTGGTACTGTAAAAAAACCAAACCCCTGTATTTATCTGCAGTTGCTGTTTTCATTATTCTAAAGCCTGTCTTCTTTGAGGGAAGAGGAATAAAAAGCTCCACCTCTTTCTACTTCCTCCTCCCACATTATTTCTTATATGGCCTCCACATCGTCTCCTCCTAAAACTTGACCCCAATGCAAAATTTCCTTCTACCGTTCTCCAAACCAGCTTACTAAATAATATTTCTTAGTCAAATACTAGCTCACAAAGCTTGTGTATGATACATAACTCCCAGAACAGACTATATCTTTAATTCAAATCTTATTTGTCCTTGCTCTACTAGACTGTTGTAACTGGACCAGGGAAACATCAATTGAAATCCCTGCTCAGTAATGACACACAGTTACATTTTCATTGTTGCTGCTGCTGTGTGCCTTCAAATTGTTTCCGACTTACGGCAACCCTAAGGCTCATGTTTTTTCTTGGCAACATTTATCATGTTTTTTTCTTGGCAACATTTTTTCAGAGTGGGTTTGCCTCTGAGGCTGCGAGTGTGTGACTTGCCCAAGATCACCCACTGTGTTTCCATGGCTTAGCAGGGATTTGAACCCTGGTCTCCAGGGTCCTAGCCCAACACTCAAACCACTGCACCACGCTGGCTCTCTCACACTTCCTTAGCATTCCATTTATCTTATTTATGTGCCATGTTATAACCAGAATTCTCAGGGCAACATACATAAAAACAAACATATTAAGACATCTACATAATATCACTTTAAAAAAAAATGAAGTATGAAATACCTCCCAGGATTGCAGTGGGGACAAGAGAGAATAATTTCATGTTACCTTGAGATTCTTGGGATAAAAATATGGCAAATTCTCTCAAAAAAGGCGACAGAATTAATGAATTCCACATTTTATCAAAATGCAACTGTGAAAAAGAACTGATTCAAACATTCAAGCAAGGAAGACAATATAGTTCTTATGGGATCCATAACACCCTGGAACACAAGGTGAGGGATCATCTGTTTGAAAGCACTGCAATGCACATGACCACTAATGCTGCTGGGTTTGGGTCACAGAGTCCTGTGGCCCAGAGGGACCCAAAAGGCAACATTTCATGCATATGCATATATGTATTGTAAACTGGGGGAGTGTTGCTGAGTTAAAGTCCAGACATGCCCTGCCCACATCTTTTATTAATTCCATAGAGAGCTTCTGGTTCTCCATAATTACATTGGAAAGCTGTGGTTTTGTTGGTGCATGTAAAGATTCATACCATATTGTTTCCCACTGGGGGGAGGAACAGAACACTTTAGGCTTGTCTACACAAAGGGGGGGGGGAACCCAGACTGCTTCACAGTAATAGCAAGTCACTGGCCTGTCTTAATGGTTTTACAGCCCCCATAAACGTCGCTTGCCTCGCCACAAGTGGATTAGTCACTTTTTAAAATCTTTCACTGCTGAACGTTTTTTTAAAACTATTTTTATGGTGCGCACAAGCGATATTCCACCTTTCCCAAAAATTAAGAGAGAAAAAAAGATAGCACACACCTTAATTTTATCGCCTTAGTGATCACTTGCTAAAGCGAAAAATCCAACATGGCGGTAGTGGGCACTTACCCTGTAACCCTGCCCCGCCCCCTGCACTCATCAAGCCAATCAGGTTTGCATTGTGTACTGCATGGGGAAGTGATTCATTTTGAATCGCTTGTCTTAACGAGAGAAAATTGCATATCACTGGAGTTTTATGCCCTGGTGGCACAGTGGTTAAATGCCAGTACTGCAAGCCACCACATTGCAAGTTCGATTCCAGTGGGCTCCAAGTTTCACTCAGCCTTCCATCCTTTCGAAGGTCGGTAAACTGAGTACCCACCTTGTGGAGGCAATTAGCTAACACACATTGGAAATTGTTTAATGCAGTGTAGATGTGTAAATAGCTATTGCTTAAAACAATTTGTAAGCCGCTCTGATAGCCTTGTGGCTGAAGAGCGGGGTATAAATAACTAAATAAAAAAAATAAAAATAAAAATAAATAAAGTCGGGAAAAGCCGCAAATGCTTTCCTTGTGTACTTTTTCCTCTTTTTGGCTGCCCTCCTTCACAATACGACAAGACAATGTGGGATCCCATTAAGACAGCTCGTTTTCTGAGCGAAATCTGTGGGGAGCATTTTCACCGTCTGGACAACCCCAATGTGGTAGCCAGCCTTCTATGAAAGAAACTCTGTAACTATAAGAAAAGCCTGCTTTCCTAAGTAAAAATGATTAAAAGCATTCTCGTAGCAACCTGATGTCCTTCCAATGTGTCGCACTACAGCTTCCACCTTCCTGGGTCAACTAACCAGGCAACCTTTCTCCAGAATCCTAGGTGTCAAAGGGAAGGTGAACCCTGTGAAAGATATGAATCCTCAACTCCTTCCAAATTGTATAAGCAGAGATTAGCAACTTGCAGCATAGTTTTGGACTCAAACTGGTATCAAACATAGCCAGCCAGTGATGGGAAATAATGGGAGTTGCAGTCCAACAATTGATAAATGTTCTTGTCTCTGTCTGCCTGATCTTGTGCTACAGACCTTGTGCTACAGACTACTTAATGCTGCTTCATGGCATCTCTGTGGTTCAAGCTTCAGACCACCAAAAAAAGGAGGATAAAGCCAAATCTAAAGATACTTGTAGCCAAAGTTGAATTTGAATTAGCCCTGTTTAAGTATTTGAAGGGGTGTCACATTGAGGATGGAGCAAGCTCGTTTTCTGCTGCTCCAGAGACTAGAATACGGAATGATAGGTGCAAACTCCAGAAACAGAGATTCCACCTCAACATTAGGAGGAACTTTCTGACAGTAAGAGCTGTTCGGCAGTGGAACACACTCCCTCAGAGCATGGTGGGGTCTCCTTCCTTGGAGGTCTTTAAACAGAGGCTGGATGGCTGTCTGTCTGGAATGCTTTGATTGTGTATTCCTGCATGGCAAGGGGTTGGACTGGATGGCCCTCGTGGTCTCTTCCAACTCTACAATTCTATGATTCTATGGTTACAGTATTATACAGAACTCTACAATTACGACTTATGGTTGCATTACCTGCTTAAGCTACTGTTTCTCTTCCTCAACCTCTTTCCCTTATGTTCTTGATTTTTTTTCAACCAGTACACACCAGACCCTATAGAAGGCTTCTCCCATGTACACCAGTCTACCTTTTCTGAGTTTCCTACTTCAGAGCTAGACCCACCTAAATTTCATCCCTTGTTCCAAAACCCAGCTCTGGAATGTTTCTGAACCTTATGTGACAGGAGGGAATCATGTGACCCGCAGGATGCATTCAGCCCTTTGCAGTGCCCAGGGCAGTCCTGCCTCCACAGATGGTCTTAGAGCCCCTTTGCCCCCCTGTATTTTTTCCAGCTGAAAAATACTTCTTACAACTGAAAACTGACTCCAATAATGCTGTTTCATGGTAGCTTACCCTGAATCAGAAACTGGGGGGAGGGCTGGGAGCTATCTCAGAGTGACTAACAATCCTGAAATGTCACTCCCGAACTCTCCCATATGTGCCACTGTGGCCCACCAGAGGATTGGAAGAGCAAAAAATAGCTCTCTTGCCCCTGGTCCATGCTCATCTCTCTTTTGTGAGAGCATCACAGCACCACAGAAAATAAATTGATGGTGTGAAGCTTTCAGATAGGAAGCAAATTAAAAAGTGGTTATTGCCACACATCACCTACTATAGTGCTATAGGCACTGGCCAGTTATTCTTCTGTCAGTCTTAAAGCTTGAGAGGTGACATCTCCACCAGCTTTAGGGAGGAACCTTAGGTAAGGTGTAAGTATAAGGCAATAGAGAAGAACAAACATACAGCAGCTGTTCTAAAACAGAAGCAAAGAACACGAAAGCTGAAGGCTGGAAGCATCTTTGGATGTTAACACAGCTCTCTCTGGTGATATGATGTGGCTAGTAGTATTGCTGCCAGGCATGTGTTTTCTGTTCCTAAATGTTCCCCTTAAATATTAGGAAATAAACCATATATTATAAAAACCATTAAGTTACTCCTTCTCCTTTAAAGGAAATCAGAACATGGTCTGATAGTCACCCTAAAAATTCCAACAACTCAGGGGCATGGGGAGTATACACCAATATATTTAGGAAAGTCAGCAAGCCTTTACATATTCTCTATCCCCACATACAAAAAAACCCCAACATCCTATTCTGGGTCATCATCATAGTACAGTATGCTTAAAAATGTGCTGCCTACCTCTTCTTCTCTGAGCTTCTGTCTTCTCTTTTCTTCAACAGCTGCTCTCTTTTGCTCTTCTCTTTGCCTCTGCTCCTCCAGTTTCCTCCATCGTTCTTCTATTTGTCTTTCATATTGAAGCTTTGCTCTTCTTTCTTTTTCTAAGATTTGCTGTTCCCTGGCAGCTTACATTTTAAAAAAACTTTTAACATCTTATATGCTAATAATGACCTCAATTCTTCAAACATCAGTCCTTATTGTAGTCAAAATGGCACTATCCACACATAAGAGAAAGATGTCAGCAGGCTCAGAGGGGAAATACCATGGTTTGAAAGGTGTACATAAAACAACTTCAGAAGAAACACTAAGCTGTGGATTGGGGGAAGACAGTACAATTTTATGTCTGTCGTACACAAGCAGCAGGGGCCAGGCTGATTGGTTAAGGAAATCATTAAAGTGACCAAATGGAGACAAAACATGATCAGTGGCCACAGAATGCTGTCAGTGGAGAGGAAACTATAGAAAACCAGGGGAAGGAAACATAATGGAAGAACTCAAACAGCAGCAGACATCACTGCAACATTTTGCTGCAGGTCTCAACTGCTGGAATTATGTTTTTATTTTAGAATTAAACATAAACTTTCTAAACTGCCATAAATATCAAAACAAAATGATGAAGCAACATAAAAAAGAGGTCTTGACCCACTTGCATGAGGGTTTTTTAAAACAAGTAATGCATAGGCCCATGTGCAATGTATCTGCATGCTACACACAGGCAGACATCAATAACTAATAGTTTAAGCTGTCAAATGAGTCAACCCTTTTAATTTGTAAACTGGAATATTCAATTAAAAATGGTAAATCTTGGCTATAACTGCAGAGCATGAGTAATACCTTCTTCAGATGTTGCCAAGTGGAGAAGTTTACCCAACGTGGGCTGGAAAAGGCAGCAGTGATCCCCAAATGGAACATGGGATGGAATGAGATCCACACACTGCTTCTCCTCCTCTCGGATGGCTGTTGCTTTTTTCCTGTATCACAGGGGATCTGACTATATGTTCAATAGTGGAATGGACTGCCTTGGAGGATTGTGGACTCTCCATCTCTGGAGGTCCTTAAGCTAAGTTGGGATAGGCACCTCTCAAGAGAGTTTTAGTTTTAGTTGTACAGTATATTCCTGCCTGGTAGGAGGTTGGATTAGATGGTTCTTGTGGTCTCTTCCAACTCTAATATTCTTTGAACACTGTTGTTACGAATTATGCTTGATAAATATGAATTGAATATAGACCTTTGGTGCTTAAGGCAGAGAGATGCCTATTGCCAGAGTCTACACACATTGTAAGAAGCCTATACTGGAAGGGTAGTGCAGTGAAAAGCCTGGATCCCTGGCCATCCTGGAAAGTCAAGCCTCATTTTATTTTATTTTTTAATATAATTTTTATTGAACACATTATACACTTTAAACACCTTCCTCCAAGTCCTTTACAATTTTAACATCTATAAATTCATCCATTAGCATCTAAAATTCTTTTTCTTCCACATACATTCCTTTCATTCTTCTACATAATCATTTCATTACATTAATCACTTCTAAATTCTTCATTTTAGGTAATTTAACTAAAAAATATTTCTTCTCTTCCTCCTCTCCGCTTTCAGCCTTTTCATCTTATCCGTTCCTGATCTCATCCATACTCCAATCGTTACTTCCCATTAAGTTTAATCACCTTGACTCTATTAACCATACTTAATAGCCTTTCATTATAATAACCTTACTGTTTACACCAATTCCTATATATAATTCCTTTTATCACAGGAAAAGATTATTCTAATATTCATCTTTCTAACCAAGAAACCCTATTTTAATCCAGTTCCCCCAAATTTCATTAAGATAATCTTTAGTCTCTTTCCATTCACTTTCAAATATTTCCATTTTATTTCTTATAATTTTTGTCAATTTATCTAAATATATAAGTTCCACAACTTTAATTGACCACTCCTCCCTAGAAGGGATGCTCTCCAATTTCCAACGTTTTGCATATACTATTCTAGCTGCAAGGATTAGACTGAATAAAATTTCCTCCTTCTCTTTCTCTACCTCATCACTAAATATACATAGTACCGTATATCCCGGCGTATAAGACGACCCGGCGTATAAGACGACCCCCCCAATTTTTAAGGGGAAATGCAGAGTTTGTGATATATTCGCCCTATAAGACGACCCCCCTCTTCCAACGCATAGCCCCCGCATGCCCCTCCTGCGCTCCCTTCCAGGAGGGAGCGCAGGAGGAGGATGCGGAGGCTGTGCGCCCAAAAGGGGCACGTTCGCCCCTTCTCCCCACCTTCCAGGAAGGTGGGGAGAAGGGGCGAATCGCGGGTTTGGCCGCGCAGCCTCTGCATGCCCCTCCTGCGCTCCCTTCCAGGAGGGAGCACAGGAGGGGGATCCGGAGGCTGTACGGCCAAACCGGGCACGTTCGCCCCTTCTCCCCACCTTCCAGGAAGGTGGGAAGAAGGGGCGAATCGCGGTTTGGCCGCGCAGCCTCTGCATGCCCCTCCTGCGCTCCCTTCCAGGAGGGAGCACAGGAGGGGGATCCGTATGGCCAAACCGGGCACGTTCGCCCCTTCTCCCCACCTTCCAGGAAGGGGGGGAGAAGGGAAGGGGGGGATGAGCGGGGGGGGTGGGCGGGGGGAAGGGAGGGAGGGGGAAAGATGAGCGGGGGGGAAATGAGGGGGGCTTCTCCGCCCCCCCTCCCTGAAAGCAGCGGTTCCGCTGCTTTCAGGGAGGGGGGTGGGCGAGCGGGGGGTGGGCGGGGGTAAGGGAGGGAGGGGGCTTCTCCGCCCCCCTCCCTGAAAGCAGCGATTCCGCTGCTTTCAGGGAGGGGGATGGGCGAGCGGGGGAGTGGGCGGCGGGAAGGGACGGAGGGGGCTTCTCCGCCCCCCCTCCCTGAAAGCAGCGATTCTGCTGCTTTCAGGGAGGGGGATGGGCGAGCGGGGGAGTGGGCGGGGGGAAGGGACGGAGGGGGCTTCTCCGCCCCCCCTCCCTGAAAGCAGCGATTCTGCTGCTTTTAGGGAGGGGGGTGGGCGAGCGGGGGGGTGGGCGGGGGGAAGGGACGGAGCGGGCTTCTCCGCCCCCCCTCCCTGAAAGCAGCGGGTTCCGCTGCTTTCAGGGAGGGGGTGGGCGAGCGGGGGGGTGGGCGGGAGGAAGGGACGGAGGGGGGTGGACGAGCGGGGGGTGGGCGGGGGGAAGGGACAGAGGGGGCTTCTCCGCCCCCCCCTCCCTGAAAGCAGCAATTCCGCTGCTTTCAGGGAGGGGGGTGGACGAGCGGGGGGTGGGCGGGGGGAAGGGACGGAGGGGGCTTCTCCGCCCCCCCTCCCTGAAAGCAGGGATTCCGCTGCTTTCAGGGAGGGTGGTGGGCGAGCGGGGGGGGTGGGCGGGGGGAAGGGACGGAGGGGGCTTCTCCGCCCCCCCTCCCTGAAAGCAGCGATTCCGCTGCTTTCAGGGAGGGGGATGGGCGAGCGGGGGAGTGGGCGGGGGGAAGGGACGGAGGGGGCTTCTCCGCCCCCCCTCCCTGAAAGCAGCAGGTTCCGCTGCTTTCAGGGAGGGGGTGGGCGAGCGGGGGGGTGGGCGGGGGGAAGGGACGGAGGGGGGTGGACAAGCGGGGGGTGGGTGGGGGGAAGGGACGGAGGGGGCTTCTCCGCCCCCCCCTCCCTGAAAGCAGCAATTCCGCTGCTTTCAGGGAGGGGGGTGGACGAGCGGGGGGTGGGCGGGGGGAAGGGACGGAGGGGGATTCTCCGCCCCCCCTCCCTGAAAGCAGGGATTCCGCTGCTTTCAGGGAGGGTGGTGGGCGAGCGGGGGGGGTGGGCGGGGGGAAGGGACGGAGGGGGCTTCTCCGCCCCCCCCTCCCTGAAAGCAGCGGGTTCCGCTGCTTTCAGGGAGGGGGGTGGACGAGCGGGGGGTGGGCGGGGGGAAGGGACGGAGGGGGCTTCTCCGCCCCCCCCTCCCTGAAAGCAGCGATTCCGCTGCTTTCAGGGAGGGGGGTGGATGAGCGGGGGGGGTGGGCGGGGGAAGGGAGGAGGGGGCTTCTCCGCCCCCCCTCCCTGAAAGCAGCGGTTCCGCTGCTTTTACGGAGGGGGGTGGGCGAGCGGGGGGTGGGAGGGGGGAAGGGAGGGAGGGGGTTCTCCGCCCCCCCTCCCTGAAAGCAGCGGTTCCGCTGCTTTCAGGGACGGGGGGATGAGCAGGGGTGGGTGGGTGGGGGGAAGGGAGGGAGGGGGGAAGATGAGCAGGGGGAAATGAGGGGGGTGGACGAGCGGGGGGGTGGGCGGGGGAAGGGAGGGAGGGGGCTTCTCCACCCCCCTCCCTGAAAGCAGCGGTTCCGCTGCTTTCAGGGAGGGGGATGGGCGAGCGGGGGGGTGGGCGGGGGGTGGGCGGGGGGTGGGTGGGGGGAAGGGAGGGAGGGGGAAAGATGAGCGGGGGGGAAATGAGGGGGGCTTCTCCGCCCCCCCTCCCTGAAAGCAGCGGTTCCGCTGCTTTCAGGGAGGGGGGTGGGCGAGCGGGGGGTGGGCGGGGGTAAGGGAGGGAGGGGGCTTCTCCGCCCCCCTCCCTGAAAGCAGCGATTCCGCTGCTTTCAGGGAGGGGGGTGGGCGAGCGGGGGGGTGGGCGGGGGGTGGGCGGGGGGTGGGCGGGGGGAAGGGACGGAGGGGGCTTCTCCGCCCCCCCTCCCTGAAAGCAGCGATTCCGCTGCTTTCAGGGAGGGGGATGGGCGAGCGGGGGAGTGGGCGGGGGGAAGGGACGGAGGGGGCTTCTCCGCCCCCCCTCCCTGAAAGCAGCGATTCCGCTGCTTTCAGGGAGGGGGATGGGCGAGCGGGGGAGTGGGCGGGGGGAAGGTACGGAGGGGGCTTCTCCGCCCCCCCTCCCTGAAAGCAGCGATTCTGCTGCTTTCAGGGAGGGGGGTGGGCGAGCGGGGGGGTGGGCGGGGGGAACGGACGGAGGGGGCTTCTCCGCCCCCCCTCCCTGAAAGCAGCGGGTTCCGCTGCTTTCAGGGAGGGGGTGGGCGAGCGGGGGGGTGGGCGGGGGGAAGGGACGGAGGGGGGTGGACGAGCGGGGGGTGGGCGGGGGGAAGGGACGGAGGGGGCTTCTCCGCCCCCCCTCCCTGAAAGCAGCAATTCCGCTGCTTTCAGGGAGGGGGGTGGACGAGCGGGGGGTGGGCGGGGGGAAGGGACAGAGGGGGATTCTCCGCCCCCCCCTCCCTGAAAGCAGGGATTCCGCTGCTTTCAGGGAGGGTGGTGGGCGAGCGGGGGGGGTGGGCGGGGGGAAGGGACGGAGGGGGCTTCTCCGCCCCCCCTCCCTGAAAGCAGCGATTCCGCTGCTTTCAGGGAGGGGGGTGGGCGAGCGGGGTGGGTGGGCGGGGGAAGGGACGGAGGGGGGTGGGCGAGCAGGGGGTGGGCGGGGGGAAGGGACGGAGGGGGCTTCTCCGCCCCCCCTCCCTGAAAGCAGCGGGTTCCGCTGCTTTCAGGGAGGGGGGTGGACGAGCGGGGGGTGGGCGGGGGGAAGGGACGGAGGGGGCTTCTCCGCCCCCCCCCTCCCTGAAAGCAGCGGTTCCGCTGCTTTCAGGGAGGGGGGTGGGCGAGCGGGGGGGTGGGCGGGGGGAAGGGAGGAGGGGGTTCTCCGCCACCCCCCCTCCCTGAAAGCCGCGGTTCCGCTGCTTTCAGGGAGGGGGGTTGATGCACGGGGAGTGGGTGGGGGAAGGGAGGAGGGGGCTTCCTAGCCACCCCCCCAAAGCCGCGGTTCCGCGCCTTTCGGGAGGGGGGGTGGAAGCGCGGGGGTTGGGCGGGTGGCAGGGAGGAGCACTTTGCTTCACCCCCTGCCCGATCTCCTGCCTCTTCGCTCTGTTTGCGAAGAGGCAGGAGATAGGCAGGCAGGTGAAGCAAAGTGTATCCGGCGTATAAGACGACTGTCAATTTTGGAGGGCACTTTTGAGTGCTCAAAAGTCGTCTTATACGCCGGAATATACGGTAACTATATTTCTGGGCGCATCTGAAACCGTTTTTTAATTATTTTTTCAATTACACAGTGTATCATTGTCCAAAGTTCATATGCCTTCTTACACAACCACCAACAATGGAAAAATGTTCCCACTCCTTCCTTACATTTCCAACATTGATTTGTTATGTTCTTATAAATTCAAGATAATTTATCTGGCATCATATACCACCTATAGAACATTTTCCAGCAATTTTCCTTCAACTCTTGCCATACTATCAATGTCATTGTGTTGTTCCATAGTTTCTCCCATTGTTCAAACATTATTGGGGTATTGATGTTCTGAGCCCATTTAATCATGGGATCTTTTACAACTTCATCCGCACAGTCCCATTTTAACAATATCTTATATATCTTAGAAACTTGGTATTCTCTGAAATCATTATTTCTTCTAATTCTGTTTTGTTTTGTTTTATGCCACGAATTCTTATGTCTTGTTTTAGTTTTTCCCAGACTTGCCTGTACAACCAGCAATGACAGTTTACTCCTTCACTTTTTAGTTCTTCCTGTGTTTTAATCTCTGGTTGTGTCTTTCTCCACCTTATGAAATTTTCATATTTTAACCAATTAACTCCTAACACTTTTTCCCGCCGATAAAAAGTTTCATGGGGGGGATATCCATGTTGGGTTTTGTGGGGTACATCTGCTTTTATACTTTTTCCACACTCTGTGAAGAGGTTTTCTAAAGATGTTTATTCACCATCTCTTTATTATACCACACATATGCATGTCAGCCATATCTTAGAATATCACCCTCCACTGCTAATAAACTCTCATCTTTTAGATCTATCCATTTTTTAACCCAGCTTAAACAGCTGGCATGCAGGTATAATTTCAGATTTGGCAGCCCCAGACCTCCCCTTGCTTTTACATCCTCTAAATATTTTAGCTTTATTCTAGGCTTGTGTCCTGCCCATATGAACTTATTTAGCTCTTTTTGCCAATCATATATGATCCTGTCATTATTTATTGTTGGAATTGTTTGAAACAGGAATAAAAATTTAGGGAGAATATTCATTTTTATGATTGCGATCCATTCCAAAAGTGAATGCTTCATTTTTGTCTATTTTCCCAATAGTCATTTTGTCTCTTTCCACATTATCTTGTAGTTATTTTTAATTAAATCACTATTATTCCTTGTCAATACTATGCCCAAATATTTTATCTTATTTTCCCACTCAAACACTGTCTTTTTTATTATTTCTTCTTTTTCTTCTGAATTTAAATTAAATGGTAACATTGATGTTTTATTATTGTTTATTCTCAACCCTGATATTTCCTCAAATTCCTTCAATATTCTTATTACTTTCTCTATGTTCTCTTGGGGATTTTCCACTATCAACACCAAATCATCCGCATATGCTCTTATCTTTATTTCATAATTCTTAACTTTTAAGCCTTGTATTTTTGGATTGTTCTTATTTCTATTTATTAATAGTTCTGTAACGACTATAAATAAAAGCGGTGAGATAGGGCAACCTTGCCTTGTACCTCTAAGGACACTTACAAATTCTGATTGTTCACCATTCACATTTATTGTTGCTTTTTGATCTGTGTAGATCACTCTAATCCAGTTCATAAAAATTTCCCCACAATTTATCTTCTCTAATGTTTTAATTATTAAATTCCAACTCACACTATCAAACGCTTTCTCTATATCAAGGAAAATTATTGCAGCTTTCCTCTCTGAATGTTTCCTATAATAATCTATAGTGTTTAAAACTGTTCTAATATTTTCATTTATCTGCCTTTTGGGGAGGAAACCTTTTTAATCCTCTTCCATCAACTCGGCTAAGATCTTTGTTAATCTTCTTGCCAAAATATCCGTATAATGTTATAGAAGGAATTGTAGGACAGAGGGATTTAGAATGGTTAGAGACAGATACAGGGAGAATAGAAAAGAGAATATGGAACATATTTTTTGGTAATTTTACAAAAAAGGAAATTAAAGGAATTGAGAACCCATTTCTGCAAAATATATGGGAAATATGGTATAAATATAAGAAAGAATTTTTGCCTATTGATTCAGTATTAACACTGGTTATAACGGGGAAAAAATCCCAAATAATTTGAAGGAAAAAATGGGAAAGGAATTAAAGAAAAGAGGACTGGACAGAATAGAGGGATGGATAGGATGGATGAGTGAGAAAGGGAGTATAAGAGAGAAAGTATGTGGAATGAAAATTTCATGGTTTAATTGCATACAGTTAGAACAATGGATTAAAAATTTGAAAAAGAATCATAAAGAAACAAGGGAATTCACAAAATTTGAAAATTTTGTGAAAAAAGGTAAAAAGAGGGATGATAATGAAAGTTTGAAAGGTATTACAAGTGAATTATTTTAAGACAAAAGGGGATATTTAAGGAGAATACGGGAGGAAGATTTGAAACAAAAAATTGGAGATCATGAATGGGATAAGATTTGGAAACAAAGACAATTAAAAAATATGTCAATACGGATAAAAGAAAATTATTATAAAATAATATGGAGATGGTATTTGACACCAGCAAGATTGCATAATATAGACAAGAATAACTCTAAATATTGTTGGAGAGGTTGTCAAGAAATAGGTACATATATGCATATGTGGTGGAATTGTAAATTTGTATAGCAGTTTTGGGAAATGGTTTTTATAGAAACAGAGAATATTTTGAATAGAAATATAGAAAGGAAACCGAGCATAGCATTGATGTCAATTTATAATGGAGAGAATGGGAACTAAGCAGAAAAGGATTTAATAACAAATTTATTAATGGTAGCAAGATTAATTATAGCAAGACATTGGAAAATGCAAATAAATGTACAAGTGGAGGAGTGGTATAAAGAAGTTTGGAAAATGGCAATAAATGATAAGTTAACATGTAGAATTAAAGTAAGAAGAGGAAGTTGGAAAGAAAGTGATTTTGATAAAATTTGGAAAGTATTTGTTAAAAAAGTATTACAGACAAAAGATGGGAGGTTACCTCCACGAGAAAAAATGAGATTCTGGAAAGATTAGGTAAGGGATAATGGCTACGGTGAAGGGGAGCACTGAGGTGGGGGGGGGGGGTTGGGGAATTAATATTCTTGAAAAGAATCATAGTAAAGAATCTATGTTAACTTTTGAAATTAGTTAATACAAAAATTGTGATGTTTATGGTAATTTTATGTGTTATACTAAATAAGTACTGATTGGATATTATAATGTATGATTATAATATATATATATATATATATATATATACATATATATAAAACAAAAACAAAATATCCGTATATATATTGTAACCTTGATTTAATAATGATATTGGTCAGTAATTAGTCACATAAGGGTCTTTTCCTTCCTTATGCGTTAATACCACTTCAGCTTGTTTCCACGTTTCTGGCATTCCTTTTTCTTTAATTACATTTAATACTTCATACATAAGTGGTACTATTTGTTCTGCCAATATTTTATAATATCGCATTGACAGGCCGTCCAGGCCTGGTGATTTACCTATTTCCCCCCTTTTTATGACTGTTAATATTTCCTCCATCGATATTGGTTTATCCAGTTCTATTTTCTGTTCCTCTGTTAATGTTATAGGCATATTTTTAGAAATTATTTCCACCATCTTTGTCTCATTCACTTCTTTTTTCTCAAATAACTGCAAGTCAAATGTGATGAAAGCTTTTTTTGATTGTTTCCTGATCATTGAATTCTTTACCTTTTATCTTAATTCCTGTTATGATGTTTCTTTCCTTTTTTTTGTCTTAACTGATATGTCAGCCATTTACCCGGCTTACTGGCATGTTCAAACCATTTCTGTTTATTTAGTCTTAATTTATTCCCCAATTCTCCTGCTAATATTATATCTAATTGCTTTTGTAATATCCACATTTCATTGTTGATTTTTATCTTTGATGGGTTTTGTTGTAGCTCTTCCTCTTTATCTCTAATCAAATTATTTATCTTATTTAGATTATCTTGCTCTTTTTTTCCTTATTATGCTTTGTTGTATAAAGAAACCTTGCATAACCGCTTTTCCAGCTTCCCATATCGTCCTTATGTCCATCTTTTCAGTTTGATTTTCTTTAAAGTATAATTCTACCATCTCTTTTGCCTTCTTTTGTATTTCTCCATTATCTAACAATGACTCATCTAATCTCCAGTTTCTCTTCATTTTTTCTCTCAAATATTTTTAAAGAAATTGTGTTGTGATCAGATAGGTTCCTAGGTAAAATGTTTACACTTTTTACCTTTGAAGCCCAGCCTTTTGATATGAGAAACATGCCCAATCTAGCCAATGATCCTATGACTATTTGAATAGAAGGTATAATCCTGTACTTCTTTATTCTTATGTCTCCATATATCTATTAATGCTAATTCTTGCATCAATTGAAAAAACTACTTTGAAAGTTTCCCCTGATCTTTTTTTACCTTCTTATTTGATTGTCTGTCTAACAATGGGTTCACCACCCCATTGAAGTCTCCCATCATTAACAAATGGTCAAATTCATAAGATTTTAGCCCTGTCAACAGATCCTCGTAAAAACTATTTTTTCCCCAGCGGTGCATATATTCCAATAATTAGATATTTTTCCTATTCAATTTTTACTTCTACAACCAAACAATGTCCTCCCTGATCTTTGAATAGTTCCTTAGCTTGAACTATTTTATTAATATACAAAATTACCCGTTTTTGTTTTGTATTTGCAGAGGAAACAAATTCATTACCCAATTTTTTTATTTTTTATAAGATGTTTATCACTCTCTTTAATCTTAGTTTCCAACAAACACACAATATCTACTTTTTATTTATTCAAATAATGAAAAATCTGACTTCTCTTCTGTGGAGAGTTAAGTCCTTTAATGTTCCAAGATAATATCTTCACTCCATTCATTATATATTCCTGTTTTTATTTTATTATTTTTATTTTATTATTTTGGCTTTAATTTCCTTCTTCGAATTCTCTTTCTTCTTCATCTATATCTACTGATTCTTCCTCTATTTTCACCCTTTCTTCCACCTCTTCCTCTCCTTCAGTGCTATCTTTCTCTATTTCTTCTTCATAGAATCATAGAATTCTTGATCATTCCTTTTCCCTTTACTATCCTTCCTATTATCTCCTTGCTGATTCTCCAACTCCTGTAACTTCCCATTTCCATTTCTACTTTCTGTTCTTTCCTCTTTCTTTTCTGCAAATTCTTTTTTATAGTTCCTCCAAAATTCATGCGCTTCCTCTATATTATTTATTATTATTTTTGCCTAAATTTAAATGATAAGCCTTCTATTTTGACCCACCTATATCTTATATTCCTTCTCAATTGCATTGTCAAAAATTTGTATTCTTTACTTCTTCTCAATATCTCTCCTGGCATTTCCTTTAATAATATTACTTTCTCTCCTTCTATTTGAAATTATGACTCAAAATTTTTTGAAGGATTAAATCCCTAACCTTTTTTTAAATCACAAAATATATTGTAATACCCCCTGGAATATTTCTTTGTATAGTTATTTTGTTTTATAATCTATAAATTGGGTCTACCTCCTATTCAAAATGTTCTGGTTTTTCCCCTAAATATTCCACTAATGGTACTATTATTCTTTCTGTTAGGTCCTCCTCTCTATTTTTCAATAGCCCTCTTACTTTAATACTGTTTCATTTCTGTAAGTAGGCTATCTTCCATCTGTTGTGTCATACAATTGTATAATTTTTCTATTTTTTTTCAAATTCCTCTGTCTTTCCTTCTACAATGGCCAGTTTCTGATCTTTTTTTCCATACGAATTAACACTTCCTCTATATTCTTTTTTAATTCCCTAATTTCTGCTCTAATTTCCTGATTTATTTCCACTTTTAGATCCCTCATCTCTTTTCTAAGTTCTTTTGCCTCATCTCGTAGATCTTGTCCAATTTTCCTAATCTCTTCCAATAATATTGATTGATCTCCCAATTTGGGTTGCATCTCTAAAGAGGGTCTTCTAATGAATTGTAATTTAGCTTGTTCTGTTTTTTGCCTTTTTGGTCTAGACATTTTCTACCTCTTTTTTCCTTTATCTTCCCTTTTCTTACCTCTATTTTACTCTTCTTCCCACCTTTGCTTTCCCTATGTTCAATCCCCTTTTTCCTTTTCCTCTTATTATTTATTATTTTTCTCTGAAATAACCCAAACACAAACTTACCCAACCAGATTAATTTATTGGCGTATATATGTTAGAGTCCGGACCTCAGTCCTACTCCATATATATCTCTAACTTTCTTTTTATTTTCAATCTCTTTACCACTAAGTTTACTCTTATAGCTCTCTAGAATTCCTTCTTCAACAATTCATTCCCCAACATTTAACTTGATTCAAACTAAGTTCATTATATGTTTATGATAAACTTCATGTAGATATTTTAAATCCAAATTTATTTTATAATTTCCCCTTCCCTTTTTACTTCAATTTATCTCTATTTTCCTATATCTGTATACTCCTTATTGTTAACAAATTAATCCCTTGATTTCCACCACTCATCCCACTTTAAACCTCCCCAATTGTTTTCTCCCCTTTTATTTTCCAGTCAGATCAGTTTTTCCCCACCCACCTTTTCAATGATTTTAAACACCTTTCTTCTATTTTACTTTAGCTATGTTCTTAACTGTCCAATTATGCCTTCATATTCACATATACACTTACATACACATCTTTTTACAATATTAGTAGATCTATATTCTACTGCTTCACAGTCCCTTTACTTCTTTCTCCTTCTTTTCAGCACTATTTCTTCTCTTTACAACTTACTAGATCTATGTTCTGTCACTTTCCAGTCCTTTTACTTCTTTCTCCTTCTTTAAGCCTCATTTTACAAAGCGGAATTTCCTTCCTCCCTGCTGACAATGAAATGGTCTCATTGAGAGCAATCAGTACTGAACTGCCTTGCTTTTCTACACTGAATGGAGACCTTGCCAAATTGGCTCAGACTGGTACACCCCCACTGTAAGGTATTGTGCAGTTTTCAGAGATGTTGAACAATCCTATTTGGAGGGCAATAGTTGATTAGCATTGACTCAGGGTGTGCAGCTCCACTGTTTGTCTTCCAGGTCATCTAAGAATCGTCACCAGTGCTCAGACAGTGAAAGGCAAAGATCATATTCACATCTGCTCTTTGCACACAACAGAATAATAGAAGTGTCCCTTCACTCCAGGTGACAGCTCCCAGTTTAGAAAATGGAGGGAGGGAGGGGGGGAAGACCAGTATGGGAGACTCTCACTCTCTCTCCACTCTCTTTTCCAGAAACTCTTCCCCAAATACCTGGACTCTTCTGTGCATCAGAGGGTGAGACAATTTGTGTGTCTCCTGGACTCTTCTGTGCATCAGAGGGTGAGAAAATCTGTGTGTGTCTTAGTCTGTAATCCCTTAAATTTAGCTGCATCCCTCTAGTCCCTTTAGATTGGTGAGGAGTAGTGTTTTAGCATCTGTGCCATCATTCACCCCTCTTTTTCTTTGCAAAATTGCTATTCACCGCTTGTATTGAATACAATCTTCTGTTAGTTTCTACTGTTATCTTTTTTAGTCTTTTAAATAAAGAAGCGATTGTTTTTGATGCAAAATCAGCTTGTCCTCAACCTGATTTCTTTCACTTAGAGTCACTCTGGTTAACTGTCCATTTTAAAAACCTTTAGCCTATAAGGTCCAGCAGAGAATTAGTGCCTGGGAGAATCCCCCCCCCTCAAAAAAAAAAAAAAACCTAGTAAACCCAGCATGCTGCTCTTTACACTACTGTCATTTAACTGAGCAAGGTTGCTTAAGAAAGTCTGGAGCTCTGACCAACCACCAACAGGCTTGCAGATCAACATGTACTGTAGCCAAGATGAGGTTGGACATAATCCTAGAAAAGTTTCTATTTTGCATTTGTTTCTGCTCATAGCCTTCTCATGCCAACCTATCCTAAATTCATTGGCTTGGACAAACAGAACAGCATGGCTGAAAGGAAATTTGAAGGCAGAGGAGAAGAACACTTCTACATCCAAGGAGAGAAAAGCAACTTACCAAGATATTTTTCCCTTTCTTCTCTTCTTTCTCTAGCGAGCCTTTGCCTTTCATCAGTTTTCAGAAATCCATCCACAGCTGACATCAAAAGAAGGGGCAAAATAAATTATGTTGCTATATTGTTTTAAAAATTAGTTTTATAGTTCATTTTAAAAATATTAATCACAAGAGAAGAGACTCAAAACTCTCGGATTTACAACAGGCATGTCTCAAACTATAATACCCACCTAAGAAGGTAAAGAAACAAATCAACAAGGCGAGATTAATATCCAGGAACCAACTACTACAAGACAGACTAAAAACACAAAATGACAGAACACCCATAGTGGTCACCTACAGTCTCCAGTTGAGACCACTCAAATACATCATCAGCTAGCTACAAGCAATTCTAGGTAATAACACAGCCCTCTCCCAAGCTCTGTGAGGCAGACCTTTATTGGTTTTCAGACAGCCTCTATATCTTAAGCAATACTCACAACAGGATGCATAACGTGGATGGCAATACAGGGGCAAGACCCTGCCACAAACCCAAATGCCAACTCTGTCCCCACATCTACTTTGGGAGCAATAATACAGGGGCCAACAACATCACCCACAACAACAGAGGTGCATTTACTTGTTCTTCCTCCAATATGACATATGCAATACCTCTTTACATTCTACATTGGGCAAATAGGATAGTGTCTATGCAAGAGAATTAATGGAACACAAATCTGACATTAGAAATGGCAATATCCCAAAACATTTGGCAATACCCCAATAAATCTAAGCCATAAACTTTGTTTGTTCAATTGAATTCCTTGTCCACAGGACTTGGTTTCAAAAATGCTTCATGTTGACCCTCATCAGAGATTGACTGCTGCCCAAGTGCTAAGACAGCCATGGATTGTTCATTGTGACCAGTTGTCTCAATTCCAACTAAACAGACAAGATGCTCCACATCTTGTGAAGGTAAATAAAACTAACCATGATCAAACTCCAAGCATCTCCCTATTGTTTTCCAGAGCATCTTGTTGCTAGTTGCACTTTCACTTCATAATTGTTTACCTCCTGGCTCCTTCTGCCCATGAGAGGCCACCCTGCACTACTGCGTTCCTATTTATACCTGTTAGGTTTTCTTAGGATAACTACTTTTTACAGTGCTACTTTTGTATATACCATAAAAGGTTTTATCACTAGAAAAATGGTAATAAGTTAGGCTGCAAACACTTAACTTACAAGAAAGTCTTTTCTATAGATTTCAAAGGGACGGTTCAGTTAGAAATGCATGTGGAGCTATATAAAAAGTTAACTGTTTAATAGTTAATAAATAAACTACATTTATTTTGTATTTTTCTTTGTCACTAACTTTGGCCCAGCAGGTTACAAATAATAAATGTGAACTGCAGAACATGGGCCTTAAGAATAAATACCATAGGCAAATACATTTGCAAAGGCATTCCCTTCTTCAACACTTAGCATTATGCCTGAGCTTATGGTATCCTTAGTAAGCCCAAACCAGTTTTCAAACTTATTTTGAAGTATGACTGAAAACAGGGTGCTAGTGTTAGCTGTGGTACAGATTCAGTCAAATCAGAGTTAGTTCTGAAACAGTAGTCAAATCAGAGTTAGCTCTGGAACAGTAGGGTGAGGTAATGCCCATGCAAGAGGGACAGAGAAGCAGGCAAGCCTGTTGGATATGCCTTACCATCCATCAGGCTAAATTTGCCTTTCCAGTGGCAGAACTTTCAGAATTCAATTCTTTCCCCTCCCTTGAGTAGTCTACCATGCTTCCCCCAAACAGCTGCAGAGATGGGGGTGGTATTTGCAGTGTGAAGGTGAGATGGTCCTCTTTCCCTGTTCTGTTGAATTCTGCTGTTCTCTCAGATGATATCTATTACTGGATTCTGTCCAGTTTTAGGCAGTTGCCTAAGTGTGTACTTGACTCCTGAGGGCTAGGAGAATCAATTACCCAGAATGAAAATGAGAGAAGTGCTGCAATGTAGACATGGGGCTAGCTTTTATGTGATTGAGGAGCCAGTGTGGCATAGTGGTTTGAGTGTTGGACTGTGACTCTGGAGACCAGGGTTGGAATCCTCACTCAGCCATGAAAACCAACTAGGTGACCTTGGGCATATCACATACTTTCAGCCTCTCAAAACACCGAGATAGCCTTGAGGTTAGAAATGACTTGTAGGCACACAACAACAAATAATATGGAACGTGTCCAGAGTAGGGCGACCAAAATGGTGGGAAGTCTGGAAGCCATGCTCAGTGAGGAGTGGCTTAGGGAGCAGGGTATGTCTAGTCTGGAGAAGAGAAGGTTAAGAGGTGACATGATAGCCATATTTAAATATTTGAAGGGATGTCATACTGAGGATGGAGCAAGCTTGTTTTCTGCTACTCCAGAGACTAGAGATGGAGCAATGGACTCAAACTACAGGAAAAAAGATCCTACCTAAACATTAGTGAGAACTTCGTGTCAGTACAACCTGTTTGGCAGTTCCTTCTTTGGAGTTTTTTAAACAGAGGCTGGATGGTCATCTGTCGGGAATGCTTTGATTGTGTATTCCTGCATGGCAGGTGGTTGGACTAGATAGCCCTAGTGGTTTCTTCCAACTCTGTGATTCTATGTCAAATCAATTTTTTTGGCCCCCAAATTACCTCTAGGGGATAAAGGGAGCATTTTCACCATAATTTTGAGCCTTCCTGAGTTATTTTTTGGCCCGGGAGAGGCGTTTTTAACAACAGGAAGTGAGCAGAAGTAACTTCCTGTTCGAAACAGATGCCTCTTCTGGCCCTAAATTGGCTGAGGGTGGGCACAAAATGTGTTAGAAATGACCTCAACACCTCCTAGATGACATTTGGGTGTTGTTGTTTTTTTTAAAAAAATCCAACCAGAATGTTTACAACAGGAAGCTTCTCTGCTAACTATTTTAAAACATACACATATATATCCTGTCACTACCACCACAGAGGAAGACTGCTTAAGTCAGTTAGTGTATGGATAGTCAAAGAGCAAAGCATTCATCTAGAGTGAAACAGTAAATAAATGACCTGGCAAATTCAACAGATGCATCTTTACAAATCATTATACTGCATATGTATATATTTAATTTATACCCCAAATCATCAAAAGGTATACAGCAGCGGTTGGAATCATGTGGCCCTTCCAATCCACCCCCCCCCCCGCAATACTCCTCAACCATCAGTATGCTAGCTAGGGTTGCTGGGAGTTACAATACAGCAACATCTGGATGGCTGTCCATTTCCCACCCTTGGTACATAGCTAGCATATGTGCTTATAAGCCTTCTGCCATTACGCAAAAAACACTACCCACACATGATTGACAATTTATTAATGCCAAACTAATATTTAGTGTTATGTGATGATGTTTTCAGCTTTTACACTTCCCACTACTGTTTCTTCCTCTGGCATAGACACTGTGGGGTCGTTTCCACGGCAAAATAAATCCTCAAAGAATGCGACAAGAAGCCTGATAGTTCCCACGCATCTCGAAGCAACAGCGCCCTTTTCAAAAGGAGGGGGTGCAAAAAACCCATAAGTTGCGCAGTATCAGCTTTCGCTAGTTTTCCGCACTTTTTTGATTAAGTTCGCAAAAATGCGCATACTTTACCGTGGGAACTAACGATCGTGTAAACTGGCATCTGCCTTTTCGAATTACTGTGAGCAGAGCTGAATCCTGATTGGTTGGAGTGCTTTATCCGAATAGACTGAAGGGTTGGAGAGAAGAAATTCACCCTCCTTCTGCTTGCAACTCACTTTGGAAAACGGAGCCCTTCCTGTCTATCTTTTGGGGGGTAGGGGGGTGGGAAGATGCTTCGCTGCTTCGCTGGTGTGTGTGTGTGTGTGCTGGAAAACAGCCGATCGCATGTTCGTTCTTTTGTTTGTTTGTCCTTCCATTCACTTGCCTTTATTCAAGCCTTCGGAGGGAGGGAAACCAAATGAGGCAAGCCCTAGTTCTGTGGTGTGTGTTTGTGTGTGCATGCATGAAGAAAATCTGCTCCACCATGCTTTTGCTTGTTCGTGCTTTCATTGACTCCTTTCTTTACAAAAGCCTTTCAGGGCTGGGGAAGACGGGGGAGTTTGTCAGATCGCTCTTTCGATTGCTTGTTTGTTTGTCCTTTTTCTTTCCTCTCATTATTTATGGTCTCCATGACCCCCTCCTTGCTCCCTCCCCGCCTCCTGCCTGACTTTAATCATCTGGAGGCGATTCCCCCCCACCTTTGCCTGTGTGAATTAAGCAAAACAGAAAGTGTCTGGATCATTCGAAACTGCCAGGCACCGTGTGATTTATGCGCTCCTGATACGAAAGGACGGTAATCCGGAATCTGGCGAACTTTTTCCTGTCGTGGAACCGGCCCCAAAGATTACAGGATCAAGGAGTCGACTACCTAGAAAACATTTATGCATTGAACATTGACAATCCTCTCTTAGACCCCTTCCCATATCTCTCTCACACATGCAGATACTGATAGACATGGTACAGGCAGCTGTGACAGCTTCCCATTTGCAAACCCTTTTTGAATAATTGAAACTATTAATCCAGTTTCTCAAAAGCTTATGTATCCACCAGTAATGATTTCCAGAAGCAAATACTTAATATCACCACCCAGATTAGATTTGATTAAGGAGATGCTCTCTGAACGTTCTGACAGTAAAAATTATTCTAGATTAGAACTATGCAACATAATACAAATGCCCTTCCACTGCAACAAGAAATTTTTAAAAGAGCGGGGAGAAAAAAGATGACAAAGAGTTCCGTGCACTGTAAAGGAAAGAGGGGTGCACGCAGTCTTTTGCTACTGGTTAGTATAAGTAATAAAAGAAATGCATTCAAGTTGTAAGCAGGCAAATTTAACCCAAAATGAATTCTAAAGGAAGAAGATATTCTGTGGAAAATTAGTGATTTTAATGGTTGTTGATCATTTTCATAATACTTTCTACAGCTGCACTTTGTTTACAGCAGTGTGTGGGAGCTACCTACTTGGTACCACTGGCATATTTCATTAGTACAGACAGGAAAGAAGAAAGTAAATCTACGGTAAGTCATGTTATTTCATTATCAACAGAGATGAAGACAAGCCAAGAAAACTTGAGGAAATCAACAAGGGAGCACATTGTATGTTGCTCTCTAGAAAAACAAACAGAAAAAACAGAGTGATATAGCTTCACTGTTGCACAAATACATTCTGATAAGGTTCTCACAAACTACTTCAAACTGTTTTTAAAAGTTTGTGGCTCCCACACACCTTTCCTACATACTCAGCCATTTCAACAATGAAAATGTGCAAGTGTGACAAAACCAGGTATGGGAATCACATTGTTCTTCAGAAGTTGGAATGCAACCTAGAATCAATTAACATGCAGTATGCTGGCTAGGTATGCTAGGAGTTGCAGTTCAGCAACATCTGGAGAACCATGTGATTCCCACTGCTGGCATATGACTTTTTTTAATATGAGTAATAGGGCCTTCCAAACAGAAGGTAGTGAATAACTGACAGTTGGGACTATCAGACAAGCCTCTAAAAATGTTCTTTTGGCACTATATTTTGAACAGTTTTTGTGCTGGAGAAAGAACCCAAAATATCAATCATTGTCATGATTGCATGAAAAAGCAGCCCCATACTTCCGTGTTGCTGTGATAGTGTGAAAAATCAGCCCCGTACTTCTGCATTGATGGGCAAATGAGAACTCGGCGGTTCTCGGAAAAAGACGCAAGCTGCTTAAAAGTTAAAAACACACTTAAAAGCTTGTCTGCAACACAGGGAGGTTCATAAAAAGAGCATCCCATGGCTAATTTTCCTCTTCCCACCCGAAAGTGTTCTGGTGGGGATTGCCCATGGACACTGGAATCGCGCCAGCAAAATGGGGCACAGTTTCTTTCACACGCTCACAATCATGGCAAAAAACACCACAGCTGATCTATTGACGGCTTGGCCTGACAATAAAAAAGAACCCCTTATTTTCAATACATTTTTAATTTAAGTTTTAATGAATTTTTGGGATTGTTAACAAACATTATTTTTACAGACATACATATAATATACCCCAAACTTAACACAAAACCGTTAGTGCTAAGAGATATCTATCAAGTTGATGATCTTGATAACCCATATACAGTATTAATATTTCTTCCATTATAGCCCTTCCCTCCCCTCCGCAGGGAACAAGTTGTTATTTATTCAAAATCCCTTTCCTTTGATGTGGAGAATTGTATAAATGGTATCTTTTATAATTTTGTACCCCTCCTCTTCTTTAATTATTTCTATTAGTTTATTCCATTTCCTTAGCCACTCTCCTCCTTTCAATTGTCCCATATACCCCATTCTTCTTTCTAATATAAAATCAAACATTATATATTCTGAAACAAAGTATTGCCATCTATTCCATTTTTGTTCTTCTTTCCATCCAAAAGCTATAGTTGCATGAACTGCCCTCAACATTTGTTTTAGCAAATACTCATCATCTCTACCAAATCCCAGATTTTTTATATTTAGAGTCATACAATTTTATTTATTTTATTCCAAAGTTTTCCCTATTATACCATTTATTTTTTTAGTTATTTCTTGCCAAAAATTCTGCACCCTACAACATTCCCACCACATATGTATATATGTACCTTTACCTCTAGTTCTACATCCATGTCAACAATTTGGTGACATATTTTTTACTATATAAAATAACTGCTGTGGTGTTCTCTACATCTGCTAATTAATTTCAACTGCTGTTCCCTTACTTTAGTATTTTTAATTTTAATAATTTCATTTTGCCATTCTAGGATTTGTTTACTAGATATTTTGATATCTTTTCTCCATAATACTAATAATCCATCTTCTAGTTTGAATTGGCTTTCCAATAATATTCTATAACCCCCCCCCAACCCTTTTCCCCTACCAACTTCCTTCTCATCAAATCTTCAAGGGGGTGTTAATTTTCATCATTCACCCTTATTTCTAACATCCTTTTGTGAACCTTATTTTCAATACATGATGGCGAAAGCAGAATGTCGTCTGGTATTGGCACCCTTTCATGTTCATTAGGTATCATTATGATGACGTATTTGTGATAAAGTCCTTAGTGAAGTATACAATGCATTTATTTTCTTCCTAATGCAACTTAGGATACAGTACTCAAAGTTCTAGAGCAGTGGTTCTTAACCTGTAGTCTGGGGACCCTCAGGGGGCCACGATGTCTCCACACAGGGCCCGTGAAGGCTTGAAGGCTGCTTAGCCCATGTGACAGGAGCCAAGGCAAAGGCTGTCTGGCTTAGCCTGCGCACTGCTGTTCAATCTGCTCCAGCCACAAACTTGCAGGAAGAAGCAGGAGGAAAGTTCTCCCCCCTCCAGTGCCTCTGAGGGAAGGGTTAATGGATGCCATAATTGTGTTGTTGTTGTTGTTAGGGTTTTAAATCTAGAGTTAAGTCTTGGGGGGTCTGTGGCAACAAAATATATTTAAAGGGGGTCCCTAGTAAAGAAAAGGTTAAGAGTCACTGTTCTAGAGTCTTAGTCACTTTTAGTGGTATGATTTAAGCTACAATGGGTTTTAAAGTGATATAAGATCATTGAGGCAGACAATGGAGAAATTTCTCCTTGTCTACTCCCAGAAAAATGGTATTTTAAAGCTGAAAAAATATGTAGAATAGGAAAGACAAACAGTAGCATCCCAGTCATAGGTCTGCCATTAAGATCTGTGAAGCTAGTAGGCACCACAGATACAACCTTATCAGTGCTGGCTCCTTCCTTGTGGAAATGTTTCCCAAAGTTACAGAGATGGCTCCATATGGGTTCATAAATTAGGACAGTTTTTAAAAGCTGAAGCTTTGTACCTTTTGAGGTACAAAAGATGTAGCCCCTAGTATGATCCCTATTTGTATTCTCCATAAACAAATACGTTTGTGTCCATTCACTAGTGGCCCACTGAGAGACATCTGGCACAGCCTGGGGACGAACTAACTCAGTTGACATTTTGCACCTAAAATGAATTCCATGGCTTATACTGACCATGAAAATCAAGCAATATGATTTGCTCCTACTATCATGGAGAGATACAAATTGCTATGGAGGGCATTTAATCTACTTCAATCACTGCCACTAGAAATTGCACTCAACCATCTCTCCAGCTTCCAGTTTTCATCAGGCATCACCATCTTCCTTTTACACTATTCTTTGCATCTACAAATTAAGATTCTCAGGAAGCACAACTCTGTAACCAAAGTCACAGTGAACAGGTTTTCAGTATTTTTATAAAGTGCAATATATTTCTGACGCATCTTTGAAAAGTTAGTACAAAGATCCTCAAGGCAACTAATAATACCCACAGTAAAATTTCCAGTCTCTTTTTTGCCCTAAAGCCATTTATTACTTTTTGTAGAAGCCCCAAATATGTTCATATAGCTACCCTATTGGCAATCGTTATTAGCAAGTTCAAATATTTGTTGTTGTTGTGTGCCTTCAACTCATTTCCAACTTATGGTGACCCTAATGCAAAGCTATTATGGGGTTTTCTTGGCAAGATTTGTTCGGGGGGGGGGTACTTTTGCCTTCCTCTGAGACTGAATGTGACTTGAGCAAGTTCACCCATTGGGTTTCCATGACTGACTGGGGAATCAAACCCTGGTCTACAGAGATGTAGTCCAACACTGAAACCACTACAACCATGCTGGCTCTCCAAGTTCAAATATACATAAAAAAATGTAGAAGTGATACCTACAAAACCTAACAATGGTCAGATCCTGTTGTGTTTCTAAACTGTAAAGTGTATTCTGCAGGTGTGTTGTTGTTATTGTTATATTATTTGTAGTAGTATTGTTGTTGTAGCTGTGTGATGTGTTGTAATGCTGTTATTATGTTTTAAACTTAATAAAAAATAATATCAACACCCCCTGCCCGCATAAAGTGCATTCTGTTTTCTTGGCAGACAATCTTCTTTGAAGCAGCCAGTAAGAGGCTTACTGCTATGTGCCGATGTTTCCTTTTATGCATTATGTTCAACGCTTGTATGGCCGTGTCTATTTGAACTGCTGTCTGTACTGCCTTTTGATTTTACTGCTGACTTTTCTGTTTGTGATCTTATAGCTTCTAACTTCAAAGAGTGTATGTTCTTCAGTGCTGTAGCATGTCAGTCAAAAGGGGGTTCCTTCCTACATAACATGCTACCAAAAGTATCTGTGTGTGCCTTTCTCACATCTCTCATTTTTAAAAACATACTTATGATAGCCATGAAGCTCAAAATGCACTAAGTCACCTTGCCTTTGATATTTCAGTAGTTTGATTTTACTAAGGTCTCATGGGGATTTTCAGTATTTCCAGAATGATTAATGTTGGAACTGTTTATCTAGATATAAAAATAGCTGCAAGTATATTTTAAGAGCCTTAAACAAACCAAGATTATTTGGAATAATATGCAAACTACAAACAAATGTGGACAATACTTTAATGTTAGCTTAAAGAAAAATCCAGTTACTGGAATGTTTTGCTTCCACATAATTCTACCCGTTGTTAAAGACAAGCAGTTCCACTTTTAGCAAAATGATACTGTATCATACGAAACATAAAGGCTATACAGCACTTTCAAAAGCCATCTGAATTCACAGCATAACTTTTGAGTCCAATGCATTTAAAATGACTAGGAAATTTACCCAGTGTTTTCTGAGTTGAAGATGATGATCTGAATGAAACAGAAGTGTAAGGGATAGCACTTAACAATCGTTAGAATTTGGTTCACTCAGAGTAGTATCCATTCCTCTTCTAAACTGGTATACTTATTCTGATCTTTGTGTACCATAAAGCCCCGCTCCATACTTAATTATTAAGTTTATACTTATATATAAGTGAACCTTAGATTGCTGTTGTTGTGTTTCGGGAAGTCATTTCCAACTTGTGGCAACACAAAGGCAAACCTATCATGGAGTTTTCTCAGCAAGTTTTGTCCAGGAGGTTTGCTATTGCTTTCCTGTGAGGTTGAAAGAATGGGACTTGCCAAGGTCACCCAGTGGAATTCCATAGTCAAGTGGCGATTTGAACTCGAATCTTCTGGAGTTCTAGTCCAACACTCATGGCCTTGGTTTCTCATTTTCCTATCCTGGTTTTAACGACCCAAGGCAAACAATGGTATTTTGTGCCCACTTTTGTTGTCAGTAGACAAAGAGGCTACTTGTGCATAGTAGCAACATCCCTTTGCTCTTAATTCAAAGCCCATTTTTTGTAGTTATCTCTGGTCCTGAGTAAGATCCTTCTAGGATTGATAGGATTTTAAGAAGGTCTCTTTCAACTCTATAATTCTATGATTCTATGATCGTGATTTCCTGCATGGCAGGGGGTTGGACTGGATGGCCCTTGTGGTCTCTTCCAACTCTATAATTCTATGATTCTATGAACACTCAAACCACTACACCACACTGGCTCTCAAACCTTTAATACACTTATGTTAATATAGTTTTCAGAGAAGCAGCTGTGGTCTCTTGCAGAACAAAAAAAGAGGAAGACTAACCATTAAGATTAACTGGTTTTTAATTTAGCACGAGCTTCTATGGATATAAACCCAGTTATTCAGATGCAGTAGTGGGTAGTATTAATATGATACTGACTTTTGATGTTCAACTGAATTAACTCAATTACTATGAGAGTGACTGTTCCACTCACCATAATGTGTTTCTTTTCTCATTGATGATAAAGCATTTAGCAGCTTGCTGCTGCACTTCAGATACAAAGCATGATGTCATCTCCACCCCTGCAAAAAATTAACATTCTCAGGAGCACGGTGTGCCCACCCCTGTTTTAAAGCATGATTCTTGTTATCTATGTAAAGAATGTCAAGAAGAAAAAACCAAAAATGTTAAGATTAAAACGTTCCCCCCTGCAGGACTTTCCTCCCTATTTTTCAGAAGTTCAAAATACTGAAAGTTTGGCAAAAACCTACTGTACTATGAAATATTTTCTCTTTCAGGATGTGTGGAATGGTTTTTAAGATATGGATCTACTTACTCAAAGTATATGAACGTTAGGAGTTTTAAGGTAAGATCTACAGTAACAGAGAATAATAATTCCAGTGTATACTGCACACCTATGGAAGCCTCAAAATGTTTTCAGTATTGCAATACAGTACTGTAAAGTTTAATTCAATAACCAAATATACAGCTACTCCTTAATACTAGCAGTAAAGAAGTCTTTCTGTCCAAATAATACTTTTTGTTTATTAGAAGACTGAAGTTTATCTTAGTATTAGATATATTTTGCTTGTACAAACTGATTATGAGCCTACACTCTTATGTGTTTCTCTAGGAGCAAGCTTCAATAAACACAATTGGTCCTCTGAATAAACATGCATAGTATTGGTTCAAGTTCATAAATAAGGCAAGTAGTAACAACTTATAATTGTGCAGAGTTATAGATGGTACATTTTTTGTCTTTTGTTTCATTTCAACTTCTTGTAATTCAGCCTGAAATTATTACCACAGTATTATACTGATACATCGTACAAAAACATTTATATGAATTCATTTAATGTGCAAAACTGTTGGCTTTTAATCCTGAGATAATTATCTCTTCAAACTGGGGTTGCTAGAATTCTTGCATTTACAGCTAGTAGAATCAGTGACCCCATGTGGCCATAAGAGAGACCTGCAACTGATTGGTTTGAAACTGGGTCAGAAATTCAAGGAAGGCAACCATAGTTTAGGAATCTCTGATTTTAACAGGGGAAAAACAAGAGCTAGGAGTGTATCTTATACACCAAAAATGTTAATAAGAGTGTAATCTGAAAGGGCTAAGACAAGTGTTTAAGTGTAAAGTATAAAAACTCATCATGAAGAAAACAATTGATTCTTAACAGCCAACAAAGTAATGTTTTTAATAGCATCATAAGCTACAATAATAATACAATTGGCCGTCTTTATCCATGGATTTGGTTTCCACGGATTCCACCATCAACAGCTTGAAAATATTTTTACAAAATCCAGAAAGCAAACCTTGCTGTTTGCCATTTTATATAAGGGACACCATTTTACTATGCCATTGTATCTAACGTGGCTTGAGCATCCATGGATTTTGCTATCCATGGAGAAGTCCTGGAACCAAACCACAGCAGATACCAAGAGCCCACTGTAAAAGCCTATAATAATAAAAGATAATGTCTGTTTTTCTGTCTGTCTGAGAGAGCCATAACACATAGGCCCACTGTGTTAAAAGTTTCTACATTCGACCAGTATCTTTAGTTATTATCCAAGATGCAGTGCCAAGATGCAAGCTGAAATTCCAAACAGGTGATTTGCTAAAATGAGGGGGGGGGAAGGGGGAGGGTTAGCATAACACATTAGGAAATATCTTTTGAAAGGGCTACAAAAGAGCACAGGGCTCTCTAAGGAACTGCTGTAAGAATGCTGAGGTAAGAAAATCAGGGAGGAAAACAGGAGAAAGCTCTTTGAAGTACTGTTAGTAAGGGGCTGTCTAAATGTTGAAAATACTCCTCACGGAATGTGTATAAGTAAGTAAGTATTTAGTTATTTATACCCTGCTCTTCAGCCACAAGGCTATCAGAGAGGCTTACAAATTGTTTTAAGCAATAGCTATTTACACATCTACACTGCATTAAACAGTTTCCAATGTGTGTTAGCTAATTGGGAGAATCCTATCTGCCTTAATGGGATCCCACATCATTACACCATATTCGGAAGGAGGGGGGCCAAAAACATCAAAAACTCCAAAGGGAAAGCCTTTGCAGCTTTCCCCAGAGTTTTTAAAAACCAGCAAGGGGGATATGCATTCCTGCTTGTTGGGACAAGCAATTCACGTTGAATTGCTTTCCCATACTAGCGGAAGCGCTAAACTGATTGGCCAGATGAGAATGGCAGTGGGCCTTGCTAACAAGGCAAGTGCCTGCAGCCAATGTTGGATTTTAGCATCCCCCTCTTCTCCCTTTTCCAAGCAGCTTCCCAGCTGGCTCCTGCCTTCCCTTTGCAGCTGGCATAGGAACTGGAGGCCTCCGCCAGGAAGGATAAAGGCTGGATAGCACTTCCCCCCCCCCACACAAAACTCACATGGCTGCCATCTTGAGTTGCAGCCATGTGAATATCACTGAGGGAGAGTTTCACATACACTTGCATACACTTAATTTGCTAAAATGCCATGGAGACAAAGGAATGCTGCTGCGTATTGCCAATAATGTGGAGTTATGTGCACCTTTCAGCTTAGTAAGTACAGGCCTGAACAACACCTAGTACACCATGCATGTTATACAAAAATTAAAAACATTGTGTTTGAAGTTGAGTTGTTTTGTATTTGATTGTACTTTATTTTAATGAACTGGGCACATCTTCAAGTACAGCAAGAGAAATGCATAGAGAAAAATTTGACCAAACAAAGGCAGGGAAAAGCTATAGTTTTGGGATACTTTTCATGAATATCATATGAGTAATTGTGTTTCGGAATATGTAGTGTTTTTCTTACAATAAAGAGGGAGATATACCCAGTTTGTCAATCTGTCCAACTGAATGTATCTCATTTTCAGAGAGACATGTTATAATGATCAATTATCCACAAATGTGCTCAACAAAGTAACTATAAAGATAATCCCACCTTGTCTGGTGAATTATCCTTGCTTTCCTCCCTTTCCTTTCAGTTATGTTTCAGGCGTGCTTGGATAGTCAGATATTATATATGGTCTTGGTTCATTCTCTTCCAAGCCTCATCACATACTTTCTGAATACAGTACCTGCATCTTCAAAAGATAGCCCAAAATCAGAACTTAGGACTCTCAAGATCTGGCCTCTGATTTTGATCTGCCTTTTGGGGGCACTTAGAACACAGGCCAAAAGGCTTATCAGTGGGAGATGTCACCATGAAATAATCTTGGCTAGCTACCAAAGTCAGACTCTCTGCTGATACTCCATGTGTCATCTCAGAAAGAGCTGTTTCTGCTTCCTCTAGACTAGACTGCAGCACTGTTACTGAGGTCCTGTCTACACGATTCCAAAAAAATCCGACCAGGGGTAATAAATCCTAAAAGGCAGATGTTCGAACATGAACAATCTGCCTACATGATTAAACACCCCCCCTAAAATCCATATGACCCCATTGCCCAGCTGGCTAGAGCGAGTGATCTAGGTGGCCGTTTTAAATCTCCAGCCACTTTTTTTTTTTAATTCAAAAGGTGCCTGGTATCCAGACAGCTGCGATTATGTGCTTACATTTAAAAATTTTTAAAAAATGTATCATGGACTTACCGGACACTCGTCAAGCTGGAAATCCAACATGGTGGCTGCAGCCGCGTTCCCTCTTTTGTAGTCCTGCCCCCTCTACCCGGCCAACCAATCAGGTTACACTCCTGTTTGCATCTGTGTGAACAGGAGTGTACAAACTGCCAATCATTCAAACATTTTCCGGATTAATCCTTCCGATCCAGATGAAAACCTGGATCTGCCGGACACAGACTAAAAGGTAAGTTTTGCAGGGCACCCTGAATGATACGTATTTATTCAAACTGCATTCTGTATAAATTGCTGATCTTTTGAATAAATATGTGTCATTTTTCATCATGGAGACAGGACCTGAATATACTGTACACAAGTAGTTCCACTCAGTCACCGAAGCTCACTGGGTGATCTTTAGCTGGCAGTACTTTCTTTTTCTCTCTTTCCCTCCTCTTATGATTAAGTACTGTGATAAAATGGGGGCAAGAGAAAAATTATATATATATATATCACCTTGAGTTTCTAGGAGAAAAGATGGGCTGCAATGATAACACTTAAAATCTTAATTTACAAATAATGAAGGAAGTCCACTTAAGCAAATGGTGCAACCAAGCAAGAGGTGATACTGGGCAATCCCCATTCCATTTAACAATGGTTAAAGTGGATTGCGAGAGTCAGCATGGTATACAGATTTGAGTATTGGACTAGGGATACTGGCAGACCAGGGTTCGAGTCTCTGCTTAGCTATGGAAACCAATCAGGTGGTCTTGTGCAAGTCACACCCACTCACCCTGAGAGGAAGGCAATGGCAAACCTCCTCTAAACAAACCTTGCCAAGAAAACCCTGTGATAGGTTCACCTTTTGTTGTTATTCCATCCTTGTGATCTCTCCGTCCCAAAACAGGTAGGGGACAGTGGTGATGGACTCTTGAGCTGCCCTTGGCTCACTAAAAGCTCATAAAACCCAAACACAGAAATCCCAAGTATGTGAGCATCATATTGTTGTAACTATTTGATACTGGCATTAGGATTTATAATTTTCTGGTACTTAAGTGATTATAGCATCAATGCAATTTTTTACTTTGAGTTCTATTTGTGCGTCTGACATATCCCAGTTTATAAAATTATATAGCCATATTGCTTAGCAACACGCAGGAGTGCACTATTTTAGGTAAATGATACCAAAAACAGCACCTTCTTAAATAAACTGTTGCATCCATATGCTCTGTGTAACGATTATGTTTGTGAGTAATCCCAGTCAAGTGGCATTGGGGGATTTCCCAATGGATATGGCTGATGCAGTCACTTGATCACTCTAAGAGAAATAGAACTGATCCAAACAGTCAATAGAACGAATACAAAGTACCTGCCCCCACCCAAGAGAGCCTAACTGGGTCCAAGTACAGGTGTACCTCAGTTAACAAAGTAGATGTGGTTTGGGGCTATATAGTAGGACCCACGTATCTGCTGGAGATTGGTTCGGGGGGGGGGCGGATACAGAAAACTGTGGATAATAGCGAACACCATTGAAAATAATGAGACTTCCAGTTTAAAATACCAGAGTTGCCTTGGAGGACCTAGAAAATGACTATAGAGGACACATTTTTTAGGAAGACTCTATGGTAGCTGTGCTGTTTTGTGTCCCGTGGATAATGAATCAGTGGATATGGGGGTCCTACTGTATTTCTTTAACAGAACTTGAGTACCAGAGGTAGAAATAACATGGAAAGAACAAGAATAGGTTTCTGCACTACAAAAAGAAGAGCAGTGCAACATGCTACAACAAAATTTTTATTCAAAACATTTGAAATGAAATATTCAGGTAAGGTAAGTCTTGCATAATTCAACAAAAAGATTCTGAATTTTCTAGAGATTACTTGAAAGTTTCTTCCAAAAGGCATCCCAGGATGATTTATTTTTCTTTCAACGGCTTCCACGTTTCTTATGCTTTCTATTTTGATGGCAAAGTTTATAAATCTATGCTTTTTCAATGTTCCAGGATAGCCGGTGAGTAAGGCTAATCTGCCTCCCCCTTTTTTTTCTGTTTTGCTCATCACAGTTGCTCAATAAGTGATCTTGGAGGCAGCTGTTCACCTTGCCTGTTGTAAGTAAGCACACTTCACTACAATAGGATCACCTAGAGTAGAATACTATTGTTTCACAAATCTAGCTTTATTGTCTTGTTTACTGCAGACATGCTGCTGTAACCTAAGACTGAAAGTCTTTTCAGTCCTCTTTCACTATCTTCCCAATGCTGATGTTTGCTAAAACTTCCAACAAAACAGCAAACAAAAAGAGAGTTGGGCAGGGAGGGAGCCTTGGCTGGGCTTCTGTGAAAAGACTTTTTAATAAGGAGCTTCCTTATCAGAAGCTTTGTTAACTGAGGTATGCCTTATATACCTTGGAGTTCAGGGCAATGGAGTGAGATGACAACTGGAATGCAAGTACTGTACATTCATTCTGAATCCAACTGAACATGGCACAGGTTAGAACTAATTAATTAGTGAGCCTATTCTGAAGTCAGCAAAAGAGTTCTCTTCAATATACATTGCATTTTCACAGTGTCATCCAGCAGGGCTGTTCCAGCTCATGAAAGAGTTATGACCATCTGCCCCAAAAGAATGTTTGTCACACCTCTGGTGGTTTGCTGTGATAAATTTGCAAGGTAAGATCACCCTCATTCAGCATAACTTACTGATTGTTAGTGTAGTTCTATTAAAGGAGTGCAGTGATGGCCACAGTGTGTTGTGGGCCATGATGCAAAATATATTTGGGAGGAGACTTCCCAATTTAGTATCCATCATTACTGGTGGTGTCAGTTTCAATGTTCTGCTTCTCACCACCAATTACAGTTCCTTTTATTAAAAAGAAATTCGTGACTTTTAAAAATTCAACATTCTGACTCTGTCTCTACTTCTTTCTTCCTCTTTTCAGCACAACTACTATGACTATTTCTTAAAGCACATAATGCTACAAAAAGGATGACATAGTGTTAGTATGCCCTACTATCCCCTCCCCATGACATCTTATAATTGAGAATATTGGAGTCAGGGGTCAGGCTGGCAGGGGCAAACCAAAAAGGTCAGGTGGAGGTAGGGTTGCCATTAATCCCAGAAAACCGGAAAAATCCTGGATTAAAGGGACAGAAAGTTGTCCCATGGCTGGGCTGCTTGAAACAGCAAATCCCAGATTCCGACTCGAGGTTCTCTGTCTGCAGGCTCTGGGGTCACGTGATGGGAGAGTGCAGTCTAGGCAGGAGAGTGTAGAAGGCGGGAGTTGGGGGAGTGCAGAGCAGGCAGCAGCTGAGAGAGTGAAGGGAAGTCAGGGGAAAGAAGGCCAGCAGTGGAGTCAGACTCAGAGTAATTTTACTTGAATGTGTGTGGTGAGTCTCTGGCCTCCTCGGCTACCCCCTTGGATGACGGGATGGTGGCCAAATGGAAAGAGGCTTCAGAAGGGGAGGGAGAATCTTCCTTCCTTCCTTTTCCAAGCCCCACAACAGACCTGGAAATAGGCTTCAGAAGGGGAGGGGGAATCTCCCTCCCTTTTCCAAGTCCCACAAGTGAAATGGAAAGAGGCTTCAGAAGGGGAAGCTGGAAAGAGGCTTGAGACTGTAACATCCACAATTCCCCCAGCCAGCACAGCCACTAGCTAGGGGATTGTAATAAAAAGTAACTTTTCTAAGTTCTGGGGAGGAGCAGCAGCAAGCCTTTAGCTCAAATGCCTCTAGTTGCTGACTGGCACCTTTGGGAAAAAAGTGAATGATGGCATTTTACTGTTTCTACATGCATAGCCAACTTGAGAGCCAATGTGGTGCAGTGGTTTGAGTGTTGGATTAGGACACGAGGAGACCAGGGCCAAATCCACACCACACATATAATCTAGTTTGAAACTCCTTCCTATGGAATTCTGGGATTTGTTTTACAAGGTCTTTAGCAGAGTTCTGAAAAATACAATTGATACACAACGCCTTAAACTTCTGAAATATGCAATAGAACAATGTTAAATGTAAAAATGTGGATGGTTGTCTTGCTTTTTGTCGATAGTCTGCCCAATTCAGTCCTGTATACTTTTGTTCCGGTTTTGTGGCAGAGAATTATAGCAACCCTAGGTGGATGTCACAATGACTTGGGATGTGTCTTAGAAATATTTTGGCAAAGAAGCCCATATTAGGATGGTGTGGAAGCCCCTGAGTAAACATAGTTGTTAAGGAGATATGTGTTAATCCTTTCTTGGGCACCCTAACAATAAGTCATTCAATCCAACAATTAAGTGACCATTCCCAAATCTATTCCTACAGAAATCTCTCCTATACCTCATACCTGACCAATCAATAAGAGGTTGCTGCAGAACAATCAATGTTTTGTCTTGCTGTAACCAAAGCAATCAGTTGAGTTTCGTTCCCTTTGTCTAGCCCCTAGGAAAGCCATCCAGGCTTTGTTATAACCAGAGTACTCCTTCAGGATATGAAACAGGATATAAATATCCCAGCCTAGACCCCAGCTAAGTGTGCCATGATAGATGAACCCGGCCACTCTCTTTCTTGGTGCGTCTTCAGATCGGAACCTCCTGTGCCACCCTTCACTACATGAAACTCTGCTCCTTAAGACTGGTAACTATCGCCCTATTTCCTGAATCTCTACCTCTATCCAATCTTTCTGCCTTACTCCTCTATAGCTTTGTATGGTTCTTAAGAACATGTGTTGCATGTATGAGTGCATTTTGTGCTATTTCCAATAAAAATATTTTATTTCACTTTAAAGCTGGTGTGTTCTCTGCAATTAGTACTGGTATACATAGGTGAAAAGATCCGTGCAGTTACCTTCCTCTCATGTTTGAGCTAAGAATCCCCAAATAATAATAGAGATTTTGGCATAAAGGTTGGAGCTCTAAAGCACTCCTTACCTCTTAGTGTAACAATAGCTAGGACTTACCTTGGTGTTGTCAAAAAATTATTCAGACCCTGCCCGAAACTACACAACTTTCTCTCTCAAACTACCTTGTGTTTTGCCAGATAAAGATACCTGGGGATCTCAAAACCTGGCATATTTTTGATCCCTTTTGGGTGGCCTAATAGTAATATTACATTGATATTAGTTTTGGAAAACAAAAATTTAGAGTTTATCAGACCCTACCAGAAATTATACAACATTCAATCAGACCAAGTATCATGGCATGAGCTTCCTCAAAACATGGTGGCAGATTGGTGGGTGCTCTTCCCAAAAGAGACAGGCTGCCCTGGGTCCTTCGCAAGATCAGTTAAGAACAGTGGAAGGAGGAGGAAAATGTGGGGTTTCTTCCTCTGAGAAATTAGGAAAAGTGACTTTGGTTCCCCACCTAATGTCCTGTGAACTCTACAATGAAGGGACAAAGAAAAGGCAGACAAGTGGCTTCGCTCCTCAGTGGGAACATGACAGTGGAATTAAAGCTTGGTTTTCCTTAAACTTTCACAGATTTGTGGTCGTCCAGGAATGGGTGAGATGATTTCCTCCTTGCCATCTCTGTGTTATGAGAGCCAGCATGGTGTTGTGGTTTGAGGGTTAGACCATGACTCAGGAGACCAGTGTTCGAATACCTGTTCAACTATATAAACCTACTTGGTGACCTTGGGTAAGTCACACTCTCAGTCTCAGAGGAGGCAAAGGCAAAGCCCCTCTGAACAAATCTTGCCAAGAAATCCCATGATAGGTTTGCTGTAGAGTCACCATTAAGTCAGAAATTACTTCAAGGCACACAGCAGCAATCTCTGTGTAGCAGTGGGAAAGAGGAATTTAAGTATTTGTTTATTATTTATTATTGTATTATATCCCCCTTTCCTCCAATGCTCTTAAAGGTTATGCACATAGTTTTTCTTCTCTCTACTTGAATATCATTACATCCCCCATAATATCTTATCTCACTAAAGCTGACTCTTAAACGGGAATTTGTGAAGAGAAGTGCAGAAATGCATCATCTGACTTATAATTACACAAGAATATCCTTTAAGAGCAAAGACAACAAAGTAATCACAGCAAATCTGATCCTACAAATGTGATCCAGGATTTTAGTTTACTTCCTAGAACAGATACTCTCCATAAACCATCCATCATGAAATTAGGGTATGTGGCTGGCAGTTCCTTTTTTCATTTGCAAAAGAATTCTGTCTGCAAGTATTCCCCAGAGGAAAAGGAGCAGAAGGGTGGACTCTTTAGGAAGAAATAAATCAATCTTTCTGTCAATACACTCAGGGCTGGTCTACACATTCAGCAGAATCTTGAGAGGTAGAACTGAGTGTTTGACATTGAGTGCTAAGTGAGGAATATCATTTTTGAATGTTTATCAACCTAAAAACCTGCAGGCAAGTAAAGCCTAATACATATTAGGAAAAAATGTTCTAAGCCAGCCCACTTCATGCTGCATTCTCAGGACTCTGCTATTCCATTCCAGGCCAAACAGCGGTGACTGGACAGAGGATAGAAAGATCACTTTGGCACTGACAGACACAGACATCCTTATGTTTTAATGAACAAATCACAACTTTATTGGTTACAGCTGAGATCCAGACAGTGGGCAAACCACCTGTCAACCAATGATCTTGCTCTCCTACCTGCCTCCTCTGAATCATCTGTTCTGGAAGAAGTTTTCATGAGAGCAGAAGCCACTGTGAGGATCACATGTCACTTGGGGGTGAGGCAGAACCACCCACCACCAAGATGGCATGCCTCTCACTGCCTACCCCCACCAAGGTCCCATAAAGGAACCTTTCACTGGGCATGAGAAGTCTGCAGGCCTCATCTCCTCCCTAACACCACCACTTTGCAGAGACTCACCCCTGACTGTTTCATTTCCCTGCTAAATCAGGCTCCACCAGCCTGACAAAGACAGCTTGCCCAGTGTGGCAAAGAGCAGGGAGGGGGGGCAGGGTGTGGTACACAGGTGGCTTCCAAGGGCCAGATGTGGCTTGCAAGTTATCTGTCCCCACTTTGGTCTCTACTTTTCTTCACATGAATAGTAAATGTCTGAATGATGCCACAGAACATTTTTAATCCCCCAATTGTGCTTTCTGAAATCTTATATGGAAAATAATATCCTGTTTAAAGTTAATAGGCTCTTGCAAAAGAATTTCCTTCATTCTAAGTTTTTAGCAAGCACAACAGAGATGATCAGCAGCAGCAGCTAGTGCTTATCAGACATTTCCCTCTCTGGCCAACAACAAATCACAAGTCTGACTTACTGCAGGGAACTGTAGTTTGTTCTAAAAATGAAATGCATTAGTGTATTTTACTCCCTTTCTATCAGGGCAGGGGTAACCAAGGCTTGTTATAGGAGGGGTAGGGGTAACCAAGGCTTGCTACAGCCACTTAACCATGGTTTTAAGTACCGTAATCAATAAAGCTTCTGTAGTCCTGAAGTTTCCTTTTTTCTATTACAAATCTAGTAGAACTTTATTTCATAATATGTTCATATTGATCATTATAAAATAAAATATGTTGGCTTCTTGGGAAGAGTAGATTTTTGCTAATATTCTGTGGAAGCAAATAGTATATGGCATAGCTGCAGTCTTTCCTTTATCGTCTCCTACAGCAATGGTGATGGACTACATTAATAACTGTAGAGGTACTTTTAGTAGATTCTTGCTTTATAATATTGATGTGGGGAAGGAATAGTAAATTTACATGCTCTCTCCATTAAAGAAATGTGTAAATTTGTTATATTTATTCCTTTAACTTTCAACTGGACAGTTCGTTATTAGATGTTCAGCTGATATGCTAATTGATTCAAAGTCAGGACCTGGAATGATTGTGTTAATGCTACTCTTTAGCTTTACTAACTGTAATAAGCCCTTCTAATTAGTTCTGTTCAGTGAACCTTCACTATGTGTAGAATTGTGTTTTCACCCAAGGCTTTGCTCCGAGCACTTGGCCTCCTCGTCTGACTAGTCTCACTTTGGTTCAGAATACTTCCAACTAAATTTTTATCAATGTGACCCCCTCACTTTCCAGAAGCATAGTTGTTAGCCTGGTATGGTTTTGACTATTTTCACAGAAGAAAATGCCAGTTTCTCCCTCTTGTACTAGCTCATTAACATTTTTCTTAACTTTCTCACACCATATTTATAGTACTGACAGTAAGTTTAAATGCAGCCTTGTAGGGGAGAGCAGGAAAGGTGAACTAACCATTATTACAGATTGGGCAACTGAGTGTAAATTGAGTGTTGCAAGATTCATTGCCAAGGTATGACCTTGGTATACCTTGGTCTTCACCATTTATAATATATGTACATTACAGCTGCAACTTTGGGAAAAGAAAATGTTACGTTGGTACTCACCGTGAAGGTACTTTCTGTAGGGTGAATGGCAGGAAGAATCCGTAACACTTGGGAACTTAGGACCGCCCGGAAAAGTAGGAAGTTGAGCTAGCTCTTTGAATCTTTAAGCTCTTTGTTCTCCTCCACGCGGCCAGTTCACTGACTAGCAAAGCCCCGAGGTCTCGAACAAGTCTCTGTTACCTAGGAGTAAGCACAGTTGTTATAGATTTGTAATAGAGTACTATGTGACCCCGATGGTGTTGGATTCGCAGTCACTGGGTGGGCCGGATTCTTCTTGCCATTCACCCTACAGAAAGTACCTTCACAGTGAGTACCAATGTAACATTCTGTAGGGGTGAGATGGCAGGAAGAATCCGTAACACTGGGGACATACCTAAGCTTCCTTTTAGACCGAGGGTGGGAGTGACTGTTTAGTGGCTTGCCCAACAGTTAGGGCTGTACCACTTAGTGCAGCACCCTTCTCCCAAAGGTGGCCTCCGCCGACCTGAACTTGTCCACTTTATAGTGCCTGACGAACGTGGAGGGGGTGCTCCAAGTTGCGACTCTACAGATTTCCTCCAGTGAGGCGTTAGTAGAGAAAACTGCCGTAGTTGCCGCTGAGCGCGTGGAATGGGCCAGTACGCCCGATGGGCGTGGTCTGTTGGCTGCGTCGTATGCTGCGAATATGCAGGCCTTGATCCATGTGGCAATGGTTTGTCTTGACACCTTCTTCCCCATCGTCGTTGGGATGAAGGCCACAAAGAGAGTCGCACTTCCGAAAAGGAGCTGTTCTCTTAATGTAGATCTTTAATGCCCTCCTTACATCTAGTTTGTGCCATAACTTCTCCGTGGGATGCGATGGGTTAGGGCAGAAGGATGGCAGTGTAATTTGTTGAGCTACATGGAAACTGGAAAGCACCTTAGGCTGAAAGGATGGGTCAGTGCGTAGCGAAACGTAGCCTTCCCCGAATGAGCAGAGGTGTTCCCTCACCGATAAAGCAGTTAGCTCTGATACCCTTCTGGCGGATGTGATGGCCACCAAGAAGGCCACTTTGAGGGTCAGGATGCGTAAGGATACTTTCTTTAGGGGCTCGAACGGATGGCGTGCGAGTTGCCGCAGTACGAGCGAGAGGTTCTAGGATGGGAACCTGTGGTGCACCGGGGGCGACAACAGCGTCGCCCCCCTCAGGAAACGTCTCACGTGTGGGTGTGCTGTTAACCTACCGCCTTGTGGTCCCTGCAGGAGGGCCGCCAAAGCTGCCACTTGCCTCTTGAAGGTATTCGGTCTGAGACCTTTGTCCAGGCCAGCCTGCAGGAAGGTCAGCACATGCTGTGTGGATGCCTCTGTTGGTGCTATATTATGGGAGAGGCACCACTGCGAGAAGACCTTCCAGGTTGCTTGATAGATCCTTCTGGTTGACTGGCGCCGAGATGCTAGGAGGGTGGCAATCACCTTGTCATCGTAGCCGCACTCCTTCAGCGCCTGCCGCTCAATCTCCATGCTGTCAGTTGGAGCCAAGCTATGTCGGGGTGAGTGATTGGACCCTGATGGAGTAGGTCCTCCTTGGGTGGTAACCTCATTGGGGGCTGTACGGCCATGTCCTTGAGGTCCGAGAACCAGGGGCGGCGTGGCCAATACGGTGCTATCAGGATCACCTGTGCCTGCTCCTGCCGGATCTTCCTGCAAACCTTGCCTATTAGCGGGAAGGGGGGGAAGAGGTACAGTAGGCCTGGCGGCCATGGCGAGCTGAGGGCATTCGATGCTTCGGCCCCCGGGAGTGGGAATCTTGAGAAGAACCTTCTTAGCTTGGCATTCTGTGGAGTTGCGAACAGGTCCACCTGCGGAACTCCAAATCTCGCTTGTATTAAGTCGAATGTTATCTGGTTCAGCTCCCATTCTCCTGGGAGAACCGTGTGTCTGCTCAGGTAGTCTGCCTGGAGGTTGGAATCCCCTTGTAGGTATTGGGCCGAGATGGATGCTACTGTTGCTTCCGCCCATCTGAAGAGGACTTCCGCCTCCTGATGTAGTGACTTTGATTTGGATCCGCCCTGTTTCGCAATGTAGGAGCGAAGTGTTGTTGTCTGTCCTCAGTAGGACGTGCTGGTCCTTGAGGCGGTGGGAGAAGTGAGCTAGGGCCAGGCGTGCCGCCCTCAGCTCCATCCAGTTTATGCTGTGTTTCCGTTCCTCCTGCGACCAGGTTCCCTGGACCACCTCGTTTTCGCAGTGTGCTCCCCAGCCTCTCAGACTTGCGTCTGAGGTGACTGTCACTTCGTACCTGATGCTGAAATGATATCCCCTGGCCAGGTTGGTTGCTCGCATCCACCACAGGAGGGAGTACCTCACCTGGGGCGGGATGTGTAGGGGAAAATTCTCCCTCCAGGTTATCCGGTCCTGGTGTGGTAGCAGAAAGGATTGCAAGGGTCTGGAGTGAAATCTGGCCCATGGCACTACTTGGATTGTTGAAATCATAAGACCGAACAGTCTCGCCAGGGCTGACAATGTTGGAGTCACGGTGGAGCGTATTGCTAGGGCCTCCCTTCGTATTGCCCGTTGTCGGTCCGTTGACAGTGATACCTGGCAGGATGAGGTGTCCAGCTGTACTCCCAGGTGCAGGATTGACTGCGCTGGGATGAGGATGCTCTTCTTGAAGTTTACTAAGAAGCCGTGACCCTTCAGGCAGGCGATTGTGGTCTGTAAGTCTGTCCTTGCCTTCTCCCTGGATTGAGCTCTCAGCAGGATGTCGTCCAGGTAAGGATACAAGTGGATCCCCTTTGTCCTGAGGAAGGCTATCAATACCACCAGGACCTTGGTGAATACCCTTGGGGCTGTCGAGAGCCCGAATGGTAGTGCCTTGAATTGGAAGTGCTCCTCTCCAAAGGCGAATCTGAGGAACTGCATGCTGTCTGGGTGCATCTTGATGTGTAGATAGGCTTCTGCCAGGTCGAGTGACGCTAGGAAGTCTCCTTCCTGTAGGGCTTCCCTTATCGATGAGAGTGTCTCCATCAGGAAACGCTTGTATGTAACGCACGAGTTTGTGTACTTCAGGTCTAGAACAGATCTGAGTGAACCGTCCTTTTTGGGTACCGTAAAGAAGAACGAATACACCCCTGAGAAACGCTGTGAGGGGGGCACCGGTTCGATGGCTTCTATTTCCAGTAGGTGGTTGATGGCTGCCCTTAAGTCTGCTGCCTTTTTCGGGTTGGAGGGGATTGGCGCTGGTATGAATCTGTTCCTTGGCTTTGAGTTGAACTCCACCTTGTATCCTTGGGCTATTGTCTCTAGGACCCACTTGTCTGTTGTGGAGTTCCGCCATGCGTCTAGGAACCTGGACAGCCTCCCCCCTACTGGAATTTTCCTCGCGTCATGACTGTTGTCGTTGGGGTCCCCTCTGTGAAGAGGAGCCTCCTCTGCAGGTGGAGTTAGGATTGGTGAATGGGGTGTGGCGTATGACGTAGTTAGTTTTTGCCCAGGCAGGTCTGAAGGAGCGAAAGTCTCCCCTTCTGCCACTTCCTCTGGAGCCACGAAAGGAACTGGGGCTGGCAAATGGTTTCCTTCCAGGTTTCCTATCTGGCTTCTTGCTAATGGATGGCATTGCTTGCTTCTTGTCCTTTGTTTCAACTAGGATATCCTTGAGAGCCTCATCTCCGAATAACTTGGTGCCCTTGAAAGCCGCGGTTGCCAGTGCGTTCTTTGTCTGGGCATCTGCATCCCAGTGCCTTACCCATAGTGAGCGCCTGGCCAAAGCTGTGGCCCCTGCCGCCCGGGCTGAGAAGGACAAGAGGTCCTGGGATGCGTCTCCTAAAAAACTAAGCGCCAGCCGGAGCCATCGAAAGGCCTTGTCCAGTGTCTTGGTGTCCAGATTCTCGTCTTCCATCACCTCCTGAAGCCATATGATTGCTGCCCTGGAGATGATAGCTGAGGCCAGAGATGCCCTCATCCCTAGGGCTGAGGCATCGTGAGACCTCCTCAGGGCGCTATCCGCTCTTTTTTCGTCTACTTCCTTGAGGGTCCCCTCCCCCTCCTTGGGCGCTAGCGCATTGGAAACCATGGATACCACCGGCCGGTCGACCACGGGGGTCTTGAGCCTGTCCAAGATCTCTTTTGGGAAGTTGTACAGTCTCTGTGCCGTGGATGTGGCCCTTCTGCCCATCGCGGGCTTGTCCCATTCCTCTACCACCAGGTTCCAGAAGGCTCCTGGGAAGGGGAATAGGCGGCCCTTTGGTTTTGTGGATGGCATGAGCGCTGCCACCTTCTTGCTCTTGGGGGGCTGGGAGTCCCCGTTCGGGTCTCGTTGGGCCGAAGGGGGTGGTATCTCCAAGGCCTCTAAGGCCCTGCTTAGTAGGTAAGCTAATTTTTCGCATTGAAAAATCCTGTCCATGGATTCTGGCTCTGAAGCCTCTGAGTCAGAGAGTTCCCCGGGCTCCTTGTCATGGTGGAGGGCCCCATCTATGTCCCCACTGGGGTCCCCCCTAATTGCCCCTGCTACCAGGGCCAGGGCTTCCCCATCTGAGGCTTCCCCAGACTCCTCTGAGGAGTGCCTAGGCGGGGGGGGGGCTTTCGTTTCCTAGAGGGTGGCTTGGCATGGGAACGTTGTTCCTGGGATCCCCTGTTCCCTTTGTTTTTCCCCTTCTCCTTGCCTGTGCCTTTCCCTTTGGGGATCGTGGCCTTGCTGGGCACAGTTTTCCCCTTGGAGACTGTCCCCTTTGTGGGCTTCCTTTTTGATTTTGAAGCCATAGGGATGGCCTTACAATGAGGAAGGGGGGGTAGGAGAGCGTCTGTTAGCATTTTAAGGGCTGTACTGATGGCTTCTCTCCTGACGAGAGAGCCATCCTCCTCCTCTGCAAACTCAGAGGCCTCCCCCAAATCCTCTATGTCCCCTTCCGATTCGGATTCCTCTTCCCCGCTCCCCTCCGGGGTTGTTGTTGCCTCCCCCTTGCTGGTGGGGGACCCTTGTGCCAAGGAAAGGCCCGCGGCTGACCCTGCTTCCTCCGAACCGCCGTTGAGGGGGTTCTGGGAAGCCTCCTCCTCTTCCAGGCACAGCTGCTCTGCCGCTGTGGAGGGCTCCGAACTCATGACGATGTCCCCGGTTGGCTGGAAGGCTCCGGTGCTGGAGGTGGGGGGGGGGGTGGGGAGAGCAGAGAGCCGATTCGGAGTCTGGGAGGGGGGGTTGAAAAAACCAGTCGAAGAGGGTAAGGGTTTTTTTTTTAAAATCAGAAATAATTATAAAGAGATAGAAAGGTGGATGGGGAGGAAGAAAGGCAGGATTGGGGGGGGTAGAGATAAAGGAAAAATCCGAGCACGTGGAGGAGCTTGTCCCTGATCTTCACCGGGTGAAGTAGGAAGTTGAACTGGCCGCGTGGAGGAGAACAAAGAGCTTAAAGATTCAAAGAGCTAGCTCAACTTCCTACTTTTCCGGGCGGTCCTAAGTTCCCAAGTGTTACGGATTCTTCCTGCCATCTCACCCCTACAGAATGGACTACCAGACTTCTTCAGAGCTGTGTAACATTTTTATTTGTTTTCTGTCTTTTTTTTTTATTCTTCAAGTGATCAATTTCATTTCTCACATTATTTTCCTAATGTTTCCTTTGTTCTCTGTACTTTGTTCCCTGGTCACTGGCTACAGTAGTGGAAGCACCAGCTCATGAAGGTACTCTGTGCCTTGTGTCTTAGATTGGATTATCAACGTATTCTCAACAGAATTTCTTTTCTTTTCATCTCCTTTTTCATAAGTCTCCAACACTCAAAGTTATGGCTTCTTGGGAAGAGTAGATGTCGATGCTTCTGCTATTAAAATCTGGTCAAGCAGACCTTGAACAGATCCTTTTTGGACTACAAGTCCCAGAACCCCTCAGCCAGCATAGCCACTAGCAGATTTTAATTAACTGAAAATTATTTTTAAAGAAATAATACTGGTTTACATACTCTTGAGGTCCCTTAGAATGCACACCAAGGTCCTGTCTATACAAGGGGAAAATAATATGTACAGACACGAACAGGCAGGTGTTCACAAGAATGTGAACTGCCTACATGGTTTAAAAGCCCCCCTAAACTCCACATGACCCCTTAGTCCAGCTGGTGAGTGGTTTACTTGCAAATGCTGTTAAGGAAAATGCAACATGGGACATACAGTGAAAGAAATAAAATATGTATGTGAAAGTCACAATGACTAAGCAAGAGCAATTATGAAGCTACACAGGTGAAACTGCTAATGTAATCTAGAAGTCCTGAGAGCCAAGGACAGAGGTACTGAATGCAGAATGGAAACACCTGAGAATCATTAAGTGTACAAGGTGAAATGTTGAAATACATGGGTTGGTCTTAAGCATGGGTGGAACTACGTGGACCAATCAGAATGGAAGTACACACCCACTGGGTGGAAACTAACTAGTGGGTGGTGATAAACAATGGCTCTAAAATTGCAATGTTTGCCAATGTATTGTGGAGTAGAGGTGGAGTAGTTTGGAGATATTGTAAAGTAGTGTGTAGAGATTGTGATTTGTTGACCATACAGTATATTTATATAGAAGAATAAAGTAGGTTTTATATAAGACTACTGAGTTGCCTGAGTGAATCCTGAAGACGTTTTGGAGACACCTGGAGAAGAGTGAGAAGGCTTGGAGAGTTTGTCAGGATCTTCAGCCTATTCTCTGAAACTCTGCTGCTTTGGAGGAAAGCATTAACCACTGATCTAAGCTGGTTGGCTCTGCTGCATAATAAGGTGGTGAGTTTGAGCCAGAGGTGAAGAGCTACAACTCCCATCATCCCTGACAAGGGTTATGGGCCCAGTTACTAGAGCACCCAGCATCCACAGAAGCTGAAAGTTCCAGAGAGTGGGAGAAAGCTTTGTGGACGATAGATCAGAGCAAGCTGTTTGTGCTGCAATGATAAGCTTCAGAAGTAAATCATTTTGTGTTTTGCTTAAGCCCAGACGGGTTGGCTGTGCATACTCAGAAGGACTGTGTCAAATTGAGTCACTGCACAAATCAAGATGGACATTCTAAAGTTTAGTAAATTAAATAGAAACAACTACTCTACCTGGAAGATTTATGCCCAATCGCTACTAGTAAAGGAAGGTCTGTGGTCAACAGTTGAAACAGGGCTGGCAGCCGATGCTGATGCAGCCACTCAAGAGAGAGATAGTAAAGCAAAAGCCTGTCTTTATCTCATGCTTGAAGAAGACTTAATTAATGACGTCAGAGATAAAACGTCTGCCAAGGATGTGTGGGATACCTTGCAGAGATTACACACTCCTTCAACTGCTTTTGCAAAAATGCTATGGTCTAAAAGAATATACAGGCAAAAGATGGCTAAAGGGCAGTGTGTGATAGAACATTTAAAAATAATGCAAGATTTGTTTGTGCAAGCTGAACTGAGGGGAGTGCAAATTAGCAAAGAGCAGCAATGCTACATTTTAGCAGAATCGCTAGACTCTTCGTGGGACAACATAACGAACAGCTTGCAGAACTTGCCAGAAGCTGAGCTTAACAGAGACTTAATTGTGGCCAGAATACTGGAAGAGAACCAGAGAAGAATGTCTGAGCAGGGTGACTCAGCAAGCTTAAAGACTGTGCCAAAACAACAAACAACTCCTGACTGGCGAATGCAGGAGGAAGCAGCCTCTACAAGGGAGCAACGGAGGTGCTTTTATTGTAAAAAGATTGGTCATCTGCAGAGACATTGTAAACATTTTGCAGCTGAGAAACGTAAGCAAGCAGAGAGCAGATGGCAGCCGCGGCAGTATCAAAAACAGTCCAGACCTCCATTTTTGAGGGATAGTGGTAAAAAAAGGGGTTTGCAACCATGATTAAGGAAAAACAAAATGCAAATTCTAAATGGCTAGTTGATTCAGGAGCCTCATCTTTGATGTGTAATGATATAAATTTAATAAGCAATAGAAAATCAGCTAATGTAAATGCTGTAGTTTTGGCTGACGGGAAAGAGCTAAGTACTGTAAATCAAATGGGTACTGTGTACATTTCAGGGCTAAAAGAGAATTTTAATGATGTCTTACATGTAAAGGAGTTAGAAAATAATTTGTTATCAGTAAGCAGATTAACAGAAAGAGACTACACAGTCATCTTTGAAAAGAACATGTGTAAGATAAAACTGAATGGGGAATTGCGTGGCATAGGTTTGAAAAAGGACAAACTTTATTATTTGGAGGACAATATTGATAGCTACAGGGTTGAAGAGGCTAATAACATAGAAAATATTCCAATCCACAAAGACTGCATACACGAGCTTCACAGAAAATTCGGCCATGCGAGCTTCAAATGTTTAAAGAATTTAATCAGAATGTGTCCAGATTTAAAAGTTACTGAATGCAAAAACCACTTAGATTGTACAGTGTGTCAACAGGTAAAGGTCAGAGCTTTTCCAGTAGCTAAGAAAACAAAAAGAATGGCTCAAAGACCATTTCAGTATGTACATGCAGATGTCGCCCAAGGTAATTGCTTGTCATTAGGGGGAAGCAAGTATTTCCTAGTCATTGTTGATAGGTATACAAGGTTTGCATTTGTGAGAATAATGAAAAACAAATCTGACGCTGGGCAAAGTTTAAAAGCATGGGTAAGAATGGTGGAAAGACAATTTGATAGCAGAGTAGGCACCATCATTACTGATAGAGGAGGAGAATTTTTAAATAATCAATTGTTTAACTGGTTTCAAAAGGTGGGAATAAGGCATGAAACTACAAACCCTGCTTGTCCTAGTGAGGATGGATTAGCAGAGAAAAAAATACAAGATATAAAAAGAATTACTGCTTGTATGATGGCAGATGCAGGGGTGAAAGATAGTTTTTGGGCAGAAGCAACTTTGACTGCAATACATATCAGTAACAGATTGTATCATTCAGAAATTGAAGACATTCCCTACAGGGTATTGTATGGGAGAATGCCAAATTACAAGTACTTAAGGGGTTTTGGACAATTTGCTCATGTTTACACACCTGCTTGTTTCAGGAGGAAAGGAGAACCCAAAAGCAAAAGGCTTAGGTTTTTGGGGTATTCTGGAAATAGCTACAAGTTTCATTTGGATGGAAAACAAGTGCAGTATTCTAGGTCTGCAAATTTCGAGAGACATGCTGGTTGGGACAAACTGCATGCCAATAAAGAAGTGTTTTTGAGATTAGGGAGTTCAAATGAGCCAGAAGCACAAACTGAACCAACCTCAGGAAACGGAGGGGTTTCAGTTAAGCAGGAAGCATCACCTACAGCAGTAGTAGTTCCTCCGATGATGAGATAGCATCTAGGCCTACTACTACTCGAATGACTGAAGACAAGAGATTTGGCCATAGAACTACAACTCCTAGTAGAGAAAGTGAGGATGAAGGAGACAGATCAGCAGATTTTATTCCCAGGCGTAGTCATAGAGTTAGAAAGCCTCCAGATAGGTTTGTTGTGACAAAGGCAAGAGCTTGTTTAGCAGTAGAAGAGCCTGAAAGTTTTGAAGAATTGGAAAGTTATTCTAGTGAAGAACAGGAAAGATGGTTTGATGCAATGGATAATGAGTTTGGTTGCCTGGTAAATAAAGATGTTTTTGAAATTGTTGACAGACCCAAAGACAAGAAAGTAATTGGTTGTAAATGGGTATACAAAAGGAAAGAAATGCCAGATGGAAGTATCAAATATAAAGCTAGGTTAGTGGCTAAGGGTTTTGCACAACAGCAGTATGAGAACTATGATAAGACATATTCTCCAACTGCAAAGCCAGAAAGTCTGAGAATGGTTCTAGCTGTAGCAGTAAAAAGGAATTTAGTTGTAGAACATTTTGATTTTGAGACAGCTTACTTGAATGCGGTTTTGGATGAAGAAATTTTTATGGAACAGCCACAAGGTTTCGAAGAAAATGGTAGTCAGAGAGTATATAAATTAAAGAAAGCGTTGTATGGTTTAAAACAAAGTGCCAGAGCGTGGAATCTGTGCATCAATGATGAGCTAGTTAAGCTAGGTTACAAGAGGAGCATTGCAGATGCTTGTGTTTATACAAAAAGAGACATAGTATTAGTGATTTATGTAGATGATTTGTGAGTAGCAGCAAAGTCAAAACAGGAAATTGAGTCAGTAAAAAGAGAATTGTCTGAGAAGTTTGTTTTGAAGGACTTAGGTGTATTAAAGTCTTATTTAGGTATTTGCGTTGAATGGACAGAAGAAGGACATTGTTTATTAAGTCAGAGAAATAAAATTGAAAGACTGATTGAAAAGTGTGGATTACAGAATGCAAAAATAGTAAGAGCTCCAATGACAACTGGTTTTGTGTCTGAGGAAACAACTAGAGCGTTTGAGGACAAGATTCTCTTCAGAAGTATAATAGGATCTTTACAATTCATATCTTGCCACACCAGACCAGACATTTCTTATGCTGTAAATGTATTGTCTAGAAGGGTTAATGATCCAAAAATTGAAGACTGGACAGCGGTAAAACATTTATTGAGATATTTGAAAGGAACCTTAGATAGGAAATTGATTATAAGAAGCAGTAGTTCAGATCTAGATTGTTATGTAGACAGTTCATTTGCATCAGAATTAGGAGACAAGAAGTCAGTTACAGGAATGATAATTAAATATAGTGAAAGTCCAATAGTTTGGAGAAGTAGAAAACAAACTAATGTAACGTTAAGCACAACGGAAGCAGAATTCGCTGCTTTGAATGAGATAGTAAATGAGGTACAGTGGATTAAGCAATTGCTAAATGATTTAAATGAAAGTTACAAGATACCAGTGGAAATTCTGGAAGATTCACAGTCATGCATAGCGATGGCTGAAACTGAAAGTTTGAAGAACAGAACAAAATATGTTGGTGTAAGATATCAAAATGTGCGAGACATGGCTCAGAAGGGTGAAATAGAATTGAGATATATAGAAACACAACACAACATAGCAGATTTTTTCACAAAAGCATTGACAGTAGAAAAACATGAAAGGCTGACACAAATGGTTGGAATGACATTGTAAGACACATATAATATTTTATTTCGGAGGGGACTGTTAAGGAAAATGCAACATGGGACATACAGTGATAGAAATAAAATATGTATGTGAAAGTCACAATGACTAAGCAAGAGCAATTATGAAGCTACACAGGTGAAACTGCTAATGTAATCTAGAAGTCCTGAGAGCCAAGGACAGAGGTACTGAATGCAGAATGGAAACACCTGAGAATCATTAAGTGTACAAGGTGAAATGTTGAAATACATGGGTTGGTCTTAAGCATGGGTGGAACTACGTGGACCAATCAGAATGGAAGTACACACCCACTGGGTGGAAACTAACTAGTGGGTGGTGATAAACAATGGCTATAAAATTGCAATGTTTGCCAATGTATTGTGGAGTAGAGGTGGAGTAGTTTGGAGATATTGTAAAGTAGTGTGTAGAGATTGTGATTTGTTGACCATATAGTATATTTATATAGAAGAATAAAGTAGGTTTTATATAAGACTACTGAGTTGCCTGAGTGAATCCTGGAGACGTTTTGGAGACACCTGGAGAAGAGTGAGAAGGCTTGGAGAGTTTGTCAGGATCTTCAGCCTATTCTCTGAAACTCTGCTGCTTTGGAGGAAAGCATTAACCACTGATCTAAGCTGGTCGGCTCTGCTGCATAATAAGGTGGTGAGTTTGAGCCAGAGGTGAAGAGCTACAACTCCCATCATCCCTGACAAATGCCACTTCTGCCAGCTGGGGATTCTGAGGGGGTGTCCCCCGCAGAGGAACTTTTCCAGGGGGACTCCTACCTGCATGCAATGGGGCTCCCAGTATGAAGGCACTGCTCCTGAGCCACTTCTTGGTGTTGCTGCCTTGGGTGCTTCTGGTGGTTCTCGTGCTGGACACAGATGGCAGGGGAAGCAGCAGCAACCGGACCCCCCCCCCGCTTCCCTCTAGCAGCCACTACAAGTTCCAGCACTAGGAGAGGGGTGTTCTCGCCCCCTAAGGCATGGGGGGGGGGAGAGAGAGAGAGACGTACGTGCATGTGGGGGGGGGGGAGAGAGGTATGGGTGACTGAATTCTGTATAACCCCAAGCCAGCTTGTGGCCGCAAGTGATTTACTCCTGATATTAAATCTGCCACTGCCATTTTTTAAAAAAATGTTTCCTGGGGTGTGCACAGTTGTTTCTACCTATTTCCACAAAAATAAATAAATAAGAAGAAAAATAGCTGTTTGATGGACTTACTGGACCCTTGCTTAGCCAGAAATCCAACATGGCGGCTGCTGCCAATTCCCCTCTTTCCTAGCCCTGCCCCCTGTGCTCATCCAGCCAATCAGATTCCCCTCCCTATACGTGTCTGTGCAAACATGAGTGGTCAAACGATCACTCACTTGCACGTCGTACAGATTTTTTTAAAAAATCCATACGAAGCCCAGGACTCCCCACAAACGGTCTTTAGGCTGAGTTTTGCCACCCCACCCTCTGAATGACAAGTATTTGTGCGAACGGCCAGATGAATGGATTGCCAATCTTTCGCACACATACTGTTCATATTTTTTTTTGCCATGTAGACAGGCCCCAAGTTTAAGACATGCATTTTTATGGTTTTGGAGTAGAGATAGATACATATATACTCTTTATTTGTTAAAATCTTTTAAACTTTTGTATATTTTGAATAATTCTGAACAAGGCATCTTGAGGCTGAGCTGCCTCATGTTGGCTGACTTCTCTGACCAAGAGTTGTAAAGCACTAAAACTTCTTGGAGGAAGGTGGAGGGAAGTGTCCTCTACATGCAAGTAGAAAGTAAAAGACTACACAGATCAATGAGACACGGAGCTGAATCAAAAAGGTAAGCATGCAACTCCAGAGTTTCCCTCTGTCCCCAACTACCCTAAACAAGCACTGATGCTTCTTCACTTCAACATCCCTTTCCTAACGATTCCTTTTCCACATCCACCTTCCATATACCTTCCTCATGTCCTCTGCTCACTTCCTCTGTGTCTGCCTCACCCTTGTCTCTTCCCACAAACTTTTAACCACTCTTTGCACTCTTCTCTCCCATGCGGTTCATTCCATTTCTTCCTGTCAACTCCTCTTCCAATTGCCTGCTCATCCTTCTCTTTCAACTCCCTGCTGTCTCCCATCACTATTTCAGCATGGTGCCATCTTGCATTGAAGCTCTGGACACAAAGGCCAGTTGAGCACCTACTGTTTCCCTGCACACAGGCATCGCTTGGTGGGTGTCCCTTTGGGCCAGGTAAGTCTGGATATGTGGGGAGGCCGGTGGCAGGCATCCTGCAACCTCCCTCAATTCATTTCCTTTGAAGTCTTGATATTGTTTGATCAGACTTTGCAGTATATCCTTTGACTGGTTTTGCTACATATCTCCTTACTATTAATGCCACTTCATTTCTTCTTAGATTTTGATTTCCTGAGTAAAATACTGTGTAGTTACCTGATTTAAAATGGCCTATTCCTGTCCCCTTTAGCTTGCTCACCCCCACTATTTCAACGTTTATACACTCCATTCCATGTTTCACAATGTCTAGCTTCCCATAATTCATGCTTCTCACATTCCATGTTCTTATGTGTTGTGTGGCTTCAGACTCATACTTGTCATCTGATCTTTCCCAGTAACTACAGGGAAGTACCTTCCGATGTGTGAGTCTCATTTTCTAGCACTATCTTTGTTTTATTTTGTACTTATCACAGGGTTCTCATTGTAGAAGGCATTCAAAAGGGGGTTACAGGTACCTCCTTTTTGCACAGTACTAAGAAGCGTTAGTTTTGGTGCTACTATCTTGTAGAGATCTTCCACCAGTGTCACCCCTCACTACTGCTGCTGCCCTGTAGCTGCTTGGCACATGTAGTCTAGTTTCTCAGCAAAAGCATCTCTGATGTGGAAGATGCTACCACCAGCAGCACTACCAGCAGCATAGCCTCTTGGATTTACCAATTGGTGGGGTATGATGTAATGACACTTCATTAAACAGATGCCTATAGCACAACACTACTAATTTTTCAGCCAAGTGCATGCCTGCTGGACTCAAAGGGATTCAGATCAAAAGGAAAATGAGGGAAACCTTATGTATGTAGTTGCTTAACAATTATGCACACATTTCTTAACAAGTCCTCCAAATATCCAAATATCCAAATAATTTCAATTCAATTGTGTTATTTGATGCCAGCCCCCTGTGGGCAACTCACACAATTTTAAATTCAGTGATGAGTATAATTAGAGGTTCAAAATGTTTCATGGTAGAAATGTCAATCAAAATAGAGGCATACCTCAGTTAGAAAATCCTTTGACAGAGAAGATCCTTTTTACAAAGTCTTTTTATGGGAGCCCAAACCAGCTCCCCTTTTCTTGTCTTCTGTCTAACTGGATTTTGATTTATTTTCCAGCACTGGCATTGGGAGGGTGGTAAAGGAGGGCTGGAGAAAGACAGATTTTCAGTGTTGGGCTGCAGCAGTGTCACCGTGTCTGCAGTACACAATGCAATAAAGCTTGACCTGGGAAAGAATGGAATTATACTTAAGATGATACTTTAGCTGTGTGAAAATACAACAGGCAAGGTGAATAGCTCCCTCCAGAATCAGTCACTGAGCATGTATGAAGAGCAAAACAGAAAGGAAAGGGGAAAGCAGATCAGCCTGCCCCACTACCTTGGCAGGTAGAAAAAGCATTGATCTCTACATTTTATCTCCAAAACAGAAATGATAAGAAAAGTAGAGGCTGTTGAATGGAAGAAATAAATCATCCCAGGAAGCATTTTGGAAGGGGTTCAAAATATTGGTTTCAAAAAAATCATCCCAGGATGCATTTTGGAAGAGGTTCAAAGGTTCAAAATATTGTTGTTTACTTTGCAAGGCTTATCTGACCTTGTTGTTTCATTTCACATATATACAATGTTAGTTTTGAATAAAAAGTTTGCTAAAACATGTTGAACTTCTTTTTTCTAGTGTAAGAATCTATCCCTATTCTTTCCGTGTTATTTCTACCTCTGGGACCAAAGTGTCTGCTAAAAAAACAAAGCTTAGGAATACATCTACTTTGTTAACTGAGGTAACAACTCCAAGCTTTTGAGCATGTTGTTAGCATGCCCTACTACCCCTCCCTGCGAGATTCCATAACTGGACGTATGAGACACTTTTTGGGGTCACAGTTGTAAGGTTAGGCAGACTAGAGGGCAATCAGAGGTCACAATGACCTGAGATGTGTCTAGAAATATAATGGTGGGAAAGCCCAAGTTAGGATTATGTGGAAAGCCCCAGTAGTAATGGGTTTATGCTAACAACCCAATTGTTAAGGGGTATATGCTAATCCTTTCTCCCAGCCCTGGGCATTTCAGGCAATAATTCAACCATGCAAAAAATGACCATTCCTCAATCCATACCCTACATAAATCCCCCCTCACAGCCCTCTTCCTGTCCAACCTTATGAGGTTCTTTCAAGCCCATCAATGTTTTAACACTCCGGAACTAAAGCAATCAGTTAAGTTTTGGTCTCTTTTGTCTATCCCGTCGGAAACCCATCCAAGCTTTGTTATTACTAACTCAATTCTTCAAGGCATGGAATAGAGTATAATAATAATAATAATTTTTACCCCACCCCTCTGTTAAAAACAATTGGGGCTGTGTACAACAATTAAAATACAACAATACTGAGTAAAATCCCTAAGCACCACCCACCCCACTCTCCCACATAAAAAAATATTAAATTAGTATCAAATTAAAATCCACCTAAACTAAAATCACATAAATAAACAAATACAAAAATCAACAGCCAGCAAAACTAAAAGAAGCCAGGAGATGCAGTTCCTGAGGCCGGGATCTAATCAGGAAAGGCCTGCCGAAAGAGATTCGTCTTTAGTGTTTTTTTTAAAGTTACTCAGGCTCATCATCTGACAGATCTCATTCGGCAGGCCGAACCTGCTTCTTCGGCAGGTATAAATATTAGACCTCCAACAATAGCAAGGTGTGCCACGGCATACAGACCCAGACACTCTCTTTCTCAGTGCCTCATGGATCAGAACCTTCTATGCCCCCCTCAGATGCCTGAGTATCTTCGCTACATGGAGTTCTCTTCTCTTCAAGACCAGTAAATATCACCCTATTTTCCTGGATCCCCCCCCTCACATTTCTGCCTTACACTGCTATAGCCTTGTATGGTTCTTAAGAACGTATATTGTGCATGTTAGTTTACTTTCTGTATTATTTCAATAAAATACTTTGTTTTACTTTAACCAGAGCCTCCTCTACAGTTAGCACTGGTATACATAGGTGAAAAGATCCCTGAAGTTACCCTCCTCTTGCAGACCTCCTACCTGAGCTAATAATTCCCCCAGCTATTAAAGGAGGTTTTGGCATCATGGGTGGGACTCTAATGCACCCCCCACCTGTTAGGATTAACAATGTGACTTTCTGAATTTAAAAAATGGATGCTCCACACATTTGTATCACACTAGCACTTTTTTTCCCCTTAGGGCCAATGTGACTACTTTTCATTTTGGGTATTTTAGATACTTTTAGAGTTTGCCACATAATCTTTTCAGAAATTCAAAACTAAACTGTTGGTGGTGTTAAGTTTTTCACTGGAAATGATGGCAATGGTAGAAGAAATTTTTGTATAAAGGGAAAAAATTACTTTACAAGGTACCAAAGGAAGATATTTATGTGCTGAGTTCATCATTTTCAGGAGAAAAATTATTGAGCAAGCCCTAAATACTTCTGTTTTAATATTACTTAAGCATACTACATGTCTTACTATTCAGAAATTTTATCTTATATCTTGATTTATGTGAAATGTAATTACAGTTCCCACTCCACATTCGCGACTTTCACATTCGCGGTTTTGATCATTCACGGAAAGCTGCCTCCCCCCCCTCCGCTGCTCAACACCCCACTCCTTTCCCAAGGCAGCGAAGGTGGGGTGGGAAGCAGCTGGCGCGCTCGCGCTACACCCCACTCCCTTCCCAAGGCAGTGAGGGGCTTCTCAGGAGGCTCCTCGCTGCCTTGGGAAGGTGGGGTGGGAAGCAGCTGGCGCGCTCGTGCTACACCCCACTCCCTTCCCAAGGCAGTGAGGGGCTTCTTAGGAAGCTCCTTGCTGCCTTGGGAAGGGGGGATGCGAAGAAGCTGGTGCGCTTGCGCTACACCCCACTCCCTTCCCAAGGCAGTGAGGGGCTTCTCAGGAGACTCCTCGCTGCCTTGGGAAGGGCGGGGTGGGAAGCAGCTGGCATGCTCATGCTACACTGCACTCCCTTCCCAAGGCAGCAAGGGGCTTCTCAGGAAGCTCCTCGCTGCCTTGGGAAAGGGGGTTGTAATCAGCTGGCGTGCTCACGCTACACCCCACTCCCTTCCCAAGGCAGCGAGGGGTTTCTCAGGAAGCTCCTCACTGCCTTGGGAAGGGGGGTGAGAAGCAGCTGGCGTGCTCGCGCTACACCCCACTCCCTTCCCAAGGCAGCGAGGGGCTTCTCAGGAAGCTTGTCACTGCCTTGGGAAGGGACTGGGGTGGAAAACTGCTCGCCGACAGGCTCATTTCTTATTTGCAGTTTTTTCACATTCGCGGGGGTTGTCTGCCCCTAACCCCCGTGAATGTGAAGGGATGACTGTACTACGGATTAATACAATAGCTCCAAAGAAATTAAAGAAAATGTACCTTTTGGACCAATGTGTTACTTCTCCTATAATGGCTGTACCAGCTAGAGGATTAGCAATAGCAATAGCATTGATATTTATATACCGCTTATCAGTGCCAAAGCACTCCCTAAGCAGTTTACATTGTATTTTAGCTAATTGCCCCCAGCAAGCTGGGTACTCATTTTATTGACCTATGGAAGGATGGAAGGCTGAGTCAACCTTGGAGCCCTCTGGGAATCAAACTCATAACACTGTAGCTTGCAGTACTGGCATTTAACCACAGGACCACCAGGGTTCCCAGGGGATTACAATCCAATTCAGGTGGAGGGCAACAGGTTGTATAAGATTGTACCATCTATGACCTGGACCTAGAAAGCCATACAAAGTTTTTGTGTTGCTCAAAAAGCCACCTCTTCTCTTCCTTTGTAACTATTACAGAACCCACAGAAGTGTTGGTTGTGATGTGATAGCTAATACTGGGCTAATAAAAGTAGACTGGCACTGGTCCATGAGGTCTTGGCTGCCAGTTTGCAGTGTGTTTCCATGAAAGAAAGGAACTACTGTAGCCAATGGGGACAAATAATGGTGCCAGCCTCTGGCAGACTGGGAGAAAACCCAGGTGGCCACCCACATCACACAGCTTAAGAAGATCTGAGCTAATAGGCTAGATTAATAAGAAGAGTCAGGGCTAAAAAAATAGCTGCCATACAAAGGCAACCCAAGAGTTGAATTCTAGAAAAAATAACACATTTGTAGTCCTTCCCACACTCCCCCACATGCACACTAGAGTTCCTTTGCACAACACAGGTGGTTCCTACAGCTCGTCCTCTCTGAGCCACTGATGTTTTGATGACAAACGTAGCATAAGTATTCCATTCTATCTCATTCCCATCTTCCAAATGTTGGTTCTCCTGGTGTTTTGGACTTCATTTCCCAGAAGCCCTAGCCACCTTGGCCAACAGTTAGGAATTCTGGGAGATGAAGTCCAAGACATCTGGAGGACCAAAGTTTAGGAATCACTGATCTAATTTAACATCTTCATTAAGTAAGGGTTCTTTAAATTCTCACTTAACATTCTCAAAACTTTTACAAGCCAGTTCACATTTGTGAAGAAGGTCAATCTTCCTTTGAGATTCCCAGCAAGAAGGAGATGAGCTGGCATAGATAAATCCCTAATCTTCCAACATTTCTGCTCTCCTCCATTCCCATCCCCTCAATTTAAGATCTTCATCAGCTATTAGAAGGGTTGAATTTTGGTTTCCCCATAAGTAAAAATCAATTACATTAGTAAGGTCTTATAATGTGCATCATAAATTACCAAAATGAAGCACTAAAAAAAGAACCATACAATAGGAAATACAGACTGAATATCAGTAATTACAAAATCATACATATATTGTGTTTTTTATATACAGTACATACAACTATGTTTGTAAACTTGTACTGATTTGGTAATATTTTTGATAAGAAGTGTGTGGGTGTGTGTATGCATTTGTAAAAATAAGTAATAAACTGGTGATCAAAGGGAAAGAAAGAGGAGGCTTACTGGCTGTATTAGGTATACAAGAAGCTTGTTACTACCCTAAATGAGAGTGACTAACAGCCTACAACCAGGAAGATACCTTGCTTATGTCATTCTAAATTTCTTACCTAAAAAAACAGATACATCCTACACCAAAGATCTCTTCAGATTAAAAAAAACAACTATGCAAATAATGGGGTATGCTTTTCCTTAAAAAGCCAAACAAAGCTCCAGATAAAATCATTGCTGTTAATTACTCTGAATAATGCTGCACTACAGAACATGGCCTGTACTCTCTGGCTTTTCTTCGCAAATGAAGATTCAGGAAGGACTCATCCCGCGTTTTCTGCAGGCGCGCTGATGACTAAAAAGGCCAATCTGAGATAGACAAGTCCGGTTGCAGAAAACACAGCAGGTTTCCTTGGGTGAGGTTTCCTTGGGTGATTCTTTCTGTGTTGTTGTGTCTCTTCAAGACTTGTTCGGCGTGAGTTCTCAAATAAGGCTGCAGCATTGTGGATAGTGTGTCTCCATGCCTCCAGTACTTTCAAAACAACATACTTCCAAGATGAGAATCTGCTGGTGCAGCATTTGCCAGACAATGCTGAATTGATGGCTCTTAACACTGTACAAGCATAAAAAGATAAGGGCTAATCTTGAGACAATCAGAGACTAATGCAAGGATAAACATACATGACTGATTTTTTTTAAAAAAAATCTCAACATGGTCAATGCATTTTAGAATCTCACTTCCAAAGTTAAATCCTCCCATTTCAATCACCTTGAAAATACTTCTAAAATAGGCAGCTTTGTCCTCTGTATAGGTACAAGTTGAGTCTTCTTTATCCAAAATGCTGGAGACCAGAGGTATTTTAGATTTTGGAGTATTTCAGATTTTGGAATATTTGCATATACATGAGATGGGACCCAAGTCTAAACATGAAATTCATTCATGTTTCATATACACCTTATACATGTGGCCTGAAGGTAATGTCATACACAATATTTTTAATAATTTGTGCATGAAACAAAACTTGTGTACACTGAATCACTAGAATGAAGCTGCCGGACTCACCCTGACATGGCGCCGAGGGTTGTACGGCCGCCACCATGCTGGTCCGTGTTCTTCCCGGCTGGCTTTGCTGGCCGGGTAGAGGACGGAGCAGTAGCCAATCAGGGTGAAGCTGACTTCACCCTGATTGGCCAGAGGAGTTCAGTTCCTAGCCAATCAGATGTGGCCCTCAACATCAAACCTGATTGGCTAGGAGAATTGCAGGCCCCTGCCTTGTGGCAGGCTTCACTCTGGTCCGGTGGTCAGCTATAAATTCCCGTCCGCCTCACCGGAGGAAGCAGTGGCTCTCAAGGAGCCAACCTACCCACCCACCTATGGTCATGTATTTCAAAGGTACATTCACATGTATGCATATTTATTCATTGTCACAACTTTGGGGGTGGTTGGCATGGGTTCCGATCCAAGGTCATCGGTATCGGGGTCTCTGTAAAGTTCATGGTCAAGGTCAGTGAGACCCTAGGGAGGAAGGATGTGGGGGGCACTGGCCAGGAGGGCATGCCAGCTCGGGGTATGCAATCACTAGATTCCCCCCCTTTTCCCTTTGTGGTGGTAGGGGGAGAACGAGGTGATTGGCAGGCATCCAGGGGCCTGCCCAGACTCCTCCCATTCCTGATTGGTACTTGTCAGCAGGCAGGCCGACAATGGGTACATTGACCAGCAGGCAGGCTGGTTGATGTCTGGATCCAAACCCATGAGTATGAGCCAACCAACTGCAGCTGTCATCAATAAAGTTCTGGTCATTATTGCCAATATGCTTTTAAACTTATATGGCATCTGACTTTCATTGTGGAATGGGGGAGAGGGACATGCCCTGCCTAGACACACAAAGCAGAAGTATCACTATCTCAGCCACTCGTGAATAATTTTGGATTTCGGAATTCGGGATAAGGGAGACGCAACCTGTATCTAATCCTCTTTTAAAGTGATCCATGTGTATCATTGTATCTTGTGGCAATGAATCCCACAGGTTAACTATGTACTATATGAAGAAGTGGTTTGTTTTATCTGTCCTGAATCTTCCACCTTTCACTTCATGAATGTCCCCAGATTCTATTATAAGAGTGGGAGGAAAACCTCTTTCTATCGGGCTTTTCCAGATCACATATACTTTTATGCACCTGTATCATACCCCTCCTTCCTCTGTTTTTATAAACTAAAAAGGCTCAAACCTTGTAGTTTTTTCTCACAGAGGAAGCGTTCCAGTCCCCTACTCATTGCAGTTGCCCTTTTGTGAATCTTTTCTACTGCACAATATGTGTAATATGCTAATCTGAATTGTACAAAGTATTCCATGTGTGGTTGCCTGATTGATATCTACAAAGGCATTGTGTTATTGCCAATTTTATTTTTTATTCCTTTCTTGATAGTCCCCTCATAATACTGCCTTTTTCATATGAACAACAACCAAGTTCAGATTCATCAAGTTATCTGCCATGCACTCAAAAAATCTCTTTCTCAGTTAAGTTGCTATCAGGCCCAATCTGCATCAGAGTTTATGTGAAATTAGGGAGAGGAGCTGTTGTCTCAAAGTGCCTCACTTTACACTTGCTTTACAAAGAACTGTGCTTGTCATTTCAATGCCCAATTCCCCAAATTTAGAGAGATCCTTTTGGATCTTTACACAATCCCTTTTTGTTTCAGCTACCATCAACATTTGGGTTTCAAAAGCAAATCACCCTAAATTGAGGTAATTTATGAGCAGGTTGGTCCCATGACAAATATTTTACTTTTGAAAGTGAGTTTCAGAAGAGCTCTCCTGCAGCACTTGTATTCTCTCCCATATCCAGAAACAGCAAATAAGCATCAGGTTCCTGCTAATCATTTAAGTAAATAGGGACTATGAAGAGGCAAACTGCAAAATACCTGTCCCTAACTACAGTTGTCCCTCTGTATTCACGGATTAGGTATCCACGGCTTGACAATATTCTTTAAAAAATAATAATCCAAAAAGCAAACCTTGATTTTTGCCATCTTATATAAGGGACACCATTTTGCTATGCCATTTCATATAATGGGACTTGAGTATTCACAGATTTTGGTATCCACAAGGGGCCCTGGAACCAAACCCCAGTGAATAAGAAGGGAAAACTGTACATCAGGATTCAGACAGGTTCTCAAGATTTTGTACAAGGCTTGAATCAGTTGTTTGAATTTTCTGGAGCATTTTATTTTCCAATGTATCATTTTGGGATGCACCTGTCTTCCCAAGTCTATGTCTTCAGAGATGTCCACACTGAAAAACTGCCTGATTTTGGTGGATTGGAGCTGAAGCCAGCTGAATTAAAAGAAATAAAACAAAAAAGGCCAAACAAGTCCTTTATATTCAGTGGCCTCCATGTACATTTTATACTTTGGTCTCAGTTAACAAAATGACGGGGGGGGGGATTAATTAGGGCATTTCTGCTTGCTAATCACCATCATTGATCATTTATTTATTTATTATTGCATTTGTATGCCATCTTTCATAATGAGAGAATTGCTCTCTTGTGACAGGAGGATGGAAAGTCATTTTTACTTAAAAATAAAATGTGTAAATTAAAAAAAAATTAGTAACTTTTCCTAAACCTAGATAACAACTACACCAGACGATAGAACAAGCTAATGAAATAACGTACAGAAAATTCAGCTAACAATATGGTACAAGAGATGTAACAGATGGAGATATTTGTCCAGAAGTTCCTCCAGATTACAAATTGTTTTTAAGAAAAATAAAGCCCTGCTGAAAAGAGGACATTGCTTTTTCTGTGATTATCATACTGGGGGTGGGGCGGGAATACAAGAGTTTGGGATGGAAGAAAATGGAAAGGAGACTTCAAGGACAAGTGTTCCTGCCCCCACCACATTCCAAGGATCCCCAAGAGTCTAGCAATTACATTATCTTGGGGGGAGGTATGTTTGCCTTTTATTCTGCACTGCCACTGGGTGATTAAGTCCAAATACTGTTATATGGTAATCAGTTTCATGGTCTTAAAGAGTCCCAGTCCATGATAATGACATTTGTGTTCAATAAGCAATTCCTGCTACATTCCAAGTGAGTGCGAATTAGACATAATTTGGACTGATAATTCACAAATGCCTTAAAACAATAGACAGGAGACTGGACTGGATGGCCCTCGTGGTTTCTTTATGATTCTATGACTATTGCTAGGGTTGTAAAAGAGACCATTTCTCAAGTCCACCTGCCAGTATTCATAGAATCATAGAATCATAGAATTGCAGAGTTGGAAGAGACCACGAGGGCCATCCAGTCCAACCCCCCTGCCACGCAGGAAATCACAATCAAAGCATCCCTGACAGATGGCCATCCAGCCTCTGTTTAAAGACCTCCAAGGAAGGAGACCCCACCACGCTCCAAGGGAGTGTGTTCCACTGCCGAACAGCTCTTACTGTCAAAAAGTTCCTCCTCATGTTGAGGTGGAATCTCTGTTCCTGGAGCTTGCACCCATTGCTCCGTGTTCCAGTCTCTGGAGCAGCAGAAAACAAGCCTGCTCCATCCTCAGCGTGACATCCCTTCAAATACTTAAACAGGGCTATCATATCGCCTCTTAACCGTCTTTTTTCCAGGCTAAACATACCCAGCTCCCTAAGTCTCTCCTCATAAGGCATCGTTTCCAGACCTTTCACCATTTTAGTTGCCCTTCTCTGGACACGCTCCAATTTGTCAATATCCTTTCTGAATTGTGGTGCCCAGAACTGGACACACTATTCTAAGTGAGGTCTGACCAAGGCAGAATAGAGTGGCACTATTACTTCCCTTGATCTAGACACTATACTTCTATTGATGCAGCCCAAAATTGCATTGGCCTTTCTAGCTGCCGCATCACACTGTTGGCTCATGTTCAACTTCTGGTCTACTAGGACTCCTAGATCCCTTTCGCACGTAGTCTCATTCAGCCAGGTCTCTCCCATCCTATATTTATGCATTTCATTTTTCCGCCCTAAATGCAGTACTTTACATTTCTCCGTATTGAATTTCATTTTGTTAGCTTTGGCCCAGCTCTCCAGTCTATCCAGGTCATTCTGAATTGTGATCCTGTCCTCTAGGGTATTAGCTACTCCTCCCAATTTGGTGTCATCTGCAAATTTGATAAGTATGCCCCTAATTCCCTCAACCAAGTAATTGATAAAGATGTTGAATAGCACTGGGCCCAGGACAGAACCCTGTGGCACCCCACTGGTCACATCTTTCCAAGACGAAGAGGAGCCACTGCTGAGCACCCTTTGGGTTCGGCCGGTCAACCAATTACAAATCCATTGAACAGTTAACTTGTCTAGCCCACATTCTACAAGCTTGTTTGCAAGAATGTCATGGGCAACCTTGTCAAAGGCCTTACTGAAATCAAGGTATGCAATGTCCACAGCATTCCCTTCATCTACCAAGCTGGTAACTTTATCAAAAAAAGAGATCAGATTAGTCTGGCATGACTTGTTTCTCTGAAACCCATGCTGACTTTTTGTGATTATGGCATTGCCTTCTAAATGTTCACAGACTCTCTGTTTAATGATCTGTTCTAGAATCTTCCCTGGTATTGATGTCAGACTAACTGGACGATAGTTGCTGGGATACTCTTTTTTCCCCTTTTTGAAGATGGGAACAACGTTTGCCCTCCTCCAGTCTGCTGGGACTTCTCCTGTTCTCCAGGAGTTCTCAAAGATTATTGCCAATGGCTCTGAGATTATATTTGCCAGCTCTTTTAATACTCTTGGATGCAGTTCATCTGGTCCTGGAGATTTAAATTCATTTAGATTAAGAAGGTATTCCTGTACTACCTCTTTACTTATTTTGAGCTGGATTTCCCCTATTGTGTCCTCTGTTCCATTCTCCTCAGGTTGGTCCTCCTTTTCCTTTTCTGAAAACACTGAGGCAAAGAAGGTGTTGAGTAATTCTGCCTTTTCTCTGTCCCCTGTTAGCATTTTGCCATCTTCTCCACGTAGCGGCCCTATCATTTCCTTCTTCCTCCTTTTGCTGCGGACATACCCAAAAAACCCCTTTTTATTGTTCTTAACCTCCCTAGCAAGCCTGAGCTCATTCTGCGCTTTAGCTTTTCTGACTTTACTCCTACACGTGTTCGCTATCTGTTTGAATTCTTCTTTGGTGATTTCCCCCCTTTTCCATTTCCTATACATGTTCCGTTTAAAACTTAGCTCCATTGAAAGTTCTTTAGTCATCCATCCTGGTTTCTTGAGACACCTCCCATTTTTCTTCCTCAATGGTACTGTTTGAAATTGTGCCTTCAGTATCTCCCTTTTGAGAAAGTCCCATCCGTCTTGAGGTCCCTTCTCTTTTAGTATTCTTGACCATGGGATCATCCCCAGTATTTCCCTGAGTTTATTGAAATCAGCTCTCCTAAAGTCAAGAATGCGTGTCTGACTATGCCTGGCTTCTCCTTTCCATTGTATAACAAACTCCAGGAGAACATGATCACTCTCACCTAAGGATCCCACCACTTGCACCCCATTAACCAGATCGTCTCTGTTGGTTAGGATCAGATCTAAAATAGCTGACCCCCTTGTTGCCTCTTCCACCTTTTGGACCATGAAATTGTCTTCCAGGCATGTAAGGAATTTGCTAGACCTTGTAGTTTTGGCTGAGTTAGATTGCCAGCAAATATCAGGATAGTTGAAGTCACCCATCACTACTACATCTCTCCTTTCTGCATGTATGTTCATCTGTTCTAGAAAGGCAACATCCAATTCCTCCGTCTGATTTGGGGGTCTGTAGTAGAGTCCCACAATAACATCCCTGTTGTTTCCCTCCCCTTTAATTTTTATCCAGATGCTCTCCACCTGGCTTCCAGTATTGATGTCATGGATCACTTCACTGGTGTAAATATCCCTGACATATAATGCTATTCCTCCTCCTTTCCTGTTTGGCCTGTTTCTCCTATAAAGGTTATACCCCTCTATTCCTACATTCCAATCATGAGACTCGTCCCACCAGGTTTCAGTAACGCCTATTATATCATATTTGTTTTGTAGTGCAAGAAGTTCAAGTTCATCTTGCTTATTTCCCATGCTCTGTGCATTAGTGTAGAGACATCTGAGACCATGTGTTCCCTTTACTTGCTCCCTGTGCAAGTTTTTTTGCCTCCCACTGTTGGGTCCTTGCGCTGTTTGCCTTGTTCCCTCTATGACAGTTTGACTATTTTCTCCAGCCCTTTTGCCTTCCAGAATACTGTCTCCCTCCCCCATTTGTCTCAGTTTAAAGCCCTCCTGATCAAATTCTTGAGACTGTTGGCAAAAATGTTTCTTCCAACTGTTGTAAGATGCACCCCATCTCTTGCCAGAAGTCCCCCCGCATGGAAGTGCGGTCCATGATCCAAGAATCCAATTTGTTCTCGGCGACACCATCTACGGAGCCAGTTGTTTACGTCGGCTATTTTCCTCTCCCTTCTTGGACCATGCCCTTCAACTGGCAGAAGAGACGAGATGACCACCTGTGCATTCATTTCTTTCAGCTTCCTCCCCAGGGCCTCATAATCTCTTCTGATCTTGGGAAAGCTGTGGCTAGGCAGTAAGTCTTTACAAAAGTTAATAATTTCTTATACAAGACCAAGAACAAATGATAGACAGGCGACTGGCAAAAAGGGAAGAAGAAAAAAACAAGTATGGCTAATGTCTTCTTGAGGTTTACATACAAGGTTCAGTATTTTCCTCCAAAATGGATACAGAAAAAATGATTATCATTATCAGCCTCTCTAATATAGGGGTGGCCCTTACACCTGCCTGGTGGGCTGCAGGAGCACGTTTCAGCATGCCCAAAATGATGTGACATCACTTCTGGTGTCCACTTTGGTCAATCTGCTGCCGACTTTTTAGATTTCTTTGGTGTTTTATAGAGGGGGCGCTTTGGAAGATCAGGGAAAGCAAGCTGCTATGGTTGGGCAGGACATACTATGGGCAAAAAAAAAAAATTAGTCAGGGGGCTTGGGGGGGGGACTTCAGAGCCTGCACTTGGGGGGTCCCAAGGGTCATGCTCTGCCCACTTCTGCTTCAATACTAAACTTTAGTGGTCCCAGGCCTATCAGTTTGGCAGTGAAACAGGGGAACTCAAAATAAGGGACAGGGCTACTCAAAATCAAGTAGTGGCATCCTTAGAGAACTACCCAGGTATGCAAAAAGGCATTTGTCTTTTAAGTTAAAACGAAAATAAATGTTAGCACATAAGAAGCCAAAACAGTTTGATTTAGACCTGTGTTCCCTGAAACTCAAGGCATACAGTACCTAAAATTGAGAGTGTTAAGTTATTTTTTTAGAATGGTAAAAACAGTAAGAATGTGATTTGTTGAATCCCTAAAAGCTTACAGGGGCACTGACAAAAAACATGCATGGCAGGGTGAGTAACTGCAGAAGTGGAGGCCATTCCCCCTGCCCCGTGCCACATTTTGGGCATACCAGAACTGATGTTATTTCCAGCCACAATTTTGGCTGATTTTTTTCTTTCTGTTTGAGGAAGTTGGGAAGTTCTGGGGGTCGGGGGAAGTAAATTGCTGCATTTGTGGGTGGTTTAGGGGTAGAGGTTGGCCACTGTTCAGGGGGAAATAGTCATCCAAAATTGGCCCAATTTTTTTTAACGAAGTCTGGAGACTTCTGGAGGGTTTCAAGGACTGCACATGGCTCATGGGCCACACTTTATGCACATCTGATACAGAAGATGACCAGACAAAAAAAACCCTGGGAGACACATCAGTCTCCTTTTTTATCTGTATACATGTCCCCTTTCTCCCCATCTTCATCAAGGCAGTGGGGATATGGGTGTGTGTGTGAAAGGATGGGAAAAGAGAAGGGTGAGAACAGAGAAAGAAACATAGGAAACACATACACAGCACCTTCCCCAGAGCAAGTAAATGAAGCAACGTCTCCACTGATCTGAGGAGTAGGTTCTCTGCCAAAGAAGTGTGGGGGCGGGGAAGCACAACATGGGCCAGAGACCCTTTAAATCCAAGGTTCACTGAGAGAGGAAGCTCCCCCTTTCAGCCATTTTTCAAAACAGGATGGAGAAACTGGTCCATTTCTTCTTATGGAGAAACTGGCCCATTGCAGCAATAATTTGGTGAGTGCTTCAGGGAAGCCTACAATGCACAGGGGTACCTGTAGGCATGACACTGGAGACCTTAGCCTTACTATATTCTAGGAGGAAGAGATTAGGGCTGAGCAGAGGCATGCTGCAAAATTAAAACTTCCCTTCATGAGGAAGGTTTCAAGAAGAAAGGGAAATATGGTTCTATGAATTCCTTTTTCTTTTCCCACTCTACAGAAGCTTCACCACCCCACTCAGTATATACACCAATATATTGCTCAGGTTTGTGGTTGTCACTGAGATCCAGAATAGAGCTCTTTAGTCTTATTTAGTCTGTTTCAGAAGGATGGGATTCTTTATTCCTGCAAGCCCCCAAATTACAAGATTCCTACCCCAGTGATGGATGAAACCCAAAACAGGTCGGTGACACACTGTAACAATTGCTGTTTACAATGGCAAACCTGGGAGGGGGCATCCCTTGCAAACAGGTAATAATGAAACATGAGCAAGCATTGCAACCTTGTAGGTATTTCTTTCTATCTAGGAGACTGCACAGATACATAGGACGATAAAATAAATCAATTTCAAGATTAAAGAAGAGACCCCTAGAAATTAAGGGATTATGAGAGGTGCATACCCTAGTGTCCTACTAGCCTAACTCTTAGTTTCCCAATCAGCACCAGAAAGAAATTGTGTCCAAACTGTAGGGAGACACACATCTAGTGCCACAACTCAGTAATGTAGCACTAACATATAGCTCTAGTGGTGCAGTGATTAAATTCCAGTACTGCAGCCACAACATTGCAAGTTTGATCCCAGAGGCCTCCAAGGTTGACTCAGCCTTCCATCCTTTCCTACGTCGGTAAAATGAGTACCTAGCTTGTTGCGGACAATTAGCTAACACACACTGGAAACCGCTTAGAGAGTTCCTAGTGTGCTATAAAAGCAGTGTAGATGTGTAAGTGCTATTGCTTAACAACGTGTAAGCTGCTCTGAGAGCCTTTGTGGCTAAAGGTATAAATACCTAAAATAATAAATAAATAACTGAATAAATAAATAACAGAGTGGTGGAATTTATCAGTTGTCCCCTATATCAGTGCTTAAGCTATCTGATGTGGGGGACTGGCAATCTCTCCCCCATAGTGTGCCAGGGTATAGCACCACATTTGTTTTTGTTTTTCAAAGATACAATTAATTCTTTCTTTCCTAGAAACTCACCAGGGACCAGCAGCTGATGGCTGGGGGACTGGCACAAGTCACCACTCTGAGTTGCACAGCCCCACACTATTTTGCAGATCCTCATCTCTTTTCCCTTCTGATGCCTATTCATTTGACAGCAAAATGGGGCTAAACCACAGTCAAGGTAGTGGTGCCTACATACATAACAGGCAGATACAGTAGAACCTCTGTATTTGCTGATTCATTATCCACTGATTCAGTTATCCGCGGGACACAAAACAGCACACCTCCCACAGAGTCTTCCTAGAAAATGCCTAGAGAGGCATCCTCTCTAGATGTTTTCTAGGTCTGCCAAGGCAACTCTTATGGTATTTTAAACCAAAAGTTCCATTATTTTCAATGGTGTTCACTGTTTTCCATGGTTTTCAGTATCCACGGGAGCCCCCGGAACAAATCTCCCACGGATACAGATGTGCTACTGTATATTGATTTGTGAATTAAAAGAAATAAACAAAAAAGGCTAGACAAGGAGTTTGTGTTCAATGGCCTCCATGAACATTTTATACCATGGTATCAAATGGTACTATTTTTGGAAGGCAATGGTCCTCCATCCTAGAAACGTGCCCTGCCCAGCATAGTGGTGAACTCGCCACGGGTCAGCATAAGAGGGGTGCTCCAAAAACGTGATACAAGGACTCCCTGAAACAACATCTCAGGCTCGGCCAAATTGATCACCAACAATGGTCCGCCCTGGCTTCACATCGGGAGGCATGGAGACGCACTATCCACAATGCTGCGGCCTTATTTGAGAACTCACGCCGAACAAGTCTTGAAGAGAAACAATAACGCAGAAAGAATAACAACCCAGAAATATTACCCAAGGAGACCTTCTGCTGTGCTTTCTGCAACCGGACTTATTTATCTCGGATTGGCCTTTTTAGTCATCAATGCACTTGCAGAAAGCGCAGGATGAGTCCTTCCTGAATCTTCGTTTGTGAAGAAAAGCCAGAGAGAGAGGGAGAGCGAGAGAGAGAGAGAGCGCGCAAATGGTATCTTGTGACTATAATAGCAGTGACTATTATTCAGCATCAGGGGAAAGAAAAGGGGGTAGTTAAGAAGGTCTCTCTCTCTCTCTCTCTCTCTCTCTCTGATAGGGAGGCAGAGATGGTGGTGTATATTTCTCTCTATTTCCTCTAAACGGAACTTTAGAAGGTCTCACTTCCCTCCAGTACCTCCAGAAATTTTTTTAATAAAATAATTTTTTTTCTTCCCTCAAATGCCATCTACAGAGAACAGGGGTATTTTCACCATATTTCCAGGCCTCCTTGAGCCTTTTTAGACCCAGGAGAGCCCTTCTTAAACAACAGAATGTAAGCAAATGTTACTTCCACACACACACCTCTTCTTGACCTAAATTGGCCCATAACATACTGAAAATGCCCTTAAAGCCTCTAGAGGGCATTTTGGGGCAATTCTTTGACCTCTGGGGTCCCAGGGTGACCCCAAAGATGATGGAAATGCCCATGATGGAAATACCCAGATTCATCATCCCACTGACATGGAAGACACCATCCGCCACTGGTGGTGATCTGAACCTGAGTCTCTCAGTTCAAAGCCCCCTATCTCACACTGGCACACTTCACATCCTGCAATATTTAACTACACGCCTACCACGTATTAATATCACATATTTCCATTATGACACAATTCAAAGCAGTATATACAAAGTTTCCTAGAACAGTAGCCTTCCACCAACACACTGACTAGATTCAGCTTTTGCAAGGTGACTGCACCATGTGCCTTCATGAGTTTGGAATGCAGCAACATGTGTGTACAAAGTCATGTACAGTACTCATAAGGATAATTAAAAACCTAATGTTAACAAGGGAATAAATGAGAATAGGTACATGAAACAAGGACTATAACATTTCATCCTACAACATGGACATAATTTGCTACAAGAAGTCAAAGTGCTTCCTTCTGTATTGAGCATCAAAAACTGCACTCTGAAATGGGAGGGAAGAGACCCTGAATTAATTCTACAAGTACTATAGCATGAAAATTGGTTCATGAAAAACAAGCCAAAACAAGCCTGACTGTTTAACTTGACTTCTGAGGTTTTACTAGCTGAATTTCACATCATTGTCAGCAAAAGAAGCATTCGTTAGACAACATGAGATCATACAAAGCATGCTGTTTCTAGATTCACAACATAGGTCACCCCCTATATCCGCAGGGAATATGTTCCCAGACTTACCATTTGTAAGAGAAACTGCAGATAATAGTGAATCGTCATAGAATACCAGAGAATTGCACTGGAATTCAAGAGGATGCTTCTCTAGGCATCTAGAGGTCCTCCAGAGTGACTCTATGATCCATAGATTCATGCTGGAGGACCTCCAGATGCCCAGAGACCCTCCAGATGTCTAAAGAGATCTTCCTTCCCCCCCGACAGCAGTTAAATGAAATCACAGTTACTGATACTATGGAGAGGGGAGCACCTGTAGTTATTCACAAACATCACATTCAATGTAAATTTGAGAATTCTTCTCTAATCATATTTACTACCAAAGGGTAAGTAAGCACTACAAATCTGCAGGTGCAAGGTCTTCTTCTCAGGTGAGCCTTACCACTTTAACAGGAACACCTGGATACAGCAATTCAAGAATTTCAAGTTGCAAAATACCAATCCTCAGGATGTTAACCTAGCAAATATAGGTACAGTGGCATACTTCAATTCCCTACATGCGAAATCACCTTCTCTGTCAAAGATCCTAGACAAGATTAGTACTGCTCATTATATTTGTCAATAACATAACTGCAAAGTTGATTAGATTTGAAACAAAGGAATAAAACCATAATTTAATAGAACATTGATGGCTTTAAATGTAACTATTTAATTTATACCTCACATTTCTCCCAAAAATAACACTGAAGTTTTACACGTACAAACATACACAAGGAGAGAGAGAGAGAATGAGAATGAATGAAGAGGTATAATGACTAAATAAAGGATTTTAACATTATACAAATGCTTCTATTTGATGTGCTTTTTGGAACTTCCTGGTCTAGACAGCCATCTATGCTTAATGAACTCAATTTTTTTCTTAATTTTTAAAAGTTAAAAGGCTTAGGTTATATGAGGTGTGTTAAACTCACCAATGTTAATAACTATAACAACTGCTAATAGTTAATAACAACCGTTTTGATATTTACTAACTTATTATAAGTTAGTGGGTTATTTGGAAATCATTTCAAAAAGAGGAACAGCCAGCACTGCTTGTAAGAAATCAAATACTTAAATTAATTACACTGTGGTTGTATTGTTGTGTTTTGTATTTTCATTCATACATATACTCATGTATTTCAAGTTGATTGAATACTTTTTTATTAGAATACATTTATTCATGTAATATAAAAATAGTGTTGTTGTGTGCCTTTAAGTAATTTCTGACTTAATGGCAACCCTAAGACAAATCTATTATGGGGTTTTCTTGGCAAGATTTGTTCAGAGGGTGTTACCTGCAGAGCTGGGGGTACTTTAGAGCCCCACTTGTGATATTAATATTTGGGGGAATTATTATTAGCTCAAATAGAATGCTGCGAGAGGTGGGTAACTTTGGGACCTTTTCACCTATGTATAGCAGTACTGAGAACTTCAGTTTTAAGTGAAATAAATGGTATTTATTAGAAACAACACAAAAAGCATTCATACACGCAACACATGCTCACAAGAACCACACAAGGCTAACAAAGGGTTTATGGCAGAAAGGTTGGATAGAAAAACAGATTCAGAAGATAAGGCAATAGTTACCAGTCTTGAAGAGGAACGAAGTACTCAGACTGAAGCCTGAGGGTGGCACTGGAAGTTCTGATCTGGGAGGGGGGCGCTGATAGAGAGTGGCTGGGTATCATCCACAGTGGCACACTTTGCTATTGTTTAGGCTAGGATGTTTATAACCCATTTCATGCCTTGAAGGTACATTCTGACTACAACAATGGCTAAATGATTCTCCCACAAGAGGAACAAAGGAGAACAAAACTCCACTGATTGTCTTTGATGGCTGGGAGATAGGAACTGATGAATTTATGACAACCTTCCATTGTACGACAGGAGGAGGGACTGAGGGCTATTTCCTAGGGATTTGGGTTATGTAGGTCACTTGATTGTTTAGGATGTATGATCCACCAAGGGGCCCAAGAAATAATTAGAATATACCTCCTTAATTCTTTTGTTTACTAAGGGCTTCTGCTTAATCCTAGCATGGGTATGCTTACTAAAATATTTCTAAGACACCTTCCCAGGTCCTTGTGACCTCCATCTACCCTCACTTTGAATAACCCCCTGTCTACCTGACCCCTTCGAAATGTCCAATACTGCTAATAATGAGATATTATAGGGAGTTGGTAGTAGAGCATGGTAACAAGGGATCTGCCGTTGCCTTCCTCTTGAGGCTGAGAGTGTGTGATTTACCAAAGGTCACCAGTGGGTTTTCATGGCCAAGTGGGGATTTGAACTCTGGCCTACAGAATCATAGTACAACACTCAAACCACTACACCATGCTGGCTCATATAAGACCATATTCTACCAAATATACAGTAAGTCTTGTATCCAAGACAAATAACATGACACTAATCTCACACGTAGTCTGGCCTGCTGAGTTGCTATCTACATGCTTGGTGGCTTCTACAGTAGGTTTAGCAATTTTGCACTATCAAAAAGCATAGTGAAGTACATGCTACCTTTAAAGGAAAACTAAAAAAACAAGAAGTAGGATTACCACCAGAGGTCCATTGCTTTGGGCTATTTCTGTCTAAGAAAGAAGCTTCTATCAGAGCAATTCAGATTAAATGTCTGCATACTAGGTTAGTTGGCTAGAGGCACTCCTTCCACATCAAGCTACAATTATGCCTTCATTAAAAGTACTGAATTCACCTCACGTAACTCTCTACTTCCTCTTTGAAGAGAAGCCTTGTGGCAGAATGTCTACACAAGCTTGAATTTTTCTTCAGAGTTCATCAGTTAAATTTCTGGCAGTCTTATCAACTTATCAGCTTTGATAATCAATTTCACCTCCAACAAATGCCAGAATGATGTCAATTCATAATTGGAAACATTTTGTCTAGTGAAAAATGAAGTAGATAATATAAGCAGCAGGTTTGACCATCACAGTTTACGGGCATAGCATAAAGATATCTATGTTGTTCAACAGCAAACAGAGGAAATTATTGTGGCATTTTAAAAAGAGCAGAATGTTTTTGCCACAAAAGCTTTCAGGGTCAGACCTCCATCAGATGCAAGGAGTGGTCAAGCTAAGGGACAGGTATATAACACTCCCCCCTCCCTTTCACAAGTACAGAAAAAAGAAAATTTTTGGAGACCAAAATTTAATATAATGAATTAATATAATGCAAGAGGCAAGCTGCTACATATTATATGACTGACACCTATTAGGTATACTTGTTTTACTATGAATTGTTCTATTTCTGATGTTGTTATGATCTACTCAGGGCATCAGTTACCATGGAAAAGCAACACATGAAGCAGCCAAGGATGACAATAATGATGACATTGTCACAGTCCCTTGCCAAGAATATGAGTTCATCTCTTTTCTCCGTCCTCCAGAAATCTCTTATCCACAGTTCTTTCTACAGATGGGACTTGGAGAAATCATTTCACGCAAGTCTATTTGAATACCTACAAGCTGTGGGAACTGGAGAGAATATGGGCTACCACTGGAAACATAGAAATGTAAACGCAAATAATTCTAGCATGTCATCCATACATTCTAGCACTTCTTTAAAGAAGTGTAGATTATAGAGTGAGATTTTACAAAAAGCCATCTTATTAACCAAGTTATTCACACTGTGAGTGAGTAGGCTTCATCCAGAATACTAAAGTAATCTTTTTACAAGTCGTCTCTACAAGTAGGACTGGCTAAAGAGGTATTCATTTCTAGGTTTCTGGGGAATATGTCAGAGTCACCCACACCCAAAGAGCATATTGTTAGCAGAGAATTTTCTCTATTAGTTTGGAGTGGAAGGGTGTGAGTCAACAGATCTAAAAAGGAGCCAGTCAGTCAACATCATCTTTTCTCTAAAAAGAAACTGCTGAGGGGAAAACACAGTGATGGCTGCCCCATTTAATCTTGCCTATAGTATCAGCTAATACAGAGCAGGACTGGACAACATTAGCCTTCAAAATGTTGTTCAACTGCATCTCCCATAAGTACTAGCCACCATAGCCAATGATGAGAGATGCTAGCAGTTGCTGTCCAACATAATCTGCAGGGTCAAAAACAGCTCAGCCTACTTTGGAGGAACCTCTTCGGTGAAATTCACAAGCCAAGCTAAACTGCTAGTTGTATGAATTAAACAGAGCTGCTGGACTTACCTGCCCACCCGGCGGCTCCTTTGCAGCTCGGTCTGGCTTCTCCCCCTGCGGCCTCCACAGTGAGCACCAGTCAGGGCAGGTCACCCCTGCCCTGACTGGTTGTTCCGGAGGGATTGCAGTAGTTTTACCACAGTTTTGTGACTGCTGCTTTACGGCATGGTGATCAGGTGTACAACGCCAGCTGCTGTGCTCTATGGGAGCTGAAACCCCCCCCCCTTTATTTCTTGTTGTAGGCTTGTAGGTAATTTTGTAGCATGTATTTTCTTTCTGTCACAACTTTGGGGGTGGCTGGCATTTTGTCCTGATCTGGGGTCATTGATAATGGGAGGGGGGGTCTCCGTCAAGTTCATGGTCAAGGTCAAGTTCATGGAGACCACCCCCTTTTCCCTAGCTTCTGGTGAATATGGGGAGGGTGAGGGGTCATCAGGCATGTAGGGCCTGGCCAAAGCTTCTCCCCCTTCATCAGTGGTGGTGTCGGTGGCTAACTGACAGTGATATCATCAACCAGCATTCGGGTTGGTCAATATCTGGATCAGGACCCATGTGATTTGAGCCAACCATATATGTATGTATATGTATATGTATATGTATATGTGTGTGTGTGTATATACACACACACACACACACACATATATCATCAATAACCAATATATCTTTCCAAATATACAATGTGTCTGTCATTATTTGGAGAATAGGGGGAGGGGAAGAACGTCTGGCCTGGGCACGCAAGTGTGTTTATCTCATTTCTGTATCACCGACTACATCCCCAGATTCAAAGAAAGCAGGAGCCATACTACACAATCAGAAGAAAAACATGCAGAAACTGCTTGCCACTATATTAATAACTCTCTGTCCATGGAATGTTTGTGTTTGCGTTTATGTATACCAGTTGTCCCTTTCCATTTGCAGGGCTTACGGGCAAAGCACCACTGCAAAAGTGAAAAAGCATGAATAAATTAAGCACCACCCCAAACATGCTGTACACTCTTCTCCTGCCAACAGCACTGCCAGAACCTCCCTTTGCTGCCTTTGCACGATGCCTGAGCCAATTTGCAAAGTTTTGCGTGCATGTGTGCATGCTTAAGAGCAGCGGCTATGCTTTTTTCTTGGGCTTGAGGAGAGACGGGGTGGAATCTGAGTTTTAAAGAGGTAATTTGGTTTGGAATCCAGCTTTTCTCTTGGGCTTGAGGAAAGATGGGGTTGAACCCAAATTTTAAGAGGTAATTCAGTTTGGAATCCAGCTTTTCTCTTGGGCTTGAGGAGAGACGGGGTTGAACCCAAGTTTTAAAGAGGCAATTCGGTTTGGAATCTAGCTGGGAATGAGAGGTGGGGTGTTTTTTTGCCAGGATAAGAGGACTGAGAGAAGTGCAAGGCCTAGGAATGTTGCAAATGTAGTGGAAGCATCATCATTCAAATGTGGTAAAGGGAGAAACAGGCAATGTTGTTGTCTGGAGTGGAGGAAGAGAAGGGAGAGGATGAGGATGGGGTGGGGGTGGAGTCTGTCTTCCCACTAGAGTGGAGCAAGGCGGAGGGACTTCGCAAATCTTACAGAGTCATGGTGGTGAGGAGATTGTGGTTTTTGCAGACAGGAGGAGGGGAAGGGGAAGGAGGACAAGGTCTTGCAATAACAGGACTGTTGAGGTATTCCAGCAGTAGATACAAACTGCGAATATACAAAACCATGAATCAGAAAGGCGCTAACGGGAAGAGATGACTGTATATGCGTATAAGTTATTTTTGAAAACTGAATACAAAATTATTTTAACATAAAACAATAACTCTGTCCATGAAAAGCAGGCATGCCAGGATTAAGGGTTAAATATACTTTTGTGGCCAGGAGTGTTCAAATATGCAACCCACCACTACTCGGTTATATTACAATGTAAAACAGAACACATTATATATAAAAAGTTACCATGGCCAAGATCCAAAGCACAACAGAAACATACAACAAAATGAGTTCCGTAAATTTGTTCTTTCTCAAACAGATCCCCCTCTTTCTATGGTGCACTGCTTTCGAAAGAAAAGATATTTAAAACTAAGCAGTCAAAATTAGAGTAGCACTTGTACTACCCACCTCCTGAAAACCAGTGTTCCTATTTCTGTAATTCTGGAAGCTTTAAGGGCAGGGTTCACAAGAGACTATAGAAATGATATGCCAGAGCAGCATTTAGCTATCTTATCCTGCTCAACCAGGTACTCAGGTGGTCGCCACAGCCCATTCTGGCCTTCTATGTACATCCTAATAAAACTTATGCACCATTCTATCCTCTTGCTCCTCAAATGAGCTTTCTTCTTAAACTACAAGTGCAATATTATCCCCCAGTCTGCCTTTGTGACATGTCAATGAGGAATGGCTGGAGTGAAGGCAATGCTTTCTGAATAGAAAGAAAGCTATTTTATTGTATAAAGCAGCTGAAATTTTACTTAGAGAAAGAGAAATTAAGTTGCTCAGATATACTGGTTGCAGAAATCTAAATGTCTTCAAAACAAGACATTAGTACTTAGAATTCTAAGGAAGCTCTTCCATGCTTCAATAAATTTATCTGACAGCTGTACCACAAAGCACAGTGAGATCTGAGGACACTGCACCTGCAATGTTTGAAGACTAGACGATAATGGGGTAAAAACTAGCTTATACTATCTACATTGCACTTATCAGAGCAGGCCACATGGGCAACTCAGACACATTATTTTGTTACTAGGAAGTTGACCTTGGTTTAGCTGAAAAGCTACAAAAAAGACACATCAGGATCTTCTTACAGTGTCTAAGCAGCAAAATGACTGACTTCTCCTAGACCCAAGTGTTGATAAAACATTGATGTACATTGTTTTCACAGTACAGTATTCTATAATTAAATATCATGACTACAAGGGGAGAGTGGTATGCAAAAAGTCATGTCTCCTTTTTATCTTTCTCTCCTCCTCCCCACTCTTTTTTGCACAAGGGAGAGCTAGAATTCTGAACATTTATTATATAGCAGCAAATAATGGAATGAAAAATGCAATGTTTGAACTCCATATCTTTCCCCCTCTTTTTATGATTAAATTCAGAAATTCCAGATAATAACGAATAACCATGCAACTAGATGCAAATAGCAGCTACTATACTGACACTGGGTTTATTAGAGTACCTCACTGATATCACCTGGGAGTTTGTTTGGAATAACCCATAACTACTTTGCACTCTGCTTCTGCTGCAGCATACACACAGCCAACTATACAACTGTGTCATGCATAATAATAACATCACCTTTTAAAAACTACTTCCTCCCAGTTGTGGTCAATACTGGCACAGAAAAGCCCCATACGATACAGAATTATATCACATACAGCAGGTCACTCTGTTAAGAGCAGTGATGGATGGATGACATCACACAGGCCACTTCAAGTTTCCCTCTTTGATATACTTAAATACAGATTTAAAACTACTGATGACAAGCTGAGGATCTTTAAAATTATAATTAAAACTTGTTCATAAACTTTCCAGGTCAAAAAGGAAAACAAATCCTCTGGCAAACTAGTCAGTACACATATTTCTTAAATTTGTTTCACTAGTTACTGAAGCACTTCCTTTTAAGTAAATACAGGTTTGTTACAGGTACATATAATGACACTGGGAATCAGGCGGATTTGAAGCAGACAAGAGTGTTTCCACTCTAATATATGTTAGGTAGCAACTTTTGTTATGAAAGAGGATGACAGCTGCCTAGTAGGAACTGATAACTAATCATCAAGAATGATCTGGCTCTACAGTAAGATTGCGTACATGACAAATCAATAATATGCAGTAAGAGAATCAAAAGAACTTGGGGGGGGGGAAGATTGGCAATCACTTGCTGTCACCTATTAAAAACTTTGCAAAATGTCAGATCACCCCATGTTTCACATTTTTTTCCAATTAAATACAACACACCTTTCCCTATGGAGACAGGGGAAAAAATCCCATGAATGAGAAAGTAAAACTAAATGTTTCAGTTTTATTACACCATGTGTTTCAGGTCGTATCTACACTAGCCAAATTATTTAGCTCCACTGTGCATTATCCTGCATCCATTTGACTCCTTTTAGTGACACATTTAACCATTAAAACATACACTGTATGTGTATTGGCAGCCACACCATCCCCCCTCCCCCACAAGAACTCACTTCGGGACAAAAGGAAATGTCCCACTAGTTTGATGTGATCATTGCATCGGATTATTTTCAGCCACATGACCTCTGAGGCTTCATTTCTTTATTGCCAGCATGCATGTCCATGTCTATCAACCAACAGCTTTTCTTGTTTCGCTGTCATTCGTGCCACCCACCTTGCACTCGTTCAATTCCAATCCCCACTTCCTGTCCCAATAAATGAGCCAGGGAATTTTGAATATCTCACTCTTCTGACTGATGGGGGGGGAGCATGCACACAGTCCCACCTCCCACCCCCATCTGACCCCCTTACACCCAAAAACAAGATGAAAGGAAGAATAAAATGGTTCTTCCCTTGCTTCCCTTTCCACTCTGAATCCTTAATTGAATTAAGATTGGTGTCTACAGAACAAGCTCCTTCTTCTTGATGTGATCTTTGGCTGGAGCTGCTTCTCCTGCCCCCTTCCGCTCTCTGCTCCCCCTTTCCAAGTGCTTCCTACAACCAGGACTTTTCAGGAGCTTGAACGGAACTCCTGGGTTTTGATGTGACAGTCTGTTCTGCCCCCAACTACTCTACACGCACCCGATGCCAAACCGATCGGGCAGGACAAACCTTGCAAAACAAAACAAAACAAAACAAAACACAAGGATAAACTTTTTTTCCAGGGAAGTCCGGAGTAAACAAGAACTTTTTAAAAATCGCATAAATGCCTACAAGATGCAGATTGACTTTGACAATGGCCATACGTCATAGGCTCCTACTGCACCGGAATCAAGGTAAATACAGATTTAATTTTTTTTTATAATGGAGATCCAACCTTAATGTGAATACACTACACAGTTATATGTTTTACAACTCTAACTGCCATGGCTCCATCCAATGGGATACTGGGATGTGTACAATGATGAGAGACTCTGAATCCCCTGCTACACAAATGGGTGGTCCATGGACCAGTGCCAATCCGCAAGTCATCTCCTGTCAGTCAGTGGTGAGTTTCCAGGAAAGAAAGAAACAGTTGTTGCCAAAGGGCACAAATATGGTACAAGTCCCTGAAACAACAGAAACAAAAACTTATTCATCCCTCACATCCGATAGCATGCAAAGCACTGTTCTAAGGCATTATTGAAGATGGCTGTCATATCCATCTCTCAAATCTCTCTTTTTCATGCTAAACACACCCAACTCCTTCAATTGTTCTTCATAGGGCTTCGGTCCCAGACTCTTTGCTTCTTTGCCACCCTTTTCAGGACACATCCCAGCTTTTCCAATAGCCATCTTAAACTTTGGTGCCCAGAACTGGACATAATATAATGAGCTCTGAACAGTGGTATTATTCTTTTCCTTGAAGTTACAGTTTAATTGTCCTTTGGAAATCTTCTATTTAGTTTCAGTGATGACTGTAGATTCTAGTGTTTTCTCTTATCACACATAGTTTTACAAACTCCTATTATATCCCTACTCCCAATTATCCCTTTTAGTAAACAGCGGCCACAACATCATAATCTGTCCTAACAAGTAAGGTGCGACTTCCACTTCCTGACCATTTTAGTTATCCTTTTCTGCACTCTTCCCAGTTCTACAACATCCTTTTTCTAAGATACAGTAATTGATCCCTTCCCTAGCAGCGAATTTTGCTTTGCATAGTTTTTACATACTGAGTCATTATTTTCACTGAATTGTACACCATAACCCAAGAACTGTTTCCTGGCTAGTAACTTGGTAGCTGAGCCTGCACTGGTGCTAATGTGCACTTTTTAAAACCAATGTGCATTACTTTACCTTTAATCGTGCTGAATTATGTTTGCTATTTAGGTGCCTCTTTTCCTAGCTTGGACACAATTAATTCTTTGCAATCCACTTTCATTTTCAGCATTTTGAAATCTGGTGAAAGCCACAAAACTTTGCCATCTTGCTCTTCACCACTAACCCCAGATCACTTAAATCAATTTAAAGAGTTAAAAAAACACATCTTTCTCCATACAGATCCTTGGGGTATTCCACTTTGTAGTCTCCCACCACTTAAAGAACTTCTTAGTTGTTCCTAGTCTTTATTTCCTTTTTAAAAAAATGATGCAACAGTTCATCAGCTGGGAGCCAGGATATCTGAAAGACCATCTCCTCCCATGTGAGACTGCCCCAAATCTGATATCCTCAGAGAAGGCCCTGTTGCATGCCCCAAAACCTTGTGAAGTTATGTTGATATGTACACGTAACAAGGTCTTCTCTGTGGCTGCACCACAACTGTGGAACTCCCTAACCAAGGAAGCTAGGATGGATCCATCTCTTTTAAGCTTCTGGAGGGCAGCAAAAACAGTGCTGTTCCTCATGGTTTTTAATGTTTAAAACTGCTTTGTTAATTGTATTTCAGGATTGTTTTTGGACTCCTTCAAAAAGTTTAAAAAATATTTTAATATGTTTCAAAATAGTATTAACTTTGTATTGTTTTAATTGCTTTTATTTGTTCATTGTCTCAGGAGTTCTTTTGGCCTGGGAGGAAATACAGAAATAGCTTAACTAAATAAAATAAATTTGCTTTCTTGCAGAAACACAGGTGTACTGAATGCTCGGATTCTCTGAAAGCCTATTATAATCAAATATATGGAACTGAACTTTATACAGTTTTTCCCTTAAAGGAATCAGCATTTGAGTGTAAATCTAGCTAAAAACCCCTCTTGGAAATCACCTTCACACTGCAAAGAAAGATACGATACATGTCCTAGTAAGGACAGAATATCACAATGCAAAGCCCCAGGTGCACAGTGGCTTCCCCCATCTTCTCTATGGAAATTCACACAGTGCAATAGGGTATAAACCTGCACAAAAATAAAAAGTTCTTCTACTCACAGAAAAGTATGGAAGTCATGTACACATGCTATTATTGTTTTGCTGCAAGAAGTTTCATCTGATTGTGAAACAAGCATGGTGCCCCACCTTCTTCTCTTTAGATTGAGGAAATGAGAGTACTTCTCTGTTCATCAGCTAACCTGTACCTGTCTGGAGGTCCCATTCATCATTCACTGGTTACCTGGGCTCCCAACTTGTGATCAATGGTATAATCCAAACTGGCAGATTTAGAATCAACACTCCATTTACATAGTCTTATGTACTGGAGTTTGGGGATTATTGTAACATGGGAGAATGAGCAAGCATCACACAGACGCACACACTTCCCTTAGGGAGGAACACAGATTTCTTATTGTTTAGGTACATAACTTACTGTTAACTTTACAGTGCATCAGTAAGCAAGGGGATCTTTGAGCAAAAGAAATAGAGTAGTAGCATAAGCTTTCGTAGACTTCCTCAGGTGCAGTGCATGTAAAGCATCAAACATAGTACATCATATTATGACCTTAATAAGCATCACTATGAGGCAGCTATATGGTCTTACATTTGTAAGGAATTACAGTGAGCTCATCCACTAGGGTTTGGTTCCAGGGCCTCCCATGGATATAAAAATCCCTGGATGTTCAAGTTCCATTATATACAACAGCGTAGTAATATGGTTTCCCTTATATAAAATGGCAAAACAAAGTTTGCTTCTTCTTTTTTAAAATTTCAAAATGTGGATAGTTGAATCTGTGAATATGGAGGGCTAAGTACCATCTTATATGTCACCATAACCTAATAATCTGCTTTATCTCTAGCAGGCATCCATGGAAAAATAATACTCTTTCATAGCCATTTAATCCATTGCCGCATCCATTATATATTCCTAGAAGGCATTTATATGCCCAATTAAGATGTATCTATTTAATATAGCCTAGTTTATAGTGAAAGAAAAAGATCTCTCTCCCTCTCTCTCTTCAGTATTTTAAGAGTATTTACCAGCTAGGAATAGCAGAGGCAGGAAAAAAATGTCTAAGACAGCTAAGTCTACCCATGCTAGAAGCTGTGCAAACAACCTAACTCTCACATCTTGGGAGAAAACTTTTATACTTTCCCAGGCATCTATCTGTCCAATCAGAGACTAACAAATGGTTATATCAGTCTGATTGCAGGTTATTACATCCACCTGATGAACATCATACCCATGCACTAAGCTTTTGCCGTTTATACTCTTGCCACTATCCACTATTTTCTCCCTCAGACTTCTTTCTCTTTTCTTTCTTTGTTTGGGGTTAGATCAGTGGGTGTCTAACCTGTGGCCTTCAGGTGTTTTGGACTACATCTCCCAGAATTCCTGACCACTGGACCAGCTGGCTCAGGCTTCTGGGAGTTGGGAGTCCAAAACACCTGGAAGGCCACAGGTTGGACACCACTGGGTTAGATGGTCATATGTCCAGAAGTAGTTTTATAAGTTGATATTACCTACAGAGACATTTGTCCTTTTACTTTACACAGAAACACTTATTTTGTTAATATTCAAGCTTCCCCGGCTTAAATTTTGCAAAACATGCACCAAATTTGTGTCTGTAAACAACTGAAACCATGGTGTGTCACCTACATATCAAGGACTCACACTGTGCACCTTGCCAACAAAAACAGAGTAATAAAAACAAATTTCACATTTAAAATCTTTACAAGTTTTGGGTATATGGTCCCAACAGATACTATATCAAGTTGAAACTCTATCCTCCACCTCACAGTGACCAGACATCTTAACACTTCTACAAAGAGACCATCACAACGTATTCTGTAATGTCAGAAAGTGAAGGGTGGGAAAGGCTAGGTATGATTTTTTCAAGCATGGTACAGTACATATTGTGCAGTCGCTGGTTTAATCATATTAGACATTTCTCGGTATTTTAAAAAGAACATTATCTCCTCCAAGGAATTCATAAGTTCTTAAAAATTAAGCTAATAAAGATATCAGAAAAAGGTAAATCTAGAGGGTATGATCCCCTTCACAAAATATTTAGAAATTATGTCCCCTATGTCATGATACCGTAAACACTGTGTACAGGCAAACATCAGTTAACAAAGTCTCTGACAAACAAGCTCCTTTTTACAGGATCCCTGCCCTGCCCAGCTCCTACCCCTTTTCTTCTCTTCTGTCAAGCTGGAAGGGGTTTTTTTTGAAGGTTTTTTTTTTTTTTGGTGGCAGTGTTGGCATTGGGAAAATGGTGAAGGAGGCTGGACAAAGGCAGACTTTCAGTGTTGGTTAGCAGGAATGCATCTGCTGTAAACAATGCAGTAAACATTGACCTGGGAAAGAATGGTATTCTGCTCTAGATGATTCTGCTATAGCTATGTGAGATTACATAAAACAGCCTATGTAAACAGCTGCCTCCAGAATCACTCACTGACCAGCTGTGATGAGCAAAACAGAAAGCAAAGGGGAAAGCAGATTAGCCTGGCTCACCAGGGGGTCGTTTACACGGGCAAATATTCCTCTAAATATACCGCTAAGGTAGTTCATAGTTCACACGGATTGCAGCACAGCATCGCCTCATTCAGAAGGGGGGGGAAGGTAAAACACCCAAATATAGAGTGGCAAGGGATGTTGCTATTTGCAGGTATATTTGCAATGTAGTGCTTTATTGGCAGTGTAAACTACCATTCCATTAAGGGTTGCAGCAGATCTGCATTGTGATTGGTTGCTCTGATGCAAGGGGCAGGCTTAAAAAAGAGGGGGACTGAGTTCAGTAGCGTTCAGGAAACTTTGAAAAATTCTCTCTGCTATTTTGCAAGTCTGCCAAGAAAAAGGATTCCCAAGACCTTTCAGTCATAAAGTTCCCATCTGTCAGCTCTGCTTGGGGGAGGGAGAGAGAGCGAGAGCGAGAGCGAGAGAGAGCGAAGGAGAGAGAGGGGGGGAGGGAGGGGGACCAGGGAGGGAGAGTCAAAAATCCTCTGCTATTTTGCAGTCTGTGAACCCTGACTAAACTTGTGATAGGTTCACCTTAGGATCCTTGGCATAGCAGCAAAGTCTTTCAGCAGAGAGATTGCTGTCCCTCTGCTTCGGGCAGTGACTGAGTTCATTTACAGGCAGATTTAGAGAGAGACAGAGACAGAGCCACTTCTTTAATCTTCCCCCCTGCTATTTTGGCAGTCTGTGAGTCTTTCTTTAGCTCGAAAATGCAGGGCTTCAAAGGAAGGTTTATGCCCTTCCCCATAAAGCCTGCCTCTGCTTGGGAGGCCACGCCCCCCACACTTTTTCAAGTCTGAATGAAAAAGCAGCATAATTAGAAAAAAAAACCTGACTGGCACAGATGCGGAAAAGAATTAAAGCGCAAGTTGCCGCAATAAATCTGCCGTGTAAACCAGCCCCAGGTACCCTGGCATGGTGAAAAAGCATAAATCTGTAAATCATAGGAAAAGTGGAGGCTGTTGAAAGGAAAAAAAATCATCCCTAGGTATATTTTAGAAGAAGCTTTTAGTGATATCTAGAAGATTCAAAAAGTTTTTTGTTTACTTATGCAAGACTTACCTAACTTGATTGTTTCATTTCATACATACATATTGTTTGTTTTGGATAAAAGGTTAACTGAAACATGTTGAATTACTCTTTTTTTGTGTGGTGTAGGAAGATATCTCTATTCTTTCTATGTTATTTCTATTTCCGGTACCAAAGTTTCTGTTAAAGAAGTAAAGTCCAGGAACACACCTAATTCGTTAAGTGAGGTATACGTGTATATACAACTCCAAAACCTTTTCTTGCCAACAAAAATAAAATAAGGAAAGTGAACATCACATGGATAATCCTTTGAACTCTTCACATCATTTTTGCCATTCTATGCTGAGAATGGTTTATTCCTAAAACTACATTCCTCCATCATTTCCTGCACAACTGGGCCTCTTTTTGGTCTTGAGCCCTGGCTAGGAGGAAAGATGCTGGGGAGGAGGTGGTTCCATGGAGAAGATGAATAGAAAGGGAGACTTCCACACCCTATTCCACTTGTTATCCATCATCAGTATTAGGTTATCTGTCCGTGCCTGTTTTATTTATTGCTGTTGACAGAATCCATGTTCTGAAAAAAACGGGTGCGTAACTACCAGACATTGGGGGACCAGACTGGCTCCCCACAGGAACATGCAAAGTTGTACTCCACACCATTTCACTCCTACTACAAAACTGTAAGCCTTAAAAAGGTGAAAAAGGTTCTAAAATGCCCACAAATACATAAAGAAATAGCCAATAAAAGTCCCAGTAAATTTGGGGTGAAAATTTGGGGGGAATCATCAAATTTGGGGGCATGGAGAACTTGAGAGGACCACACACAAAAATAAAATAAAAAAAAAATCTTTGGAGCTGCATGCAGTCTATGAATCACATTCAGCCTAATTTCAAAAGCCCTCTGAAAGGGATCACTTCAAATCACCAGCAGATCATTCTGTCTCTCTATGAACAAACTGCTGCATGGAGAGGAAGAGAGAGGAAGAAGGGCCATCTGAAAGAGGGAAAGGGGTGCTAAGAATAACAAGAGAAAGAGAGAGAGAGAGAGAGAAGGAAAAGCATTGAGCAGGGCCTGTTTACCATTATTAGTATGTGGTCCCCGATAGCTTATCCTTCAAGTAAATTTGGCCCTTTAAAAAAAGGTGAACCACCCTGGACTTTAATTTTCAGGTGGGGTAGATGTGTTGACAGAGCCAAAATACAGCAGCAGCAACAACTAGAAAAGCCCCTTCTCCAGATTAGAATTATTACAGCTATCTGAACATATTTGCTACGTATCTTTATCCAAAATATGTTTTCATACTGAAGAGACTGCAAAGCAACAAGCCTTTAAGCACAGTAAGAACAAAAGAGACTAGTCTCCCTCTTACATGAATATGACCAAGACTGGCATTACTGGGCACCTACTAAAGCCCTGTCCCTCAACAATCTTATTGGTTGAGATGGAAGGCACTTGGACAAACGAGAGGGAAGAAGCATCACCACAAAGTTAGACAGAGCACAGTACACAGTATGTTCATTCAAATATATGTCAAACCAAGTTGAATAAGACTTAATGAGGCACTTCTTGGTGGCTGCACCCAGATTCTGGAATTCCCCAAGAGGGAGGTTAAGTTGGCTCTCTCTTCACGAAGACAGGCCTTTGGCAGATACTGGTAGTGTGTTGGAAGAGGATTTAACTGCTTGGGTGCTTATTTATTTATTTATAGTATTTATACCCTACTCTTCAGCCACAAAGGCTCTCTGATTCTCATCAACTAAATATTAAAAAAGATTTTTAAAAACCCATAATAGATATCTCTCTAAATTGTTCTCGATGTGCTATGCAGTCAGAATAAAATTAAAATGATCTGTTTATGGGTGCCTATGTTATGCCACCATGTCACTTTAAAAAAAAACATTCACGTCATGCCAATAATGCTCACTTTTCTATACGTCTATATGCACATTTTCTAGCAATTTATTGGGGGGTGGGACAGGACCGGAGAATCTTTTTCAATATGGACTTTTTTTGTTTGTTTTTTTCATTTGAAATATAATTTTTTTGCAAGTTTCAGCCTCCTAAGCTGTTATATGCATCTTCATTTGGTTATGAAACAAAGTTCCATTCCACTTTATGTTATGTTTACTTTTTAGTTTTAAGGGGTGGGAGGGTTAGGATTGAGAAGGATTGTTTTAACTTGCTGTTGTTTTAATTCTGTTGTATGCCACCCCAGTTGCCGAGCAGAGGGGCGGGTTAAATAATAATAGTAATAATAATAATAATAATAATAATGTTAATTTGACAGTTCCCGTCCTCAGGCTTACAGTTTAAACAACACAAGGAAAAGGGAATAGCAGTAGGGGAGGGGATTGACTCCAGCAGATATTGCCAGGTTCTCGCCTTCCAAGACCAGGACAACGGCAGCTGGGATGGAGGGAGGGCTGCAATCTCCAGTCCTGGACAGGGTCATGCTCTCCATTAAGGACTGCGTTCGCAGTCTAGGGGTGCTCCTTGAGTCATCGCTTCAGATGACGAGTCAGGTGAATGCGACAGTCAGGAGCGCCTGTTATCAGCTTCGGCTGATACGCCAGCTGCGCCCTTTCCTGGAAGTAAGGGACCTTGAGACTGTGGTGCATGCGCTGGTAACCTCTCATCTAGACTTCTCCAATGCGCTCTACATGGGGCCACCCTCATGCTTGGTCTGGAAACTTCAGTTGGTACAAAATATGGCAGGCAGAGTGGTCTCGGGAACATCTTTGAGAGACCATATAACTCCAGTATTAAAATCTCTCCACTGGCTGCCTATCAGTTTCCGGGCCCAGTATAAGGTGTTGGTTGTTACCTTTAAAGTCCTAAATGGCTTGGGTCCAACTTATCTTCGGAACTGCCTCCTCCCATACAATCCTCCCCACGCACTCCGGTCCTCTGGGAGGAATTTGCTTCAGCCACAAAAATCTAGGCTATCTGCAACCTCCCAGAGGGCTTTTTTGGTAATCGCCCCCAAATTGTGGAATGGCCTGCCGAACGAGATCCGTCAGATGACGAGCCTGAGTAGCTTTAAAAAAGCACTAAAGACGGATCTCTTTCGGCAGGCCTTTCTTGATTAGTTCCCGGCCTCAGGGGCTCCTGGCTCTTTTTAGTCTGCTGGCTATTTATTATTTATTATTTTAATGTCCTTTTATATCAGTTGTTTTAATGTATTTGGTTTAATATCTTTTTATGGGGGAGGGTGGGGTGGGTGGTGTTTGGGGATTTTAAACTGTATTGGTATTTTAATTTTTGTAAGCCGCCCCGATTGTTTTAACAGAGGGGTGGGATAAAAATAAATTATTATTATTATTATTATTATTTCATCTGCTTCTGGGTCTAGGCATGATGGAGAGTGCCTCCCTCTTCTCTCCCTCCAAGGCCAGGGCAGTGGCAGTTGAGATGGAGGGAGGGCCTTTCATTTGCTTGACAACTAACTTTTACTATTGTAAAACAAAATCCAGAATACACAGAAAAGCAATACCTTTATTGGCCAACCAAAATGCAAAATACATGACGCAAGCTTTCAAAGCTCTAATTGCTTCTTCATCAGGCAAAATAAGTTAAAAATAAAGAAAGAAAAGTGACGATGTTGGAGTCACAGGCCTACATTTGTCTCAGATGTACCTTGTGCTTGTTGTTCAGATGAGGGATGTCATGTAGGCCACACCTACTTTCTGGCCATGTGGGAACTGAGACAAAGGACAGTAAAAATTAATTCCTTTTGCAGCAGGAATGGTATCTTGGTATCCAGGATGTCTCTGTCTCTTTTTGAAACCACGGGCTCCTTTGTTAGGCAGAGATCATTAAATTTCTCAAGAAGTCTCTGTACGGCTTCATTTGGGGGGGGGATAGGTAAAACCAAGTCAATTATAGTGCAAAAACTAAGTTTTACTTATGCTGGAGATGGAAAGCTCAGACAGTTAACTCCCAGTCCATATTTCCCTCTTGTTCAGGGTTTCCTGTTGCAGCAAACTACCCCTCAATGTGTTTTACTGTTGGGTTTTTTAATCAATTGGATTTGATGTTATGTTTTAATCAAGATTATAGTATTTTAGTATAGTTAGTCACCTTGAGCGCTTTTCTGATAGAAAGACAAAGTCATTGACAGCATCATTAGCAAAAATACTAACCGGTTTCTGTTTTGGCGGTCTGTTCCTATTGTGCAACTGAGTTTGGGGGACAAACTGAGCTTAACACTGGAGCTTGACAACCAAGTTGTTATTTGGTCAGCTGGCTAATAAAAAGTCAGAGTAACCCCTGAAAAGATGGGGTATAACGTTAATAAATAAAAATGTTTTCCAGTAATTGCACATATAGGACATACTGGACTGCAACTTCAGTAAAAACTTTATGGGTGGGTTTCTTTCCCCATAGACTCAACTCAGTAAACACTAAATGAACATTTCAAAACAAGTACATAAAAAATTCCAACAAACATATAAGCATGGCTTAGATATCGGACTTCATCTATGTACTCAAAGGAGGTTTAGGCTTGTTCTCAAAACAACTCTCCTTCCTGCAATGCTCTATTTCAAATCCCATTGTAAAGTGAAGGAAACTTTACTACATAGCATAGGTGCCTGCCATTCAATAGGGAGATTCAAAATTCCACAGAACACACCCAAGCCCTTGGGTGAACATTTAATGTATTTTTTTTTAGGATTTAAGCCAAGGTTCTGTATTGTTTTGTTGTTGTTTTAAAACAGGGAGGTATGTTAGTATGCAAAGGGATCTTGTAGCACCTTTGAGACTAACTGAAAGAAGTTGTAGCATAAGCTTTTGTAGACTTGGTCTACTTCCTCAGGTGCAGGGAGGTACGTTGTGATCAGCATTCCTGGTTTATTTTATTTTATATTTTTTGATCAGGGAACCAAGTTGAACATTCTGTCTACAATCCGACTGTGTTAATCCTTACCCCATTACTAATTTGTATTACTGACTTTACTCCATCTTTATATCTGATATCCCACAAACCTCAATGCTTCAGTAAAGAACCATACCACCATGTTCTACAAAGCTCCAGGCCCATTTACAGTTGTTAATAATTGGTAAAATATTGAGTTTATTAAGAGGTACCTTGCTCTCCACTCATTTATCTATGGTACAATTTTACATCTACAATAACTGTGCATTTTCATTAAGGTTCACAAATGGTCCAGTAAAATAAATATTATAGAGAAGCCAAATCTTTCTTCTAACAATTTGTTATGTACTGGAAAAGTATAGTCTGGAAATACAAGTACCGGTATTCAGTGTAATCCTTGACACCCACTCAAAGGACAAACAACCTGCAACCTCTATTTTCTACATTAATAGACTCATATTGTATGTCAAAGTTATATTTAGACCTAAATCATTCAGTTTAACCTACAATGCCACCTTAGAAATTCCAACCACACACAGGCGGCAGTGCTAGTGAATTCAACCGAGCTTTTACTGACAAGGTCAGCAGACTGAGCAAGAACATGAAAACACAAATACAGTAATCTCTCATTCTCTAACAAGAAAATCCAGTATTATTTCTAATGTGTTCAACTGGTCAGAGTCTTGCTCTGTTAAACAAGCCAGTGAAGACTACATACCTATCAGTCCTGATCAGCTTCATAAATCACAATTTCATTGGCATGAAATGTTTTTGGCTTACTGTATTTTTGTTATTAATCATTCAGCTTTAATTTTAAAACTCTGGAATATACAATGTACTGTGTCACAGTATGCTGTCTTTTACCCTAGTATTCCTCACTGAGTTTTTAGGTTACATTTCAGAGATTGTCTTCTACAGTATCAACTATCTTTTGCTTTCTTGCAGATTATTCCATGTGAATGGTTTTCAACAGTTGTTGTCCAGCCTATGGAGTTGTAACCTGCAGGGTAATATTATCCCCAATTTCCCAAATGATGTTTTTTTGGGGGGAAATATCACTAGCTGCTAATAAACTTCTATTAAACATAGATTTTCAGTAATAAAATCCTGCATTTGAAATATAGTTGATCAGTACAACTTTCCCGTTCATCTTTCAAATATGACGGTCCTGCATTATGAGCAGTCAGTGTGCACATCCTCATCTATAAATCCTAACTAAATAGATTTACACATATTAAGGCTTTACTCCTATGCACAGGTATCTGGGAATAAGCCACACCAGACAGAGTGAGACTTACATCCAAGCAGGACTGAACTGCTAGGGTTAGGCGTAATGTTACAGACTCAAAAGCATTTAGCAGATCCAAAAGTGTTAACAAAGGGAGCAATGCTGATTAAAGACAATGACTACTAATCCAGGTTCAAGACCATGTGCTTAGAATATCAGTTGCTGAGAAATAACAGTGGGAGAGGGCAATTACCCTTATATCTTTTTGTTGGTTTTCCACAGGCATCTGGTTGAAAACTGTGGGAAATGTGAGGCTAGACCAACAGGCCTTTGGTCTGACTCAGCCAGGCTGTGGTGCAAGGATTGGAGTGTTGGACTAGGATTTGGGAAATACAGGCTTAATTCCCCACTGAGCCATAAAGCTCACTGTGCTGCCTTGGGCCAATTGTTCTCTCTCTTTCAGCCTGATCTAACTCACAGACTTGTTATGGGGATAAATGGGAAGGAGCGGGAAGTGCCATGTATATAGCCTCATTAGAGGAAACACAGGATATAAATTTTAGAAATGAGTTGGGTTTTTTTTTTAAAAAAAGGTTCTAATGTAACCAAGAGGACATACTTTCTAATACAGTTGTCCCTTCATATTCGCTGGGGTTTGATTCCAGGAACCCCCCCCCCGTGGATACCAAAATCTGTGAATACTCAAGTCCCATTATATGCAATGGCTTAGTAAAACGGTGTCCCTTATATAAGATGGCAAAATTAAGGTTTGCTTTTTGGATTATTATTTTTAAAAGAATATTTTCAAGCCGCGAATATTTAAATCTGTAGATACTAAATCTGTGGATGCGGAGAGACAACTGTATTCTGCTTCCATTTTTATACTTACCATAAAATATGTGACATGGACATTCATGAGTAAAGATAACCAAAAATTAGGAATAAGATTTGGATTCCTAAAATGGCTCTAAATATGCCTGTCATATTCCAAAGTTCACCATAAGCCTGCAAAAGAAAATGCAGGGAGATGTGTAGCTGCACCAAACACAAGGAAGCCACAACAACAAAAGGAGAACAATATCTTCAAATAGTTCTGGAAAATACTTTTATTAAATACAGAAAAACCTGAAGTTCTTCATCAAACACAAGAATAATGTTCTCCTATCAAGGCAAATTCAATTTTCTAGTACCTTTTTAGATACCTGTGTGCTTCACTGCAACCTTCCACCAACAGGGAGTGAAGAGTGAATGTGCATGTCCTTTGCTTTAGATTGTTGCAGAACATTTCTTAATGCTACTTCAGAAAATAATGTTTGTAGTTGAAATAGTGTGCCTAATGGTCCACACTTAAGAACAAACAAGGAATCAGGCAAACAGAGTGCTGGTTTACTGCTTATTCCACCTGCACAAAAGGAGGAGAAGGGGTGGCCCTAGCACTTTGCACAATTTCCATCTGCATGTGCTTATAAAACCAAATGAAGGCTTACTATTGCACATGAACCATTAATACTGCATGTGAGCCATTAACTGTAGTCATTCTATGCAGTTAAGGGATAATGCAATGTAGTCTGGAAAGTTAGCACACGACATAAAACCTAGTACCTATTTTCCAATTTGAGGCTGAAATGTAATAATGCACATACAGTCATCCCTCCGTATGCACGGATTTGGTATTAACGGTTTTAAGTATTCACGGCTTGAAAATATTCTTTAAAAAAATAGTAATCCAAAAAGCAAACTTTGATTTTGCCATCTTATATATGGGACACCGTTTTGCTATGCCATTGCATATAATGGGACTTGAGTATTCACGGATTTTGGTATCCAGGGGGGTCCTGGAATCAAACCCCAGCGAATACGAAGGGACAACTGTACATACTTACCAGCAATGAGGTGTTTGTCACCTTTGACGAACTAGTTTATTGCCGCACGGACATGATATTCTATTTGCTATTTCAAGCCTCTAAAGTACCTCACCTGAAATACTTTGTACAGTCCTGGGAACCACTGTTCAAGAAAGGTATTGACAAGCTAGAATGTATTCAGAGAAGGGTGACCAAGATGATCAAAGATCTGGAAGCCCTATGAAGAACAGCTTAGGAAGATGGATATGCTCAGCTTGGAGAAGTGAGGATGGAGAGGTGACATGATAGCCATATTTAAATATCCGAAGGGGCTTCATGTATAAATGGCACAAGCTCGGATTTTTTCTGCTCCTGCAAGTAGGCCTGAATCAACAGATCCTATTTGCAAGGAAAGAGATTCCAGCTAAACATCAGTAAGATTTTCTTGATGGTAAGAGCTATTTGTGAGCCATAGTGGCAAAATGGTTTGAGTGTTAGACTACAACTCTAGAGACCTGGGTTCAAATCCCCAGGCCATGAAAATCCACTGGGTGACCTTTGGCAAGTCACACACTCTCAGCCTCAGAAAACCTTATGATAGGTTTGCCTTAGGGTTGCCATAAGTTGGAAATGACATGAAGGCACACAACAACAAAAAGAGATGCTCAACAGTGGAATGGACTGCTTTGGCGGGTGGTGGATTCTCATTCATTGGAGGTCTTTAAACAAAGGATGGATAGCCATCTCTCAGGCATATTTAGCTGTGTATTTCTGCTCAGCAAGGGGTTCAACTAATTGGCTCGAAGTTCATTTAAGCTCTTTGATTCTATGATTAAATGTATGCAATGAATTGGAAATAGGAGCATACATAATTATTGTTCAACAGTTTGGATTAACCATCTAGAATGAATCAAAGTAGGATACTACCTACAAAAGTTATACAGTAGGACTCCCGCGTTCACTGGGGATTGATTCTGTGGGGCCCTGTGGATATTTAAAGCCGTGGATAATAGCAAACATCATTGAAAATAATGGGACTTCCAGTTTAAAATACTATAGAGATGCCTTGGAGAACCTAGAAAATGGCTAGAGAGGATACATTTTCTAGGAAGACTCTATGGTAGGTGTGCTGTTTTGTGTCCCGTGGATAACAGAATCAGTGGATAATGAATCAGTGGATATGGGGGTCATAGAATCATAGAGTTGGAAGAGACCACAATGGCCATCCAGTCCAACCACCTTCCATACAGGAATACACAATCAAATCATTCCCGACATATAGCCATCCAGCCTGTTTAAAAACCTCCAAAGAAGGAGAGTCCACCACACTCCGAGGCAATGTATTCCACTTCTGAACAGCTTTTACTGTTAGGAAGTTCTTCCTAATGTTTAGGTGGAACCTCTTCCTGTTGTTTGAACCCATTGCTCCATGTCCTAGTCTCTGGAGCAGCAGAAAACAAGCTTGCCCCATCCTCAGTATGACATCCCTTCAACGACTTAAACATGGCTATCATGTCACTTCTCAACCTTCTCTTCTCTAGACTAAACATGCCCAGCTATATTATAACCAGAGCACCACCAGACTACTATAACATTGCTCTTTTCTCAAGGTTTGTAGTAAGCTTATTGTCATCTATATGTCCCATGAAAGCATTCAAGAACCCAAAGAAACCATTTTCTTGGGCAACCTTTTGACCTTCCCTCTCAACCTATTCATTACAAGATTGAACAGCCTTACTACTAGCTTTCTACAGACCCATCAGCTAAAACAGTGTTTCTTAAGCTATCTGATGTAGGGGACCGGCAGGGTTTTCCACCCAATGTACCAGGGACTGGCACCATTATTTGTGTTCACTGGCTACAACTATTTCTTTTTCCTGAAAAATCACAAAAGACTGGCAGTCACCGGAGCACGACATTAAGTACACTGAGCTAGACTAAATGCATGTTTAACCTTGGAAGTGGTAGGAAGCAGTAGCTGTCCTAGATTTTTGTTCTGCTGCCTGAGCAAGAGAAACCCAAGCACTGCTGGAAATTAGGCTGTGTCTTACTTGACAACATTGCTTCAAGTATCTGGCAAACAATTCTATGATTGTGTAATTACTTTGTGTTCATGGGATCTGCCCCATGGGAACACCAACCCAACAGGTTTAAGATACAGAAAAAGACATGTAAAGACATCACCCAAAAACCTTACTCTAGAATTAAAATATTTGTCGCTCCTACTACATATTTAAGCAGGTCACTTTAGCCATCACTGAGGACATTATAGTTTTTACACTCCCCATACTAGTGAATGTCAAATAAAACCTTGTTTACAGCTACAAGAAAGAGAAACCCATTAAAGCATTAAAAGCTTTCTTCTCCTGGTAATGAAATGGATTAAAAAAAAAAAAAACTCCAAGCAAAGCAATTCCTGCCTAGCATTTACTGCCTACCATGTGCTTCTCTGGCAGCGGAAGTCAGCAAAGGTTTTGACTACTGTCTAGAGCAGGGTTTCTGAACCAGGGTTCCCTGGAGCCCCAGGGTTCCACAAGGGGTTGCCAGGGGTTCCTGGAGATAGACCTGAAAGCTGTTTCAAGTGGTCCACCAGGGTAAAAAGGTTGAGAAAGACTGGTCTAGAGAGAAGAAAGCCCCACCAACCAGATATTGATATTTTGCCTACATTCCCCCTCCTCCTCCTCTCGACGTTTAGGTTTTATTCCCTAAATGCTAGCAATACGGCTCTCTTAAAAATTAAAAACACCACAAAACACCCACCCTGTACCTTCCCTGCCTCTAACCACCACCGCCGCGGCCACCCCCCAATGAGGCCTTCTTACACCATCCTCACAACACAACATCTCCTACACCTTTGCAATTCGCCAGCAGCCAGCCCAATCTTCCGGCGCCTTCTCGGCTGTCTCTGCGTTACGCTTTGCCACGAAGCCGCCTGCCAAAAAAAATGCCAGGGCACACACCCACCCTCCCACCTTTGCCCATAATCAACCACACAGCGACGGCTCTGCCTGGGGGGACCCTCTGCAACTGAGCTGCAGCCTTGACGGCACAGAAGGGGCGGAGGACGGACATCTGCTCCCAATGAGAGGACACCCCGCCGCCCCTCAACACAGCCCTGAAGCCTCGGCCACCATACCAGAGGGAGGCATGGGGGGGATGGAATAAGAGACAAGGGGCTTCTTTCCCCGCCAAGCAGACACCTTCCCCTATACCACACCCACCGCCTTGCCCTTCGCCCCTACCTGACGCCCGCGGGTACGAGGAGGGAGAGGTTCGCGTTGGCCCCGGCTCCGCCATCTTCCTCCTCCTCCTCCAGCGCGCTCGCTGCGGTTGCCTTTGCTCCCTCGGCGCCTAGTGCCTCCTCGCTGGAAGCACGGCGCGGCCGCAGGTCCTGCTGCTAACAAGGAGGAGGAGGAGAAGAATATAGTGCTGCTGCTGCTGCTACTGTTGCCAGCACCGCACAGGCGCACTGCCTCTTCTGGCACAACACCTGACGCGGCGCGCTTGGAGCAGGGAGGCGGGAAAGCGGCCACAAGCGCCCCCGGGTATAAGAGGGGCTCGACCTAGGTGGAGGCGGCGGGTGGGAAAAGGAGAGCGGCCGCCCAGCCAAGCAGCGTGTGTGGCGGCTCCTCCTCCTCTCAGGTGTACATTCCCTACTCCTCGCCTTGCTACGCTCTTTGCTAACATGTGGCAACCTGCTCCGGCAGGCAGGCAGGCAGGCAAGCAAGGAGGAGCGCGCCTGTTCCCCAGACCGCCTGCCGAAGAGTCCGCGCCAAAAAGAAAAAAAGGGGGAAAAAAAATAACACTAAAGTAAAATGTATAGCTGCGGCTTCTCCTCTTTAAAAAAAAAAAAAGCCTGAGGGATGAATTTATAGCTGCTGCTAACGCCTTTTAAAGATTTTTTTTTTTTTTTTTTTAAAAACGTCCACCGAGTGAGCAAGGCAAGGCGCAACTTCTCCTTCAGGCGTGTTGGCTGAATTTCCAGGAGCCGCCATCGCCGGCTTGGCGCAGCCTTCGTAAAGGGCACCTGCCCGTTGCCGCTGAAGGAAGGTTTTGGCTCGGACCCCACAGGCCCCGAGAGGGGGAAATGCGATGCGTGCTCGCGGGCGAGGAGCCGGGTCGGGACAGAAGCGCTTCGCTCCAACCCCAAGGTGCAAAGGCGTCCTATCCCCCGGGGAACAGCTTCATGTAGGCAACTGCAGCGCTTTGCCTTCCTTGCATGAGATTCCATTGAGGCAGTCCTTTTGTCCTACCTCGCCATCCCCTCCAAGTGGTAGGGACATTCCCCATTGCTCCTGTCATCCGACTTTGGGTCAGCTTTCAAAATGTCCCTTTCCCCTCTCCTCCTGCCACTTTCTTCCTTTGGCCTCAACTCACTTCTGTTGCTGCAAAGTGCAGAAGTAGTAGGTTGTACTCAGTTAACTCAACCAGGGGGGCTGTTGTCCTTCCCAGTAGCCGCAGGAAAAAGCAAAGTGCAGCCTCGCCTAGCTTGTACAACATATTCTTCCACGTTAATAACTTCTGCAGTCTCGACCACTCTGATGTTGCTTTCTCACGCGTCTTGGTTTTAATCTGTGAAATGTTGCGTGTGTGGGTGCCTTCAAAATCACCTGTCAACTTTCATAAGGTTTTCTTAGACAGGGAATACAGAGGTGGCTTTACCAGTTCCTTCCTCTGAAATATAGCCTATAGCACCTGGTATTTATTGGGGTGCCACCTCACCTTTCTTCATAGCCTTTCAATAGTTCAATCTGTCTCTTGCCATTCTAACACCTCAGAAGTAATTCATGCTTTTTCTACTGCTTAATCTATTGTATGAAAAGTACAATCCCAGGCCTGTTGTTGTGTGCCTTCTAGTGGTTTCTGACTTATGGCAACGCTATCATGAGGTTTTCTTGGCAAGATTTGTTCAGAGGGGTTTTTGCCTTTGCCTTTATCTGAGGCTGAGAGAGCGTGCAACTTCTCCAAGGTCACCAAGTGGATTTCCATGGCTGAGTGGACGTTTGAGCCCTAGTCTTCAGAATCATCCAACACTTAAACCATGACACCATGCTGGCTCTCTAGCCTTTAATTACTAGTACCAAAATGAAAAAAAGACAAATGTTAATATTATCAAATTTAAGATAGGAATACACTGCAGAATAAAGCTGGTTTTCAATTAATGCTGAGGAGGGAAATTGCTGGCTACACAAGTAGGAAAAATGCTCACATTTGCACCTTTGTACCAGAAATCAGTACACTCAAGTGAGAAGATACTAGAATTACCAGTGACAAGGTGAACTCAATTTCCTCTCTAGTTTCATGATACTATTTATACCCCACTAATTTCCTCTTCCATTCATCTTTCCAGTCTGTACACCTGAGGCCAAAATACAGATAAGGACCTAAATTATTTGCACACTGGAATAAGCTTTCTGCCACTACAGATTATGCATCACTTCCAGTGGGAATGTTTTTCATTAAGTGCTTGAACTTCACATCCAACCCAAAGCCTTGTTTTTCCATAATTATTAAGAATGTGCTCCCATACCTTGTCTTGCCAGTATGGCTGCAGCGCAAAAGAAGGAAAAAAGAAGGAAAGGGAAGAAATAGGATATACAGTAAATGCTGAAATAGGTTCAATGCTGAAATAGTTAGGTTACTTCAGATTCTAGACTTCACCAAGATTGTTCCTCACAAGATACAAAGACCCACCCAAAAATTAAATTAAAAAATGGAGGTATCATAGAAGTTAAATTATTTCTTCCTGAGCCAAGAAATTGGGTGTGACCAAGAATCCTATCTTCAGAACATGTGTTGGAGGAACCAAACCCAACCTGAAGGACTGTCTCCCCACACTGCTGGAAAATACATTCTTCTCTACAAGATGTCCCACTGTCATCTCCAATTAAAAATTTCCATTGATGTGCAACATATTCTAACAATTTTGTAATGGTGGGAACGTGATAGGGCTTGCTGAATTTCATGACATGGAACATCACTTGGGTGTCACACTTTGGATTTAACACAATGCTAGGATGCCCAATAGTGGCAGCAATTATAATTTGGCAGTTATATACATCACATGTGATGGGAAGACACCAGCAACTTGCCGATGTCAGTGGCTATGACTGCCTTTTCAAAGCATCATATTTGAAAGTGACTTGGGCACACAAATATGCTTCAAGCCAGTAGTGATGAGAACTTGTTTGGAACAGTTTCCCAGTAATAAGATTCATTGCAGATTTGGAATAGGGCAGTTTGAATGGGTCAATCTTTCATGGTTGGTGTTTTAGGACTCACAATTAGCCAAGGCTTGTTTTTAGGTGCACTATGTGAAAACTTCACTTCCTTATTCATGCTGCTTATTTACCTAGGTTGAGTAAGGATCTTGAAAACCATTGCCAAGTTCCCCTCTACCACAGCACAATTTGTTCTTGTTCTGTATCACACCCTCAAGAGCATGATGCAGTTGGAAGACAGCAGAACTTTAAAAGGTTGCTCTTTTGTACTATAGCTCCCAGAATCAGTGGCCATGCTGGGTGAGAGATTCTAGGAACCATAGACCAAAATGCAACTTTTCTAAGCTATGGAGAACAGCTGTGTTGTTCCTTTCATGAACGGTACTGGTTTCTCTTTTTACAGAAATGTTTAAACCACCAACACAATATAGTAGAGATGCACTTCATACAGTTACTGGGAACTTACAAGGTTTAAGTCCCAAGAGACGGAAGAACATTTTCCTTTTACACTTACAGCCTTAAATTCCTATACAATATGCAACTACCCATTTGTGTTAATTGCTTTACATGATGTAGATTGTGCCTAGCTGAGAAATGTAATGATTACACTGGCATCTAGGATCTAAATAAAACAACCCTGCACTAAAAAAGGTAGCAGCTTTGCTCACTTTATTGCTGTGGCATTAAAGAGATGAAAGACAAGAAACAACAATAGCAGGGAAGCCATGCCTCCAAATCACTTAATTTTTACCATATGAAAACAGATTATGTATTACAGATTTAAATAAATCCCCAAACTTGTCTCCAAACATTTATGTATTTCTCACTCAGCCATCCTCACTAGGGAGAAGAGGTTCACTTTTATGTGTGGCAATTATAGCATCTAAACACTACAAATGGTTTTACCATGGTTTTCCAACCCCAGTAGTTTGAGCCAAATTTTGATGTGATCTATTATAGGACTGATAATCTGTTCAATGCTCTTCTCAGTTTTTTCTCCCAGCAGTACAAATGTTACCCTGTGACTCTGTAGCATCGGAGGCTTGCTTGGAAAATTCTGGACATTCAAGTCTCTTTATCATTGTTTTCCCTTCATCATCCTACTGCATTATATGCAACTGTGGTGCCAATGGTTCTGAAGACCAAAAAGTAGGTTTTTTTGTTCATCATTAATATCCTATCACTTGCACATACTCCTAAGGACACCTCCACAGCACATACCATGTTAATAGTAATCACTGCAAAGATCAGTGTAAAAAGATAGGAAGAAGCAAACCATTTCGGTGCCCTCTCCCATTTTGAACACTTTCCTTTCATAACAAACACTGCCCCTATCTTTCTGCACATTCTTCAGGTTTCTTAACCTGTATGTCACTTTTATAATTATTCACAAAAATTGTAACTATGTACATTTCTTTTGTGAAATCTCCAGACTGTAAAGACTGCTTTTGTACTAGACCACTAGGAATCATTTTTCTGAAACTTAGAATCATAGAGCTGGAAGAGTCCAGAAGGGCCATCCAGTCCAACCACCTGCCATCTAGGAAAACACCATCAAAGCACACCTGACAGATGATCACCCAACCTGTTTAAAAACTTCCAAAAATGGAGACCACCACACTCCAAGGCAGCGTGTTCCACTGCTGCAGTTCTTACCCTCAGGATTTTCTTCCTAATGCTTACATGGAATCTCTGTAGTTTGAGTCCATTGCTCCGTGTCCTAGTCTCTGGAGCAGCAGGAAACAAGCTTGTTCACTTACAATGTTAGTCAGTTGGGAAGGGCCATAGATTTGGATTTACAAACTAAGATTCAAACCCAAATTGCTCCCAAGAATCAGATCAAAATGAATCAGGCTGTTTCCCCAATCTCTGTATTAAGATGCTCATTATCTATATGAACTTGTCTGTCAATACACAGTGAAACCTTTATATTTGTAACAGCACTGTAATCTGACAGAATGCTATAATATAGCTTAAGTAAAAAAAAGTGAGTGCTTCAAACAAACAATCATTTACTTATGTTTTGAATGTAATTAACTGTACTTCACATTTTTCTGTTTTAAGGCAGGAGTGGTCAGTGGATTTGTTCTTGGAAGACCATATATGTCTGTCATGTTCCCCAAGAGTTTCCCTAACCCCAATTCTCATTGTTTCACACTCTCTCATATGCAGTTTCTTCATTTACCTTCCCCACACTCCTACCTCTTCCTCCTCCTCCTCCAAAACCCCCCTCAAAACTCTGTATGGCATGGGAAGAATACAATACACACAGAGGAAACAGTGGCTATAATGTATTACTTGTGACATTCCTTTCTACTGATGTCAATGTGAAGAGAAATTAGATTCAAAATGTAAAAAATAAAAAGATAAAAGCTACTTCAAACAACAATTTTAGTCCATGTTAACTCTTCATCTTGTTTACATAGTTCAATGGAATTTAATTTCAGGTAGCAAATGCATACTACTAGCCAAAGAATGACAAAATGATGGGAATTGCAAGTAGGAAAATACCAACCTTCCACATTCCACAGCACTGGAAAACAGGGGGCAAGCTGTATTCTATTTTTTAAGTTAAAAAGTTTTAATTCTATAGTCATACTTGAATTTAACATCTTCTTCCTGTGGATGGACACAGTAAATCAGCTAAAAATAAGCAATACAACTGCTAAACAGAACTGAGTCAAAGATCCTATAGAATCCATTCATACTTGAATTTAACATTGATTGATTCATGCAAGTTCCATGTTGTTCTAACTAGTTTCATCATGAAAATGAGTTCCCTTGCAAAAGTTTAATATAAATTTTAATTAACATGACTGCCTGAAACAGCATCTAGGTTGCCACTTGTCCCTGCAGTGGCTGTAATAGGTAGCCTTTCTGGCTGAAGGGCAGAGTATATGTAAGTGTAAGTGTGTGTGTGAATAAATACAGTATATACATACATTTGCTTAATACATGGACTACAAGGACTGCATGGCAAGTCTCCACAACAACTCTGAAACCCAGCAGACCACAAGAGCATTTTCACTGGACAGAATAACCTGCCCCAAAGAGGAACAGAAGGATTAAATTTCCTAGACCTTCTTGTCCTATGATTCTATTTCAGACAAATTCATCAACTACCCTCAACAGCTCTACAGTCCTTTCAAACTACAGTCCTTTCAAATTCATCTATAATTTTCCATAGCCTATAAATACAAGATCAGTTAATTTATCTTCTCAACATAGAACCATAGAGTTGGAAGTGATGTCAAGGGCCATCCAGTCCAACCCCCTGCCATGCAGGAATACACAAACATTCCTGACAGATGGCCATCCAGCCTGTTTAAAAACGTCCAAAGGAGACTCAACCACACTCCAAGGCAGTGTATTCCACTTCCAAACAGCTTTTACTCTCAGGAAGTTCTTCGTAATGTTTAGGTGGAATCTCTTTTCCTGTACTTTGAACCCATTGCTCTGTGTCCTAGTCTCTGGAGAAGCAGAAAATAAGCCTGCTCCATCCTTAGTATGCCATCCCTTCAACTATTTAAACATGGCTATCATGTCCCCTCTCAACCTTCTCTTCTCCAGACTAAACGTGTCCAGCTCCCTAAGCTGCTCCTCATAGGGCATGGCTTCCAGACCACCTATGATCCTGGTCGCCCTCCTCTGGACACATTCCAGCTCTCAATATCCTTCTTGAATTGTGATGCCCAGAACTGGACACAATATTCCAGGTGAGGTCTGACCAAAGCAGAATAGAGTGGCACTATGACTTCCCTTGATCTAGACACTATACTCCTATTAATGCAGCCTAGAATCGCATTGGCTTTTTTAGCTGCTGCATCACACTGCTGACTCATGTTCAGCTTGTGGTCCACTAAGACTCCTAGATCCTTTTCGAATGTACTGCCCTCAAGCCAGGTGTCACCCATCCTTTATCTGTGCATTTCATTTTTACTGCCAAAGTGTAGTATCCTACATTTCTCTCTGTTGAAATTCAATTTTGTTAGTTTTGGCCCAGCTTTCTTAATCTGTTCAGGTCATTTTGGATTCTGATCCTGTCTTCTGGGGCATTAGCTACCCCTCCTAATTTGGTGTCATCTGCAAACTTGATAAGCATACCCTCTATTCCCTCATCCAAGTCATTGATAAAGATGTTGAATAGCGCTGGGCCCAGGACAGAATCCTGTGCACCCCCCCACTGGTCACTTCTCCCCAAGATGAAGAGGAGCCATTGGTGACTACCCTTTGGGTTCAGTCAGTCAACCAATTACAAATCCTTTACAAATTACAAATCCAATTACAAATCCATTAAATATATTATTTTACATAATAATTACAGTCATAGGCAAACAATCCAAAGCAGTTATAATACAAGGCCCAGAGTATCAGCCAGGAGTACTCTACTGAAGTAGAACTCTCCATAATTGTAAAAAAGGTGGATAATATCTAACCATAATCCATTAACTTAGTATTACTGTATTTATTTTATTTCTTTATAAATAGATAAATACAGTCAGCCCTCTGTATCCACAGATTTGGCATCCATGGATCCCACCATCCACGACTCGAAAATATTAAAAAAAAAACCATAAATCCCAAGAAGCAAACCTTGATTGTGCCATTTTATAAAAGGGACACCATTTTACCATGCTACTTTATATAATGCGACTTGAGCATCCATGGATTTTGGTATCCACAGGGGTTCCTGGAACCAAACCCCAGCGGATACCAATGGCCCACTGTAATAGTACACAAGGTGTTTGAATGGGGGAAGATCTAGAAACTAATGTGGAGTTAAATTAAACTTCTTGGGCAGTGGTTTAAATTGCTCTTTTTTTCTTCATGGGAGTCACAGACTGCCAGTTCTCAAATTGAAGCTGCAGCAGCAGCAGATTTGGTAATGTGATTATTATTTCACAGCAATGAAGACTACATATGAGCATGCTTCACCTACTAGGACGTTCATGAGAAGATATTATATTTGAAAATTCTTCCCAACATTTCTACTTTTAGCAACTCCATGTGGAGATAAGTTACTGTTCTGAGGAATCTGGATCCCACTAAGACAGCACATACACTAAAAAGCTGTTATCAGCTTTAAGACAACACTGCTATTTCAGCTGAGTTTCATGTCTTTTTAATTACATCACCATAAACAACTTAACTTTAGGTACATAGTTTGCAACTTTACATAACCAGAATACTGCACTGTTACATGGCACCAGCTTTTCCTTTAAAAAGGAAACCATTAAACATCTTGTATTCATGCCTTTAAAAATTAAAAGAACTGTTAGGAGTTAATTCATGCAGTTTACATCTTGTTTAATGACGAGGAAGATTCATTTGCAGCCTGTTATGGTGATCCAACCTAAGAGAGAAGGGAGGCAATATCTGCACAACTTGTATCTGAAAGATACAGCTTAGATCCAGTGGGAAACTGAGAGGAAAAGTGAAATGCAGATACAAATCCCTAGTGAGTCATGAAGCTCACTGATGGCCTGGACCACTCATATTCTCTCATTTCAGACCATTAGTTTCATGTTGCTGCAAGTACTAAAAAAATATACTTCACATGCCTCTGTGTACCAAGGTCCTTTGAGAAGAGGTCAGATAAAAATGTTTAAGATAAACAGATATAAACAGTTGCCCTTATACTAGAAGTCATTCTTCTGAGCTACAGGCAGAAGTGGGAGCTTAGGTCAGAAAAGATGAGATAACAGTATTAAACTTTCTCCCCCTACTTTTTTTCTCTTTCTTTTGGTAAAAGGTCTAATGTTCAATGCTGGATGCTTAAAAAGTCTCAGATATTTCTAGATCTGTTGCTTAAAATTTGGTTTGTTGCTTTTAAATATATACACATTTACACATAAGATAGTTATATATTGTATATCCTTTATCTTTAGCGTTAGTAGAAATCTTGCCAGCAGCAAAACAGCCAATCTTACCATCTTTCATGTCTACTACATAGTTCCAACCAAATATCTGTGTTGTAATGCTATCAGATAGCGTATTTGTTTGTTCAAGAATATTTCTGAACTACTCCGCATAAGCTCCAAGTAACTTCTCATCTCTGAACTCATCACATCCTAAGTACAAGAAACCACATGCCAAATGCAACAAAGATGGGCTTTATGAATTCAAAACCTTCTCTCTCTCATTTGTAAAGGATAAAACTCATAATTAACATCAAACAGTTTACATAATTTGATATAAAATACTCATGAAGTAAACAATGTGATAATTTCAATACCTGTCAGCAAACTCCCAACTTCAACACTCAATATATGGAGGTTAATTCCATGGTACTGCATGTGTGCAACTATAAACAAATGTGGCTAAATGCACTTCCATTCAAGAAGTTCTCATTTTTTTCAGTTAAGAAACTTTAAATTTAAGTATGCACATTTTCACATGAAAATTGCTGCAATCTATGTTAGTCAATAGTAAATCATCCTTAGTTAAAACAGTGAATGTAAGATAACAATAAAGAGACATGAACCCAGTCTAGAACTTGTAAATATTTATAGTACTATGTTAGTATTCAATTAATCACTCCCATTCAAACTTAAACGTTTTACTAGTTTCTCTGACTTACTGATTTCTAAGAGAAATCTTCAGAACTTGTCAATAGCGTTTACTTTGTCCAACTGTACCTCATAACAGAGGAGCTGAAAACCTTATTGGGGTGACAGGAGCCAAGATCACTCTTGTTCTCCTAGACTGGGAAATATGTGGGGCAGATGTAGTAGTGACTGAGCCTTGTGGTTTGGATGAACACTCCAAGTACACTACTCAGCCAGAACCCAATTTCATCCACCACATATTCAAAAGGGGAGGGGTGTGAGTAAAACATTAGGAATCTCTGTTCTGGTGGTTCCCATTCCCTGCCACAAATGATGGAGTTAACAGATTTTTTCAAAATGTATTATTCAAACATCTTTTACATGTTTACCAAAGGTTCTGGCAATGTTACAATATTCTAAATGGGCTGGATGCAACGTTACCCTTCCGTAAATTACAGGGATCATGATCCTTGTGGAAGGGACTGAGATTCAACAGAGATTCCCCTTCCTCCTTCACTCTTCATTGTCATCATCCAATCCTCTGTGGAGGCTTTTCAGGGGACACACAGGAGAAGAAATCAGTGAAAGCCACCTCTCTCCCAACCCCCTGCAAAAATTCTGTAGCCAACCAATATGTATAAATATAAATGTATAAATACATTAAATTGAAATGGTTAGCTTCAGGAGAAAAGTATCTTTCTAATTAATTAATAGCTTATATTTAGTGCCATCCAGTGTTTAATGTTAGTATTATTACTACCTAGTACAGAATAGGTGTTCAAACGTACATAATTTTTTAGAATTTATTTTTCTCCACTATGGCAAATTCATCTGTGAAAGAGAGGAAATTTATTATCAAAAGCAGTATAAAAATAAAAGGCAACTAAAACTTTAAAAACCAGATTCAGCTACCATTGATTTTAATGAAGACTTCTGTCCTTTCTATTATGAAAATCTTACAAGCTGACTTCAAAAGATACTTGGGAAAAGACATAGCGCTAGCGGAGTGGACACTAAACCTGAGCTGGTATTTAATCAAAATTCATGATAATTATAGGACAATTTTTTTTTATTTCAAAAAAACAGGTTTAGTGAAGTTTACTGTGAAAACAGATGAAGCAAATGTGGGAATTTATAATAAGTGTATTTACACACAGATGTAAAAGTTTGTGGTAAAGAGATAAAAATAGTTGTGATATTTCATTTGACTTTTGTGTGTCCAACATTATCTGTTTTTTACAGAAATATAAATACTTAAAAGTGAGCGGAGACTGGCTTTTAGTTACTACAAATGTTGTGCAGTTTCAGTCTTCTTAAAGATAGGGATTTGGGGGAGAAAATAAATCTTGCGGCACAAATTTGGAATGTATACCTCTGTTCCATTTAGATCTGTAAAAAGAAGAAATCACATGTGAAAATGTTATGAAATAACAGTACCAGTGTTATAATTTTGCAAGTCAATTCAAACAACCAATATGTAAAATATGATCCACGATAAATTTGGTTATGGCTCTGAACCCTCTTCTCACCTTGACATTATATAAGGATAGGCCCCATGAAGCTGCTTGCCCCCCCAGCCCCCAAAGTAAAATCCACAGAACCAACTCAACTATCCGGCTCATACCTTTACCACAGTGAAAGATCAACCAAGGCTTGAAGGTAGACACAAAGACATGACAAAGACATTGGAAGCTGCTTCTTGCAGTGTAGATGTGTAAATTGCTATTGCTTAAAACAATTTGTAAGCTGCTCTGATAGCCTTGTGGCTGAAGAGCGGGGTATAAATAACTAAATAAAAAATAACAAAATAAATTTCCTCCCAAGCTGTGCCACTGTCCAACATTGGAAGGTGATTCCTGCTTCAAAGATGAGTGATCAACTCTGCAACCTATTATTGCAAGCAAGGTACCACCCCTTTCTTGTTCTAGAGGAGAAGCAGAGCTGCATCAACTTTTCTCTAAGCCTGCATGGATGCTGGATTGCCTGCCAGCCAGCATATACAAAGGTCAATAAATCCAGTACACCTTGACCACTCCTTGTTAGAAAGGAATAGCAAGGCCTATCAATTTGTTACTGACCTGAATAAAACAAAACAAAAATCAGCCCTGCAACCACAATGTTTTTTGTCTTGTGACTCATGGTTTTGTTAACTGTGCAATGTGAAGCTTATAAATTCATTTGATGTAGAACAGTTTTTAAAAGATCAATACTGAGCTACTTGAAGAAAAGGAACCTAGTAGAAAACTCTAGCTAGGTTAAGTCTGTGGAGGGAAAGGTGGCCCAGCACAGACAAAACGAATGAACTTGGACACAGGTTTTATTCATAGGATCTCCTGTTAACCCATTAAAAGATTAAAGCTTTTTTTAGCCTGTGTCTTGAGAGTTCCTGCTTCCCTCAGCCTCCACTACAGAATTTATCTGCTGTTGCTTTCTCAGACCCCCAGTCCCCACTCTTCTTCCAGCAAGTGTCTTCTGGAACAGAATATGCTCCTAGATTAGACTAATTCAATGCAAAGCTGGGGGAGGGGGCAAAACTTTGCACCAACTTCTTCAGTGATTTACTCTCAAGACTTAGTTAAAATATGAATATCACAGGATGGGAAAGAACGCTGACATAATTTTTGCAAGAAATTTGTCCCCTGGTTATGTATGGCTTACTTCAGGGGTGGGAGAAAACCTCCGGCTTGCAGTATTTAATTATTTAATTATTTTACTGAACTCCAAGATCCACCAGCTGGATCTTAGTGCAAATCAAACACACTTAGGATTAAATGAATTCTGAACTCTAAAATTTGTTTAGAGTACAATAGCTGACTGGAACTCCAAGTTCCTTCCACAAAAAAAATCTATTCCTTGTTGTCCCCAGGCTCTCTTCATTTCAGCAGTTTTATTTAGGCAGGGCTGCAGAGTTATTTTATTGCTGGTACACTTAAACTGGGAATCTGAAATCACTGATATCAGCTACAAATCACACACACACAAAAACAAACAAACAAAGAAAAAAACACCCTACCAGAAGCTCCAAAGCTACCTTCTGCCACTAGGTTTGCTAGCTAGGAAGGTGAAAGCACTATTTAATTTCAAAGAGTCATACAGAAAGTGAGAGGTCTGGGGAAGCAACTCCACCTATGACCTTCTCCTTCATTATGTGGAGAGCCTAAAATGGGATGCGTTTGCTCCATATATGCCAATGGATGCATTTTACTGCTGCATAACCCACACTACCAAGCTCCAATACAATTTGTAGCTTGCAGACTCTAAGAAGCTGAATTGCTTTGCAGTTAAAAGCTGTACATTTCAACACACTACCTCCCATTGAATGTTAATGTCAAAGTGAATACTTTCTAGGTACTTACATCATCAATGTCTTCATCATCATCCCCAATATCATCAAACTGGATTTCATCATCATCTCCAGGCCCAAATGTATCAGTTTCATTAATTTTGGCTAGGTAAAACAAATTGGAACACACTTTAAGCAGATGTTCGACTGTTTTTATCATAGTAACCCCATCTCATCTCATCCCAAACACAAACACAGATGCACACACTCATAATGAATTTTGATTTTTCTGAGAAATTCTTACCATGCTCTGGGAGTTCTCCATATGCCTTCAGACTTCTGGCTTCATCTGCATTGTACTTTAGAATTACATCAGCCTTGTTATCCTAATAACATTTACATGGGTAAACTGTGTTACAGAAGAGTTTCATCTTGCTAAAAAAACTTCCTTTTCTTGCACATTTGAAATATTTTCTTATCAAGCTTTGTATACTGGAAGGGCAACACATCCCCTCAAGCATTTCAGAAACTGTATTTATTTATTTGGTTTGTATCCTGCCTTTCTTCCAAAATGGGATTCAAGGCGGCTTAAAATAATTTTAGAAATACAACTAAAACATTACAAAAGTTTTAAAAAGAATTAAATAATTACCATTATTAAAACGTAAGTTAAAAACACAACGTAGATTAAAAACTTTGTTTCAATAAAAATTACAAACATTAAAAGCAGCACACCAATTACACACACACACACACACACACACACACAATTAAAATTCACATTTCAAAAGCCTGCCTAAACAAAAATGCCTTCACCTGCTGGCAAAAAGAGAGCAAGGAGGTGGCCAACCAGACCTCCCATGGAAGGGAGTTCCACAGTCTGGGAGCAGCCACGGAAAAGGCTCTCTCCTAAGTCCTTGCCAACTATCCCTGCAAAGGTGGTGGGACTGAAAGAAAACACTCCCTTGCCAATATTAACACTTGGGCTGGCTTGTATAGGGAGATATGGTCTTTCAGATAGTCTGAACCCAAACCACTTAGTGCTTTAAAGGCCAAAACTAACTTTTTAAATTCTGTACGGAAACAGACTGGTAGCCAATGCAGCTGTTTGAACAGGGGAGTCATATGGTCTTTATAGCCAGCCCCAGTCAACAAGCCTGGCTGCAGCATTTTGGACCCGCTGAAGTTTCCAAATAGTTCCCAAAGGCAGCCCCACGTAAAGCATATTACAGTAGTCCCATCAATTTATTCTGATGTCTCTTGCTACCAAAGGTTTATTTGTGTTTATACAGTACATGCATATTTCAAATATTATTAAAAGATCTGGTGCAATGGTTTTACTCCTAAAGATGACCTAAATACTTAAAAAAAATAAATAAAAAAAATAAGTAATAGTGCAACTGTGGGATGGATAACCTTTTCCAGCAAAGGACAAAATTTTAATTGAAGAAGTGAGTCAGTTCAGTAATGGAGAGGGCTAAGAAATTGGGGCATATATATTTGTTTGATTTATATTCTGGCTTACTCCCAAAAGTAGGACTCAAGGTTCACAACAAGATTAATTTTAAAAGATGCAAATAAAAACAGAAGGCAACAGTAAAATATTAAAACACAAATGCACAAGTTCCAACATTAGAAGATGACCAAATTAAAAAAATAAATTTAAATGCACAACAATAAAGAAAAGCACATCAAGACGCAATATGTGCTGTCACCCCATCATTCCTACGAATGCTACAGCCACCCCCTTCCTCAACCTGTCCTGTGCATAGTTCTAGCTGGTGGGTACAAGGAAATGCATGGTACAGTGACAGCTAGGCAATACATACGCCAGTGCTTGGCTTAAAGATAAACCAGGCAAGCATAAAATAGAAAGAGAGAAAGACAAAGAACAAATGGTGATATAGGGCTCTACCCACACATTCACTGTACTGTAACCCCTTACTAAAGCTACTAAGGCTGTTTTTTCCAATGTGTGTCAAAGCGCTAAGACCACTCTTCCCAGCATTATCAATAACTTCAAAGACAGAAACTGCCTGAAAAATTCCAAAGAGAAGGGTGGTAGGGAAGAAAAGCCTTCTGTCATTTTTACTGCCTTGACTGAGAAAGCACATTATTTACTTGTTTTAAAATGCAAACCTATCAGAGCTGGGTAACTTCGGTTCTTAAGCATGCTTAAGTACATATTCCACAAATTTCAGTTGTGCTTCCAATTCTCCGCAGGTACCATTTGGAACAGGTGGATTTATAAGATACATTGAACTGAAGAGACAACAATATTTAACAGTCTTGACAGTGTGTTACAAAAAGTTCAATAAAACAACAAAATATAGTTACCTGGTAGTCTCTTAAACCCACCAATATGATATCTGATGTATTTATCCAAACCTAGAATTTAAAGAAGAGTCTTAGTAGCTGCTTCAGTAGCAATCAAACATTAAGGCATAATGTTGGAAAACTCACTATGTGTTACTGCAGCAAAAATTTCTAAAAGTTGATTGTGGATTTGTCTTCATAAAAAGTATGAGTGCTAAAGCACTTAGGCCACATTCTGCCTTGACCCATGCTAAGTATGGGGTGAGAATGTGTAGTTTGCTGCTAAAACAGGTTTAGAACTTGATTCATAGAGTCCCTACCCTTGCATACAAACATTTGACATGATTATTTGTTAAAAGTTAATTAATTTTGGGGGAATTTGGATAGTTCCAAGATGAAACAAAGATGTTACAGGACAGTCAATTAGCAACAGAAGAAGCAGAAAAATGAGGCCAAACTTTTTTGATAAAAACCACAAGGAGAGATTTAAAGAACAGAATATGAGTTTCCTAACAGAGAAAAGGATGACTATTCCAGGAACTAGAATAATAATGCAGGCAGTATGTAGTTTCTTTAGTTTGTCACTCTAATTGCTACATCACTTTGCAGATGAAGGGCAAGGTGGATCACAATACAAAAAATAGTGGAAGCAATAATGGGCATAAGGGAAGGTGAAGGACATGTATTCTAGAGTAAGAGGAAGTAGATGTGGAATTTCTTAATATAAAAAGCAGTTAAAGATATCACAACAAAAATGATTACTAGCAAAAGTGCAGAGTAGAATGTAGCAACGAAGGTATGCAGGCCCTCCATTGAAACAAGGAATAAGCATAAGACACCAGAAGCCAATGAAACAGAATAACCTAATGAAGAAAGTATTATTTACAAAGTTACCGTATTTATCACATCAATGAAAAGGATGGAAAATAAAAGTGCTACTGCATTTGTTGACAAGAAGACTGTCTTGTCTATAAGATGGGGAAAATATGAACACATCCAAAAAAGCTGGCATTCGCAATGATACGGCCTGTCTTCATGGTCAAAAGAGCCCCCTAAACTTCGCATGACCCCCCCAAGCCAAGATGGCAGCTGCGAGTGATTTACTTGTGATTTTAAACCTGCCATCACCAATTAAAAAAAATAAAACAGTTTCCCATGGTGCGCACAAGCAACACTTCTTATTTACAAATAAAGATATAAAAAAAGTCTAAAATAGCCATTTATTGACTTATGGGACCCTTGCTTAGCCGATAATCTAACAAGGCGGCCACAGCTGCTTTCCTTGTTTGCTAGCCCTGCCCCATGCTTGTCCAGCCAATCAGATTACACTACCTGTTCATGTCTGTACGAATGTGGGTGTTCAAATAATCGCACATTCGCATGTTGTACGGAGCTTTTTCAAAATCCATACAAAGCCCCAGACATGACACACATGGACTTTGCGGTGGATTTGACTGCCCCCCTTCCAAATGACACTTATTTGTGCACATGTCCATATGAACGGATTGCCATACGTTCACATCCCATTCATATCATTTTCACCATATAGACAAAACCTAATCTCTGGCGAGAGTAAACTGAAGAACAGTAGACAGTGCATTAGGAGATGGATGTGTGCAGAACGAGTAATGTGGTAGAAAACAGAGGAGAGCAGCTACCAGATAGAAATATATGGAGAATGAAGGGGAAAAGATATGCAGCAAGAGCTAGGAAATTAAGGAAATCTGTTCTATACTAGCAGTACAGAAAAATGAGATCTGTTTGAAATCCCAAATAAGGGGGAGGAAGGGGAAAGTGGAGAAAGGAACATCATAATACTAGCAGAAAATAGCAAAGACTTGGAATGAGCATTAAGGAAAGTCAAGGAGGAAAGTACAAAATAATGACTACACATGATTTACACAAGTGAGGGAGCCTGGTGGTAAGTGGTTAAATGCAAGCCACAGTGTTGCAAGTTCTATCCCAAGGGCTCCAAGGTTCACTCAATCTTCCATCCTTTCATAGGTTGGTAAAATGAGTACCTGGCTTGTGGGTGCAATTAGCTAACAAACATTAGAAACTGCTTGGAGAATGCCTGGTGCACTATAAAAGCAGTGTAGATGTGTAGGTGCTATTACTTAACAATTAGTAAGCCACTCCGAGAGCCTTCGTGGCTGAAGAGCGGGGTATAAATACCTAAAATAAATGAACAAAAATAAATAAGTGGACGATGAAGACACTGAAATGGTCAAAGACTTTTCACACCTTGGCTCAGACATTAATTAAAATGGAGATTGCTCAGCCAGCAGGCCAGTGGTGGTCTGGTGAGGGGCGCCTCTCTTCAATCGGCTTTCGCCCCTCACAAGGAAGGGGCAAGGGCCGATTGGGGTGAGGCGCTCACTCACCAAACCTCCTTCAGTTTGCTGGCTGGGCCCCCCACTTCACTCGGCTTTCGCCCCTTCCATGAGAGGGGTGAGTGGGGTGGGGCGCTCAGCCAGCAAACCGGCAGCGGTTTGGTGGGTGAGCGCCTCGCTTCAACTGGCTTTCACCCCTCACAAGAAAGAGACGAGGGTCGGTTGGGGCAGGGCGCTCACTCACCAAACCCCCTTCGGTTTGCTGGCTGGGCGCCCCACTTCGCTCAGCTTTTGTCTGTTCCGTGAGAGAGGCGGGGGCCGAGTGGGGTGGGTCACTCAGGCAGCAAATCGGCAGCGGTTTGGTGGGTGAACGCCTCGCTTCAACCGGCTTTCGCCCCTCACAAGAAAGAGACGAGGGCTGATTGAGGTGGGGCACTCACACACCAAACCCCCTTTGGTTTACTGGCTGGGCACCCCGCTTCACTCGGCTTTTGCCCCTTTTGTGGGGGGGGGGCGCGCGAGGGCTGAGTAATGTGGGGCGCTCACTCAGATTTCCTTGGGGTTGGAACCACGAATGTGGAGGGACAGCTGTATTACTAAAGATATAATCAGTGGAAATCCCTTACTTCATAATAAAGAAAATAATCTTCAAATTGGTAGCTACTTTCAACTGCACAGTCCACTATAACATCTAAGGTGGTCATAACCGCTACTGAGAAACACACATAGTTTTTCAATGTTTGCCCATATACTGTAATTGCCTATACAGCAGAGAAATTTAACATACCTTTTTTCTTAATTTTCCTCTGATATGACATAACCTCTTTACACCATCAAAACATAATGCTTCAAGTCTACCATTCCCCAACATCTTGATAACTTGAGCATACTCTGGAAAAAAAAATACAGTAGTTAATCCTTGACAGCTCTACAGAATTTTTTCTTAAAAGATAGGCATGCAATTACAATTTATACCTTGCTTGGAGGTATCTTGAGCTACTGAATCAACCAGAAGCAGAATGTCAGGTTTTAGAGAGATGACTGTTGAGTTTAAAGTGCCTCAGACACATACACACCCCAATCCAGTAAGCAAAGAAACATTTCTCAATGCAAGATAAGCTATATGTAATGCTACTGCATTCCTGTATCTGCTAACAGAACCATCTTTCAAGCTCTGATTGAACAAGACATGCCATTTAACAACTTTCAGTACATTTCAGTGATTTTACATCAGAACACTAATTTAACTAGAGAATCACTACAATGCTGATAACATTCAGAATTCTCTCTGACTCATTTATATGAGATCCTTGAGAAGTACTGGAAATTCTGAGCTATTGCCAGTCATGTGTGAGGTGAAAAAATCTTGACAATGGCTGTAGATAAGGTGGTAGTTGGCAGCCCTCTATTCTTGGGTACAGGACAAAATTGGATTCTCCCACAGGATCAGGTTTCTAGCTTTGGTATTCCTGCAGTTATTCTGAAGTCATTCATTATTGTTATGTCCAATCAGGACTATAAAGGAGTTTATTGGACCCCAAAAGCAGTTTTAAACTGTTTTAAGAAAATATGTGTGAGGAAGAAAATGAAAGCAGACCTCTTTGAAGGCCAAGCTATGTACCAAATGCAATATCAGTATCTTCCCTAAATTCTTCTCTCAGTCCACTCCCTTCAATTCTTGCATAATGCATTCTGGTCTATTCTTCCCACTGGTTACCCCCTCCTCTTTCTCTTCTACAATGAAGACCCCTTTCTGGTAGAATATGTATTTCTCTGCAATTCATATTTCAGCAAAATCTGGAAAGGCTTATTTGTTCTCTGATAATACAGCTTTATGTAATTAAGAGGAACAATAAATTAGTGTTTCCATGATTTATCCAAATGTCATTAACAGTTTTGTTATTTCATGCATGAAATGGAAGATAACAAAATGATCTCTCACCTTGTCCATCTTCTTTAAACACCAGTTCTCTTTTTTCTGATTCATTCTCATTCTTACCTCGCCTTCTGTTTTTACCTCCCTTACCTAAATTTACAAGCAAGCAAGAAAACAAGGTTAACCACAACTTGAAGTCCTGCATGAATACCAATATTGAGGAAATCAGGCCTCCAAAAAAAAACCTTCCTTAGTTTTTCCATGCAGTGAGGAAGCATGGTAATTCCCGTTCAAATAACAAAACAAAACATAAGTGGATAAAGTCAGTTAATATACATTTCAAGCACTAGGGTTCTACGAGTGTTGACCAGCTGCCATGATTTTGTAATTTCATGTAATTTCAGGTATTTCTACAAGATGGGGAAGTTTATAAGTAATGTTGCCAGGGCAGGAGAATATGTGACCCTCCAGATGTTATCAAATCCCATTAGCCCCAGCCAACTAGTCCAATGGAAAAGTATTCATCAGCACCCAGAGGGCCAAAAGTCCACTACCCTTCCACTAAAACATAGGTTGGGATTACTGAAGCCTCGGGCTTGCACATTCCCTCCTGCCCTCACTTCCTCCTAAGGAGGAAGAAAAAGCCACCATTCAGTTTCACTTTGCACAATTCCTGGCTTGTCTTTTTGTGCAAGCCAGGAATCATGGTTTAACAGTAATTTGTTAAACAAACCACAACACCTGGACTGTTTAGGTTGGATGTGTTGCATGTCCTGGGTTGCATGTAACAAATTAGGTATCAGCTAAGGCTAAACGGAATCTAGGTTGCATTTCACTGGAGAGGCTGGACAGTAAGTACATGAGACAAGGGTTTCTCTGTAGCCGCCCTCTGACTCTGGAACTCCTCCCCTTAGGGATGGCAGGCTGGCTCCATTCTTGTGCTTCTAAGAGACAATCAGAATGGTATTATTCCACCTGGTTTTTATTAATTTACTGTAATCACTTTAGGGACTCTGGGAGAAAAACAATGAACAGATACTGTACTTTCAATAAATAATCATCTTGTCTTACTCCTCCTCCTGCACACTTGACAGGAGAGGCTTAACATCACACCAGCTTTTTCCTGCTCATGCTTATAGCACTAAACTATGGTTCAGAATTAAATACAAACATAAAGGATAGAGATTTTGTTTAGATTTTTAGAGTCTTGTATATTTAAGATGCCTTTTTTCATAACTATTTGATATATTAGCACAATTTTATATGTTCTAACAGAAAAGGGAACATATCAACACCTATTACCATCATCTTTATTTATACCTTGCCTTCCCCAAACTGTAAACTAACATAAATCTACTGTAAACTATGATACAATATTAAATTTAGAAACCAGCAATTCTAAAATTTTATACAGAAAAGTAAGTTGTGAATTTATAACTTATTAGTACAAGTGAGGCTGCCTCATTTAATCTATTGTAGAAACCAAAGGCAAACGCATACCAGATAGAATACAGCTTATACCTGTTTGAAAATAGTGGTTATCAACCTTTGGTATCTTACATTCCACTAATTACTATTGAGAAGCATGAATCACTATGATAGAAAAAAGTCCTTCTCTAACTAAGGGTACTGATATACTTATAATAATTCATTTACAGTAATTTTGTGGGCATGGAGAATAGGCCATTATGATAAATACTGAGTGTCTCAAATTACTACTAGCATGTCAAAAGATCACAGATGTTACTCAGAGATGGCACATCACCTCAGGATGACATGTGGATTAAATGAGAGTGAATTCTTATACAGTACACCATTATGGAAACAATAATACAAAAACAATGTCCCACCTAGACTACTTCTGTGTGCCACCACTGGTACATATACCACCTGTCTAAAACACTTGCAAATTCCCTGTAGAACAAAGGCATATATAGATGCACACCAAAATTACACAATCATAGTGCCAAATTAAAACTTAAATACTTACTTTCCTATTTTCAGTTTATGTACTTTAGTAGGCTGCATTTGTGATGTGTATCACATCTGTACTTTACTGGGAAATATTGTACAAAATAATTTGCTCTACCCAGCTGTCAATAGGTCAAATTTTGCACATTTGTATGCATATACAGTTGTCCCTCCGTATCCACGGATTTGGTATCCACAGATTTAAGTATTCATGGTTTGAAAATATTCTTAAAAAAATAATAATCCAAAAAGCAAACCTTGATTTTGCCATCTTATATAAGGGACACCATTTTGCTATGTCATTTCATATAATGGGACTTGAGTATTCATGGATTTTGGTATCCATGGGAGGTCCTGGAACCAAACCCCAGTGAATATGAAGGGGCAACTGTACATGGTCAGGATCCAATGCTGTACTTCTGTATCCAATGCCAGAGACATTGGAGCTTTCTTCCCCTCTCCAGCCCTCTGTGACACCAAAAACTAGTTCTAGCTGGTGTCCCTGCCTTCTAGAGTAGGTTTTTAGGGTGCACAGGGCACTGCAGGAGGGAAGGGGGGCTGCAGATTCAGGCAGAAGCTGCAGGATCCAATGAATGCACACCACTCGAGTCTGACCAATGTAGGCAATATTTAATAACGTGATACTGTACTGAGAAGAATTGTGACATACTGGAAAACTATGTCATTAATAGTTTCTTCTATGCTGTAGGGAGTATGATGTTCAGGATTTATACTACTATTAAAATTCTTAAGTTCTTTAATTAGTTGTTTAACACCCATCTTGTTGGTTTGGCTAGGTCTAAACGAAAACAAAAGAGATAACACAGCCTCTCAACCATGTAGTCATTCAAACTCTTTTAACACCAAGAAAACCTTCTGTCTATTTCCTATCTTTCTGACAGGTTTTAGTAGCCTTCCAAATCTATGTGATGTACCTCAAAAGTATAGTTCTACTTACAATAAGACAGGCTCACAGGTATATTAAGGATTGCAGGCCAGTGTGGTAGAGTAGTTTGAGCTTTGGACTAGGATGCTGGAGAACAGGGATCAAATCCCCACTTGGCCATGGTGCTGCTGGGTCACTGGGTGACCTTGAGAAAGTCACACTCTCTCAGCCTCAGAGAAAGTGGAAGGCAAACCCTCTCTGAACAAATCTTGTTAAGAAAATCCTATGATAGTTTTGCCTTAAGTCAAAAACATTTAAGGTCACAAAACAATATTTAGGATTAGAGCTTTTACATGCATTCCTTTTGTTGCAAAACAATAATGCTACCCCCCACCCCAGAAATGTAAACTCTCTGGGACTCCCAAGTAAACAAGATTGCCAAGGGGCTGCTACTGGGAAAGAGGGGCAAAAGCCTGCCATACCTACGCACATACGGAGCAAGACAGGCAGCATGTGTGGCCCCTTGAGAAAGGCCAAATCCTCACTGCACAAATAATAATCCAGTTTGAAAGTGTATTACAGTTGCCCCCCCCCCCCGTATTCACGGATTTGGCATTCACAGATTTAAGTATTCACGGCTTGGAAATATTCAGCTTGATTTTGCCATCTTATATAAGGGACACCATTTTGCTATATGCCATTGCATATAATGGGACTTGAGTATTCACGGATTCTGGTATCCACGGGGGGACCTGGAACATAACCCCAGTGAATATGAAGGGACAATTGTATTTGCCATGGCTCCTGCCTATGGACTCCTGGGACTTGTAGTTCGGCTAAAGGCCTGGTAAAACTACAAATCCCAGGAGTCCATAGGCAGGAGCCATGGCAAACAATCCAGTTTCAGAGTGGATTATTATTTGTGTAGTGTGGATTTGGCCAAAGACTCAGGTTCCCCCCTTCGCCCCAACAGCAGGTCGGAGGGGTGGTAGCAAGAGAGCGCCTAGAGCCCCCAAAGCGCCTGACCCTGGCTGGGCACTGAGCGCCCAAAAGAGCCGGGAGGCCAAGGCGGCGCAGGGGCGAGGCGGTCGAGCAGGCCTCACCTTTATTCTTCGGCATGGCGTCGGCAGCGGGCCCAACTCAGGCAGCGAAGGAAGAGAGGCGGCTCCGACTCACGCTCTCGGCCGCGGAGAGAAAGAGAGAGGGAGAGGGAGGGAGAGGAAGCGGCGCGGTGACGTATTTCTCGCGACACCGGAGGCGGGCAACGCGAGCGCACAGCGGAAGGAAGCGTTCCCCTCACGTCCTCCCAGCATGCATTTCGGCCAGGTAAAAGCCACACACCCCGCTTCTAGCGCCCTCTTCAGGCGGGAGGAATCCTTTTTGGGTAGAGAACCTGGTTGGAGGTTGGCTCCTTCCCCTCTTGAATGGGGTTGTGATGATGTGCCTTCAAGTCCCCTGTAGACCTCATGGATTACACAGGGTTTTCTTAGGCAAGGAATTACAGTAGGATCCCCATATTGGCTGGGGATTGGTTCTGGGGGGCGCGTGAATACTGAAAACCGTGGATAATAGCGAACGCCATTGAAAATAATGGGACTTCTGGTTTAAAATACCATAGAGTTGTCTTGGAGGACCTAGAACATGGCTAGAGAGGACACGTTTTGTAGGAACACTCTATGGTAGGCGTGCTGCTTTGTGTTCTGTGGATAATTGAATCAGTGGATAATGAATCAGTGGCTATGGGAGTCTTACAGTGCTCAGAGGCAGATTTACCAGTTCTTTCCTCTGAAATATAGCCTACAGCAGTGGCTCTTAACCTTTTCTTTACCAGGAACTCCCTTTAAATATCTTTTGTTGCCACAGATCCCCAAGACTTAATTCAAGATTTAAAACCCTAACAACAACAACAACAATGCCTGATAATAACAGTAATACAATTACACCATCCATTAACCCTTCCCTCAGAAGCACTGGAGGGTAGGGAAGATTTGTCTCCTGCTTCTTCCTACAAATTTGTGGCTAGACCGGACTGAAGAGCAATGTGCAGGCCAAGCCAGGCTTTGCCTTGGCTTCTGTCATATGGGCTGAGCAGCCTTCAAGCCTTCGTGGACCCCCTGTGAGGATGTCACGGCCCCCTGTGGGTCCACGGACCACAGCTTAGGAACCACTGGCCTACAGCAGCACCTAGTATTGATTGGCAGTCTCCTATCCAAGTACTAAGCAGGGCTGACTCTGCTTAGCTTTCAAGACCAGACAGGATTTGTTGCCTTTAGGGTACGAGCAGGGACAATGGGCATGGTGTGTAAAAGGAGGCTGAAAGTGCATGCAGGTAGAACGGTGTTCTGCATTGGCTTCCTGTTGATAAGGCCAGTCCTTTGCCTGACCATTCAGAAAGAAGTCCCACCAAACAGTGGCCTAACTTCCGGGTTAGTGTGCCCAAGAAAGGAGGGGGGAAATGGACTATAGCTCCCAGAATCCCACAGCAACCATGGCTGTTGCTCATAGAATGCGATCATCCTACCCCCAGGATCACAAGTATATGGATGGTGGATTATGTGGACTCCAGGTATTTTGTTTTTTACGAAAATTTAAAGTGCTGAATACATTATGGGTGAGTAAACTGTCACCCATCAACCTCAAAATGTTCAGTGGTCAGGGATGATGAGAACTGGGGTTCGACATCTAGACAGCCACAAGTTTCCCTCCCTACCACCAAATGGTTTAATCTCATTAAGTGTATGTGTGTCTGTGGGCCTTAAAGTTGCTTGTTGACTTACGGATACCCCATGAATTTCATAGGCTTTTCTTAGGCAAGAAATTACTTAGAGGTGGATTCTCTAGTTCCTTCCTCTGAAATATAGCCTACAGCATCTGGTATTCCTTGACAGTCTCCCATCCAAATACTAACTAGGGCTGACCTTGCTTCCAGCAGTTACTGGAATTTTAATTACGTTCATAAGCCTGACTGGGCATAATATTAACTTACTGCTTGCAGCAAGTGACCGTCCATCCCTGTTCATTTTAAACCAAACAAGAAACTGGTGCACAATCTGTCCAAGCAGTGTGGTTGTTGTGATGTGCCTTCAAGTCATTTCCAACTTATGGTGAACCTATGAGGCTGAGAGTCTGTAACTTGTCCAAAGTCACCCAGTGGGTTTTCATGGCCGAGTGGGGATTCGAACCCTGGTGTCCAGAATCATAGTCCAACACTCAAACCCCCGGGCTCCCTTATTCCCCTGAACAGTCCTAGACCTGATGTAGTAAATCCCATTTTTCTAGAGTCAGTGGAAAAACAATAGGTTAAAAAGTGAAGCCAACCGCTACTTTTCATCTTAGCTACAATGATTTGGCAGGAGTTTGGAAGTGGTATACTGCACCACTATAGAATTACCATGGTTGTTGGATTTGGTGCTGTTGCAGACGCAGCCTGACAAGTGAATGGGCTGCATGATTCCCACGCTTGTCCTGGGTAAAACACACCCATGTTCTGTGGCTACAGATCAGAAGGGCAAATTAGTACCAGTGAGGAGACAGTGGCCACTAGCTGTTTCAGAGCTCCTGTTCCACTACTTTATGCAAAGACTCCGAACTTTAAGCTGCAACTAAGACAATGAATTCCAGTGTGTCTGTTTCATAAAGCCTTTACAAATAGTACTGACTGCCACCACAAGATGTACACTTCTTGAATAAGGCCTTAGAAACCATACAAAGAAAAATAGGGGGTCTAAAAAATAAAGGAAAACAAGCAATCAGAAATAGAGGGATGAAAGAGAAAGTATAGCATTGTAACTTTCAACTCCAGGAATTTCTTTATTAATCATATTTAGTAAATATACCTGTAATTCTGGTTTTAATTTAAAATTTAAGTATAAAATTTAAAGTAAGTAGCAATCCATAACAAACTTCAGAGAAAATTGGAAAAAGTTAATCGAGTTTTGGAAATGTCGTAGAATGTCAATGAACCCGTGGAGGCAAAGGCTTCTTGGCCAGTTTGTAGCAGAGAGCAATGGTCAACGTCACTCACTTTGAAAGACGCTGTGACGAGATCGGTGCACCTCGCTTCGAATCAGCATAGGAGACGAAGAGCTGAGGTGATTGATGGAATGGAGCAGTCCATTGTATGTAGAATGCAAGTGCCCTCCGCACATCCATGGAATGGAGGGTATGCTCGAATTCGTCCTTCGGATCCTGCATCAGGGCAGGCAGAACGATGGGTTGGTTAAGGTGAAAGCTAGAGACCACTTTGAGGAGGAAGGAAGGAAATGTCCGGCCTCAACACCACCTTATGCTTGTGGAAGCAGGTATACAGAGGGTCCGACCATAAGGCACACAGTATTCCAGCTCGACAAGCTGAGGTGATGGCGACTAGGAAAGCAGTCTTCCAAGTCTGTAGCCTGAGATCCATAGAAGCCATGGGTTCAAAGGGTCGTCTCACCAGTTGGGAGAGGACGAGTTCGAGGCTCCAGGTCAGAGTGGGATCGAGCACTGGAGGATGGAGATTGACATAACCCTACAGGAACTTCTTCACCGTCAGGTCCCGGAAGGGAGACGGTCGACCCCGAGCTTGGAATTTGACAGAGATAGCCACCAGATAGCCTCTGAGAGATGAATCTGAGAGTCCTGCTTCAGACAAGTGGAGGAGAAATTGGAGGAACATTGGTACCGAGCAAGATTGAGTGTCCGATCCTGGGTCGGCCAGGAACCTCTCGAAATGGTTCCACTTGTAGAGGTAGGCTCTCCGAATGGAAGGCTTCCTAGCAGCATCAATAACTGCCTGGACCTCTTGAGGTAGAGGGGAAGAAGAGACAGCATGAGACTGACGGGGACTCACGGGTGTATCCTCCAAGCCGTCAAGCGAAGCGTGTCGAGGTTGGGATGCCTGACCTTTCCTTGTTGAATGGAGCCTCTGTCCCATGCCCTGGATCAGAACTGGTTGCACTGCTTGTTCTGAGCGGTCGCGAAGAGGTCTATCAGTGGAGTCCCCCATTGATGGAAACAGTCTGCCACCACGCGTCAATGGAACATTCACTCATGGATGCTGGAATTGGAATGGCTCAGTCCGTCTGCAAGAATGTTCTCCTCTCCAGGTAGGTGGACGGAGTGGAAAAGAATGTTCCTTTGGATGCAACAGTCCCAGATCTGAAGGGTGAGCTGATGAAGCTGGGGGGACTTGGTACTCTCTGTTTGTTCAGGTAATACATGGCGGAGGTATTGTCCATGAGGAGAAGCACAGTCTTGCCCCGCACCAACACTTCGAAGGCCCGAAGCGCCTTCTGAACCGCAAGGAGCTCTTGTATGTTGATGAGTAGCTTCTGTTCTTCAGTGCTCCAGGAGTTCTGGATCTCGTGGGACCCTAGGTGGGCTCCCCAGCCCTGAAGAGATGCACCCGTAGTGAGGGAAACATCTGGTTGAGGAGGGTCGAACAAGAGACCAGAGAATACATTGGTCGGTGCTGACCACCAGTCCAGGGAATGGTAGATGGAACGGGGCATTGTTAGGAGTGCCCCGGGGGAGTCTCGTAGATCGTTGAAGACTTCCAGGAACCAGTGTTGAAGCGGTCGAAACCGAAGCCTGGCCAGGTGAGTGACTGCTGCCATATGCCCCAACAGGACTTGAATGGCATGTGCCCGGACCCATTGGGACCGACGGCACTCGTGGATCAGGGACCGAAGGGTGTCAAAGCGATCCATGGGAAGGTATGCCGCTGCCAAGATTGAATCCAGTCGAGCGCCTATGAACTGGATTGATTGAGTAGGGGCTAGCTGCAACTTTTCCATGTTCACAACAAGACCCAGGTTGTCCAACACATCTAGGGTAAGAACAATGTCCATCTCGAGTTGGTGCTTGGAATTTGCCACAATCAGCCAGTTGTCTGTGTAGGGGAAAACCACCACACTGTGCTGCTGAAGGAATGCAGCCACCACCACCATACACTTTGTGAAGACCCTCGGGGCCGTGGAGAGTCCAAAGGGGAGAACACGAAATTGGAAGGCATTGTCCCCAATCTGGAATGCTAGGAACCTCCTGTGGGAAGGATGGATCCCGATGTGGAAGTAGGCATCCTTGAGGTCTATGGAGACAAACCAATCCCCTTGTTGAAGGAGAGGAAGGATGGTAGCAAGGGTGATCATCCTGAACTTCTTCGGGGCGATGTACCCGTTCACTCCCCTGAGGTCGAGAATGGGATGGAGGCCTCTGTCCTTCTTCGCAACAAGGAAATATCTGGAGAAGAAGCATTGGTGACGGAGCTCGGTGTCCACAGGTTCGATGGCTCATTTTTGAAACAGTGTCCGAACCTCCTTGATGAGGGGAGGGGAGGGCAGTGTGGGACAGACCCGACCTGTCGGAGACAGTTCTTAGAATTCGATCCAGTAGCCGTGTCGTACAATCCGAAGTACCCAGCGGTCCAATGTTATCGAGGACCAGGCGTCCTGGAACAATGACAGGCGGTCTCCAAACAGGGGGGTCTAAAAGAAAACGTAAACATCAAAATGAGGACAAGCCAATTCAGAACCTCCTTTTGCCTTGATCTTTAGATTTTTGCTTGGAAGGCAGGCGGTAGCGGGAGGTAGATGTCTGGCTCCTCACTGATGAGGCAGACGACATTGGCTGCTGGAACCTAGAGCGCCTCGAGGATTGAGGCGTGTTGCCCCATCTAAAAGACTGGCTGTAGGAGGAGGAATGCCAGCCCGAGCGGTACCTGGGACGGTAGGCAGAAGATCAGGACGATGGCATACCGTACTTCCGTGCGGTGGTCATCATCTTCTGCATAAACTCAAGCCTTTCGTCCGTTGACCCATTGAAGAGTCCAGAGCTGTCAAAAGGCATATCCTCAGTGGTCGCAGCAGCTTGTGTAGAGAGCCCAGACAACCAAAGCCAGGCATGGCACTGCAAGGCAACAGAACTTGCCACAGTTTTGCCTGCACAGTCAGCTACATGCCTTGCGGAATTCGTTTGCTGCCCTGCGAGCAGTTGGGCCTCCGCCTGGATGGCCTCACCCAAACGTCACCTCTCCTCAGGCAGGTCTTGGATGAGGGGCGCCATCCTCTCCCACAGGACCTGCTGGTAGGCCCCCATGCACGCCGAGTAATTGGCAATTCGGAAGCTGAGCCCAGCAGCCGAATATATCTTCTTGCCAATAATATCCAACTTCCTTCCCTCCAGGTCCGAAGGGGTAGATTGAGCCCAACGTTGTCTCCTAGGCTGCGCTGCTTCCACGACCACTGAGTTGGGTCTCGGATGCTCCTGCAGCCATTCGATGCCATCCCCAGCCACTCGATATAGCCGGTCAATCCTCTTGGAAGTCGACAGGATCGAAGATGGAGTTTCCCACGAACCCTGCGTCAGCTTCAAAAGAGATGGGAGGACCGGGATGCAGGCAGCTGGGGGAGCCTTCGATTTGATCCGGTGGTAAATAGGATCAACTGGCTCGGACTCCTTCTTGGTGACCTTGAGCTCCAGGGCATGCAACATTCGCACCACCTGCTCTGAGAAGGAGCGGACATCATCAGTAGGTGAGGACGAGTCCTCATCCAGCAGTTCCGGCTGGGGGTATGGCAAATAATGTAGGTACTCATCAGAGGAGTCAGATGAGACCGACAAATCTGACGACGGAGATGGGCTGTGGTGACGGCCTTGCAGGGATGATGTGTGGGGTGGCGGAGTCGGAGGCAGTGGAGGAAGCAGGCAGAACGGAGATACTTGACAGCTCGTGTCTTTCAGCATTGGCTTCGATGGGTCCTTGGCAGGAAAGGAACCTTTGTCCAGACTGTGAAAGGAAAGACGGGGTGGGGACAGCGACATGGCATAACGGGTCACTGCTTCGGTAGTCAGTTGAAACACATGCTCCGCAGTGATGTCAACGCTTGACGGTTTCGTCAGAGGCACAATGAAAACAGACCTGGCCAGGTCATAGGCTCCGTATGCCGGTTCATCCTCTTGAATCTGAGAGGTGGATGGTTGGGGCTCATCGTCATGACCCAGAGCAGCAGTAGAGGAATCCCAAAGCAACGCTGAATGGGAGACAAGCAAGGCAGGTGAAAGGCCATGGGCCCATGGAGAGACCTCTGCTTCCTCAGCAGACCCCACTTCAACTTCGACGATCTCCAAGGAGGGGGTCGGGGTGACAGCTCTAGACTGGGGCTGCTCGGTACCAACATCTCGGTCCCGAGGCGAAAGCTGAGGCTGCAGTACCACAGGAATGAGTTCCTGTGCAAGTGGAGCAGGGGTCGGCGCAGCAGACAAAGCAGCCTCCGGGCCTCGAATAGCCTCCTTGGGTCTCTCCTCAGCATGTGTGCACTTAATCTTCTTCTTCTTAGGGGCTTTGCCCTTAGAAGATGCAGAAGACTCCCAGTCTCGACCACCATCCTTTGAACCCGATAGATCCTGAGGCTTGTCCCTGGATCTGACGGCCGACGAATCCGAGGAGGCTTGGTACCCAGCCGGGGCTGGCCTGGTGGCATGCTTGTGAGAGTGGAGCACAGCCTCCAGATCGGATGCCACCAAATGGCGCCGAGAAGGGCTCTGTGAGTGGCGGCGCTTGGCCTGAGGAGACTTCAACAAGGGGGACCGTCCCCACTGTTGCGGTGAGATGCCCTGTCCCACAACGGGGATTGAGGAGGCGGATGGAATCAAAGCCTTTTCGTAGAGAAAAGACTTGAGGTGGGAAGATGGGTGTTTCTGTGTCTGTGGCGTAAAGGCCGTACAGTGCACACAAGCATCCACATTATGGGACTCACCCAAGCAGATCAAGCAACATGAGTGACCGTTGGTGCAGGGCAATTTCGCCTGGCAGATGACACAACATTTGAAGCTGGTTTTAGTGGCCATGGCAAGGCACAACAATCAAGTCGTAGTCAGAAACAGTCCGTGTCAAGCCAAAATCAGAGATCAGAACCAAGGCCAAAGGGGCGTGAAAATCATCGTCAGAAATCCGAGTCAAGCCAAAAAATCACAGTACAACCACAAGTGAGAGGAGAGAGAAGAATTGTCGTCAAAAAATCCAGGCCGAGTCAAAACCAAAAGCAAAAGTGAGTACAACTAGCAAGCAAAGGTTCCTTTGAGCTGCTAACGCGATGGAAAAAAAGGAACTGAGGAGAATTAGGCGGGAGCACCTTTTAAGGGACCGTTAGTGTGGGCGGAGTTACTGCCAAAAATTTATCAAAGCACATTCTGCCTAGCGATACGAGAAGATTCCGTATACTCTGTGTAGGTGCAGGAATAACCCAACTGTGTGATTCACAGAGACCATGAAGAAGATATATTCAATCTTCTATCTATCTATCAGTCTATCTATCTATCTATATTTATATCTTCTATTTATCTATATATAATTTTCTTGGGTATGTTGCCATTTCCAGTGTGCTGATTGGCTGCTTAGGGACTTGACCACCCAATCACAGATCTGGTGGGCAGCCAATCAGCACACTGGGGGCGGGGCCATGTAGATCTGAAACATGGCTGGAGAGGGAGAGGGAGTAGCATGGGGGACAGATCTAGCGGTGTGGGAGGGGGTGGATGGGCGGCATGGGAGGGACGAGCAGCATGGGAGGGGACAGGACGGGCAGCGTAGGAGGGGGCTGGATGGACAATGTGGGGGGGGGAGCTGGATAGGCGGCATGGGACGGGAGTAGACAGGCGGTGGGGGGACAAGCAGCATGAGAGGAAGCTGGACGGGCGGCGGGGGGACAGGTGGCTTGGGAGTGGACTGGATGGGCGGCATAGGAGGGGGCTGGATGGGCAGTGGGGGGACAGGCGGCATGGGAGAGGGCTGGACGGGCAGCATAGGGGGGATGGATGGGTGGTATGGGGGGGCAGGCGGCATGGGAGGTGGCTGGATGGGCGGCATGGTAGGGGCAGGACAGGCAGCGTGGGGGGATGAGCAGCATGGGGGCAGGACGGGCAATGTGGGGGGTATGAGCAATTTGGGAGGTGGCAGGATGGGCGATGACCAGCGCAGGAGGGGGCAGGACCAGCGCCATGGGAGGGGGCAGGACGGGTGGTGGGGGGGCAGGAGCAATGGCATGGGGGTGATTTAACCCACCAGTCTACCTCAAAGGGTTGTCATGAGGTAGACTGGGCATTTTGGAGGGACTGTTTTAATGGCGTATGGTACGCTGGGTCCAGCTAGTACAATATTATTGTGGAGCAATAAAGTGATGAACTATTCAGGAAAGTCTGTAATAATGTATTGTTCGAGTTCAACACAGATGGAGGAGGAAGTTGTTTTTTTAAAAATTTTCAAAAGTTTATTTTTGTTTTTCCAACAACAGGGATAATACATGATATAGTATACAAGTTCTCCCAATCACAAGTTGTACATTTTATACGATTCGTACCTATTTGTATGTGAGCATAAACTATAAATTAAATCTTATGGGGATTTATACACACATTCTCTCTGTATCCCTATTTCTGAAGCAAATTATCTATACCAAACAACTCTAATTGTATTTGCTTGTATATATATAACCTGTTTCTTGCAAGTAATCATAATGTCAGTTACTTACTGGTTTTCAGTTACTTGTTCTCTCTACAAAATTATTGAAGTTATTTTGTGTGTGGTTTTAATGTTTTATTCAGCTTGTACTTTTATCAGAAATATAATTTAAGAAAAGAGAACCCAGTAAAGCTGAAAAATGACATGTGAAGATGTCTAACGCAGCTGCTTGTGTGGTGGATGAACAAGAACTGAGAAGAGTACCCTGGGGTCTGTTTACACAACGATAATGTTGTGAGATGAACTCGTGATGAACCCTGGTTGTTCACATGTTCATCGTGATGATCTCAAGCTCTTCAGAAGGGAGGGCCACCATATATCCACCAAGGAGCGTGACTTTCCGTCCCTCAGTTTGTTTTAAAAAAAGTCTTGGGAGGTTGCTGAAAATTGGATATGTGAACAAGTCGGGACAAAGTATCTTGGGAGTAGGTGATGGACAGAAATTGAGGTGGGCAGGGGCGGTCTCAGAGTTCAGATAAGGAGGGGTCAGTCACCTTGTTCAATAGATTCAGCCTCACCGGCTGAAAGCAAAGGCTTCCCTCCCGGCTGCACTAAGGTTTGTGTATGTGGGTACCATAAATCACCCTGTTCAATGGATTTTTACATTGCAAACCCCTCAGCTCCAAGAAAGCCTGTCCCTCCCCACCTCCCCTGCACAGAGGCTTGTGATTTTTAAATGGAGTTTCACACTGCCAACCTCTGGGCTCCAAGATCGCCTGTCCCTTTTCCTTCACTCCCCCCTCTGCATGGAGGCTTGTGTTTTTTAAAGATTTGTGTGTGTCTGTGCCATCAATCACCCTTTAAATGGATTTTTACATTTATTTGGCATTAACCTCTGTGGCATACCCATCAGAGGGTTTTTTTTAAAGGAATTGTGCAGAGGGGGTTGCCTTTGCCTTCCTTCTCTAACAAATGCAGAAGCTTTAGCAAACATTTGTGGCAGCCAATAGCATTGCTTATGGCGGGAAACTCCACAGGAAATATGTCCCCAAGGTTGTGAAAAAACGAGTAATCGCATCCTTGACTGGCAGCTAAAAAATATATCCTGGAACCTTTTCCCGTGTAAACAAAAAAACACGGGATACTATGTCTAGGGATCTTGCTTTTGTCACGGAAAAGGTTGTCATGTAAACAACAGTCCTGGGATATTGTTCATCCCATGACAAATCGTGTAAACAATTGCTTCTCCCCATGATAAAAACTATCATGTAACTGAGCCCCTGGTGTACTGCAGTATATGCAATAGAGAGGGTGGAGACAGTGTCCTCACCAAAAAGCTACTCATCTTTAAAAAGTTCGATACATTGCTCTGCACAGGCATTTGTATGAATCACATTTGTGTGAGTAGCAGAGACCACAAAGAAGAACCACTGTTATAAATGAAGATTGTTTTTTGGTAGGTCAGGAATGTGCAGTGCAGACCTCCAGATGTTGAATTGAAACTCCCAGGATTCCTCATTGCTGGTTGTACTAGCTAGGGCTGCTGGGAGTTTCAGTCTAGGAACATGTGGATGGATGGACTTTACCATATTTGCTATAGCATCAAACACCTCAGAGGCCTAACTGTTCACCAAGGGCATAGAAATTTAATGTGTAGATCTATTTTTTTGTGATGTAAGCAACCTATATTCACTAAAAATAGTTTCCATGTGTCTGGTGACTCCATGTAGATGTTGTAACAACTGTCAACAATACATTCTTCAGCACATGTGCTATTTCATGATGTCTTAAGCCATAATAGGGTGTGGAGGGAGGGGGCAATTCCATAAGACTGTCTTGGTATTAGCATTAGAAGATACATAGCCCCTTTTCAGTGAAACCAGGATTTATCGACTGCCCAAATATTACACAGAGAATCTAGATTCCCATCTGGTTAAGTTTTTTTTAATCAGTTTCAGTTCAGCAGCTGGGTGATGTGCATAACACAATAGAATCAGTCAATTCCATCACATATACATTCAACCCTTGCTCATCTTGCCTGATAACATCTATAACAAAGGGACTGATTGGTGGATTCAGGCAAGGTAGTTGTGGGGGGGGGAGAGGGCTACTGCCTTGAAGGAGGCTGTAGGGCGCCCTCTCCTGGTGGTGGTGGGGAAACCCTTCCTTGATTCAAAGGTATATGAGAACTACCATCCCAGTATTAATATCCTCTTTTTGGGTAAGGTGCTTGAATGAGTGGCAGGTGGACAATGTCAGATGTTCTTGGAGGAACAAATTATCCGGAGTCATTGCAGCCTGGTTTCAAGCCAGGGTAAGTTACTGAAACAGCCTTAGTTGCCCTGACTGAGAACCTACTCTGGGTAAAAGTCAGGGGAGTGTTCTCCTATAGATCTTCCTGAATTTCTCAATAGTGGTGTCATAACTCACCCTCTAGAGTCAGATGATTCAGATGAAGAGGAAGAAGCAGATTGCCAGGAATCTGAAGCTCCTGATAACAATGGTTTCTTGTGAGTCTCAGGAGCTGGGGGTTGAGACAGAGGGAGGTCCTACTCCCTAGTAGATGGTAGACACTGAGGATGCTGAAGACATTCCACCATCCTTTTCTGAACGAGGAAGTGATAGAAAGCCCTACCACGTCTGGAGGGATGGCTGGTTTCTCACCTTTTGCCTACCTCCTCTCGCTCTTCACTACTCACCCTTGGTTGTCTGCAGCCAGTCTGCTTGTCTCCTCCGAAAAGGCGGAGAGAAGGATAGGGAGACAAATAGGGTGGCTGCAAACACTGAGGCTGGGCAATTGGGTGGTGAAGAGGAGCCAGAGAAGGCAGGGAAAATATGAGAAACCAGCTGCCCCTCCAACCATGGAAATGGGATCCAGAGAGGACAACGACCGGGATAGAGTCTGCTGACAGGTTGGTGAGGTAGGAAGGCTGGTTGAGGGCAAAAGGCAGTGAGTAGTCAGTACTGACTCCTGCACCACCAGGCGATGCCCACCCCTCATAGAAGCAGTGAGCAAAGACATGGCAGTGACTGAGTAAGTACATTGGTGGTGGTCCTGAGGGAACAATCCTGATGGCTGTATTGAGAATTCTACATCCTAACTTTTTGTTTCCCAGAATGTGTGGTGCTGCTCGCCTGCCTGCTTATGTCTCCTCCTCAGCCGCCACAATAGTAGCAGGCTTCCTTCACCTTTTTCAATGCTTGGGTAGAAAAATGGTGGTGGCGGTAGCCAGGGACAGCTGGGCCCAAGGCAGCCCTGGCGCCTCTCTGCAGAATGGATCAGAGAAACTTCTGCTGAGCCCCAAAGTTTTACCCTCAACTTATTCACAGGTCATATCAAAATCCATAATTTTGCCCCCCCCAAACTTCCCTCAATGTATAAATGAAATTGACTTATACAAAGGTACGTACAGTATGTATTTTACATTGATTTGGTTTTTGGGGAAGCAAATTACTTTCTAATTGAAATTTGTTAATTGGGTAGTATTTTTGCCATTACTTATGGAAATCTTTTGTGTGTGTGACTGATGCCCAAATGCTTTTGCCTCTCCAACTGTTGTCTCTGCTCCCCCCAGTGAAAGTTGTCTTGCTATACCCCAGGCTGCTGGTCATTCCCCACAACTGCTATCACTACTCTAGTCCCTTAGTAAGTTCACCTGTGCTTATGGTGGGGGAAGGGAGGCTTCACCAGGCCTCCATTAAAACTGGTGCCAGTCCTGACACAGTTGCAGGGTTAAACTGTTTTTCTGACTTTTTTTCTTTAAATGGCCATTTTGATATCAATATTGCATTGAAACAAAAATACCAAAATGCTGCTATTGTCTGAGGGAGATGATGGCATCAGCCCATCATTTGGCTCATCAATAGAATCCAGGATGAATCATGTTGCAATGCAATAATGCATGACTCTCTATGCAGTTGCATTATTAAAAAGTTGAAACAATCAACTGCTAAACTTTTGTACTTTTATGCTACAAAACTAACAAATGCATTTGAGTTCCCTCCCATCCCATTGATTACATCCCCAACCCACCCTGCTCACCTGCCCAAGCAAGTGTACAAGGGATATACTAACTGAGGTGGCACTTCATGCATCTAGTTAAAACACCTGCAGTCTATGAAAGCTTATGGCAAACATGTTAGTCTTTAAGATACACAAAACATTTTGGGCTTTGTGCAAAAAAGCCAGCACATAAAAGTCATATTGTCACTAAGAGCAACCCATTTTGTAACAAAGAGAAGTGAGAAAATATTTATAAACACACACTAATATTTTTTAAAAGTTTACTTGCTGTATAAATTCAGTTTCTTTTGAAGACTACAAAACCTGCCTTTTGACAAGGATACAAGTAATAGTAATTTTCCAGGCTCTTCTGCAGTTATGTCTGGAACAATTCTGATTACACATACACGGTATTCTGGGAAACATATATAGCTCTCAGTAAAACAGTCAAACCTTTTAAGTACATTTTAACCTTTGGAGGTCTCTCATTCACAGGGTTGCCATAAGTCAAAGCTGACTTGCTGACACATAATACAACCAACATGTCAATTCCATGATGCTAATATAAGCATCTGACAGATGCCATTTTAATTTTCTTCTCTAAAGATACAACAGTCAAATGCCTGTCACTGTATCTTAGACTTGCATGCCATGCTGAATAAGTCAATATAAAGAATGATTGTACAGAACTGTAGAAAAATATTTTCTGATATTTTAAAAAAATCTCTATGTAGACCCCACCCCCCTTCACTAGAACTGTAAAATAATTACATCCCTCATGAGTGCACTTTCCCTTTGATTAGGTCAGACATATCAAGATAAAGCTTATCATATACGTCACTTTCATGAGTTAAAAGCTATTAATTACTGCTTATGAAGGATTTACATGCCTTAATTCTTTTTCATCATCAGAAAAGCAGTGCTTTAGTCAATCTACTACATTTACAGTAACAAAAGAAGTAAATACGTTTATTTCCTTACACCCTGATTTTGTTATTTAAAAATCAGTTTCAAACATTTCACTTGTTTACTTTTTACTAGACAGCTAATCTAACAAGGGCAAATATAGCATATCTCAGTTTTCTTCTGCCCCAATCTTGAAAACATAACATCATTTATTATACTTTTCTAGCCATCTAATTGCAGCACTCAAATCTTTCTTCCTTTCTAGTTCCTCTCACATTACATTGCTTTCTAGAAAAAGGTATAGTAAGAATATTGTAGGACTTCAAAATTTTTCCATACTGGTCAGAAAAGTGGCTTGTTTGAGGAATCTCATGCTGCCTCAAAACCTGTCATAGGTTGGTTGTTTTTGGCCAATTGCATTGCATTGTCAGAGATAACAAAGTCTGATGAAATTCTTCCTGTCAGATGACAATAAATTTTAAATATGCTTATTCATAGTAACAAGAACATGTTGGCTTTAAAAATGTTATTTAAAAGTGACTGAATGAAAATTCAAAGTGGTAGTAATTGAGTCTTTTGGCTTAAAACTGCCAAGACTGAATCTCAGTTGACATGTCTTTTCTCTTACCACAGTTAGGAAAACAGAGAAAATAAGAAGGTACCTTGTCTAAGAGTAAGTTACAACCAATGAAGAATTAAAGGAAAGCATCAGGATCTCTTCCTAGTAAATTATTTCTAAGCTATACTTCAGAAACCATGGCTGAATCCGCAGTCCAAAGTATTCTGGAATTATTCTTTCATAATTTGTCACGGTTATCTATTTTAAACTTGTTTGAAAATTCATTCCTGCCCAGGAAACACAGTATTTCTTTTAATTATTTTGGTTTTTGTATTGTATGCATTGATTATACTAATTCGGCAACCAAAGGAAAGATGCAGCAAAGCGATAGCAGTGAGGCCTGGTTATTACGTTCAGACATTTCAAAACCATGTTTGTTTGTTTTTTTAAACTAAGCTATATTTTATAGTACAGTACATTCTCATATAGTACCTCAGTTTTAAATGTTCAAAAAAGTTGACCCAGGGAATGACGGGAAAGGGGGGAAACGCTTTAAACATTTTAAAAACTTTTAAAAAAGAAAGTGTATACTTTGTCTAATGTTATATTTAAATAGCATCCTGAATGGGCTTTGAACACACTGGCATGTAAACTAAGGCCAATGGGTATCTTACGATTTACTTAGTTATAGGATTGTTTTACAAAAAAATAAAAACAAGATTTCCTGATCACTGCTGGTAATGTTCAGAACCAAAAACTAAGACATTCAATGAACCACTAAAAATGTTATCCATTCCATATTAATAAATAGTAATGAAAAGCTGGACTTCTTAAGCTTGGATATGTTGTGTTTGAAGGAAGTCAAGATTATTGCTACAGAGCACTGACCCAAACGCTGAATTGTAAAGAAGAGATCAGATGGAGGAAAGAGTCCACATATCTGTGCAAGAAAAAACATTTGTTAGCATAACTAGAGACAGAATTCACATTATTTTTCTTGGACCACATGCCACATGGAAATGTTCAAAGAGAGGAGCTCATGCAGTATAATCTGACTGCATGTTTATTCAAAAGTAAATCCTACTGTATTCACCATGGCTTGCTGCCCAGTACATATATTTCAGATTATAGCCTGAGCAACATTGGACTAGAAACTGGTTGACAAGTGAAGAATATATGAATGGATATGTCTGAATCTAACTCTGCAATGTCATTATGTAAACATAATATTTTACAAGTAATAATTTAAATACCAGACTTCTTTTTTGAGAGACGCTGAATACAAAATGAGGAACTTCTATCTATAGAAACATATTATGATTATAGTGAAACATTGCAGCAAAGTGCAAAAGGACTAGCACCTTTAAAACATCTGATAAAATGTCCTTATTAGGAAGAAGTTCCTGAAAAAGATCTTCCTTCACACTAGGCTAGATTCATTTCCTATGAAATGTGCAGCTAAAATCTGAGAATACAGACAGTAAGAACAATTGGTTACTATAATGAGTAACTATATTTTCTCAAGCTTTTTTTCAGATTACATCTTCTTTACTAATAAGTGAACAATACCCTTTAGCCTATTTTATCTTTCTCTAGAAGGAATTTTAAACAAATTGCATTTAAAAAAAAATCTTAGGTCAACAGTTCTAAGTGTTTCAGCATCCTTGCCAATTTTAAAATATGATAGGCATGTTCTAATTACAAGTAGTCCATCCATGATAATCTGATTTTACAGGAAATTGTATGCTTGTTTTCTTTGGGCTGCTTTAAGCTGGTGGAAATCAAAACAACACCTCCATCTGAAGTATGCTCAGCTTCTTAGCTTGCCTCTTTAAAATCTGGAAACACACCAGAATGTTTGTTAGGTAGTTATCTTTTTATCATAGGAACTTCAGAGGTATTATGGTGCTGATAAACTAGTAATTGAGAAATATTCTAGTTAATGATACATATTCTAAGTTGTAAAGTTAAAATATTAACCTGTTGAAAAAAAACTCTGGGTTGAGGGTGAAAAATAATGTGTTAATCAATTATTTTATAGACCAAACTCATAAAATCCAACCAAGAAAATCTGGATTGTTCATTCTTTACAAAGAACACTCCAAACCACATGAAAGAGGAATAAAGAGTATCAGGAGCTGAGACTATGAAGTACTACCACATCACTATAAAGTGATCAGAGAAATCATACTCATAAGTAAAAATTGTCTTTTAAATTCACAGCAGCAAGGTCATAGCTAAGAGAATACCAAATTAGGATTTATCACTGCAATGAAGTCCATATGCAAAACTAATTTTGAAAGATTTTCAAGCATAACAGAAGAAAACTGGATTTCAGAACAACAAGTAACCAACAGTAAGATATTAATTAAAGGCCCTTGTGTGGCTAACTTAGTGGCTTCTAGGAGAACTACAAGCAAAAGAATAATTGCAAGCTACTCTGATGCTGAGAGAAAAAAGTATATTGATTTTTAAATGACCAGTTATAAATAAATGTTATGATAAACTGACACAATAAAGCCAAAATATTTGTACTAGCTTGTAAGGCAAAAAGCATGAGGTAAAGCAATGGAAGGTACTACAAATAAAACTAAAGCAAATGGAAGACTAAGTGTGGGAGACTAAGTGATGATAGGAAAGACGAGCCTATACTAATCACTGCCTACTTTGCTTCTATTTTCCATCTCCAGTTTTCACACTAAACTGAAACTAAGTCATTGACAAAATATAAGATGAAGGAGAAATATTATTACATAAAAATAATTTCTTTGGCAGAACACTGGGATAATCCATCAAAAGTATATTGTTCTTCATGACATTGTATTCTTCATAATAAAGTATCAGTATTTCCCCTGAACAAGCATCCCCAGTCAAGTCAAAATGATAAGTTGGGCACAGAGACCTTTTCTCTTCCTCTGAAAATGCAAACAAGGCTCAGAAGTAGATTCCATTGTGTTCAACGGGGTTTACTCTTTTTTAGTATGTACGTTTGCCTGCAGCTTAAGATCATTATTCTATACCATGCATATGAATGGTGCTAGTCTAGAGAGCAGCAATGCTAATGAAAGAGCCCAACCTTAACAGCCGAATTACCAACAATAGGTTGAAGACACTGGGCACATTCCATTCAACTCACATCTCATTCTGTTTCTGACTATGTTTTGAAAGTAGCCCGAGTAGCCTTAATGCAACAGGCCTGCCACTAATGATTTCCTGAACCCAAGACATTTTGCTAGTTTACATAGTACTGGACAATGCTCTGCTTTAGCTTCAAACATTGCATTTCCCATGCTATTGCTGTTTAGCACTGTGCAGGAATTTCCCTGACACTCAAAGCAGCAATGTTAACAGAATTACCAGTTGTAACTAAAAGCAACTGAACTGAAGTGAAATTACTTTGCCATGGTTTCCAATGTCTCAAAGAAGATACCCACAGTGGAAACATAAAATTACTTTTTTTTTTTGCTTCAATACAGAACTGGTTGTATGAGTGATGGTGAGAAACCTACCATGCCATTAAATATTACAACAGCTCTAGTTTCCCATTACTTCCAACAAAGTGTCTGTGGAAAGACACAGGCAAGGAAAAACATTCACAGAATTACATTCAATAGCTGTTTAACAGTCAAGCTGTTTTAGAGATGTCAAAACATTCTGATTAACCATTTTAACCAGACTTAATTCTCAAAATTGATTAGTCTAAATAGAAGGCATTTTAAAGGAAACAGTACAGAAGTGTACTGTTATGAAGTTTACAAAACATATAAAATGCTGGATGGCACAAATTATACAGTGCTAATATAAACATATTGTTTAAGCTAAGTGCTTAACACAAACTGTCCATCCACACATGTAATGAAGAGTATTTTAAAAGGAGAAGAAACATTGCCTATAAAAATAATGTTATTGGTGCCAAGTGCTTTATTCAGTGTATTTAATGCGACAGAAGAAAAGTGTTCGGAATTCTACTTTGTCTCCATGAACAGTTCATTTCCCATTGATTCCACATTATATTCCAGCTGAAGGGCAACGTTTGCCATCAAGAGTTTAAAGGGGGGGGGGGAGATGAAAGCAGGAGCAGCAGCATAACAGGTACCAGCCGGAACAGTGTGCTTGCAGGTACTTTGGATATGTGCTACCTGTTGCCATGATTTGTGCTATCATCTTATTATGGTACCACATTTTTCAGCTGAGGTCACTTCACAAAGCAGTTGAGGTAATTTTTTTGATGCCTCTTCGTTGTGCAAGGGTAGAACGGCCTACTGGCTCTAAAACTGGTGACTGATTGCGGTTCAATGCTGAGTATGTAGCTGCCATGGCACCCTAAAATAAAAATAAAAGGATAAACATTGTGATGTGACTGTCATAAAATATCATGATTGATTTCGGATTATTTTTATTTTAAACAAGCAATTGTTTTTAATAATGTGGAATTTCACTGCAGTTGACATAGAATCACAGAGTTGGAAGAAACCACTAGGGCTATCTGCCATGCCATGCAGGAATACACAATCAAAGCATTCCCGACAGATGATCATCCAGCCTCTGTTTAAAAAACTCCAAAGAAGGAACTGCCAAACAGGTTGTACTGACACGAAGTTCTCACTAATGTTTAGGTAGGATCTCTTTTCCTGTAGTTTGAGTCCATTGCTCCATCTCTAGTCTCTGGAGTAGCAGAAAACAAGCTTGCTCCATCCTCAGTATGACATCCCTTCAAATATTTAAACATGGCTATCATGTCACCTCTTAACCTTCTCTTCTCCAGACTAGACATACCCTGCTCCCTAAGCCACTCCTCACTGAGCATGGCTTCCAGACTTCCCACCATTTTGGTCGCCCTACTCTGGACACGTTCCATATTATTTGTTGTTGTGTGCCTACAAGTCATTTCTAACCTCAAGGCTATCTCGGGGTTTTGAGAGGCTGAAAGTATGTGATTTGCCCAAGGTCACCTAGTTGGTTTTCATGGCTGAGTGAGGATTCCAACCCTGGTCTCCAGAGTCACAGTCCAACACTCAAACCACTATGCCACACTGGCTCCTCAATCACATAAAAGCTAGCACCATGTCTACATTGCAGCACTTCTCTCATTTTCATTCTGGGTAATTGATTCTCCTAGCCCTCAGGAGTCAAGTACACACTTAGGCAACTGCCTAAAACTGGACAGATCCAGTAATAGATATCATCTGAGAGAACAGCAGAATTCAACAGAACAGGGAAAGAGGACCATCTCACCTTCACACTGCAAATACCACCCCCATCTCTGCAGCTGTTTGGGGGAAGCATGGTAGACTACACAAGGGAGGGGAAAGAATTGAATTCTGAAAGTTCTGCCACTGGAAAGGCAAATTTAGCCTGATGGATGGTAAGGCATATCCAACAGGCTTGCCTGCTTCTCTGTCCCTCTTGCATGGGCATTACCTCACCCTACTGTTCCAGAGCTAACTCTGATTTGACTACTGTTTCAGAACTAACTCTGATTTGACTGAATCTGTACCACAGCTAACACTAGCACCCTGTTTTCAGTCATACTTCAAAATAAGTTTGAAAACTGGTTTGGGCTTACTAAGGATACCATAAGCTCAGGCATAATGCTAAGTGTTGAAGAAGGGAATGCCTTTGCAAATGTATTTGCCTATGGTATTTGTTCTTAAGGCCCATGTTCTGCAGTTCACTTTTATTATTTGTAACCTGCTGGGCCAAAGTTAGTGACAAAGAAAAATACAAAATAAATGTAGTTTATTTATTAACTATTAAACAGTTAACTTTTTATATAGCTCCACATGCATTTCTAACTGAACCGTCCCTTTGAAATCTATAGAAAAGACTTTCTTGTAAGTTAAGTGTTTGCAGCCTAACTTATTACCATTTTTCTAGTGATAAAACCTTTTATGGTATATACAAAAGTAGCACTGTAAAAAGTAGTTATCCTAAGAAAACCTAACAGGTATAAATAGGAACGCAGTAGTGCAGGGTGGCCTCTCATGGGCAGAGGGAGCCAGGAGGTAAACAATTATGAAGTGAAAGTGCAACTAGCAACAAGTTGCTCTGGAAAACAGTAGGGAGATGCTTGGAGTTTGATCATGGTTAGTTTTATTTACCTTCACAAGATGTGGAGCATCTTGTCTGTTTAGTTGGAACTGAGGCAACTGGTCACAATGAACAATCCATGGATGTCTTAGCACTTGGGCAGCAGTCAATCTCTGATGAGGGTCGACATGAAGCATTTTTGAAACCAAGTCCTGTGGACAAGGAATTCAATTGAACAAACAAAGTTTATGGCTTAGAATATGAAACAAGTGTGAAATTCTTAATCTCAAGAAAATAGACATTGTTCTTGCATACAGGTTACAGAAAATATTTCAGATTATTCATATTTCCAGATATATCCTCAGTATTACAGGAACTGAAGTCAGATATCAAGGAAGCAGAACAAAAATTTTCAGACAGTGATAAAAATAACAAGGAAATAACTCTGTGTCCTACTATATTTTCAAGCCATTGTTTTTAAAAAGGGTGGAGAAAGTGTGGCTCACAGACTGCATGCAGCCCCACCCTTTGTTATGCCCTTCCAAGCTACCAACCACTCCTAAATTTTAATGTTTTTAGTAAAAAAAAAAAAAAAAAAAAAAAATCCCGCAAATGCAATAGTGCCCCCCATCTGCAATCCCAGAGAGGTAAATCAGAAGAACACCATGGTCAATAGTATCGAAAGCCACTGAGACAGCCAGCAGAACCAATAGAGACACATTCCTGCTGTTTAGTTCTTTGGGCAAGTCATCTACCAAGGTGACCAAAACTATCTCTGACCTATAGCCAGACCTGAAGCCAGACTGAAATGGATTGATGTAAACAACAACAAACCTGGTACACACTTCAGGAGTCAGTTCCTAGAATTTTGCATACAGACTCAAGATTCTGGGCAAAAGAGAAGGTGAATTCTATTAATGAAAGGGTCCTTTTGAAAAAGGAGAGGGAATGGTTCTTAAAATCCTTGTTCCCTTCAGGCCCTTCAAATTCTTTCAGAATTTATAATCTTATGATTTCTAATATTTTCCAGTACTTAAATAACAAAGTTGACTATCTCCTATCCTAATAGTCCCTTTCCCTTTAGCCCAGATACATATATGTACCCTTGAACATTATCTCTAATTTTTTTCCTACCAACTACATAGATTTTTTAAAAAAGCCAGCCTGTCTTCAACTGTTTTTATTCTGTCAGCAAGTGATTTTGGAGTTCCTGGCTTAGAATGTTTGCAGTTTTTAATCTTCCTCGTGGTCTCTGTGACTCACACCAATAGATTTACTGTGCCTCCACAGTGTATCATTCTGAACCTTCTAGAGCTGTTATGTAAGCTCTTTTGGTGACAGCCCTTCTTCCCCCGACCCATGTGACCAGCCCAATTCCCACTGACACCCTCAGTTCCTTTTAGTCCATTGCTGCAGCATCATCAAAGGAACTGTTAGTGAGCTGATTTGCTTCTATTTTTTGAACTTTTTTTCTCTGACTTTCACTTCTCTTGAACTGCATTTTGGCTTGATTCTTTCAGATAACGATTTTGACTCTGTGTCTTTTAGTTTGACTTGATAATGTCTTCTTCAGCTTAGCAGTGTGGTTACAGTGGCCTACTATAGCTCCATCTGATTCCTTTAAGAAATGTACCTCCTGCGGGGCTAAAATTCCCGGGGAATAGTCATTTGCACTGTCTTCTGTGCCTTGGCAAAGGCCACAATATCAAGACCTCCATCTATTATAAGACATTAACCTCACAAGTGCAAAAAACCTGCTTGTCCAGGCTCAAGGCTCTCTTGTATGAAGAAGCCCTGATGACTTCTGACAAATCCTCCAATTTGGGCCACGGATCTCTTCCACAGTTTCCAGCTCCTTGGCTCTGGGTAGTGGCAAAGACTCTGTAGCCCAACCAGAAAAGGTTAAGGACACTTCTAAGTGTCTGGCCTCTGACTCTGCTGCTCAGCTGAAAGTGCCCTCGGTTTTGGTTTGATCCGACAATACAGAGGCTCAAACATGTGTACCCTCGACATCAAGTCAGTACAGTCGTCCCTTCACATTCGCGGGGGTTCCGTTCCGCGGACCCCCGCGAATGTGAAAAATCCGCGAATAACAAACACCCCTCCCCCTCCCTCCCCAGGCCTTCGCGGGGCCTTGCTAGGCCCCGCGGAGGTCTCCCCGGCCCTCCCTCCCTCCCTCCCCAGGCCTTCGCGGGGCCTTCCTAGGCCCCTCGGAGGTCTCCCCGGCCCTCCCTCCCTCCCTCCCCAGGCCTTCGCGGGGCCTTCCTAGGCCCCGCGGAGGCCGCCCCGGCCCTCCCTCCCTCCCTGCCCAGGCCTTCGCGGGGCCTTCCTAGGCCCCTCGGAGGTCCCCCCGGCCCTCCCTCCCTCCCTGCCCAGGCCTTCGCGGGGCCTTCCTAGGCCCCGCGGAGGCCTCCCCGGCCCTCCCTCCCTGCCTGCCCAGGCCTTCGCGGGGCCTTCCTAGGCCCCGCGGAGGCCTCCCCGGCCCTCCCTCCCTCCCTGCCCGGGTCCCGCGAAAGCCTTCGCACCACTCCCCAGGCCTTCGCGGGGCCTCCGGAGGGCCTCCGGGGGTCCCGCGAAGGCCTCCCCACCCCTCCCCAGGCCTTCGCGGGGCCTCCGGAGGGCCTCCGGGGGTCCCGCGAAGGCCTTCGCACCGCTCCCCAGGCCTTCGCGGGGCCTCCGGAGGGCCTCCGGAGGTCCCGCGAAGGCCTTCCCACCCCTCCCCAGGTCTTCGCGGGGCCTCCGGAGGGCCTCCGGGGGTCCCGCGAAGGCCTTCGCACCCCTCCCCAGGCCTTCGCGGGGCCTCCGGAGGGCCTCCGGGGGTCCCGCGAAGGCCTCCCCACCCCTCCCCAGGCCTTCGCGGGGCCTCCGGAGGGCCTCCGGGGGTCCCGCGAAGGCCTCCCCACCCCTCCCCAGGCCTTCGCGGGGCCTCCGGAGGGCCTCCGGGGGTCCCGCGAAGGCCTTCGCACCGCTCCCCAGGCCTTCGCGGGGCCTTCGCGGGGCCTCCGGAGGTCCCGCGAAGGCCTCCCCACCCCTCCCCAGGCCTTCGCGGGGCCTCCGGAGGGCCTCCGGGGGTCCCGCGAAGGCCTCCCCACCCCTCCCCAGGCCTTCGCGGGGCCTCCGGAGGGCCTCCGGGGGTCCCGCGAAGGCCTTCGCACCGCTCCCCAGGCCTTCGCGGGGCCTCCGGAGGGCCTCCGGAGGGCCTCCGGGGGTCCCGCGAAGGCCTCCCCACCCCTCCCCAGGTCTTTCACGGGGCCTCTGGAGGCCCCATGTCGCAGTTTTGGGGGGGCCCCGGGGGGGCCCTCCCAAAACCGCGAATAACCGAAACCGCGAATGTCAAGTTCGCGAATGTGGAGGGACAACTGTATATTGGTTTGGAGCCTCTTCCTCAACTTCCAAGCACAGGATGGAGAAGAGGTGGCATAAGAAGAAACAGGCAAAGGATGTTGATAGGCCCTAGCCTAGATTCCCGTCTTTGCCTCTGCATGCCTTAGAACAGGCTGTCCAATCTTTCCTTGTTGAACCTATACTGGAGGAGGAAACGTTGGTACCCATCTTGGTGGACTCGAGACATTCTCCCCAGTTCGACGTGCAAGCTAGGCTTTTACGGGACGAGTCTCCACCGGTGGTCCACGTGGGCACTGCTTCACAAGGGGCGACAGTTGAATCCCCTCCTACACCATCACAGAGATCACCCGACCACTCCCGCTCAGATTGTGTTAGTCAATCTCCTGTGACACCTCCCCCTCCAGAGAAAGACCTTCCTCTTTCCCCTTCACCACTGCTGTTTCACTGATCTGTTTAGTGACACTGGTTATCATCTTCTTTGGCCTACAATCCGTTTTAGGGAATGGGGTTGTTACTGTTGCAGACTTACAGTCCCTGGTCGAGGTCACCAGCGTGCTGTCAATACCACTATGACTGTGAGCAGCATCGGGATGGACATGATTTTGGGTGCTACAGCTGTAGAGGTTACAAATAGTACAAGTCTCATATACATTTGCCATATTATTGATATGATTACTCCCCATCTTCAGAGTTTTGTTACAAGGAGTATGAACACGACTGGTACTGCTCTCACAGGGCACATTCACTCTACTACCAATGTAGTCCACATCACCACCAACAATCACATCCTACATTGGGACCATTGACATCGGAACCAAGCAGGCTAAGGTCTATGGATCAGGAGCAGCATACTGCGAGGTCTCTTCCAGGGCAAACCAAAACTCCAGCCCAGTGTTCTCATTCTGCTGCTCACAGTTCACCTCTACCACTGCTTTCAGGCTAGCCATTCCCAATTTGGATAGGAGACAGACGACAAAGAGGGTGTCAGGCTTAGCTCTCAGGACCCAGAGGCAGATTCTGACAGGGAAATGGAAGGGCAAAGGGAGTGCTCATGCAGGAGACAAACAGGAATAACCCCCAGCAGCCACAAGACACAGATACAAATCAGACCATTCTGATAGCAATTAAACACAGGCAGGAAAAGGATGGTTTAAGGTGGTCTGAGCATCTTTATACTAAATGGTCATTAATCAGACAACAGCTGAGAGGGGACTCCAGACTATAAATACTGCAGCCCTGCTCTCAGCTAGGTGTTGCTGATAACTGACCAGGAAACTGGATCAAAATGATGCCTTGGATTTACTGCCTTACTCTACTGACCTAGACTGCCTGAACTCTGTTAACTGTTTGCTGCCTGGACTCTGATTACATTACACACTGGCTGGTAAGCTCCTGGTTCACCCAGCAGATGACTTTCTCTGCAAACACATAAATTGAGTGAGGCACGTGGCTGCCAAGACAGGACATATTCATCATTCACCTCCAATGGTTTCTCTTTGGATTCAGCTGTTGGTACTGAAGACACTACCTTGTTCACCATCCCACTGAGCGGATGTCTTCTTCTTGGGTCCTAAATAGCAGGGGATTCAGAATCAAATTCTTCACCTATTTCATCAGGTATGCCACTAATGCGTTCTCATCCGACCATCTTGGGGGAACATGAGTCTATCTCTCCTACTGATGTCTGTGCCTTCACAGAGCAAATGTTGAGAATGGCATGTGCCTTGAGACTCAACTGTCTGACCTGGTTTACAGCCGGATTGAGATTAAATTACTGACACCAGCATCAATTCCATTTCTGCCCTCCCTTCTGAAGGTGGCACACAGATCTTGGACTACCGCCTCCACTATACAGTCCACCTCTAAGAAAACTGATGAACTGTATTATGTAACAAAGTCAGGTTCTGATTGGCTTTTACACCATCCAAAGCCAAACTCAAACATTGTTCAGCTGGCCCAATCCAAGTCTATGCAAAAGAAACATACTCCTCCTCCTGAAGAGGAAGGCAAAAAACTAGATGTCATGGCCAGGAAATTTTATTCTACCACTGCTGTTTCCTCCTGTATGAGGGCATATTAGCAACATTTCTGAGACAGGATGATTCCCTTCTTGGCCAAGCTCCCAGAAGAGGACAGGCAATTGGTGGGGGCACTACAATTAACAGCCCAACAAATAAACTGAGTGAGGCATGTGACAGAGTGCAGTGGGAAGACACCTGCGGGAGCCATTGCCTTACAAAGACATGCATTGCTTTGTTTGTCTTGGTTGTCCCAACAGGGAAGAATAACAATGGAGGACCTTCTGTTTGATTAAGGTGGCAACAGACAACAAGCTGTGTATGACAACATGCACAAAATGTGCACTACAGCGTGTAAGTTCAGCTTCCAGCTGCACACTCAGCTGTCATCCTGATCCCATTATGGCTGGACAAGACAGTCCTCTGGCCCTAAAAGGTCTTTCAGCCCAATGACATCCACACAGACCTGCTTGCAAACCTTTCCATCTGTGTCTTCCCACAAGACCAGTCATGCATAAAGGGCCTCAGGAGCAGGGCAAGCATCATCTTTGACTCTTTGGCCAGCCTTCTCCCCACCACTGCTCCTATCTTTCACAACAGGCTTTCAGGTTACCATCATGATGAGCTGCTATAAGACTTGATTTTTGAGACCTGGACAGTGTCTGGAGGGTACTACCCCTCACAGAGAGTAATTCACATTACTAGCACCCCTGACACATTGAGGGAATTAATGCATTTCTCCTCAAAGGTGCTGTGGAACCTGTCCCTGTACCATTGATTCTGCGAGCGGGGGGGGGGGGCTACTCTCGCTCTGTCGTGTCCAAGATTCGCTTGATCTTGGACTTTCAAGTTGTCAAGGGTTTTTTTACATGTAGCCCAGAAAATTTAGGGTGGTCAATCTCAGATCCATCCTTCTCCTGTTGCAGGAGGGAGATTAGTTTGCGATGTAGGATTTAAAGGACACTGTGGTAAAAAGGAGGAAGTGGAAGTAGTAACACTGCCACCAAGCCCTACCTTGGAGATTCAATCTCCCTTTCCTTCCCTGGGTTCCTAAAGATGTAAGGGCTCTACAGCCTTCCCCTCTCCCTTAGGTTTACTGGGAGGAAAAAAAAATAATAATTACGGAGTTCCTGATAGACCCTGTCATGGAGATGTGTGCCCAGAGTCCCCACACATACTTCCTCAAGGAACAAAGGCTTTTAAAAAGTACAATTTCTAATTAATTTCTATTTTTTTTTTAAAAAAAGGAACTACATACTAAGAGGTAACCGAAAGTATAGCAAGAAAACTTGACTAGTTTAAAGCACACGGCTTTCCACGTACTCTCCCTCTGGTTGCAAAAGGAAGAAACAAGCTCAGTAGGCAGACATAAAAAATGAGTTATTCTCCAACTCCATGTGTTGCCGTTCCAGCCCTCCAACTCTTTCAAAAGAACTGAAAAAACTAACACATCTAACTAAACAGTCCCTGGTTTCCTTATTATCCTTCCCCGGGATTCCTTCCCTTGCTCTGACCTGGAGCAGTTAGCTGCATGCTATACCACATGACCCCTCTCTTTATTTCTTCCCAGAAGCCTCCCCTTTTTCCTCCTTCTTACTTCCCATTGTAGGTGTCAGGGCCAATCCGGTCTCTTCCCCATGATCCTTTTCTCAGATCCCCTGACTTAACTCTATCTACAGCCTGGCCCCAGTGGTCTTGCGGGGACATTACACATGCATACTTTCATATTCCAACCCAACTGCTGCACAGGCGTTTCTTTTATTTTGCTATTGGAAGAAGAGCCTATTACTTTTGTGTCCTTCCATTTGGACTGTTCACTGCTCCTTGAGACTTGGTGGCTTAACTCAGACAAGAAGGGGTCGTTGTGTTCCCCTACATCGATGACTGGCTACTTGTTGTCCATTTGCGAGCCCATCTCCTCAATCACACTGATCTCACACTCGCCGCCTCAATTTGTTGGGTTTTATCATCATCCTTGAAAAGTCTCATCTGGAATCATCCCTGTATTTATTGGTGCCATTTTGGACTCTTGACTCTCTGTGGCCTACCTACCAGACGAGAGATACCAGACTCTTCTAACAGCCACTTTCAGATACACCTATGCACAGTATGCACAAAAGGCATTCAGATGCTCCTTGAGTTCATGGCTTTCACAACATCAGTGTCACCATCTGCAAGGCTCAGAATATGTCCACTGCAGGCTTGGTTCCAAAGCATTTTGAGACTTCAAACTTCTGCGTGGCAAGGTTGTTCAGGCAGTCTCCAACAACACCATGGTAGTGTACTACCTGAACAAACAGGGCAAAACAAAATCAAGCACCTTTCTCAGTTTTATTTTCCATCTGTGGGACTGGTGATCAACAGAGACATCTCCATTTTGGCAATCCATCTGCCAGGAGAGGAAAGAGTCTCAGAGGATGCTCTCAGCAGGATGCCAGTCTCTTGCCACAAATGGAGACTTCATCCCAACACACTCTGAAAGGTCTTTGAGATGGGCCACTCAAGAATTGGATCTCTTCACCTCAGCCCAGAACAGGCAGTGCCAGATCTACTGTTCTAGAGCTTGCGTGATGCCTTCCTATTTCATTAGGAAGGCAGCATTGTGTATGCTTTTCCTCTGTTTCCCCTCATCACCAGGGTGATGGCAAAAAGCCAAAGAGACAAGGCGAAGTGCATCCTGATCACTCCATGGTGGCCCAGGCAGACTTGGCTTGCTCCATTACTGCCACTCTCTCAAAACAACTAACTCAGGTTTCGAAGTTGCTCAGACCTGCTCACGATACATCTGGATCTGCACACACTCAGGCTGAGAGCCTAGAGGGTCTTTCACTCTGTCTCTGTACCTATTAGACACATCATCTCTGCTGCACTTATGCCTGCCACTCATGTGTATAAGTGGAAGAAATTTCTTTATTTTTGTCGCCTCGAGACATCTCTCCAGATCAGCCATGAATCCATGTTAGAACTTCTCTTGCTGTCTGATAAAGGTCTCTCTCTCTCTCTTCCATCAAGTGCTATCTGGCAGCAATTTTGTATGAGCTCCAGATTATCCACAAGCTTTCCTACTGCCAAAACTCATTGGTTAAATGGTTTCTGAAGGGTTACAAGAACCTGCACCCTCCAGTGTTAAGTCCTACTCCCTTTCACAGCTTTCTAAGAAATTCTTTGAGTCAATGGTGTTTTGTGACATTCGTCTCCTCACATGGAAGACAGCCTTCTTGGTGGTAATAACATCTGCCAGGCAGGCAGCAGATCTGTGCACCCTTCCTGTGGAACTGTCTTACCTGAAGTTTCACAAGGACAAAGGCCTGACATTTCCCTCCTACCAAAAGTAGTGTGTCTGTTTTTCATTTAAACCAGAACATAGTATTACCAGTTTTTCTACAGAATCCAACCTCAGACTTGGGCCGTGCCATCTACTGCTTTGATATGCAGTGGGTACTAGCCTTCTATACTGCTTGGACTGTTACCTTGCACAAGTCCCGGAGACTCTTTGTATGCTACTCTTCTGACAAGGCTTTGCCTGTTTCATCTCTGTGCCTAACCAAGTGGGTTGCTTCCACCATAGATCTGGCCTACAAACTTTCTAAACAAGATCTTCCAGCTCATGTATGCAGCTACTCAACCATAGCTGCCATATCTTCTCTGCCCTTCTGAAAGCTGTGTCACTGGAGGATGTTTGTAGAGTGGCTGCATGGTCACAGCCTTTGACCTTGATCACCCACTATAAACTGGATGCAAGGTCCTGGGCTGAAACAGCCTTTGGGAGAGCTGTATTGCTTTCTTGCGTCACATGAAACTCCCACCTCCGATGGTATGCAGCCTGCTAGTCTCCTATTTGTGTGAGTCAGACACCTGCAACTGTAGTTCTTCAAGTGGTCATCTCTGAACTCATACAACACCCGCTCCTCCTCCCCTGCTTTTCCTAGCTCTTTGGCTGTTGCTTTGGCATGCAGGGAACAGAGGGTTTTAGTGGGAATTGGGCTGGTCCTAGGGACTACCACCAAAATGGTTACATAACAGCTCTAGAAGGTTCTAAATGATGCACTGCACAGGCACAGTAAACCCATTTGTGTGAGTTTACAGATGACCATTCGAAGAACTATGGTTACAGTTAAGCAACCCATCCTTTCAAGTGATACATATGTCAGGAGGTAGAGACTGAACTCCATTATAAAATGGCCAAACAAACTGCAGAGTCACACTGAGTCATAATGGCTGACTCGATGAACTGCCTAGCCTCCTTAGCTACAGAAGGAGGGTTCTTATTGGTGTGTAAGATCATGTGATTGAGTAAGCCAATGCCCTGTAACTGTGTATATAAGAGAGCTCAGAACAGAGCTCACCCTACTTCTTCCTGTGAATGCTGAGGCCTGGTGAAGCGGTTTCTCCTTGAATTGTAAATATTTGTATATATTACAACTGTCAGTTTGAAGATAAAAATGCCTCCTGCTTATTTGGACATCACACTCTGTGTGAGTGTATTCTTGGGAATGGGTTGCTACTGAGTCTACTGAGAGTTTTTGGCTTCTGCTGGGGATTGTGTGTCCTATCATCCCCTGACAGTGGTTATGGGCCCAGCTGATTGATCTCAGATTAGATAACGTGCACCCCCCAAAAATTCCCAGAAACTCTTTTGTTTTGAGTGTTTTTGGCTAGTTGGCTGAGAAACAGTTAAGTTCAGCTTGGACCTGTAATATCTTCAAGCAACCTTCAAGTGTTCCCAGCTGTCTGTGTTTCATACCTGGAGAATTGACTCAATCAACAGAATGGGCAATAATAGTTTTGTCCACTTTGAAAAGCTGGTTGATGGGAATTATTCAGCATGGAGTTAATACATGGAGGCTTTATTAATTAAGGACAATTTGTGGCACGTTTTGGAGAATAATAGTGTGATCCCAAAGGGTTCAGAAGATTAAATAGCAGCGTTCAGACTAGCAGACCAGAAGGCTAGAGCTGCAATTCTCTTATCGCTCAGCCCATCCCAGTTAACACACACGGCCCCAGCAAAGACAGCCTTTCAGCTTTGGACAGCTTTGAAAACAGTTCATCAGAATTCGTCCTGCCTCTCAAAGATGATATGGACTAAGAGACTTTATAACACAAAGCTATCTACTGGAGGCTGTATGAAAGCCCATTTGGAGGAAATGAGGTAGCTTTTTCAAGAGGTGTCCAATAGAGGGGTGAACATTCCAGAAGCCCATAAGTGTTTTATTTTATTGGGCAGTTTGCCAAAGGAATGGGATTTCCTAATGTACAGTCTGCTGACCACCAGGGAAAGTGATTTGTCTATAGACCTGGTAACTGGGCATATTCTGGAAGAGATCCAATGCAAGCAATTTGATGCCCGGATAGAGAGGAATCAACAGCCACAAATTACCAGATGCAATCAGAAGAGCACTGAAACAGAAGCACTTGTGGAGGAGGAAGCCTGCAGCTACGTGAAATGCTGTTTCAGATGCAAAAAGCCTGGACATTTTTAGAACTGTAAGATGCCTGCACCGGATAGGAGGGGGTGTATCCTCTCAGGCTGCAAGCCATGCCTTCATAGCACAGCACCATCCTGATGGTACTGAGGAAAGAATTTGGTTACCTGATAGTGGGGCCACGCACAATATGGTTAATGATTTACAGTTGTTAAGCAATGTTAAAAATCTTCTATAACTAATATTACCCTTGCAGATGGTGCTCCCAGCAAGGTGCAGAAAATGGGCACTGCATATGTGCCCTCTTTTGGTAAAGATTTTGAAAATATGTTATGTGTTAACAAACTAGAGAATTGTATATTAAGTGTGCCCAAATGACTACTGATGGTTATAAAGTGATATTTGAGAGGGAACACTATACAGTAACAGAAAGGCATAACATGAATAATGTCTGTGCAAAAGGGATAAAGAAACATGAGTTGTATTACATATTGCCTACAGGGAAGGTGGCAAATGTGAACTCTGCAGACAATGTGCTCCTACATGATAAGTGTGTTCACTACTACCACAGGCTAATGGGCCATGCCAGTTACAAAGGGTTAAAGGAGCTAGCAAAAGTGTGCCCTGGTTTAAGCATGAAACACTGCCCAAGGTTCTTAGAATGTGCAGTGTGCAGAAAAGTTAAGGCGAATGCTTTCCCTATTGCCAAAAAGACCCAATGTGTCACCAACAGACCCTTTGAAGTTGACCACGCGGATTTAGCAGGCCCCTATAAGCCCACTAAAGGAGGTAACCACTATTTATTTGTGATAGTGGACAAACACACTGGGTACACCTACGTATACTTACTGAAGGAGAAAAATCAGGCTGCACAGGTTCTGTGAGTGGGTGAATGAGGTGGAATGTGAATTTCTTCCTCATAAGGTTTCCAGTCTAATGATAGATAGGGGAGGGGAATTCTTATCCAACAGTCTACAGACCTGGATGCGTAGGAAGGGCATTAGACACAAGACCACAAAACCAGCATCTCCAGGGGAGGATGGGCTTGCAGAAAGGAAAATTGGGATGTTGAAGTACATGATGGTATGCATGATGGAAGATGTACAAGCCCCAGCTGGGTTGTGGGGGGAGGCAGTAAAGACTGCTGCTTACCATTTAAAGACTGTGGACGTCTAGCGTCAACCAGACCCCATACTGTCTAGTGTACGGTAGAGCACCAAACCTCAAGCACTTGAGGGTTTTTGGACAATATGCAAATGTACTGATTCACCTGAGCCTAAAGAAACATGGACCGCCTAAAACTAGGAGGCTGCGTTTCCTAGGCTATGAGGGTAAAAAGTACATGTTTTCTCTCCATCCTGGAAAGGTTACATTCTCCAGGAGTGCAAACTTTGAAATGCACTCAGGGTGGGACAGACTGTATTGCAATCAAGAGGTGTTTGTTCCCCTGGGGAGGGCTGTGTCAACAACTCCCAAATGTCCCACAAATTGAGGGGTGGTTGAAACTGATGATGATGAAGGGGAGGCACAAGAAGAAAAGCCTGACACTTCATATGCCCCTCCAACACACACACCACCACAAATAAGCAGTGAGCCTGACACAGGAAGAGATAGCAGCAGCAGTGCAAGTGAGGATGAGTCAGGCAAAACTAGGGTGTTCATCCCCAGAAGGTCAATGAGGGTCAGAAAGGCTCCTGACAGATTTGTTGTTCAGGAAGCCAGGCTATGCAATGTCATGGCAGAGGAGCCTTCAAGGTTTCAGGATCTCCTAAAACTTCCCCAGGAAGAGCAGGAGAAGTGGAACTCAGCCATGGACTCTGAGTTCGAGTAACTAGTCGAAAGGAAAGTGTTCCAGGTAGTTGAGAGGCCAAAAGACCAAAAGGTTGTTGGTTGCAGGTGGGTATACAAGCTTAAGGACATACCTGAAGGAACACAAAAGTGTAAGGCACGCTAAGTTGTGAAAGGCTTTTCGCAGGAGCGCTACACCAATTTTGACAAAACCTTTTCGCCCACATCAAAGCTAGAAAGTCTTAGGTTACTGTTAGCTGTAACAGCCAAGAGGCAGATGGTTGTGCAACATTTTGACTTTGAAAAAGCATACCAGAATGTTGATCTTGAAGAGACAGTGTTCATGGAAAAGGCCCTAGGGTATGACAGTGCAGGGGAGAGCAAGATGTACTTGTTGCACAAAGCACTCTACATCTTGAAACAAAGCCCACATTGCTGGAACAAATGCATACACCAAGTTTTGGTGTCACTAGGTTACACAAGGAGCATTGCAGACACCTGTGTATACACCAAGGGGGCAGGTGATAGTGCTGTCATGCTAGTTGTCTATGTGGATGACCTTCGTGTGGCGGCAAAGAGTGCCAGTGATGTCAAGAAAGTGCAGGTGGAGTTAGAAAACCGGTTCAAGTTGAAGGACTTAGGCAGCCTGAGAAGTTATTTAGGCGCAGAGGTAGAAAGTACCGGTCTTGGGGATTTTTTTCCTAAACCAGAAGAAGATTGACAGTCTTGTGGCCAAGTGTTGGCTTAGTGAGGCTAAGGTGGTCAGCACACCAATGATCACTGATTTTGTGAACTTAAGGCAGAACAGGAATTTGAAAGGCCAGATCTTTACCACTCAGTGGTAGGCAGTCTGTTGTTTATTGCAAACAACACAAGGCCTGACATCGGTTTTGCAGTTGGTGCTCAGCAGAAGAGTCTCCAAGCCAAGGAGGGCGGATTGGGAAGCCCTGAAGAGGGTAGTTAGATTTCTCAAGGAGACCAGGGACATGAGTTTGAAGCTGGCAGGAAGTCAGGTGACCCTGGAGTGCTACATGGACAGTTCTTTTGCTGCTGAGACTTCAGACAGGAAGTCAGTGACCGGGATGGTGGTCAGCTATGCAGAGAGCCCCATAGTGTGGAGATCAAGAAAGCAGAACTGTGTGGCCATTAGTACCACTGAAGCTGAATTTGCTGTCTTGTCTGAGATGGCAAGGAGGTACAATGGGTTTGGCAAATGCTTGCAGACCTTGGGGAGCCAAATGCCTGTTGAGGTGCTCACAAGCCTGCATAGCTATGGCAGAAACAGAAAACCTGAAATGTAGAACAAAATACATTGCGGTACGCTACCAAAATGTGAGGCAGTGAATACAAGAAGGTGTCTTGTGTCTGAGTACTGTCCATCTGAGGACAATGTTGCAGACCTGCTCACAAAAGCCCTTCTAGCAGGAAGCCATGATGAGTTGGCAAAGAGGTCAGGCCTTGTCACTAGTGTGTAAAGTGAAAAGTGTCAAAAGGGAAGGTCAACCGACAGACAAATGATGTCTAACAATGTATGTTGATAATATTATGTTGTAATGATAACATGTGTCCAGCGCATAGTTTGACCATTTTGGAGGGGATTGTCAGGAGTTAGAGACTGAACTCCGTTATAAAATGGCCAAACAAACTGCAGAGTCATGCTGAGTCAAAATGGCTGACTCCATGAACTGCCTAGTCTTCCTTAGCTACAGAAGGAGGGTTCTTATTGGTGTGTAAGATCATGTGATTGAGTAAGCCAATGCCCTGTAACTGTGTATACAAGAGAGCTCAGAACAGAGCTCACCCTCCTTCTTCCTGTGAATGCTGAGGCCTGGTGAAGCAATTTCTCCTTGAACTGTATATATTTGTATATATTGCAACTGATTGAATTTGAAGATAAAAGTGCCTCCTGCTTATTTGGACGTCAAACACACTGTGTGAGAGTATTCTTGGGAATGGGTTGTTACTGAGTCTACTGAGAGTTTTTGGCTTCTGCTGGGGATTGCGTGTCCTATCATCCCCTGACAATATACAGGCTATAAGCAATGTACAAATACATTATACAGTTGTCCCTTCATATTCGTTGGGGTTTGGTTCCAGAACACCCTCCCCCGTGGATACCAAAATCTGTGAATACTCAAGTCCCATTATAGCAAAATGGTGTCCCTTATATAAGATGGCAAAATCAAGGTTTGACTTTTGGATTATTATTTTTTAAAGAATATTTTCAAGCCATGAATATGTAAATCCGTAGATACGGAGGGACAACTGTACTCTTAATGTAACTGGATGATGTGTTGTCTTCTTGTGACTTTTTATAGACCCCTGAAAAGCCTTAAGAACATTTAGAGGCTGAAATGCATCAGAATTTTAAAGTAAATAAAACACCATCTTTTTACAATCTTGCTATGTGCTTCTTTTTTTTCTTGAAGTGTAAGGGAGAAAGCAGATTGATCCTCTGCCTTGCTCCCATTTGAGTCTGCCTGTGTGTAAGCAGATACATATTGCTGGTTTTTTTGTTGTTTTTTTGCATATAAGAAGTTGTGCATGGAGAAAGGGAGAGAAAATGTAAATAGATGATTAAGCAAGGATAGAGCTTGAGATGGTTACAGATAGCCATTTGCCCCATCATCGTCATCCGTGCCATTTTTGTGCCCCCACTCTCAAGCAACAGAATATGCAAGCATAAGCCATTTTGGTCCCAAGTGTCTACATTAAGTTTTGTAAATCTCTGATTGCAAAATCTGTCCCAGTTGTGCCACCCACCCACCCTGTCACTGCCATCACTATTATCTTATATGGTACCCAACTGCCAATATTGTTCAGAATTAAGCTATAGTACTTCTTTCCTGGAAATAGGAGTCACATTAAGATTTCAAGTTCTAGATCCTGTAAACACAAGATTTCAAGTTTATTCAGCTTTCCAGATTCAACAGTTATTCATAAACTATGTTTCTGATAAACTTCAGAAATGGTTTATCAACTGTAGCATGATTACAACAAGTACTCTTCCTATAAAAATTGACTTTTCAAATAAAATTTAAAGTGTCATTTGGCTTCCATTTTTCTCAGTTCTGAGAGAATTGAACACTGGTACTCACCATGAAGGTTTCTTTTCAGAAGTTGTGGGGAGGGAATCCTTGATCTTGGGGATTTGGCTCCTCCTCCAGGCTTGTTTTTGTCCTAAAATGCCCTTTAAGGGGTGTGGAAGAATTTCCACCACATTTTGGGAAGAGCAATGAGCCAAAGTACGCCCAGGAGAGGAGTTTTTTGAAAGATAAAGTGGCTACTTCTCACTACTTCTGGTTAAAAACAGCCTCTTGGGCTTAAATGGCCCAGAAACACCCCAAAACATTGTGGAAAATAACCCATGTCCCCTAACGGATGTCTGGGAACCAATTTTTTTTTACTGTTCTGGTGGGACAAGGCATGGTGGAAGGGTGTGGCCCTAGAACTTCCCCTGGGGAGCTAATGCGGTCCTAAGGCATTCCATACTTGCCCACCACTGTTTTAAATTATAAATAAGCAATTTCCAGAGGATTCCCCCTGCACCTTGGAACACTCAACTTTTTCAACCCCATTTTTTGCCCTAAAATTGAATACAGTTGCCCCTCAAGATTCACAGCTTTCACACTCGTGGTTTTGTTGATAATGCGCTTTAGCCCTAAGCCCCTTCGGGAAGGCTGGCCAGACACCCTCCCACCGCCTCCCTCCCTCTGGGCGGGGGGTTGTGGGAACAGCATTTTTTATTCGTGGTTTTTCAACAATTGCGGGGGTCTCAAGACCCTAACCCCCGCGAATGTGGAGGGACAACTGTAATCACACACCCAGAAGTCTTCAGGAGGCACAATTTCGTATTTCAGGCCATTCGCAGAATTCCGTAGGCCTGTTTTAAACTCAGGGGTGCTTTTTTTCATAACTGGAAGTGACTTCAGGGAGAGGGGTTGTAACTGCCAAATTTTAGACTTCCGAATACTTTGGGAGGGAGCGGAATTGCACAAAAATAGCCTTGGAGCACTATACACAAATTGAACTTTGTACTTTGCCCAGCTCTGTTTTTAATACAAAGATTTCCTAATACTCCCTTGTTTATTTTTATGATTTATTAAAAAAGCAATATTTACGTCCAATTTAGGGCCTAACTGACTGAACAAGGATGAGCGTTCTATAGCTCTCTAGATATTGCTGGTCTACAATTCCCATCAGCTCTAGCTAGCATAGCACTACACGCAGAGAGTAAGAATTGGGCCATCCCCGGATTAAACAATTTTTAGACTGTATCTTATATCAAAATGAACATAATTTAATATATACTTTACCTTAGCTGTGTCAGAAACAGAATTCCAGTATCCACCACTAAGAGAGAACTTCCCACTACCTATTCGTGCCAAAATTTCTTCAGGAGTATCGTCAGGACCATTTGCAAAAGGAGTGTAGCTAATTTAAACATAAATATTGTAGTATTATTTCAAATTTCTTGATGCACAGGTACCACTAAAAAAATGCGAACAACAAAGGCACTAAAAATCCTCTAACTGTAATAGATTACATGAAAATGAGGTGATCAGGAAGAAGCTTGAACCTACACTACTAAAGTCAGCTAGAATGGTTCCAGAGACTAGGAAACAAAACAAGATCCATGTTATGTAAGAGTGCTGACACTTTTTTGTATTACAAAGTACTGTATAAAATAGTACTTTTCTTCGAGTCAGCTGTACCTACCCAGTTCTCTGAAACTGATTAAATGAAAGCACATATTATCTCAGTTAATTAACTTTAGTGCTAAGACAGAAGTGGTAGCTTGTGTGCTCTTTAGACTATGATCCTATGATTCTATTTTTGGTCTCAACAGAGCAGACCAACTGGATCAAAGGCATTTAAGTTTGGGCTTAGTTCCATTCATTCAGTAGATTTACTCTAGCTGTGACCAATAAATGGATTTAGTCCTTGGTATAGGACAGAGTATATGCAGGAAAATGATCCCAGAATAAGACTCACTTTGGGCCTCTGACATTATAAAAACTGGAAGAACTCACAACATGAGCAAGGAGATGGTCAGACTAAATAGCTGTGCCCATGATGGTGCATCACTCTATGTAGGTATCTATGCTTACAGAGCAAAGGGAGAGTTTTCTGTGCATACTGCTGTAATCACTGAACCTTTCATGTGATTTCTGTAGGATTCTGGATTACATGGAAGTTTCCACAAATACAACAAGACATGCAAACTCCTTCTCACTGCAGGTGTTTCCTGTATAAATATGAATGTCTGGAGGAATGGATCAACCTGGTGATATGACATCAGTGGCAGTACTATGTTGGGCCCTTGGTATCAGCTGAGGTTTGGTTCTGTGATCCCCTGTGATACCAAAATCTATGGATGTTCAAGTCCCATTATATACAATGGTGTAGTAAAATGGTTCCCCTTATATAAAATGGCAAACAGCAAGGTTTGTTTTCTGGATTTCCCTCCTCAAATATTTTTAAGCTGTGGCTGGTTGAATCTGTGAATACACAACCAGTGGAGACGGAAGGCTGACTGTACTTGACATGATTCTGTGGTCATGTGGTGAGTTTCTTCAATTTTTATAATGTTTGAACAAGGCTACAATAAAAGGAACTAAACCTCTTTTTAAAACTAATGTAAGAATTCTCAACTCAGCACCTACAAACATACCCAGTCAGCATTGTATAGAGAAGAACACCAAGGCTCCATATGTCACACGCAGCATCATAGCCTTGTCTTTTTAAAACCTGTGGAAAGCAAATTGTTTAATTGTTTCTACAATCAAAAATAACTCCTTTGGTTTTTTTACATTACCATTATCCTAAATTAATTGAAAAACGGAAGAAGTGTACTTATTTCATTACATATTTAAGAAACAATGTATGAATTCTTAAACAAGTCACTTCACTAAAATGAGCACTTCAGGTAAGGACACTGTCATTATAGTTTGAACGCTATTTGAAAATCACAGCACAACCACCATAGGTCCACAAAAAAACCAAGAAAATTTCATATGAAGTAAATAATTCATAGCTCTGGTAGACAAGAGCAATATAGAACTATAAAAATACAGGAAAAAATGTCTAGATGAATGAATCAACTTTTAGGAAGGTGTTCAAGAAGAACAAGAAAAAAAACCCTTGTCTTATCATTTTGTGCCAGATCAACTGGATGAAATTTCTTTGAAAGAAGCACCTAATAGTTCATGATATGCTCAAAATTCAGAAAGCTTTGTGTTTTGGCATGCAAGGTCCTACACATGGGAACCGAAACGTTATCACAACTGAGGCTTGATACACATGTACTTGGGCTTAAGGAATCATAGTATTATGTGCGTTCTCCCTCTCTCCACATCTACAAAGAGCCTGATATTTACCTCAGGAGCAACAAAATTTGCTGTGTAACAAGGAGTCATTAGGAGGCCATTTTCTGCTCTCAGCTGCTTTGCAAAACCAAAATCACAGATTCGAATTGATTCGGGATTGCCAGATTCATCAACATAAAGGATATTGCTAGGTTTCAAGTCTCTGTGTACCACCTAAAAAGCAAAGAAACATGATTATGATTTATACTGAAATAATGGAAAGCTTACTTTCTCAGTTACACTCCAGCCATTAAAAAAGCTATAAAAAGAAAATTTGCAACATCAACTTCCATTTGGCAATGTTCAGGAAATTAATTTTACAACAATAATTTTTTGTCCTGTGCTTAAAATCTGTTCATGCTGAACAAGAACACTGATTTTCATAAAATTACAAGGAATGTTTTCCACTTTATTCACCATATCTCATTCTTTATAAAAAAAATATTAAGTATTTAAATATTTTTATTAACATATACTATCTATAATATAGAACAACATACAAGGTAACTACATTACACAACTGACAAAGGTAAAAGGACAAAAAGGTATATATGACTCCCAACTTGTCAACTTATGGTTGTAATCATCCAATATATCTAACTCCTCTAATGAGAATGTCTCATTCTGGGGCTTCAAGTTTTGGTCTCCTCTTGCCTTTCCATCCTAGTGGTGGTATGAATGATGCTGAAAATGGCTTTCCCATGGCAGGAACTCCATGCTGTGCTAACCACTAATGTTGGCTTCTAATGTAGATTACCAAAACTGTGTGGAATATTTCTAACATTCAGAACTGGAGGAAGTGAAAACAATGGCTTGGAAATGTTCCAAGGAACTGCACAAATGTGCATTATAAGACCACAGGTCACATTAAGGGCAGTCTGATGGAGCCTCTACCACGGGGAAACAGTTTTCAGTGGCAACCACACAACTGATGGAAAGTTATTATTTACCATCTTATTGTTCCACTTTAAAAATATATCTGCATTAAATACTAGCCTCTATTTAAACAATACTTAAAGATGAAGAAAGGGTAATATAGATTTTAAAGAAATTCCAATGACAAAGCATAATGGAAGAATACATCCTACCAAGGAAGAACTAAGTATTAGCTCAAATAATGAAATTAGTAACTCTTCAACACTTACTCCTTGTGCATGAAGGTATTCAACTGTTTTTGTTATTGTTAATAAAACAGCACTGGCTTCTCTTTCTGAGAAAAATTTTTGTCTAAGGATTTTATCCAAAAGCTCTCCTCCTTTCATAAGTTCTGTTACCAGATATACATATTTCCCATCATCATACACCTGGAAAGTAACATATCCTTTAAGTGTTCAGTCATGTCAAACTACAGAAAATGTCAAACAGAAAGGAGCAAGTCCCCCCGGAATGCAAAATAAACAAAGAAAGTCAATAAAACTCATGAAGGAAACAAAATGGGCAACATTGCTGGGGAAGAAAAGGTAACAATATTAACAATAAATGTGCACATGTCATGGCAAAAAACCCATATATACTAAGCCTTGTAAGCTAAGTCTAAACTACAAAAATGTCATATTAACAAGATCTCCATAGTTTTTAAATAATCTGTTTCAATGCTTCATCAAAACATACAAAGAATGGAAGATTCTATTCCTAATGTGTATCTTTTCTATAATGCTCATTATCTGAAATGGATCATCCAGGAGATCTTAATGGGAAGAACTTTCCCACAAGGGGCTAGCATTCCCCAGAAGCTTTAATGTAAGTATCACAAAAATATAAACATCTAAAACAGAGAGTGGTTCAAGGTTGCAAAGCAGCACTTTTTAAATCAATACCCACTGTATTTATTTCACAGATTCTCCACTGCAAAATATAACAGACAAAGTAATGCAACTAAAAACTGCTGAACATGAGTTAAATAAAGTGCACAGAGTAGTGAACATTAATTACAGATACTAAGTTAAATTTGAAAGTTAATAAAACACATCTGTAAAAAAACTCAATATGATCTAATAATAATGTCATGTGATATATGCATGAATTGCAGATAACATGGGCAGGGGAAAATAAGGGAAAAAAGAAGAATGTATTCTAATCTTCTGTGCTAGGCTTTTGCACTTCATGCAGGGAACCATAAAACATTGATAACACACTTTCCTTCCTCAATTTATCTGCCATTCACAGATATGGAACGTTGCACTATGGGTGCTAGACAGGGTGAGAGTTGCTGCTAGGGAGTTAGTGAACAGACTTGCTAAATCCTGACAAAAAGTTTAAAACAGTACATGTCAAAAGCATCACGTTGGTATTTACAAATGAATCATAATAAAGATGCTGATAGAAGCTACTCACATCTTTGAGAGTAATAATATTTGGATGCTGTCCATATCGAAGCAGGATTTCTATTTCCTCTGTGGGATCTCTTTTACTCTTATCTATAATCTAAAAGGGCACACACATCTGAATAAATAATAATATATATTACTATTATCTCATATTTTCTAAATGACTTGCTTGTGTTAATCCTAGAACAACTATTCTAAATCTCTCAGGGCACAATTCAAATAGCATTTTGGTGGGGAGCCACTTTCAAAAACAAATTTTGTTCTACTATCATACTAGTTTTCTTCACTAGGCTGTTTGGACAATCATGCCTCCCCACCTCCTCCAATGACTTCATTTGCAGAAGGCAGCTCTCCACAAGCTTCTAATATACTCCTCAGCTTCCCTAACCCGATCCAACCTGTAACAAAGGCTGGAAGAACCCACCCATTCCAGTGTCTCATTTTATCCCTCCTCAAAATTGTTTTTCTCATTTCCACATAAGTCTGTGATTTTTTTTCAGAAGACTGCACAAAAATTCATAGATATTTGCTGCAGTTCTTCAAATGTACACCTTTTAATAAGCCACTTTCCCTGATATAATTGGATTTTTGTAAATAGTTTTTCCTCATAATTTACCCTAACATATACATTTGTATAGTTTTTAAAATTGAGAAATGCATTGTAAGAGTCAAAAAGTGCAAATATGAACATATAACTGCATTTCAGGTTCAAGACCTACACGTTAGGTAAATTCACACTTGAAAATTTGAGCCCAATTTTAACCTCATCCCTCCCTAAAATACGTATCTCACAATATCTAATAATGCTAATAGTAAGCTAACAATATTCATGTTATAAGAAAGTTATTACCTTTACTGCGTATTCCATATTTGTTGCTTTATGTATACATCTCTTGCAAACTGAATAGGAACCAACTCCTATATCTTGTTTGACTTCATATCCATCGGTAAACTGAATACTGTTCCTGTGCAACTGCTACCAAAATAACATTATCAATTAATGAATTCTTTTAGCTCTTCATGTTAACTAACTGCTTGCCAGAAAAAAAAGTGATTTGCACAACATCTAATATACAAGAAAGCATTATCTAATTTTTCAGCTGTTTTCCCACCCTGAAACTATATTCAGGCAAACAGAGTATGGTCAAAAGACATATAGAGTTATTCCTTTTAGTTTTGTGAAGAAAACAAAGTTACCTAACACCAATCATAATGAAAAAATGGGTAAATGTTTTAATAAAATCTGAAGAATAAAGAACACTCATCAGGTATGGATACACATATAGCAAGAGCACTGAACTGACAGAGCCAAAATACATGAAGTACCAGAGAGAAAAAGTAGACTGATATGAATTACTATTTTTCTACTTTGCATATGGGAATAACTGGGACATCAGTGTAATGTTTCAAGTGCTTGATACTGAAAGCATCGTCTTCTACACTGGGATAGACTTGCACAAAATGCAAGTAAAACTGAGCTATCAATGCTTGGTCATAAGAACATAAAGGCAGCCATGCTAGATTAGGCTAAAGGTCTACCCCATTCAAAATTCTGTTCTCACGATGACCAACTAGATGCTTACAGTAAGCCCACAGCAGGACATGAGTGCAACAATATCATCACACTCATGTTCCCTAGAATCTGTATTGAGATATATAATGCTCTTAATACTGAGATACAGCCATCATGGCTACTGGGAATTAATAACCTGTGCATCCTACCTGCATAAGCAGAGAAGTTTTATTTATTTTGCTTAGATAATATAAACAGTTCTTCATTAAGAACATTCACCTGAACAATTGAGTGCCCACCAGATGTCTGCATTGCTTGACTTTCATCATCTGATGCAATAGCTACAAAACTGAAGCCCCGAAAAAGTTGGTGAGCATTAGCACTAGGTGGAATGCCAGGTGAATCTGAAAGGAGGGGAGGAAAAAATATTTTATTTAATGTTAAAAAATATTCCATAAAAATGTTCAGGGCACAACACATACATTACAATCACAATAAAAAAATCTGAAAATAATATTCAACTTAATGTTAGGAGACTGAAATTTGACAGCTCAAAATTGTACTCAGTTGACACTCAAATGCTCTACCAAACAATTCTATCTAGTCTTCACTCCCCCCAACCTTTTTTTTGTAGCGGAGGCTAACAACAAGAAAGCAAGACAGAGAATTGAAAAGGCTATCTTCCATGTCCTAACTACATTCAAACAGAAATGCACAAAGAACAGCTTCTCCTTAACAAGGAAGACCAAAATTACAAGGACAAATATTTAGCAGCTAACACAAAACCACCGGAGTTAAGACAAGCCAAGGGTCTTTCTTTATTGAACTTCTTTCATTTAACACACCCTACCTTCATAGGTGAAAGTTGAAAATAATATGCATGCTTAAGAATAAAACTATATTTTCAGACTTCCTGAAGGCAATAGCTCTCTCTCTTACCTTTTGGTGTTTTTGCTGTAAACTCAGGATCAAAATAAAAAGTGTCTTCAGGTCTACCAGTTGCAGGTTTAAATGGTGGACTAATTTCTCTTCTGTATAATTTCTAAAATAAGCAAATGTAACATGTTAGAAAGCTGTAAAATAATTAACTTAAGTATATTGTGAGACTGCTTTTACTGTACTATAAACTTACATTCCAATCTATTGTGGAGAAAAATGGATGCCTCTTAATTTCCTCAACACCATCAGGACCTGCTCCTATTAACAGATAGTAATAAGTATAACAGTGCAGAAATTAGAAGGCATTATTTAGTTTAACAGCAAGGTCGAATTAGATCACTTCATTAAATACTTTACCCAATCTGTTTGCAGGGTTTCTCTTGAAAAGCATACGGAGAAGACTTTGAGCTTCTGGACTTAGAAACTGGGGCATTCCGAGTTTGGCTCTACATAACAAAAACACATCAACAGCATACCAATATTGATCATATGAATGAATGTTTATTTGTTCCAAAATAACACTGTCTGGAAATACAATAGTTGAAAACCTAGCTTGTACAGCACAGAAAGTCTGAAATGTTCCTTCAGTCATGCAGACATAAAATCTAAAATGTTCCTGTTCTAGCTATGCAACACTGTATTTCCCACTATCAATTTCAATGGCTGGCATTCATAACCCCAAAAAAGAACACTATGAGCAAAGTTCATATATCTAAAATCTAGATGAACTAGAGCAGTAGTTTAACAAGCTATATGAAACATTCTCATATGGTATTGAAATATATTCCTGTTTAAAGGAATGAAATCATTCCTAAAACCAGTGAGCCGAATCCATAAAACCAACTGGGAAAGGCTGACTGGTTCTTCTGAAACACCACAAATTAGAATTCTGACTTCCTGGAGTTGCTGGAAGCATTCCATTGGTCTACATTTGGCAAAGTAACACTGGTATATTTTAGCTCTGCTTACTGTGGACTGAAACGTACAATGTGCTTGGAATGTAATGATTAAATTTTGTGTGTTACAACAGAAGATCTTCTTGGAAATAAATGCTTTGTGACTGGCTTCAGCTTTGTGACTGGTTTCAGAAACTACTGGAAAATTTGTAGTAAATGGGTTGTGGCAGTAATGGCAGTTTGACTTTATCATGATTATATAACTATATGCAGTCTCTTAATCAACAAAATACAAACAGATTGCATACAGGTCAGAGGTATGTCTGGAACAATAGTTCACACTTAGGACCACATGGGTTGTTCTATTTTGTATTTTTCAGTTGCATTTTCTATTTAAAATTTCAGAAATATCTGAGAGGACAGCATCCAATGCCAGCATTCCTTCTTCTGTGAATTTGTTGTGTCCTTCATCTATCTATATAGATAGATATATATCTATATCTATATATATAGATATAGATATATGGTGTGTGAAAAAAACTGGACTGGATCCGTGACCAAGGAAAGGGAAATTTTTGCCAATTCTTCCCTGCTCCTGAAGTCCCTGTACCACCAAAAAAATCTTCTCTGGAGGAGTGGGAAGTGGTGGTTGTGGTCAGCCTTCAGAAGGAAGCTAATTTGGCAAATGCACCCCCACTCCAGTGGAACCCTCCATTGCATATCAGACCCTTCCAAGAAAAGAAGTCCTTCTATTCAAACCAAGGCAACTCTGGATGAATCTGAATTGTTAAAAAATGTATACCTCAAAGTATATTTCCAATGTATAACTGATTTTTAAATATTTTATTTCATTTCACTTGTTTCTCTCATCTTCCTGAAAAAAGAAAGCAAATCCTAAGAAAAATACCTCTTTGCTGTGTTTGCTTATGGTTATTCATGCTAAGCAGTTGGGATGGTGCAGGGTACACATCTGGACAGATAAAACACTGTTCACTTTCTTAATGATCACGTGGAGCTGATGCTGTAGCAATTGTTGCAGTTATGAAGTATTTGCAGGCTGCTGCATTAAGATTAGTTAAAACTTTCATCTGTGCATCTGCAGTTGGAGACATACAACTACATGGCCAGTTGGGATAAGGGAGGTACAAGGCTTCTTCTAAATAAGGTCATTTGTCCTGGCCATATTTGGAACCCAATTAAGCGTTCAAGCCTACCATACACAGTCTTGAAATATTTTGTTTAATATATACCAACCACTTGTATAAGTGTGTGCAATCAGCCTTCATTTTCCTTACTGTTATTTGAAAACACTGTCCATACTTTGAAAATCTCTCTCTCTCTGGCTTTTCTTCGCAAACGAAGATTCAGGAAGGACTCATCCCGCGCTTTCTGCAAGCGCGCTGATGACTAAAAAGGCCAATCCGAGATAAACAAGTCCGGTTGCAAAAAGCACAGCAGAAGGTCTCCTTGGGTGATGTTTTTGGGTTGTGATTCTTTCTGCGTTGTCGTTTCTCTTCAAGACTTGTTCGTCGTGAGTTCTCAAATAAGGCTGCAGCATTGTGGATAGTGCGTCTCCATGCCTCCCGATGTGAGGCCAGGGCGGACCACTGTTGGTGATCAATTTGGCCAAGCCTGAGATGTTGTTTCAGGGAGTCTTTGTATCGCTTTTTTGGAGCGCCCCTCTTACGCCGACCCATGGTGAGTTCACCGTAGAGTAGTATTTTTGGGAGGCGATGGTCCTCCATCCTAGAAACGTGCCCTGCCCAGCGCAGCTGTGTTCTCAATATCATGGCCTCAATGCTGGTGATCCCTGCTTGGTCAAGGACAGCAACATTCGTCACATAGTCAGTCCAGTGTATATTTAGGATTGTGCGTAGACAGCGCTGATGAAAGCGCTCGAGGAGTCGTAGGTGGTGGCGATAGGTGACCCATGTTTCAGATCCATAAAGGAGGATAGACAGTACAATGGCTCTATACACACTGATTTTTGTGCTTTGCCTCAGGTGTTTATTGCTCCAGACTCTTTTGTGAAGTCTTCCAAATGCACTATATGCCTTTGCTAATCTGTGATCGATCTCTTTGTCAATCTTGGCATCTGAGGAGATGATGCTTCCCAGGTAGGTGAACTGCTGAACGGACTTGAGCACTGATTTGCCGACGGCAATGTGGGGATGGTGGTGTTCGTCCTGTGGTGCAGGCTGGTAAAGAACTTCTGTTTTCTTCAGGTTGACTTCTAGCCCAAACAGCTCTGCAGCTGTTGCAAAGCAGGATGTTAGGCGCTGCAGAGCTGCTTCTGTGTGGGCAACAAGGGCAGCATCATCGGCGAAGAGCAGCTCACGGACTAGATAGTTTAGAGTCTTAGTGTGAGCCCTCAGACGGCTTAAGTTAAACAAGCTACCATCAGTACGGTAGCGTATATAGATGCCGTCGTCTTCTTCAAGCTCTGCCATAGCCCTTTGGAGCATCGTGCTAAAGAAGATTGTAAATAAAGTTGGTGCAAGAACACAACCTTGCTTCACTCCATTAGTTACAGTTTGGATTTTCAATTGTGTTTGCTAGGTATTGTTTTTAACATGTCATGGCCTTTACTCTAATACATAATACATATGAGATGAACCAACTTAATTATTTCACCTCCAAACTACTTACAGTAAGTTCTTTCTGTCTCTGTTACTACTTTTTAAGCCTTTCTGCAAAGTAGTTTACATTGTTTTTGTAAGTACTTACAGTCGTGTGAAAAAGGAAGTAAAACCTCTTTGAATTCTGATTTTTCATATCAGGACATAATAACAATCATCTGTTCCTTAGCAGGTCTTAAAATCAGGTAAATACAACCTCAGATGAACAACGACACGTGACATATTAGACCGTCTCATGATTTATTCAACAAAAATAAAGCCAAAATGGAGAAGCCATGTGAGAGAAACTAAGTACACTTTATTTATTTAAGGTATTTATACCCCACTCTTCAGCCACAAAGGCTCTCAGAACAGCTTACAAATTGTTAAGCAATAGCACTTATAATTCAATAGCTTGTAGAACCACCTTTAGTAGCAATAACTTGGAAGTAATCATTTCCTGTATGACTTAATCAGTCTCTCACACCGTTGTGGAGGAATTTTGGTCCACTCTTCTTTACAACATTACTTCAGTTCATTGTGGTTTGCAGGCATTTGTTTATGCACAGCTCTCTTAAGGTCCTGCCACAGCATTTTAATCAGGTTGAGGTCTGGACTCTGACTGGGCCACTGCAACACCTTCTTTTCTTTTTCAGCCATTCTGTTGGAGATTTGCTGGTGTGCTTGGGATCAATGTCCTGTTGCATGACCCAATTTTGGCCAAGCTTTAGCTGTCGGACAGATGGCCTCACATTTGACTCTAGAATACTTTGGTATACAGAGGAGTTCATGGTTGACTCAATAACTGCAGGGTTCCCAGGTCCTGTGGCTGTAAAACAATCCCAAATCATCACCCCTTTACCACCGTGCTTGACAGTTGGTATGAGGTGTTTGCGCTAAATATGCTGTGTTTGGTTTTCGCCAAATGTGTTGCTGTGCATCATGGGCAAACATCTCTACTTTGGTCTCATCTGTCCAAAGGACAGTGATCCAGAAGTCTTGTGGCTTGTTCAGGGGCAACTTTGCAAACCTAAACCATGCTGCCATGTTCTTTTTAGAGAAAAGAGACTTTCTCCTAGCAACCCTTTCAAACAAACCATACTTGTTCAGTCGTTTTCTAATTGTTCTGTCATGAACTTTAACATTTAACATGCTAACTGAGGCCTGTAGAGTGTGAGATGTACCTCTTGGGTCTTTTTGCAATTTCTCTGAGCATTGCATGGTCTGACCTTGGGGTGAATTTGCTGGGATGTCCACTACTGGAAAGACTGGCAACTGTCTTAAATGTTTTCCACTTTGGAATATCTTTCTCACTGATGAATGATGGACTTTAAATTGTTTGGAAATGGCCTTTTAACCCCTCCCAGATAGATTGGCAGCAACAATTGCTTCTCTAAGATCATTTCTGATGTCTTTCCTCCTTGGCACCGTGTTAACACACACCTGCATGCTCCAGACCAGCAAATGCTAAAACTTTGGCTTTTATACAGGTGGTCACACTTGCTGATGATCAGTTAATCAAGGGCATTTGATTAGCAGCATCTATCTGCTACTTAGCATCTTCATTCCTATAGGAACCAGTAAAGGTGTATTTAGTTTTTCACGCATGGCTTCTCCATTTTGGCTTTATTTTTTGTTGATTTTGTTGAATAAATCATGACATGGTGTAACATGCCATGTGTTGTTGTTCATCTGAGTTTGTATTTACCTAACTTTAAGACCTGCTAAGGAACAGATTATTGTTATTATGTCCTGATATATAAAACCAAAGAATTCAAAGAGGGTATACTTTCTTTTTCACACAACTGTAAGTATTTGCTAAAGTTACTTAAGTATTTGCAAAGTTTTTACATTAATTCTGAGAATCTGAAGGACAAAGCAGGCAAAAGAAGAAATTTAATGAGCCAGAAATGTTAGAGTAGTTACTAAAACAATGTGAACATATTGAAACTGATCAGTTAATTTTGGTAGTTAAATGCCTTTTAGTTTAAAAGCAAAACAGGGGAATCCCTCAAGTTTATAGAAGCACCAATGTTTCAGAATTAAAAGGAAATAAATTAAACCGAAAACAGCAATACAATGACTTGTGAGCTTCTAGGAAGAATAAAATGGCAAAGTATCTGTTAAGGGGGACAGCATAAAGAGGGAGTGAAGGAACTAGGCTTCTTTGTCCTCTAATGAAAACCTGGAGGGGAAAACTGGGGTGAGGGATGTGTTCCACAATGTTAAAACAATCCCCTCCTAGTATTATGGAGGAATACTTCAGAAGGAAGAAGAGAAAACAGGATATTTTCCCTTGCATACTTTCTCACACTACTATGTTATTAATCATTCTTTAACTATAGAAAGCTGCCTTATACCAGGTCAGATTATGTGAGAAGACTAAGAGCAAAGGAGGACAAAGTTACAAACTGCAGAAGAAAATGAGTATCTCAATAAAGAAGTCCTTCCATGGTGGTTTAAATAGGAAAAGAATATCACAAGAGCAAAATTGACTTCCAAAAGACAATTAAGCATTTTAAGTCCATCTTATCATAGGAGTGATACTTAAAAAGTAGGGTAGCCAACAAAGTAAGTATTTACATGTAAGAAAGCCTCCAAAACCATCTAAGTTGCAACAGCAATCAAACAAAGACTCAGGTACAGGTACAGTATCAAATGAGTAATCTGGGTAAACTTCAGTATGATTATAGGCTATAGGAATATTTAACAGAATAAAATTTTATACTAAGATCAGAACAAGATACAAAGAACTGATGCTGAAATATTTATCAACACAGGAATAGAGCTTATTTTCATGCTGTTACTAGATAATCACTACAATGAAAACACAAAAATTATCTGTAAGGAACTCAATATGTACATTAGATCTAAATCTATATGTTAGGACCAGGGGTGGTTGCAGAGATAGGACAAGTACTAGAAGGAACCGTTATTGGTAAGAAGTGGTGAACATGAGAAAATGTAAGTTCTCTAAGACTGGATTACACCACCAGTATTTTGAAGATGGAAAAGTGAATAAAAGAAAGGGGAGAATATATCATGGCAGCCACTGGGAAATAATTTTGCTGAAAAGATGTTATTAGAAATTACAGAAGTACTGGACTAAAGGTCCTTTCAACTTCTGACAGGAAGAATAGCAGAGTAGAAAGGGACATTAGTAATATGGATTAGGGAGTCAGGATTATCAGTAGCTTTGAAAATGAGGGAAAAGTAGGAATTAGATAGTGCAGCCCGGAGGGCATCCCCAATAGAATACCTGATGAGAGATATAAATAAGAGTGTACTCACTTGAGAATCATAGTCATGGTTTCTTTTCTGTCTTTCCCTTGGAAAGGTAGAGTACCAGTGAGCATTTCAAACTGTATAGAGTAAAACTTTCATCAATTATATTAAAAGACGTGGACAAAATCTTTATTTACTTTTAGACAAAACTATTTATCAGATTAAAAAATACCAATTTGTACATGCCAACCAGGAATTCTGCAAAGCAATGTTCCATAGTATAACTTTTAACTTCCCTAGAGTTTAATGCATCTATATTTAATTCAGCCAATGTGTTAACATTCCTCACATTTATAATTGAAATCTTGGGAAAATATTTTTAGCTGTAATTTCCTAATCCTGTTGAACCTCTAGAATTAAGAATACCTACTTTTAGTGAGGCAAACTTTACATTTAGTGCCCTCCAGTTGTACTGAGGCTGTAGTCCAATAAACGGAGAAGACAACAGATTGTAGAAGGCTTTGATAAAGTTTATAAATTTATCAGTGGTTACCAGAAACACTGTTTATAAATTTCAATGACCTTTTAGGGGTATTTCAATTTAATAACCTGGTCACCAGCAAATGGAAATTAAAATTCAATGCAGCTAGATTTTTGGAATAATATTCTCTGAAGGACAAGAGTGAAAACATTAACAGAGACCAGCAATATCCTAAGTGGACCATGTATTTTCAATCAGTAGAGAAAATTATTTCCTCCCACATATTCAAGTGGCAGGGCCATAACAACCATCTGATGTTTTTCAACCTTTATATGGAAGATATCTTCTAAATTACAGTCAACTTGGAAACATGCTGGAATGTACTATCTTCCAAATAAGTTCATATTATCTTTCTTGAAGTGTCCTACACATCTACAATCCCTTCAGTTATATATAATGAACCATTCTGACCATGTAAACAGCTACTAATGTAAACTGAAGCTGAATTCAGAATGTGTTCATATATTCATATTAGCACTATATCATATTAAAGTAAACTGTGATTAAAACTGTTTTCTTTCTTTTATTTTTGATAAACAAAACATAAAGATTGGTTTGTTACATAAACAGTATAACAGAAATGCTTTGAACTTTGTCTCCAACTTGGTTAACTTCAAAATGTTTGATAGTCCAACTATCTTTTTCTAGTGCTATAAAACTGGTTTGAATGCTTTTCATATGGAGTCATGTATCTGCATCTAAAGACTGCATGAGGTCCACACAATGGTCCTGTCAATACCAATCTACAAGCTTCTTCTATTCTTCCAGGTCCTTCAAGACTAAGACATCTCTAGTTAGACATTTTACTATCTGTTCAACATCTAAAAGAGACATGGAGAGGCCCTTTTCCAAACCATGAAGTAAATCAGAAGTTTGAAAAAAGATGGCTAAATTGTTCCACTCCACCCTAGAGTACCCATGGATATTTGGAGTAAAAAGATAATTTTTAATTTTTTGAAAGAGTGGAGAGCAGGAGACTCTGGGGGTCACAAAAAGCCCTGGCGACTACATGGAGCCCATGGGCCACACTGTCTCCATCATAATCTAAAATGATCTTGTTGATTAAAGTTTTAGTAAAATTTGTTCCCTATGCTACCAATGGTAGTACAAGCTCCTGTTAGTTTCTGCTGTGGTTTTATTTCCTTTGTTTTGTACATTAGCTACAGGTTGTAACATTTTGTGGTGGATTTTAAAATTTTAAAACAGATCAGTATGTAGTGTTTTTGTTGTATCATGTTTCATTTTACTTTTATATGGCATCTCATAGAGCTGAACAAATAAGTTACAAGAAAATCAAAATCTTGAAGCAGCTTTTAAATGGTATAGAAATCACTGAGCCAATTGTAATAAAAGCACTGGGTGCATGCAGTATGGGGAGTGTGCCACACCCATGGCAAATATTTGTCTTGCCTCTACATCAGTTAGGTTTCTATGCTTGGATATTTCTTCTTTAAAAAACCCTAAAAGCATGTGTAAATGATATACCACATAAATATTTGTGATTCATGTTTACATTCTTTAAATGTGAAGGCTTTAAAGAGAAATTAGATACATTCATAAAATCTAGGACCATTAATAGGTGCTAGTGGGACAGATAAATATCATCATCAGTATTGAGGCAGTGTAGTTTTGCATAACAGTTGCTGGAAAGAAAGATGGAGGTATCAGTTGCACTCCAGTTCTGGTAGCAGGTTTCCCATAAATAAATGGTTGGTCACTGTGTGAATAGACTGCTGGTCCGTATAGGCATCTGGTTGTCTTACATTCTTATTTGGCATATTTTAAGTAGTGCATCGTTAGTCTCAGTTCAGGCTTCAAAACGGATTCCACACTGAAGCAAAGTTAATTTTCAAACAAGAATGCAAAATATTTCAGTCAAGAATGAAATATATTTCAGTCAAATTAATTTATGATATAATTAAGAAAAAACCTTGGAACTGAATATGAATAAAAAACAAAAATAACATATAAAGCATTTCTTAGGTTTACTATTACATATACACAATCAAAATTTTAAAAGTTTGAGATACGTTCAAAATTCAATTTTTGCTAACACATTTTGCAAAGTATACCAGTCACCATCACATATGGCAAGTATTGGAATATAAACAGATGTAGCTTAATTTTTTGAGTATAATCAAAATTAAGCTTTCATGTTTACCTCTTTTCTATATACGAAGTTATGAAGAAAAATACTCCCCAGACTCTCAAAATCTGGACAAAAGTTGATCTAACTGCAATTTCTGATGACATAAACTGTGAGTATCCATCAAAATGCAACAGAAATAAAACACCTGTTTTATGTCTTTTTAATTAATTGCAAGAAAACCAACTTTTTTTGAAGCATAGATTACCCACATACCTTAGTGATTAGATTACTCTGTTTTGTAAGTATATTTGTAGATGAGGGATTGATGTAGAATTCATCACAATTAAGTATGATTAATTGTAATGTGAGAAAGGGCTGGAGGAGGAAGCTATACATCTTCAAAAGGAGATGCATGAACTCCACACAGGCCTAGATTCTACATGATTTCATGTATCATGCTGGAAGTGTGAAGCTTTCTCAATTTGTTTTTACTTTACTAAGCACACTTACTTGTAAATATATTCCACTAAAATGAATGGAATTTATCTCCAAGTAATCTGCTGTGGATTAAGGGTCCAGAGAATCTAGGATTATTTCCATTTCACTGGAAACCTACCATTAACACACCAAATGACCACCAGTCTGCACTCTGTGTATGACCTCGCCGATTAACTACTTCTGGTGCCATGTATTCCACTGTTCCACAGAAGGAGTATGCTTTTTTCTCATGATCAATGGACTCTTTACTTAGGCCAAAATCTATATATAGAGAGAAAAATCTCAATTTAGTAAGATTTTGTATCAGCAAATTAATAGTTATGAAATAAGTTACTTGATAGTTTACATGTGTCCCACCCCAGGACTGTTTGATTTTTTTCAAAAGTATCTATGATTTATTTATTGAGGGAAAGTTTGCTTATATATACCTGTTAATTTAATATGTCCTTCTTCATCAAGTAGTATGCTATAAATAAGAAAAAAAAACCCGTTAATTTTATTATTTGTAACTTGGTTATGTAAATACTCTTTACAACAATAACATATGGTACAGGAAATCATTTCTAAAGCTAAAATGATAAAAGATGTTTCCCCAGCCCATCCCGGTTGTTCCCATTTGGAGTCCCCACCACTGGCAATGTTGGCTGGCTAGCATAGTGGCCTTCTCTTGCCTCATCACAGATAGTGCCACTGAGAACAATGAGCTGTGCTTGCCACAGAGCCTGCCTTGCACCCACCTAAGCTAGCTTGCCATCACCAGAATCAGTTTCCAATACAGTAAGCTCTTGATGGAATGCGTACAGCATCTTGAACTCTGGCAGAACTTTGGCATGGCCTGTTTTCTGTACAAATTTTAGGCTCTTCTCCTTTGTACCAGAAAAGAAATGTTTTGTCATATTTGCAACATTTATCTTTTCTGTTTAAGAAATAAAACTCTCTCGTTGCAAGGAGAACAAGTTAATTGATATAATAATATAGCATTTTACACTTTACTACAATAGTTATTTGTGTTTAGAAAACTAACAGCTCTATAAGGTTCAAAATATTTGATTCTCACTTTTCTGGTTTTAGGTCTCTGTATATTATCCCAAGACTATGCAGATGATCTAAAGCAAGTGCTAATTCAGCCAAATAGAATTTGACATCATCTTCTGTGAACATCACCTACAAAGGAAATACAGGGTTTTATTTTATTTTTCTCTCCCTTAAAAATAAAACAGGAGAAATAATACTTTCATAAGCAGAAAGGCAATTTCCAGTTCAAAAGTAAAATTCAACTCTCAAAAGCTGCATATAAATATTTATAAATGTGTTTATAAAAGCTTCTAGTGCTGTCAATGAAGTGTTTATTAATGCATGAGACCTGCAATTCAAATTGGTGTGGCTGCATAATCAGCCATCAAACAGTATTTCAACACAGTGTATTTGTTACAGCTCAATTTTTCCCAAAAGAACTTTTAAATATTTTAATGGAGGAGTTCAGTGGAGGAAAAACAAAAGTGGGGCAGGGAAACATTGAAGCAATAATGAAAACAGTAGAAAGTAATCTTGAAATAAAATTAAATAAATACATTTTAAAACAGGAGAAAATTCTCTAAACAACTAAGCATATTTTTAAATTAAACCTGATCTTTAACAGAGTAATTTCCAATCATAACTATAATATACACATTGTTTACCTCTTTGGATAAGCGCGTAAACAAGTCTCCTCCCCTGAGAAAGTCTAAAATAAGATATAACTTCCCTTCTGTTTGAAAAGCTGATGGGAAGAAGAAGAATGTATTTCAACAAATTCAAGTCATACACTTAGCTTTAGCCATGCAGACACATACAATATTTCACTATTACAGTTATTACAAATACATTTGTTTGCATACTGGATCATTAGAATTCATTCAAAACATGAAAATACAACTGTTGAATTCTAAAAGTCAATATGGGCAGAATCCAGTGGTGAGCCCTCTGCATCCATGTGCCTCAAACTAGATTTGGAGGGTTAGTTTTTGGGAAGGCTGTAGAGGGCTGTAAAACATAATTTCTGCACATAAAACAAATTTCCTGCACATAAACAGCATTCTCTGCACAGAAAATAACTATTTGGTGTACAAAACATGTTTCCTGCACCAATCATGATCAACAAGGGCAAGAGTCACCTGGAGCCCATTTAGCGTCTTCAACATCTCATAAGTATAGACACCTCACAATACAGAGTGTTCCTTCTAGAGGACCAGGGACTGAAATTACAATTGCTATTCAGGGGAGTTCTAAGTCAAGACACATTCCCTGTCATGTTATTGGCCAAGTTGTTGGACCTAATGGTGGCTGCAAAGATTCAGTTCCTTGGGCCAGGTTTCACCTCAGAGCTCTGCAGTGGTGTCTATTACCGTTTTAAGAAATGGTACGAGAAGCAAACTGTAATGAGTCAAGACGGGCAACAGCCATGAAGGCAGATGCCTTGGATAATTTGTTGAGTCCCTGTCTGAATTTAGGATTCCCTTTTAGCATCTCTGTCAAAAGATCTCTGGATCACCAAAGTGACTACCATGGCTCTGATGGCCGAGGCCGAGGCCTCATGAGCCCTGCATAAGAAGGTATCAACTCTTTTATCTTCGGGACTCTTAAGGTTATCATCCCCATCCCAGAAAAAAAGTGAAGCCGACACCAGTCCAGCCACTGGGGCATCAATGGCGCGGGGGAGGGTGGGATTTCAGCTAGTCCATTACCCTTGCCAGCAAAGTGTACAAGGTTTTTTCCTCACTGTTGGAGAAGCTGAGGGAGCCCCATAGTGAAGCCATTCCCCTTCTGAAACCTCTGAGAACATTTCAGGAAATGGCACAACAGGACGGTTTGACCTTGACAGTTTGACCTTGATGATGCATCTTCTTTTTACTAGCCATAGGCAAGGTGGGGTGTGTGTACCCCCTCCAAGTCCTGGCTAAAAGACTTTAATTCTGAAGAGGCAGCAAAAGACTGATCCACAGCCTGCTTGCTATACTTTCCCAGGCCCGACCTAGGATTAGAAGAGGGACGCGTGGACAATGGCGCTCCACTTATGCACCTGTCTTTTTTGCACAAAGACACTCCAACTTGCAAGGAGGCTGAACAGGCTGCCACCCCTCCACTGAGCTTTCCACTGCAACTGCCTGGCGGGTGATAAGCAACATCCACTCAGCCAGCCGCAGTGGGAGCTCACTACCATCAATTATGGGGAGAGAGAGGAGGGGTGTCGGAATAACCCATGTGGGCATTGCCACGCTAGCCACCTCAACTGCCACCACCTCCATGTGGTCTGTCTTGACAAGTGGTACCCCATCATGCACTGCTGCCTTCATGGCAGCTCCCAAGGAACCCAACTCAGCACCTCCAGAGAGGTCTGAGAGGCCCCGATCGCCTGCCTGGCAAGACAGGAGAAGCCCCTCGCCCAGCCTCAAATCCTTATCAGAGGAGAGGTCTGAGCTATGGACAGAGGTGCAATCACCCAGCCTAGCCATCTGTATTGCAAGGTAGCTTTTCTCCCCAAGATGGTGAAGGGAAAAAAACAAACAAACAAACAAACAAAAACAAGCAGGGATGGAGCAAACAGCCTTGACCTGTGCAAGCCATAAGGCAGGACAGAACTGGGGAGATTGGGCTGGCTCTCCTCCTTAAGGTGGTGTGGTGTTCTTGTTTAATTGGTTTGAAGCCCAGTCTGTCAAGTGTAAGGAGGAGCCAAACCCAGATTGAAGGATTGCCTCCCACTGCTGGAAAATGGCCATATCCCATCTGCAGTTGCCCACCTCTGATCTATCACTCAAACAGTTTTTCATCATTACTAAAACCATTATAACTAAAATATTCCATCATTTCACTTTTTTTCACAATTCTCTTTCTGTGGCTTGGATCAAGATTACCTATAGGTGAAACTCCACCCATGGGTCACTTTTGATGAAGGATGTGAGAGGAAGTGATCTTTCAAAATTCTCCCTGAAGCCCCTATGTGCTCTGAAAAGCTGTTCTAGAGGACCAGGAGCTGTTCTAGAGGAGCAGCATGAAGCTGCCCAGGAACAAGAATATCCATCAAGAATATGTACTGGTGGGAATCACCATGGAACCTCCATCTCTACTGCAATCAGAGACTTTATATTAGCAGAAGAGAACTCTGGATAACACTTTGTGCATATATAGCTATTTGTTCATTATAAGCAGTCTGAATCAGACTAAGTAAAATGCAGTGCATGGGCCATGTGCAGCTCCAAGACTCTTTTTGTACTTTAGGCTGAGAAATTTTCCCCACACACGCACCCAAGTGGCAGGTGTGGTCTTCCGATATCCTCAGGCAAGGGCTAGCTCCTAGCCTCAGAAGTTGCCCAGCCCTAGCCTAACTAGTTTATAAATTGCCAAATGTCTATAAACAGCACTGAATTCACCAGAATTCCACAACAACTGAACATACACATTTTGTGCTGGCTAATATAGTACACAGTATACTGATCTGCACAACCTACAATCTGTTAGGCCAGTATATCAACAAACCACTTCACAGTTCAGACTGGGCCAATACAAATGGGAGTTCACTCACATGCTGATCAGCATGAATATACTAATCCAGGAGGTTTCCTCCATGTAAGCCTCATTAGTATATTCTTGCAAACCTCTGTTCATGTTGATGGCACACAACTAGAGGCACCTTAACTATTTTTACTAGTAATTTTGGAAATGTATTAAACTTACCATAATGTAACTTGACAATAAAGGGATGATTAACTTCTACTAAGATATCACGCTCCATTTTTGTCCGAACACGATCACGTACTGTAAGAGATGTTGACCAACATTTAGCCAAATTAATACTACTAGCTTAGCTGTGCATTTGGATTTTCAGTCTGTTATGCATCAGTTATATGCAGCAACCACTTAAAAGTCTTCAAAAGCTATCTTCATGATAGATGGCAAAGAAAAATACCAGTATTATAAATGCTATGTTTTTGTTCAGTTGATGTAATTAAATTACTTGTAATATTACCTAATCAAACAATCAAACTATACAAATGGTAATTCAGACAAAACTGAATGTAACAAGTAGACAGTGACAAGTAAATTCATAGCTACTAGGCAGAAGAGTCTGTGATACTCCTACACAAGAACAAGACAAATGGTGGCCTTCACTAGAGAACAAAGTTTACATCCCTGGAAGTCACGTCCATGCTCTGCTCTTGCATGGATCTTGACTTACCAAAGACAAAAATCACACAAGATATTGGAGCCACAGGGGTAGTCTTACACTATTAAGCATTTTCAACCTAATTTCTGTCATATTTAAAGCACTAGCCAGCACTAATTTCTTTCATTATTTATTTATAATATTTATATACTGCTCAGTATAATATAATCTAAGCAACGTGTATGAAAATACATCTCTAATACAATGCAAAAACACAGTGCTACATATGTTGTATAAAACAAAAAGATAATTCAGGTATTGCATTATAATATAGTTTATGATTTATTTTATTTTACTGCTGCATATAAGAAAGATTAGTTAGAAAAAGCAGAAATGCATTAAATAACTATTATTTGAGATACTTACAACCTATAAAATTAAAAAAAATGAAAGCTATACTCTGAGTATATCTCAGTCATCAGCCTTTACCTCACAGGTAAAATATATAGTAAAAAGATCTTTAATTTATGGTGAAGTTTATAATTGGATCTCTGCTTCAGTCCATAAAAGTGGCTGATTAAATCACAGTTTTGCAAAATATAATTAATGTTGTACAACTCACTATTCGTTTACCTAATTTTATAGTACTGGGTCTAGAGACTCCCTTCTAGAAAAAATGTCCCTGCACAAGACAGTATATACTAAGATACCTGTAAATGTTGATGAATGGCTAAAGCATTCTGTGAGACCATCATTCTAAATGAGAGCCTGAATTTAAGATCCAGAAAGGTAAATATATACTTGACAGATTAGACTAAACAGATAATGTAAGCACCCGAACTTACATGCACAGTTACCTCAAAATAAAGGTAACTACAGATTATTCCCAGCTGAGATACTTTACCTGTAACACCAACAAAGGTAACACACTTTCCATACTGTAGCAGAAATGTGAAGGGCTAATTCAGTGGCCACTTTCAGAGTTTGGAATTACTAGGTTGGCTGCTCTCTGTTGGCCCTCTACTAGAAAAGCATTTTTTTTTTTTTTACTGCATCAGGCCTTTAGCATGTGATCTGTAGGCGTTTTAACCACCTGGGTGTTTTTGATTGACCTTCATTTTACATTTTGTGTTTGATTCTACAGTTTATCCTCAGAGTGCCATTTTGGAGAAAAAGGTATACATTAAATATATATACTTAGGATTTGAATATATATATATATATATATATATATATATATTTTCAAATCCTAAGTAGTTAACATGCAAAATAGTGAACAGTCAACCAAGTAAACATGGTTTGGATTAAGACCACAAGCTTATCAACATTACAGTTTTACATAGTCAGTGATCAGGTGGAGACAATTGAGCCCTATCTTATGTAATATCCATATAGCAAGTGAGTAGATACTTCTGGAAATTGAGTTTGCAGGGCTTAAACGTTGCTTCAAAAACTAGGGCTTTTGTTCTCACTAAAAAATCACACAAAGAGGGAAACACTTCAACTTATTGGAAGATATGACTCCAGAAGAAAATGGAAAGCTGGTATTTTTGTTCATCAACTCAATCCATACTTTTGTATTTATTTATTTATTTATTTATACCCCGCTCTTCAGCCACAAGGCTATCAGAGCGGCTTACAAACTGTTTTAAGCAATAGCAATTTACACATGTACACTGCATTAAGCAGCTTCCAATGTGTGTTAGCTAATTGCCCCCACAAGCCGGGTACTCATTTCGACCTACGAAAGGATGGAAGGCTGAGTGAACCTTGGAGCCCGCTGGAATTGAACTTGCAACGTGGTGACTTGCAGTACATACCCATTTGATGTTTAAATTTCACTATGAGAGATCTACAGCACATAGCTAGAAATATTTACCAGGAACACCACTTGCCTCAATTTGGACTTTCTAGGAAGCATACTCAGTAATAATATGTTTTTAAAAACATATCAGGTTCATGGGCAAATTTTTGGCAAAATGAACCCACTATTGTGTAAATTTAGGTGCCGATTCATGTTCACATTTGGGCTATAGCATATATGTTACACATTGACTTATAAAACACATTCTGATAAAAACTTTGCAGAACACAAATCTCACACCTTTTTTTGGCTTATGTTAGTTTGCAATATCACTGTGTACATTAATCATGCTGCATAAATAATTTTTAAAAGTTACTTATGCTATTTGGATTTTAATGATGGGATATATGAACTATTGTCATTTTCAGAGGGTTAAAAATCTTGTAACTTATACTGAAGCTCAAACAGGAAGTCAATGTCAGGAAGCAGAACTGTTATGAAGTCTTAGTTTTCTGCAAACCATGAGTGCTCAAGTGCCAAATTCATACTTTCATTAACAGCTCCTCCACTAAATACCTACCTTACTTTTGGAAATCTTATCAGGAATTGGATACTGAACCCTAAGTTTTAAAATGGCCATACAACTGCAGAAATCATGCTGAGTCATGATGACTTACTCCATGACTCCATGAACTGCCAGTCATGCTAATCATGCTACAGCTGCATGAGAAGGATTGCATCAGAAGAAGGGTTACTAGAGTACAAAGCCATGTAGTATGGAAATCTGATGCAATGCAACCATGTGCGTGGGTAAGCCAATGCTGTGCTGAGATGTATATAAGAGAGCCAGATCAGTATTCACTCTCTTCCTATGATATTATGATGTCTGGAGTACCACTTTGTCTGTACACACTGAAACTACTGAAGATTAAAGTACTTCCTGTTTTCTGGACGCCAAACACTCTGTGTGTGAGTATTCTTGGGAAAGGGTTGCTACCTAGTCTGCTGAGACAGTTTTTAGCTTCTGCCGGGGATTGAATGTCCCATCATCCCCTGACAAATCATATGTTACAAGGAGAAGAATCTTATGAGTGCAAATTGTGAACACATCTATCTGCATTACCACCAATGTCTTTCAGCAAAGATATTACTATATACAATTCTTAAAAGGATAACATTTCTGTACAGGTTGTATAATTTACCTTTCAGTGTTGCTTTTTTCAGCACTTTCATTGCATACAGCTGTCTGGCATCTGATCCTGAGATTTTTTTGACAAGGAATACCTGTATAAAGCACATGTAAATGTTTTATTACAGCTATCTACCAAACAGCAACATCAGAATTAATGAACAGGGCAGGGGCAAGAGCATATATACACATACACATACACACACCCATTCACACACAAATCAGCCTGGCACAATGAAAGAATTAGAATGACATGCACTGAATCTTCCTCTATGCATGCCTGTCATTCTAACCCCACCCTGGAGTAAAATTTAAGGGGGGGCATGAAGCCCATAAGCCAGATTTATGTTATTTTTTATCCCCGATTTTGAGTAAACCAATAGCAGTTAGGTGATATCTTTCAACCCAGGAGTGGCCAACTTTGGCAAGCCTGGGGGTCCTTTTTCTTTCCAGACCCTTTGGGGATCTGCATAGGTGGCAAAAACTGCCACCACCACCACCACCACCTCTCCAAAAAACCCAAACTGCTCTCTGTTTACATACAGAAACCAAGTATTGTACAAATTATTCTTTGAAAACCTACACCATAAATACACTGAGATTTCAAGGAATATGTTCAGCTTATATACTGCATTGCAAAATATCTGACAATTATTCCTGCATATTTTAATCTAGGATAAGGCAGCAAACTAACAAACAATGAAGGAGATTAGAACAAAAGATTCACAAAGTGGCATTACAGAACCAGAGCATCTATTTTGAGAACTCCGCACAGAAAAGCCCTTCTGAGCACTGTGACAGCTTGTATAAAACTAAAAGGTCCCTTCTCACCTTTCCAAAAGATCCCTGTCCTAATACTTTAAGGAGTTCAAACTGTGAAGGATCTGCTTTTTCATGCCCTTCTTTGACGTGATATGTTATTGCAATTTCTTTAATATTGCCTTCTTCCTGCAAAAGAAGATTAAAGATAGGTATTCATATTCACATTCACAGATGTTGACAATTACAAATACTAAAAATATAAAAATACAGATTTCAGTCATCTTAGTGTTGGGCAATTTGGAAGAACAAGAATGTAGAGATTCCAGAAAGAGTTTTATTTTCCTCATATTTAGGGGAACCATCAACTGGGCATGATCAGTATGGTATTTCCTGATGTGCGCTGAGTAAAGAACTACAACACAGCAGAAGCCTATGGCTTACACAAACCATCACATTGGTGGCTAACTACTAGTGCAATGGTCCACACGCCCACTGGAAAACCAGCTCCCAATCCTCTGGAGCAGATTTTGAGGTGTGTGGGAAGGCTAGAGACAGGAGGAGGATCACCCCTCTCTCAATTCTACTGACTAATGTAGTTCCATCAGCATAAACACCTCATTACAGTTATGAATACACTCTTTTTTCCAAATTAAGGAAGTTAAAAGGGAAGAATAGCCATCTGGCAGTATTTTTAACTACACAGCATAAATTCTAAAGTTAGGCCATTACTGCATCACACCTTTTTAACGTGTCTTTTAGACTGTGTACTTTTACTAAATATGTAACTACTACACTATCAGCTCAAATGGACCTTCAAAATTACAGCCTTACTTGTTCACACTATACACAGACATGGCAAAAGCAGAACTACAGGCGAACTGCTTCTATTTTTGGTGGTACATATGAAGGATGATTTGTGAATTTCACTGGAGGAAATATGCACAATTCCCACTATGGATACTGCATGAGAAGCAGAGATATGAGTCTCTTAGACCTCTTCTTTCCTGTTTCTCTATTGTGTATACACTGGCTAGATTTGAATCCCCACATTGTGCAAGATTTGCCAAAATGTAACTAATACAAATGTACAAAATATTTCATAGTTCCTTATATTTAAAAAGTGTATTTTCCATTTGTATCTGATTCTGTCAAGGAGATCAGGCAAGGCAACATATACAGTTGCCCCTCCACATTCGCGACTTTCACATTCATGGTTTTGATCATTTGCGGAAAGCTGCCTGTGCCCCCCCTGCTCAACACCCCACTCCCTTCCCAAGGCAGCAAGGGGCTTCTTAGGAAGTTCCTTGCTGCCTTGGGAAGGGGGGGTGGGAACCAGCTGGCGCGCTCGTGCTACACCCCACTCCCTTCCCAAGGCAGCCAGGGGCTTCTCAGTAAGCTCCTGGCTGCCTTGGGAAGGGACCGGGGTGGAAAACCGCTCGCCGACAGACTCATTTCTTATTAGCGCTTTTTTCACATTCGCAGAGGTTGTCTGCCCCTAACCCCCGCGAATGTGAAGGGATGACTGTATAGTTTAATCTCACAATCATCCTGTGAGGTAGATCAAGATAACTGAGACTTGCCCAAAGCCACCCATTTTTTAAATAAATAATTCCACCTTTCTCCCAATATGGAACCTAAGCTGGGTTCCATCTAGCTACTTTTGCTGAGTAAGGACTTGAATCAATTATCGGCATATGCCAGTTACTACAAAAATTTTTTGCTGTATAATATGTGAAGTTCCCATATGTGTGTGTGTGTGTGTGTGTGTGTGTGTATAAGTGGCAAGTTTCAGAACTGTATTATAACAACTTTACTACTCTATATGTGTTACAGATTAACCAAAAGTTAAACAACTAGACATTCCTTATGCTAACCTTTGTTATTTCAAAATTAGTAGTGATAAAATACGATAAAGAAAACCGCTGGGAAAAGATGGAATGGGAATAATGCAAGGAAAATAAAGGGGTCACTAAGAAAACTACCGTGGGAGGCCAGATTATTTCCAAAAGAGGGTGATGAGTGACAATAAGTTCCCATGTTCACCAATACCTGGGTTTTATATTCTTGAGGGATACACAACATAACTGGAGATTTATTGGCTAATCAAGCTTGGCTCTAACAAAATATTAATAATTGTAGTATGTGGGGAAATAATTATTGTAATGTAAAACAATCTTGTGTATCCCATTCACATCCTAAGATAAGTCTAGGAATTTCCACTGCATGCTTCTGTTCTCCCAAACTCCCTTTCTCTTATTTCACTAGGCACTTCCAGCCAACTGGAGTGATGGGTCATTCAACACATGACCTAATTTAAATTTTATTGCTCTTTGTGCAAGTCTCTTTTAAGTTTGAGTCTCCATGTGGCTGTAGCCATCTTATGTAGCAATCTTATGTAGCCATGCTGCTATGAAGCCATGCCATGATGTTCACCATGCAGCCTCTACCCTAAAGGCTGGGTGAGTCATTCTACCCTAAACCCTCCTAGTTAGTTAGGAACTCTTTTTTAAAGTTTGTTTTAGTATGTAGATTAAGATTCTTATACCTTCAGTAAACTTTTGATATGCATTTTTAAACTGACTCCTTTGTTTTTGTAATGAGTCTAATTAGAATCTGGGTGATCTTACCACAGACTTCAGAATACACTTTTAAATGTTAATTGAGCTTGTCTGCATTCTTAAGTGGCACTCTGCATGAATTTGAAAGTAAAAGACTTTTAACTTTTTTAAAGAGATATTTTTATTTCTTTTTAAAAGGGCTAGATTCCTGGAATTTTTAATACATTTTTATTTTTAGACTCATACCTCCTACATTGAAGGGTTATGGGCCCAGTTTGAAGACTTAAAAGCTCAATTTAATTTTTGTTTTTGCAAAAGTATTGTTTTTCTTTTTAACTGTTCAACTGATCACCTCAGCTGCTTTTTTTGGTTTCTCTCAGCTCGGCTGGAGACAAAGGCCATAAAGCAATTATGGCTGAAGCGCCTGGCCTCAGCTCTATTTTAAACTTGGAAAAGCTGAATGGTCCAAATTACAGACAATGGGCTTTCTCTTTTGAAACATACCCGAAGGCCATGGGACTTATTGATGTTTTACACAAACCAAGACCTCCTCAAGGAAGAGAGAGAAATGATTTTGATAGAGATGATCAAAAGGTTTTAGCCTTCATAATTTTAACAGTTGATCAAGGACTAGTTTTTGAAATCAAAGATGAGAGAACAGCAAAAGCTGCTTGGGACATTCTGATCTCTGTGGGCCATTTAGTCAGAAATCAGTTGGTGGAAACCTCTATTTCTTGACACTCACAGATGATTACAGCAGATATTGCCATTGCTACCTCCTAAGGGAGAAAAGTCAAGCTTTTGAAAAGTTCAAAGTGTACTTTAATTATGTCACTAATACATTCAATTATAAAATTCAAAATTTGAGGACTTATAATGGCTCTGAGTTTGTCAATACTCAATTTGATGAGTTCTTAAAGGAACATGCTATCTGACACAAGACTACTGAAATTTATAGTCCTCAACAAAATGGTTTATCGGAGAGGATGAACCGCACCTTAAAGGAAATGGCAGTTGCAATGCTTTCAGAGGCTAAGATGTCTAAAGCTTATTGGTCTGAGGCAATTCTCACAGCCACATACTTATACAATAGATTTCCAACCAGATCCAGAGATGTTACTCCATTTGAATTGTGGCATGATGTGAAACCCAGACTGAACCATCTCAGGGTTTTTGGATCTAAAGCTTATACATACATTCCCAAACAGAAAAGAGACAAACTGGACTGTAGAAGTGAAGAGGGAATTTTTATTGGCTATGCCAAAGGTGCTTACAAAATCCTAAACCCTGATGGACGCACAATGAGAATAACAAGTGCTGTTTATATTGATGAAAGACCTCAATTTAATTCTAATCCAAACAAAGGTTTCTATTCAGATGTGTTTGTAGTGGAAGAAGACCCTGATTCCTGCCAGCAGCCACACGTGTGCAGCTTTTTCACCCTCCTACAAGTGCTTCACATCCAGAAGGGGCTCCCTCAGCCCAGGACTTACCAGAGGACGGAGGACCGGATGGCGCGCCACGGGCAGAGTCAGGAACTCAAGTGCAGGTGAGACAATCTGCGAGGGGTAACAGGGGAGTGCCTCCTTTGAGATTCTCCTATCTAGCCACAGGGGAAAGCCTTCTGGAACCCTCTGATTGGCAGAAGATCAAAGAACTGCCAGAGTCTGATTCTGAGAAATGGGTGAAAGCAGCAGTAGAGGAAATGGAGTCTTTATATAAGAATAAAACTTGGACTTTGACAGAATTGCCAAAAGGCAATTGGCTGCAGATAGGTCTTTACCACAAAGCAAAATGCAGAAGGGGAGATTGAAAGATATAAAGCCAGACTTGTAGCTAAAGGTTACAATCAGCAATTTGGAGAAGATTTTCATGAAACTTTCTCCCTAGTAGTTAGACACACAACTATTAGAACCTTATTGGCTGTTGCAGCTTCCAAGAAAATGCATGTACAACACCTAGATGTGAAAACAGCATTTCTTTATGGAGATCTAGATGAGGAACTGTACATGGAACAGTCTACAGGATTCGAAGTACCTGGAAAGGAGCATCTAGTATGTAAATTTGAGAAAAAGCTTGTATGGCTTAAAACAAGCAGCCAAGAAATGGCACAAAAAGCTAAATCAGCTCCTTATCAAAGAAGGATTTACTCCAGGCACTGTTGATGCAAAGGATGCTCAAACTCCAATGGAAGTAGGTTTCTTAAAGAACAATGAGGCATCTGAACCTTTGAGAGACAGTGAAAAGTACAGAACTGCAGTTGGAAAACATCTGTACATAGCAAATTTCACCAAACCTGATATTGCAAATGCTGTTGGCATCTTATGTAGAATGGTTAATTCTCCTACTCTTTGAGATTTTACTGCAGTGAAAAGAATTTCAAGATATTTAAAATCTACCACTCACTTCAAACTGATGCTGCCAGCATGTGACAAGCTATGACTGATTGCCTATGCAGATGCTGATTGGGGTTGCGATCCAGTGGAGAGAAAGTCAACCAGTGGAAACATCATTTTTTTTACGGTGGTGGAGCAGTAAGTTGGACAAGTCGGAAGCAGAGTACAGTGGCAGACAGTTCCACAGGTGCCGAGTGCATCTCAGCAAAAACAGCTTGTGATGAAATCAAATGGTTGCAGAATTTGCTTCTGGATCTTGGGACAGAGGAACCCAAGCCAACCATTCTGATGCAAGACAATCAAAGCTGTATCAAAATTTCGCAGTGACAAGCCTCTGAAGAAGAACATAGACATTGCTTTCCACAAGGTGAGAGAGATGTGCCAGAGTCAACTTGTTCAACTGGAGTACTGCAACTCAGAAGAAATGATAGCTGATATTTTAACTAAGCCTCTTCCTAAGGATAGTTTCCTGAGACTACGAGAAGAAATGAAGATTGTTCACAGAATACCCTATGATTGAGAAGGGGAAATATAGTATGTGGGGAAATAATTATTGTAATGTAAAATAATCTTGTGTACCTCATTCACATCCTAAGATAAGTCTAGATTTTTTTCCCCTGCATGCTTCTGTTCTCCCAAACTCCCTTTCTCTTGTTTCACTAGGCACTTCCAGCCAACTGGAGTGATGGGTCATTCAACACATGACCTAATTTAAATTTTATTGCTCTTTGTGCAAGTCTCTTTTAAGTTTGAGTCTCCATGTGGCTGTAGCCATCTTATGTAGCAATCTTATGTAGCCATGCTGCTATGAAGCCATGCCATGATGTTCACCATGCAGCCTCTACCCTAAAGGCTGGGTGAGTCATTCTACCCTAAATCCTCCTAGTTAGTTAGGAACTCTTTTTTAAAGTTTGTTTTAGTATGTAGATTAAGATTCTTATACCTTCAGTAAACTTTTGATATGCATTTTTAAACTGACTCCTTTGTTTTTGTAATGAGTCTAATTAGAATCTGGGTAATCTTACCACAGACTTCAGAATACACTTTTAAATGTTAATTGAGCTTGTCTGCATTCTTAAGTGGCACTCTGCATGAATTTGAAAGTAAAAGACTTTTAACTTTTTTAAAGAGATATTTTTATTTCTTTTTAAAAGGGCTAGATTCCTGGTATTTTTAATACATTTTTATTTTTAGACTCATACCTCCTACAATAATGCAACTTTCCAGTAGTTGAAGCCTCTGGAGCTGAGCAAGGTCAAATCATGGTGTAAAGAGAGATAAGGATCTTCCTGTCCTGGAATGCCTGGGAAATTGTTCCTTTGTTAGAAGAGGTGATCTTCTCCCCCTTTGTCTGTGAAAGTGTCAGCACTTTTCAGAACAAGGGAAGGAGGCTATTTAAAGATCAGGAAAAATCAGGCTACCAATCTGGTTCTGAGGGAATGCTTTTGGCCACAATCCAGCCCAGTAACCCAGTCTGTGGGGCAGCATCTAATTCATCATAAGGACCTTTTCAGAAGGCAGCTGTAAAAAAGGACAGCTTTGATCAGCTTAACTAATGTGAGCTAGATCTGCCTTTGCTTTAGGTTTTATTGCTGTATCCCTTGGAAGATCTTTATGTAATAAATAAATCATCATTTTATTGCACTTGTGACTTTGTATTACATTGAAAAACACTTGAGCCTAGTTGAACTGGGCCCTGAGTGGACCAGGAACCCAGAACTGTTACAGCCACTCCATCTGTGGACAAAATCTTCATGATTCTGTATTTCACAACAGTGAAAACAAGGATGTGGTATCCTGTCAGCAGCTGACTTCATGTTCCTTCTTGGCATGAAGAGTGCACATAATGACAACAGGAAATGTGAAATGTTTCATCATTTCAAAGGGAATCAATCACTATATATAGCAACTTTGATCAGGGAACATATGCTTCAATTGCCTTTTACCAATACATTTTACAGAGGTGAAAGACACAAGAGAAAAAGATGCAGAGCAAAACCAGCCGTCTGTAACAGTTCTATGAAATAAAGAGCTAAGAACCCTACTGTTACCTTTACTGTAATTGCAATACATAATTCTGATTTTTCACACTCTTCTAGACCTACCAATGAAGATTTTTTTTCTTTAAAACCTTTCTGAGTAATGTTTCCTCTGTCTAAAACTTCAGAACAGTTCCTGACAAAATCTATATATGTAATTCTCTTGGGTATGTTGCCGTTTCCAGTGTGCTGATTGGCTGCTTAGGGAACTGACCAACCAATCACAGGTCTGTTGGGCAGCCAATCAGCACACTGGGGGCAGGACCATGTAGATTTCAAACATGGCGGCTGGAGAGGGAGAGTGAGTAGCATGGGGTGGATGTGGTGTGTGCCGGAGTGCAGGGGGTGGGAGGGCAGTTCAGTGGCGGGGGGGAGTTCGGCGGCAGGGGGTGAATTTGGACGAGTGGCGGCGGGAGGGCAGGACAAGCAGTGGGGTGTGTGACTTAAACCCACCAGCCTACCTCAAAGGGTTGTCATGAGGTCTCCTGGGCATTTTGGGGGAAGTTTTTTTAATGGTACATGGTACGCCAGGTCCAGCTAGTATTAAGTAATGTTGACAGGGTGCAAGAATGCTTATGTTAATAAGTTTCAAGCCAACACACAGGAATATGACCATCAGCAATATCTGCAATCTGTAAAGCCATCTGGCTAAACTAACTGATTCCCACCCCACCCCCTGCCCAAGAGCTTGTGCAACACACAGTAACTGAGTACTGCATCTTCAATATACTACTCTCCCCACAAAGCTTAAGGCTAACAGTTGTATCCTTTTTAGGTACCCTGGTTACTTCCAGACAATTGCTTATTTAATGTAACATGCAGCATTAACATTTGCAGTGAGTTAGCAACCTTGCCAGCATTAACTTTAAGAAAAGAATGCAGGTTGGCCTTTACAATGTATTTAAAACATGTTTGACTACTGCTTTATAGAAGTTAAATGAACAACCCCAGTTTTCATATTATGTTATATAAGGAAATATGGACTTAAGACTTATCAGTAATAGACTGGACAAATGCAAACAAACTGAACCTTAATCCAAACAAGACAGGGGAGCTCCTAGTCTGCTGAAAGGCAGATCAAGGAATAACAGTTCAGCCTGTGCTGAATAATAGGTTTACTCTCCCCCTGAAGACAGAGGCTCACAGTTGGGGTTGGGGGGCTTCTGGATTCTGTCCTGGGCCTTAGAATCATAGAATCATAGAATTGTAGAGTTGATGTTCTGGCTTTTGCAGTGGCCAGGAGTATACTGGTACAGATAAAGTTGGTTCACCAGCTATACCCATTCCTGAAAATTATGATCTGGCCAAGGTGACACATGCTTTAGTTACAGCACATTTGGATTACGGTACTGAAACACACTCTACATTACTGTGCTTTGAAAAGTGTGCAGAAACTTTACAGCTGGATCAAAGAGCTGCTGCTAGACTATAGACTGAGACTATTCGCGAAAGCATCTAACACCCTTACAACAGCTTCTCTGGCTTCTGATCTGTTCCTGGGCACAACTCAAAGTGTTGATTATGATCTATAAACTCATATATGCCTCAGGTCCAGGCCATATACAGAGGGTATTCTCCCATTCAGGTTTGCCCAGGTTTTGAAATCTTTAAGGGAGACCCATACCTTGGTCCTATCACAAGGTATGACTTGTGGTAATGTGGGGAAAGGTCTTGTTGGTGACTAATTCCAAGCTCTGGAACTCCTTTCCAAAGAAGGTTAGATTGTCTTCGTCCTTGGTATCCAACTATGAACAGGTGACCTTTCCATTACCAACAGATTTTTGGAAATTGTTTTATAAGAATACGTATCAGGCCCTGTGCGGCAAAGACACTGTGGGAGAGGGCATGCTTTTGATTACCTCCATGATCAGAGACCAGGAGCCTTTGTGCGTGGTGCTGGGCACCGGAATGCAGCACATGTTGGGAGGGGTAAGCTACTTGAGGCCCAGCCATCTCCTCACAAACCTCTTTGAATCATTCAGTGTGGCCCACCCTCCAGCCCTCAGTGCAGTGTGACCTTGCTGGTCACTTTGGGGTCGTGTAGGAATTTTCTCCCCTTTACTTTTTTTTTTTTTTGCCTGCCCCATACTATAGCGGAGGAATTTTGACAATTGCTCAAGGTAGTGTCTTTAAATAGGTTGCCATTTGGCAGGTAGTGGGGTGGGGGAGAGAACTGAAGACTTCAGTGTACACTCTTGGCACTCTTGAAGGTCAGGACTCTGGAATGGCCTCCACAGATTCTGTGACGTGGGGGTTGGGAAGGAGTCTACCCTTAAGGCTGTCTGGGGGTTGTGCTCTCACTCATAAGGTCCTGTGACTTGGTGGGGGGAGTATCCTGGGTTTATCTTCTAGTAAGTGGCTAGCCAGGGAGCAACACAACTAAAGGACTACCCTTGGAGCTCAGGTGTTTCTCCTAAGCGAAGATTGAGGAGGTAATCTAGGATAGGCACCTGGCTTCAGCTGGACCTACATCAAGTTGTTCCCCACTGTTGCTCCTTTCAGGTCCAATTACTTAAATAGGATATAGATCAGATAAGCCCTTATTTAACCCAATTTTCTGTGTCTGGTCTCATTAGACCATGTTTGGTCATTAAAAGAGCTTTTAATAGGGTAGGGTATTTCTTACCATTTATATGATTATGTTTTAACTGATTTTAATTGTGCAGTAGCACCCCGCATCCGCTGATTCACCATCCGCTGATTCAATTATCTGTGGATGGCGACAACTGGGGGGGGCGTGGATGGGGGAGAAGGAGAGATCTCTTCTCCTTTTGCCCCCAAGATAGCTCCTGGGACAGAAATGACAACATGAGGGTGAAAGGAGGGGAGGAGAGATCTGCTTTCCTCCTCCCTTTGCCCCTGGGATCCCTGCCTGGGATCACTCCTAGGGTGGAAATGGCGATGGGCCATTCATTATCATCCACGGATTTTGTTATGTACAGGGCCCTCTGGAAAAAAATCCCCCTTGGATAGGAGAGTCCTACTGTACACAAAGTTCAATTACATTTTAACATTTAACTTTCTGTTTTTACCTATATGTTTTTATGTTTTATCTGGTATCTCTTTTCAGATAAACCCAATACTACTGACTAGCAGCATATTCAGAAAGGACAAAAAGTACTTCACACAGTACATAACTAAGGTCTTGTCTATATGAAGGGGAACAAATACAAACACAAGTAGGCATTTGTAATGATGGGACCTGTCTTCATGATCAAAGATCCCCCCTAAACTCTGCATGATCCGCTAGCCAAGATAGCAGCCGTGAGTGATTTACTCGCGATTTTAAATCTGCCTCTGCCAAAAAAAATTTTTTAAAAAAAACCAAACAGTTCCCCATGGTGCGTACAAGTATTAGTTCATATTTACAAAAAAAAAAAAAAAAGGGGGGGGGGAAGAGTATAAGATCGCCATGTTATCGACTTATTGGACCCTTGCCTAACTGAAAATTCAACATGGTGGCCACAGGCACTTTCCCTGTTTGCTAGCCCCACCCCCATGTTCATCCAGCCAATCAGATTACACTGCCTGTTCATATCTGTGTGAATGTGAATGTTCAAACGATCACACATTCACACGGAGCATTTTTTAAAATCTGGACGAAGCACATGGACTTTGCAGTGGATTTGGCTGCTCCCCTTCTGAATGACACGTATTTATGCACATGTCCGTATGAATGGATCGGTGTACATTCGCATCCAGATTGTCTTGACTGTATATATAAGACCTAGGTTAGGGAATTTAATCATTGCCTTTGATAGTTTTAAAAAACTGACTGAGGGTACATTATCAAGAGCTTTTCACAGAGTATGCAGGATCACTGCTGGCACATTTCTAACTGTGAGGTAGTGGTTCAAAGAGTGCTGGAAGGCCTACTGCCTTCACACCATGTTTATGGACTTTCCAGAATCATCCAGACAACCAAGGTGAGAAATAAGATTTTATACAAGGTAGTCACGGGTTCTTCTTGTGTTTTTAAACATACATAACTTCCTTCTACACATTGCACTAACTATGAATATATTGCTAGTAACATATCTAGGGGTAGCAGTGCTGGCTATACAGCAAAATATAAGGTCCAAGATCTCCCAAACAGCGATACCTTTATTGGGCCAATCAAAAATCCACAAAATACATCATGTAAGAAGAAAAAATGATACAGTTAGAGTCACAGACCTACATTTTGTCAAGATGTTGTTTATATTGGTGTAGTTAAGATGGTTATTGGGCCATTTTTAGTTGGCCAAATCAAGGTATTGCTGTTTTGTGGATTTTGGAAGTTGTTGTATTTTGCTAATAAGAATAAATAAAGGTCCCCAATACCCTTTGTCAGTTATGCTCTGGGTAGTCTATTTCAAAATATGTCAAAGAAACAAGTCAATTTGGAAGACATATTGCCTCCACTTAACAACCTGGGATCTTGCTTTAGAAGAAAGACAATGCCTGTCCATCACTTCATAGCTGGGGAATGGGTGCTGAATGGAAAAGTGACTGAGGACTCAAGTAAGGGATACCAAAGAAAGTCTGAGAAGGATAATGCTAAAAAAACTACAGAGGCCTCCTTCACAAAATATCCCAACCATAGAAATGACATTTCAAAGATTTAACTTGCCATTAAAAATAAGAAAGTTTTGTTGCTTTTTATTGTATCATAACATGTCAAATGGACAAGTTGAAAATAGATGCAAATGGATTTCCTGGCCCTTTTCCCACCTTTAATGTTATATGTGAAAAGTTCTTGGCACATCATACTTAACTCTGTCAAGAGTCTGCAAAACTTCAAGTTCTTCAATGAATGTCAGAGCAAGGACTTCACAAAATTACTTGGATTATAAGCACTACCCTTTTATGGAACATCTCAAATGATCTGGGACACTTATAAATGCCTAACAATAAGATAACTTATCTTATTTATTTTTAGTTATGGAGTAATCCAAAAGAACTGCTTATGTCAAAGTTTCAGCACTACTAAAAACTGAGTTTATTTAAAAAAAAATTAAAATACAAATATTAGGCTTACCAACTTATCTGTAAAGAAGTAAAATAAATCCTAGCAGACATAGGAACACTTTACTCAATCATTTAAAATATTTTTAACCAGTGTCTTGAAGGCTCAAGGCAGCTTTCAACAAAATACCACCAGCATAAGCAATAAGCCTACCATGTGCAATCTACAGCATACTAAAGAATGAGAACTACCTCTTCTAACAGCATGTCTGTTCTTATATAAGCTCTGACTGCATCCCAGTTACATTACTGTAATGTCCTCTAGATGTGGACTGCCTCTGAAAAGTATGTGGAAATTTCTGTTTGTCAAGAACATATCAGATAATGAAATCTGCCTGAGGTCTATACTGCTCCATTTTGTCTGGGGCTGTACTTCACTAGGTGGGTACACTGGATAGGCCTTCTCCCTGGTGACACTGTTTTGTCTAATTCTTTGTCAGTTCAGTCTGTCCCCCCGCCCCATCTGCTGGTATGTGTCAGAGACACTGTTGTTTCTAAATGTTTTGTTCATAAGTTTTAGCTCATTGTTACCTCCTTTTATTGCTGTTTATATTAAGTTTTGCCTCTCCTTTGGAGTTTTGCTGAATATCATTTTATATGTCACAACTGGATATATCTTATCTTTTAAAAAAAGTTTTAAAATGATATTTAACCGCTTTGGGGATCCACATGGACAGAAAGGTCTGTCTGCCAGGTCCATCATTTCTAGTAAGGATAACAGTTATCCTATCCAAGACTAATGCAGGCATGCAAAGTACAAAATGCGAGTGCCTTCCCAAACTGTGTGTCTAATTCTTTAGCAGAAGTTCAACTTAATCCAGAACAAGTCATTAAACTTCACCAATATCACTGGATTCCTTGGCCAATATATCCCTCTTATCTGGACTAAATTTCAGTTTATTCACACATGTTCAGTTTAGTCACTCTGCACCCAAGGGCCAATTTATTACTTCTCCTGCCTTCCAGGTATCAAAACATGGAAAAGTTTAGTGTTATCAGTATACCGATAATACTTCAATCCAAACCTCAAGATGACCTCTGTCAGTGGTTTTATGCACATGTTACAGAGCATTGGACAGAAATTAAATCCTGTGGTACCCCAAAACTGAAAGGATAAACTAGTAGCTTCTCACCCCATCTTCTTGGATCAACTTTTCTGTACTGCTAAAGACGCGAAAGATAACACCTCACCAAAGATAAAAGATTCCTAGTTTTCTATTCAGAACTAAATTTAAGCAGGAATTTTAAAATGAACATAAAAATAATTCTGCTATATTTGCACGCAGCAAAACAGTGTGGGGGTTACTGGATGGCACTATGTTTTTAAAAATATGACTCAGTTCTGATATAAACTTTCCTTTTCCTCTATCTCCTTTACTCAGGAAATGATCAAGAACTTTCCCCCAAAATGCATTATGCAAGCAACACTTAGTTATTTTTAGACAAACTGGCCTTAAATATACTAGTTAAGGGTCTTGAAAACCTACACAAGACACTAAATGCAAATAACCATTTTTATCATTCATTTATAATTTAAAATTCAGGTTGTATTTCATAAAGCACACACACACACTGTCCTTCCAAAGTAATTATTCTAAAATTTTGTTCATTTAATCAGATGCTGATTTAAAACTACTGTAAAATTTGGGGAACTCCAAAAAATAAACTGAAGACTATTAGGTCAGTAATATTACACATTTATTTAATAAAATCTTTAATTAAAAACTTGTCAAAGAGTTAATAGTTAATGGAGAAGGACTTGCTGTGTTCAAAGTGGCACAATCTCAAAGACAGCCTCTCATGATGTTTCTGAAAAGCCTTCCAGATTCACCCCTAGGAGCAGGAGATAAACTGCACTGGAATGGGGAAAGGGCCAATACAAGGTATTTTGCTGTCTGAGGCAAAAAACAAAGTGACAGCATTCCATGCACAAAATCAAGCCCAGTGGTTATATTTCAACAACGAGGATGGGGCAGAATCTATCACAACTGAGGGCAACAGACTAACTTTGAAGACAGGCTAGAAAGCACATAGCCCTGTCTATCTCATATCTAACTGCAGCATCCATCTACCACCTGTGGTACTAGCCTCATTCTTCCCTGTGACAGAAGACCAGAAGATTCATGTCAGACAATCAAAATATATATTGCAGCATTTGATACATGTTTACCTTTGTGAAAGTTTACCAGAAATCAAAAAGCAAAATTTTAAGTATAGCCTAGGTTTTCAATCATGTGAGACAAAAACAGAAATATGATCTTCAGTTTTCCCTAGGAAGCAACCAAGAAGGTCCAGGACCGAAATTCAATTGTAATATATTTCAATTTTTAAAAAATTGTTACAAGGCTTGACTTTCATTTTTCCTTTGCATAGAAAAAGACAAAAATTAAATAAAAAATAAAAATTAATGAAGTTAGGTGACAAGCACAAGCCAAAAGAGACTGGTAATAATGTAAATTTTATCACTTAGCCCTGGCCCTAAGCCCTCAGATGTAGCCGGTGCTCTTCTGTCATCAGTGCACAAAACTAAAATCCAGCTGCTATCCTACAGGAGGTCTGTCTATTAAACAACAAGATTGTGTTTCTACCTTTCAGGCAAATCAGGGAGAACCAACTGTGAACACTTGAGTGGTGACCTTGAACATGTCTGAACCTGCATGACAAACATCAACACTCTCGGCCGTTCAGCTAATTATCAGTTGTTGTTTAAAGCAGCTTTGTTGTCTGTCGTGTGCCAGAAAAATGCTAAGTTTAAAAGCCAAGTGACATGAAATTCTGTAGTAACTTGAGGCAGACCCAAACCTTTTCCAAAAAGTCATCATTTGTGATGAAACCTGGATCTTCCAGTATGATCCTGAGACAAAATGACTGTCAGTGCACTGGAAAACACCACCATCACCAAGAATGAAGAAAGCAAGTAAAAGCAAGTCCACATTCAAAGACATGCTCATTTTTTTTTTCTGACATCAAGGGTGTAATTTGGGCAGAATGGGTTCCAGAAGGCAGAACAGTGAACCAGCATTGTTATAAGGAAGTTTTGACAAAGCTGAGAGAAAGGGTTAGGGTGAAAAAAGGTCAGAACTGTGGGGAAATGGTTTCATTCTTCATCAAGACAATGCGCCTGTTCACACAGCACTTTCTGTGAATCGGTTTTACTATACTTGAACATTCTCCATATTCGCAAGATTTGGCACCATGAAACTCTTTTCTTTTCCCTAAAGTGAAATTGGTGTTTAAGGGAACATCTTATGAGTCAACTGATGCAGTAAAGAAGAAAACGGCAGATGTGTTGAAACAGCTGAGAGAAACTGCTCTGCTCCACACCTTTGACCAGTGGAAAATAAGACTGCATCAGTGTGTGAGTGTGAATGGGGAGTATATTGAAGGTGACAAGCATAAGAATTGTAATACATACAAACAAAGATGAATTACTGTATCAGTCTTGTTATTTAATAGATAGTCCTTGTAGAGCAGGGTTGGGCACAGGAGGTGGGGGCTATTTTTCTACCCTGCACTCATCCAGAGGGCCGCACCGGCACATTTTGGCACAGCAGAAGTGACGCGATGTCAGTTTCAACCACCATTTTGGCTGATTTCCACCCATTTTGTTCAATTTCTTTGGTGTTTGGGGGAGGTTGGGCAGGTGATCTGAAGGGTCAGAGGAAGTCAGCCATTGCAGTTTGGGCACATTTTGGGCAATTTCCAAGCAAAAAAAGAAAAAGGAAAGGAAAGGGAAAAAAACTTCCCCAAAATTGGCCTTTTCTTTTTTTAGTCTGGCTGCTTTGATCGACATTTAGTCTGAATCAACAGGGGATTACTATGTTTTTTTACGCTGATGGGTCCAAAGACTTGTAAATGTAGTAGCGGTACAGTCTGAGAAGATCGGAAATACCATACTTAACACCCACTTCTAAAAAAACCCACAGATAATGATAGTTTACTTATAAATACTTAATTTTATACTTTTGCTTTTCATACAATACTACTTTCCTCAGATAAGATCTCAGAAAAACAAATGAAGACAATGTTTTAAGTTCAAATATGCTTACAAACATATTTAGTCTATTGAAGAAGTACAAGTACAAGTCTGATATCAAAATGAAGTAATAGAGCAAAAGTGATCATAATGAAGCCAGAGTGAAAAACTTTAAATCCCAATGACTTAAGAAGGAATATTGCCTAAAGGGCTTAAAGAACCAAACTTTTAGTTACACCAAACCTAGTCTTCAGATAATACCAAATTAAAGAAAAATTTCTAATCTAATCTAATCTAATCTAATGTCTAGTCTGAATAAAGCGCAACTGGGTTTGAGGGCATTTGCTCCCTACTTTGTGCATTTAAGACTGCAGAACTACACCTACTCACACTCAAGCATGCAATATAGAAAGTTGCTCTTACACTGCATCAGACTGGTGACATTTTTGCCAATCCTCTGCAATCAGAAGATGGGGAGCGCTAATATCACATTCCAGCCAAGGCGTCAAGCCAACTGTTAGTTCGAACTTGCGTAGGCTCACTGAATCAATGGGAATTTGTAAGTCAAGTCATGTCAGTTCCATTAGTTTAATGAAACTGCACCAGTTGGAAACAATTTATATTTTCAATGAACATAACTGCCTTATTATGCAAAGGGACCTTGTAGCACCTTTGAGACTAGCTGAGAAAGAAGTTGCAGCAAAAACTTTCATAGACTTGGTCTACTTCCTCAGGTGTATACTGTGTATAAGACGACCGGGCGTATAAGATGACCCCCCCATTTTAAAGTTAAAATACAGAGTTTGGGATATACTTGCCATATAAGATGACCCCCCTTCTCTTATATGGCAAGTATATCCCAAACTCCCCCCCTCCAGCCACCACTCATCTGGCCTTCACGAAGCCACGATCGGGACCCCAATCACAGCTTCAGGAAGGGCGGGAGGCTGGAGGGGGGGGCTTTCCAGCCACCACCCGCCCTTCCCGAAGCTGCAATCGGGGTCCTGATTGGGGCTTTGTGAAGGGCGAGTGGGTGGTGGCTGGAGGGGGGCGGCTTTCCAGCCACCACCCGCCTTTCCTGAAGCCGCAATCGGGGTCCTGACTGGGGCTTTGTGAAGGACGGGTGTGTGGTGGCTGGACGGGGGGGGGGGGGCTTTCCAGCCACCACCCGCCTTTCCTGAAGCCGTGATCAGGGTCCTGATTGGGGCTTCGTGAAGGAAGGGTGGGTGGTGGCTGGAGGGGGGCGGCTTTCCAGCCACCACCCGCCCTTCCCGAAGCTGCGATCGGCATCCCGATCGCGGCTTCAGGGGGGGTACGGAGGGGTGGCATCTTATAGGGCTCCCCACTGCGGCTTCGGGAAGGGTGGATGCTGGCAAGCCTCCCCCCATACTGCCAGCCACCACCCGTCCTTCCGAAGCCACGATGGGGAGCCCTATTCCGGCGTATAAGACAACCCCTAATTTTGAAAAGATTTTGAGAAGGTTAAAAAGTCATCTTATATGCCAGAATATATGGTAATTGCCTAATATTAAGTGAAAAGTGAACATAACTGATAAACTGTTTACAAAATTAATTTTACTAAGATTCTGCAGAAATAATATTATTCACCTTGGTAGTTTGTATGGAAAGGTCTTATATTCAAAATTACAACAAAATCAGTTTCCCCAACCTAGAGGTCTCAAATTGCCCAAAGGATCTGTGAAATTTCAGGTTTTACTCACTGTTGGTGGATTTATCTCTTCTTCTCCCATAGGTTCATCCATGATTTGCTGGCCATTCTGGAAAAATAGTTTTTTTTTAAAAAAAATAGGAATTAAAAGAGCAACTGAATATAAAACATTTGTGCAACTGTACACATGGAGGAATGAATGTATGAAATAGGCCCTGACAATGACAGCTATAATATGTGATGCTACGTCAATTAAAAAAAATAGATTTTTTAAAATGTTAAAAATTCTGCTACTGTGTAGTGAAGATTAAGAACAGAGCTGTAGAACTGCAGTGCTTAATCACTTAATTGATTAGATAGACTAATTGTAGCACAAGTTCCCTAAATCAAATGGAAAAGGTAGTCACCTGATTAGGTATCATATTTTTAAAAAACAAACTTTAAAAATGTACTAAAACAGTAAATCTCAAATTTCAACACTGAAAGCACAAATGTTGAAAAAAAACTCATTAGGCTTGCATATTTATTTTTATTTATTTTATTTTATTTTATTTATTTATACCCCGCTCTTCAGCCTCAAGGCTATTAGAGCGGCTTACAAATTGTTTTTAAGCAATAGCTATTTACACATCTACACTGCGTTAAGCAGTTTCCAATGTGTGTTAGCTAATTGCCCCCCACAAGCTGGGTACTCATATCCTACAGGCAGTCTATATATCTAATTCTCTTTCGGTATGTTGCCATTTCCAGTGTGCTGATTGGCTGCTTAAGGACCTGACCACCAAATCACAGGTCTGGTGGGCAGCCAATCAGCACACTGTCAGATAAGCAGGGTCTTCCTGTATAACAACAGGTCAAGAAACATTACATTATATCTAACAACAGGTTAATTCTCACTTTTGCATCACATAACTTGTCAAGTTTTGTTCCTATAACATTTTGAGATTATAAGCAAATAGTCTAAGTATTACTAAATGTTTAACAAATTAAGAGAACTTAATATAAGCTATACTACAGTATTTATAATAAAGTTATACACATTTTCCATATCTCTTCAGCCATCCATAGGTTTACACAGTAGTTTTGCATTAGTATACCATCCTGTTTTCCTTCTTAAAATCTATCTGCTGGGATATGAACTTAATACAATAAACAGAGGAACAGATTCCATCATATGACTATGTGCTGCCAAGAACAGAGTTGTGCTTTGACAAGCTCACTAAATCAAATTAGACTGGTTAGTCAAATTTAAGAAAAAGCACAAAGAATACAAGTCTTTTAAATCATAAAGATAATTCAGAACAAATCTTATTCTTGACTATCAAAAATCAGTCATCAATATGAAAATCCCTAAGCAAACCTTAGTTAAGATTTGTTACTGGCCTGACAGGAAAAGTGTGGAAGGGCAAGTATTTCCAGTTGTTTTTACTGCCAACAGTAGTTTTTGAAGGGTTAAAAATGTACTTGATGGATTAATTTAAATCTAGCAGTTCCCATGTGAAGGAAACCAAAAAATGCTTCCATGTAGCAGCACTCCATGTTGTATTGGAAAGCCCTTCATGCTGTTGATTCAAAACGATGAAGTTTGTTTACAACAGCACTGGCCACATCAGTGATTTGTGGAGATGGCACAGATATCTAAGAATCATGAAGCTGGAAGCCAAACATCCAACCACTCGTCAATGCAGAATATCTATTACAGAATCCCTGACATGTGTTATCAAACCTCTGGTTAAAACACTAACAAAGAAGAGCCCATTACCTTCTAAGGCAGTCCATTTCACTACTAACCACCTTGTATATCAGGAAGCTCTTCCTAATGTTTTATCCAAATTATTTTCTTTGTAATTTGAACTCACCAGTTCACATCCTACAGCCCGGAGCTACAGAAAATAAATTCTCTCTATCATTTATGTGACAGTCCTTCAAATATTTTAAGATGGCTGTCATCTCAACTTCTCAATCATCTCTTCTTCAGGCTAAATCTATTCATTTCCTTCAACCTTTCCTCATAAAATCTAGTCTCAAGGCCTCTCACTATCTTTGCCACGCCCCCACACATACTGGCCACATATTGGCATGTTCCAATGTCAATATCTTTCTTAAACTGGACACAATTACTTTTGTTTTAATGCAGACTATAATTGCATTAGCCTATTACAACATTACACTGCTCATTCAATGCTTAGCTTGAGGATCTACTTTAAACCCTATTACACTCTAAACTTGCTTTCCCCAGCCCACTACTCGCCATATGTTTTGCAGTACATCTCCCATCACTACTGAGTATTGGCCTTGTTGGTAGATGTAGTTAAAAACCAAAACATCTGGAAAATCTAGGTTGGGAGATGCCACACACAACAAGCACCACAAATCTTTCTAACACTGCACTTATACCCTACAATGACATTGTGTAGAGATGTGCTTTGGGTTTGTTTAAGTGACTCTTGTGATCTACAGTTTGTACACAAGACACTAAAATGTTTTATTACTATAAAACCTCAGAGGCGAAACTGAAAATAGCTTAGTATAAAGTTTAGTAAATAAAGTGTTATGAATGGAAACAGAATGGAAATTAATTGTTCATTCTGATTTAAGTGATTTAAGCATATTTAGAAATGGGGCAGTTTTAACTATAGCACATTTACAACACTTTAAAAGAACACAATGTATAAAGCATCTGAGCTGAGGGTCTTTTCAGAAGTATGTTCTGAAAAAACTCATCAAGGCAGATTATCTAAATTTAATCAAGCCACAAGAACACTGCTTTTACTAGATAAGGAACAAGTTAGCACATGAGAACTAGAAAGGAAAATGTGGGGCAATGATCACCAGTTCCTATGCTTGTGCTGTCCTTGGAGCAATAGCAGGAAGTAAGGATTTCCCTTTAAAAAAAAAAGGGGGGGGGTAACTTTCATGTACAAACTTCCTCTGCTCTGGTTAGGATCTATGTGTGGAGGAAGTTGACCAACGGAAAGATACACAAAATGTGAAAGTAACCAAACACCACAAAGAGAATAAAAGCTACAATCTTGGAGCTGGCAACAACTATCTGACAGGGGCCTCTGGAAATGAGATAGGGCTCTACACTGCAATAAAATTCAGTTCTGTGACAATATGAATCACTGGTAGAAAGTCCCTTTGTTCCATCTTTCACCCTTTTCCCTGATCACTGGCCTTCACTTGTTCTGGAGTCACACTGAACCCCAGGTATTCTCCCCTTCATTTCTTCAGACCACCGTCAGACACACACCAAACAAGATAATATAATGGGGATGTCTAGTGATGGGGAAATGAAGTCTGCACAGTCAAGATTACACCTTGTACTCTGAACTGATCAAGCCAGGAGCTTTACCTATTCCTTTGAGTGTGAGGTGGGGTGTTAAAAAGCTAATAAGGTTTAGAAACAGAATGAGGTTGCAAAGCCCCCGCCCTTCAGCTCTCTCCACCTGCCTGCCTGTGAAAGCAAGAGGATAAAAGAAAGAGCGTCATAGCGTTTGGGGGGGAAGAAAAGAGCGGTATTAAGTGTGTAGCACTAAGAACAACTACTCTTGCAGCACCTGAAAAGGCTTAACGAATCTGTAGTAGCATGAAGCTTTCGTTGACAACCGTTTACTTCTTTGGAAACAGAAAATGTTATTCCTAAAAGTTGTCTATCAGAGAGAGAGAGAGAGAGAGAGAGAGAGATCTAAACACACACAGGGCACAGTGGCAAAGCAGTGGGTGGGACTGGAAGAACAAGGAACCCCACTTGACTTCCAGTAGTTGAGTGGTGGTGGTGGGAAGGTGGAGAGGAAAAGCGGGAAGGTGGATAGAGACAGATAAGAGTTTGTGGCAAAGCAGGCTTACTGATGAGAGAGGGAATCTTCCCAACAGACAAGGCACATTAGGCAGGAGAGCAACTTTCCAACACTCCTGTTGTCTTCAACACTTTCAAAGTACTGCCCTGAAGATGAGGCAGGAGATATGGGAGGGGGGAAAGGCAGGAGACATGGGGGGAAATATGGGGGGCAGGAGATATGGGAGCAAGAAATGAGGCAGGAGATATGGAGAAGATATGGGGGGAGACGCAGGAGATGGGGGGCAGGAGATGAGGCAGGAGATATGGGGGGCAGGAGATATGGGGGAGAGGCAGGAGATATGGGGGCAAGAGATGAGGCAGGAGATATGGAGAAGATATGGGGGCAAGAGATGAGGCAGGAGATATGGAGGCAGGAGATATGGGGCAAGAGATATGGGGGGCAAGAGATGAGGCAGGAGATATGGAGGAGATATGGGGGGCAGGAGGTAAGGCAGGAAATATGGGGGGCAAGAGATGAGGCAGGAGAAATGGGGGGCAGGAGATGAGGCAGACAAGAGATGAGGCAGGAGATAGGGGGCAGGAGATGAGGCAGGAGATATGGGGGGCAAGAGATGAGGCAGGAGATATGGGGGGCAGGAGATATGGGGGGCAGATGAAGCAGGAGATATGGAGAAGATATGGGGGCAGGAGATGATGCAGGAAATATGGGAGGGGGGAGAGGCAGGAGATGTGGGGGCAAGAAATGAGGCAGGAGATATGGGGGGAGAGGCTGGAGCTACGGGGGGCAAGAGATGGGGCAGGAGATGGGGGGGAGGTTTAGAAGCAGCGATGTGTCTCTTTTTCCCCGCAAGGACGGCAAGAAAGTTTTCCGTGACCCTCCTCTCTCTCTTCCTCGTCCTCTTCGGCTGCCCCGCTTCGCCCCCGGCTTGAGCGAGCCCCGTTGCGGGCGGCAGGGAGGCCATGCAGCGCCCCCCTCTCTCTCCCTCCCCCAGCCCGGTGGCCCCAGCCCGGCCGTCTACCTCCGCGCTGTTGGCGCTCTCCGCCGCGCTCTCCACAGCCATTTTCTGCCAGGGGTCGGCCAGCTGCGCTAACGGCATCTTGGCTCTTTAACTTCCAGCCCTCTTCTTCTTCTTTCTTTTTCTTCCTCTTCTTCCGCCGCCGCCGCCGCCTCCCGCTTTCCCTCAGAGTACCACCACTCCGGCTCAGGGTCGGGATCCTCCTTCCTCCTCCCCGTCAAGGGGAGGAGACGGCGGAACACGCTCCCCCACCCACCCACCCGAGGGGGCGTCGTTAAAGGGGTCCCCTCCCCCTTATCCCCCCCCTCTCTTTCTTTCTCTCAGTGGGGTGCAGAGGAAGGGGTTTGAGCCCCCCAAACACACACACACAGAGCCGCCAAGGACCGCCGCGCCCGACCTCAGCCTTGGCTCCGGAGTCGTCCGTCCGGCAAGCAGGGCTGCGGCTGCCCCTCTCACTCCGCTTCCGCTCCCAACATGGCGGCGCCCGAGCCCTACCTGCCTGTCAAGCCCGAGGTGGATTGCGTCATTCCCGAAGGCGGGACTAGCGCAGCCAATCAGCGCGCAGCCTCAGGTAGTAAAGAGAAGAGGGAGCCCCGGACAGAGAGCCAGAGAATGGGCTTAAGCGGCTTGCGACAGGCGTGGGAGAGGCTGACAGACCGGGCGGAGACTCCGGATACATGAGTCCCCTCTCCCTCCTTCCCTCCCTCCCGGCCTCTCAAGTGAGGTGTGGGAGCCTCGTCTGAAAGCCTTCCAGCCCCGCGTCATTGCTCGCCCTTAGCAGAATAATCTGTTCCTATTATGTTCCGCGTCAAGTTTACACACACTTTTGCTCTCTCCTCCCCCTTGAACCCGGGCAGGAAAATTACCATCCTCTTTACAAATCGTGACGACAGCGCCGTTTAAAAAGTCATTGAAATAATCATCCACAGGAAGCTATGAAGTTGTTGAGGGTGTGTTTAGTCCTACGACTACCTTGGCGTTTGTTTTAGAAATCCTTCAGGAAAATAAGACCTTTTATTTTTAATGGTCAGTATTCATGCAGAGCTAAACGTTTCCAGAAGACACAACCCTGTTGACTGGGGGAAGCCACACTATATAAATAATCCAGTTTGAAACTGGATTACAGTTGTCCCTTCATATTCACTAGGGTTTGGATCCAGGAACCCCCGTGGATACCAAAATCCGTGAATACTCAAGTCCCATTATATGCAGTGGCATAGCAAAAGGGTGTCCCTTATACAAGATGGCAAAATCAAGGTTTGCTTTTTGGATGATTATTTTTTAAAGAATAGTTTCAAGCTGTGTATACTTAAATACGTGGATACAGAGGGACAACTGTATTTGCATAGCTCCTTCCTATGGAATCCTGGGTTTTGTAGTTTTACAAGGCCTTTAGCTTTCTCTGCCAAAGAGTGCTGGTGCCTCACCAAACTAAAAATCCCAGGATTCTATAGGAAGGAGTCATGGTAAATAATCCAGCTTCAACCTGGACATTTCTCTAGTGTGAATGCCCCCCATGGATTTGTACCATGAAGTGTCCTGTGGCATCCTAAAGAGTACCACATCTATTCTAGTTTGAACTTTCGTGTGCTGTACCCAACGTCCACTGAATGGGATCTTAATCTTGTGATTACAAAACTAACACCTGTACAGAAAATATGGTTACAATTTACAGAAGTCCAAATATGTAACAGTGTTTTGTTATGTTTTCATCACCTTTAGCTGTCCCTTTTGGTTTCTCTCTATAGTACTCTACAGTGAACTCGCCACAGGTCAGCGTAAGAGGGGTGCTCCAAAAAAGCAATACAAGGACTCCCTAAAACAGCATCTCAGGCTCGGCCAAATTGATCACCAACAATTTCGCCATGGACTCACACCAGGAGGCATGGAGATGCACTATACACAATGCTGCAGCCTTATTTGAGAACTCATGCCGAACAAGTCTTGAAGAGAAACGACAACGCAGAAAGAATCACAACCCGGAAACATCACCCAAGGAGACCTTCTGCTGTGCTTTTGCAACCGGACTTGTTTATCTTGGATTGGCCTTTTCAGTCATCAGCGCGCTTGCAGAAAGCGCGGGATGAGTCCTTCCTGAATCTTCATTTGCGAAGAAAAGCCAGAGAGAGAGAGAGAGAGGGAACCTATTCTGCTAACAAAATTTAGCTTCTAAACTTTGCAGATGCAATGATCAGTCTGTTCTGATTATTTTGCCCTATGAAGTGCTATGCTCGTTTGTTGGCCTGTAAATAATAGGTAGTTTTGTTGCTCTGAAGTACAAATTCATCAGTGCTAAGAGTTGAACAAACACACACAGCAAACCCCATATAAGACAACCAGTGGGATGGCTGTGTCTGTAATCCTTTGGATGTGCTTACTTTGCGCTTTTTCTCTCTCTGAGTAAACATACTTCAGATTATGTTGTAAAGATACAGTTCTGCTCAAACTCAGTGGGACTTCCTTTTGAGTAAATATGCATAGACTTGTGCTTTTAGAATAGATTGGAAGGTGACATAATCCAGTACAGGGAATGCTCTATAGTAGGAGGGAGGGAGGAGATTTCCAACACACCTTGGGACTGGAAAGCCATATCTTTCTGCCTGTGAGTTCCCCCCTTAAATTGGTTTTGTTTTGTTTGTTTTGCTGTTTTTCTCACAGCAGGATTTACATCCAATCAAAGAATCTCACCAGGAGAGAAATGGCTAAAAATACAATTTCAGGGCAAAAAGCACAGCTATGCTGCACTTTGAAGCTTCTTGACTACACTTCCTGCTTGGTAGGGAGTGACTCAATCCTGACACACAGGTCTACTGCTACCATTACATCCAATTTGGCTCTTATAATTGGACATGAATATCCAGGCTTTTCTTGAAATATTGCCAAGGAGGAAGTGTGTTCTCTTACTTGATTTTTTTTGAAGGGACCAAGGCACATGCTTCTTTTTCCGGACATAAATGAAATCATGAAATACCATTTCAAAATGACCAGACGAGCATCTTATTTACCTATCTATACATGGCTTCAAGCCACAAAAGCATACTGATTCCTTCAATGTATGTATTATGAAAGACATAAGATGGTTATAAATCCATTTAACTGGAACTGAGCTCTGTTAAAATATTTATTTTCAAAACAATGGTAGTGTTAAATTGGAGTATCTGGATTGATGTGGTGCACTCTGTGACTTTATTTTCATTGACCTTGCAGTGGCCAAGTTTTCTAAAATGAAAGCATGCTGGGTTGGGGAGTTTTGTAGTATTGGGTGGGGCTGTGAAACTGTGAATTGCCCAGGTAAGTTATTTTCTTCTCTCTGTGTATATGATGGCTTATTTTTCCCTGATCACACCAATGAGCAGATACTTAAATGAGATATGTTATCAGCAGTCAGCATGATCATTTTAGTACGTGAGCGACTTCCTATCTTTTCAGCACCCTGCAGTGTAATTTGACATCCACCAGGAATTTAGAATTCTTGCCAGAGTGTTCTGATGTAATCTTGAGAATGTGGATGTGGGTGGGATCGTTGTAGCCACAAGCGGGAGTTCTAAAAAAAGTGCATTTGAAATAAATGAGGAGAAACACCAAATGCTCTTTTGGAAGAGGATCCAAAGGAGAGATGGCTCTTTTTTCTGTTCTATTTCTTTGCAGGGAGGGGGAAGGGACACCTAGACATTTATGTATATGTCACACACCTTCAAAAATTAACTTAAATTTGGAGGGAAGATTGAATTTTTATCCTTATAGAAGAACCCTAATAGGAATAATAAGACCTGCATAGCCTGCTGTACATGTATATCCTGCCTTTCCACCCACAATCTCAAAGAGAATATTCATGGTGGTTCCTCTAGTGGTCTTATCCTAACAGCTACCTTGTGGGACAGAGATGGTAATTGACTCAAGTTCCCCCAGGGAGCTTCATTGCTGAGTGTGGATCTGAGCCTGCATATTGCTACTACTAGTTCAACACACTAAGCCCTATCATTCTCACCCTAATAGGTGACATTTACCTTGGTGGTTTGTAATTTTATCAGTGTATTTTATTTATATATTTTTAATTATTGTATGTTTTTAATCTTCTATGATTTAATATTATTTTAAGGGGTGGGCGGGCTAGGGTACTGGGACTATGGAGTTTTTATATTGTAAGCCACCCCGATTGCATTGCAGAGGGGCGGGATAGAAATAAAATTTATTATTATTATTATTATTATTATTATTATTTCCTTCACCAATACATATCACAATGGTTTCATACAATTGCTGTGTTACAGTTGCTGTGGCCAGTTCACCTGGTAGCCGGCCTTTTTGGCTATGTGCCACTCTGTACTGGCAAGGTCAGATACCAGACACACAGTGTGCTGGCTTGACAGAATCTTCCAAGCTAGTGCTCTACTAGTATGGCCTGAAGTGGAGCAACAGAACTTTGTGGAGAATATGTGACATCTAGGTCTAATAAATAGGATACTGAAACATCATGAAGTGCAGGAACAAATACTTTCAACCAGTGACCCCCTTACTCAGTTTATGCTGTTAGCTGCTATACTATTTACAGCTCACACTACAGATTATTTGGTTTTATTCACCTTGTTAGTCTGCATCGTTTTAACATATTATTCTGTAATAAGTTCAGGATGCTCCCTTCTTCTGATATATATTTTGTAAAAACAGCAGTGTTCAGTTTAGCAACAATGTCATGTTTTAACTTATAGCTGTGTTTGATCTGTTTAAGAAGACACATCTTGGCCTGAAACCACCCTGCTGATAATTTAGTTTAGAGAGGAAGCCAGAAGTCACAATGACAGGAAATATCTCTTTATAGACTTGAATCACTGTCATGTTTAGAATGACGGGATGTTCATCAGTGAGGTACAATCTCTTGGAAATACTATAGACATCACACAATAAGCTATTTTGTGGCCAGCTAGTTTGTGTATATGTGTTGTATTATCCGTGGGCTGAGAGTGCGTCAGTGCATTTTGACCTGCTTAAAAATGCTAGCTCAAACTTACCCTTAGTGCAGAAGAAGATCAATGAAGGTGAGACAAACAGTCATACTTATGCTTCCTAAGAGCCTTGAGGATCTGGAATGTGTCACTGTAGCTAGTACCTATATGGGGCTATCTTTGAAAATTGTTTGAAAAGCTGAATCAGAATACCACTGAGTCACAGTACAACTGTGAGGATTTTAACTGTTATATATGAGACCTATTCAGTCAGTATTCTCCATGAAATTGTAATTGCATGGACAGTTGGGTAGGAGGCATGCCTGCCGGCCCTGCCCTTTCTTTTCCCTGTGTTGCAGCACTTAGAGTTCCAATTCAGGGAGTATCGGGATATTGGAAAAGTTGTCATTTCTTAAGTTTTAAGTTAGTCCCCAGAGGTCTGCCTCTTCCTCCCTGTTTCATGCTCTCTGATTTGGGGACTGGCTTCCCTCCCTCCCTTATGTACCATGTTTGTGCTAATTGGCTGCAATTGTTTCTTTTCTGGAAACTCTGGGCCCGTCTATATGGTAAAAAAATATGTACAGCATTTGGAAGACCGATCATCCATACACACAGCCGTTTGGATGCATATGTGTCATTTGGAAGGGGGGCTAGTTAATTCCCCATAAACTCCATGGATTCGGCATTTGGGAGGATTATCGAATCTTGACCTAAAATCCGTACAGCCATTCGTATTGTTGGCAGTCTGTATGCCAACACAAATGAACAAGCAGTGTAATCTGATTGGCTGGCCGAGCACAGGGGGCGGGGCTAGCAAAGAGGGTAATTGGGAGCGGCTGCCATGTTGGATTCCCAGCTAAGCCAGAGTCTGGTAAGTCCATGAATTTTACATTTATTCCTTTTTATTTTATTTTGTAAATATGGAAAGCTGACTGTCCGCATAACAGGCACCTTTTTAAATTAAAAAAAAAAAAAAGCAGTGGGAGATTTAAAACCACCGCTTGGATTGCTCACTCCAGCCAGCTTGGTAAGGGGGGGGGGGTCATATGGAATTTAGGGGGAGTAAAAAATCGTGTAGGCAGATCGTATGTATACGAACATCTGCCTTTTCGGATTTTTTACCCCCCAAACAGATTTTTTTTTTAATCGTGTAGACATGACCTCTCAGTAGACTGGCAGCTGGTGGCTCAGACTGACACTGGTCCATGCACAACCCCTTTGAGTAGCGCTGTACTAGAGCCTTTTCAATGTTGTTGTTGTTATCTTTTATTTCTATAGCATCATCAATGTACATGGCACTTTACAAGAAAAACAACAACAAAACAGTTCCCTGCCCTCAATCTTATCTGATTTTAGTTTTTTGGGGGGCTTTTGTGTGTGTAAACTGCTTTGGAAATTCTACATTGGCAGATAATGTAATAAATAAATACATCAGAGGAACAAGATGTTCATATTAATCTAGCTTTCTAACTGAGCTGTCTTGTCTTTGATGCTTCACATCTTAAGGCATAGCCTGTCTTAAAATCCCAACTCCATCCTGTAATACAGTGCAAGATGAAATTACTCTTAAAAACTGGGCTTGATGTGCTGGAATCCTGTTAATCTCCATTCTCAAAGGAAAACTATAGAAGTGAGAGTACAATGTTTCCTCTGGTCCCATGGACCACCACCTCACACATACAGTTGGTCCTCCATATCAACAGATTGTACATCCACAGATTCCACCATCCATGGCTTGAAAATACCCCCTCCCCTTAAAAAAAAATCCTCCAAAAAGCAAAGCTTGATTTTGCCATTTTATGTAAGGGACACCATTTTACTATGCCATTGTATATAATGGGGCTTGAACATGTTATCCATGCGAGGTTCTGGAACCAAACACAGGAGATACCAAGGGCCAACTGTATTATATTTTTTAGGTAAGATGAAATATGAATTAAACGTGTGTGTGTGTGTAGAGACAGCGGGGGTATACAGACATTACAATGTGGAGTTGGAATTGTTCATGGCTCCAGCAGAGTGTCCTAAACGTGGGTTTATTATAACAAGTTATACAACCATTTTTTATCCCTTTCGTTAATGATATCTAAGTTCTATAGAACTAGTATGCATAAGAAATATGTACAGAAACTGTAGTCTGATATTTCAGCATATAAATCAGTTTATATAGGTATACTGGTGCCTATGGCAAGTCACAGATACCTCTAAGAGATGAGTATCACATAAGCAGCAGGAATAGGTCTATTTGGGCACTGCTACAAAAGCTGCAATTCTGCGGTAGCTGATATAAGGTTCTGTGGCATTCTTCTAGCCTTAAAAAACAAACTGCATGTAGCCCTCCAAGGTTGTTTTTGAAATCCCTGACACTCCTAGACAGCCCATTTTCTGCCAGGAAAAAAAGGAGCCTTTCCTAGAAGTCTCTAAACACAATAATTTATGTTTCAAAAATGTTGCAGTCTCCCTGTAGTACTAGGATTCTCAGACCTCAGTCCTGAGCAAAAAGCCTGGACACTCTCTCTGGTCCTTGTGGCTAGGAATTTCAGGGTGAAAGCACTGCCTTGAAAACTGTGTGTGTGTACACACATATACATTTCCCTTTGTAAGACCTGAGTTTTCTTTAAAAAATTGTAGACGTATACACTCTGAGCAGCAGTGGTTGATGTTTAATGACATTGCATGGAGGTGTCCTCTGGCCTCCAGTTTTGGTCCTAAAATCTGAGGCCTGGAATGGTCCTAACTTGGCAGTCCTATCCAGCATTATTTTACATGAAACAAGCAAAATTGAATTGGACTTCTGGTAATCCATATAGCCCACAGAGAGCCTCTAGGGACAGAAAAGTGGCCTCCAGATCTGTCAAAGTCACTGACAATCTTTGGTTTATGGGTCAGTGACTTTGGCAGATCTGTAATATCAATAAGATATAAGCAAAACAACAACAACAAACCATTAATATAACCACAATCCAAGTTTATGCTCCAACTACCAAGGCAGAAGAAGAAAAAACTGAAAGATTCTATGTTGGAGTCCAGGAAGAAATTGATCATACACCGAAACAGTACTTCTTGTTAATCATATGCAATTGGTATGCTAAAATAGACAATAGAGCAGAATCAAGGCTTGTAGGAAAATTTGCCCTACGATCAAGAAATAAAGCAGGAGAGTAACAGATTGAATTTTGCAAGGCCAGCAGTTTGTTCATTGCAAACACATTCTTCAGGCAACCCAAGAGGTGACTGTATGCATGGACATCAACCAATGGCCAATACAGAACTCAAATAGACTGCAGAAGCAGAAGATATTGTTTTTGCATTATCTCTGCAAAAACAATACCAGGAGTAGATTGTGGCACAGACTATGAACTGCTGATATATAGAAAATTAGAGTAAAGCATTCAACCACTGTGTTGAAGTACAACCTGAAGAATATCTCTGTAGAATTTAAAGACAATGTAAAAAATAGATTTGCACTATTAAGTCTAATTGACTGGGAGACAAGAAATCTGGACTGAAGAGAGGGATATTGTCAGGAAAGAATGCAAAAACTCACTATCTACAGCCAAAAAGAAAGAGAAGCCTCAATGGGGGGGCATGAAACTCTTCAAACAGTTAAGGAAGGTCAAGAAGGAAAAGTAAAAGGTAATAGAAATAGAGTAAGAGCCCTGAATGCAAATGTTCAGTGACTTGTGAGCAGGGATAAGGAGGACTAGTATAATAAGCAATGCAGAGAAATAAGAGGTGACAACAACAAAGGAGGAACAAGAGACTTCTTTCACAAGATCTGAGAAATAAAAGGGAGATTTAAACCAAGAATGGGGATACTTTATGACAACCAGTGGAGCACATTACATGACAAAGTACAAAAATGATGGAAACAATACATGGAAAAACTATATGAAAGAGAGTAAAGGATGACAGATTCATTCAAGGAAGAGCCATATGAAGATGAACCTACAATTTCAGAAAGCAAAGTGGAAGCTGCACCTAGAGCACTTGGGAGAAACAAATCACCAGAAACAGATGGCATACCAGTAGAGCTACTTCACTCTACAGAGACAGAATCTGCTCTAGTTCTAACTAAAACCTGTCAACAAATACGGAAAACAAAAGAATGGCCCACAGATTGGAATTGCTCTATATACATTCTAATCCCCAAGAAAGGGGACACTAGAGATTGCGGCAATCACAGGACCATTGCATTTATTTCCCATGCAAGTGAAGTGATGCTCAGAATTCTACAACAGAATTTTACCATATGTGGAGTAAGAAATGCCAGATTCTAAGCTGGGATCAGGAAAGGGAGAGGCACTAGAGTTCATATTGCAGACGGATTAAATAATGGAGTGCACCAAAGAATTTCCGAAAAAAAATCAGCCTGTGCTCTATAGATTATAGCAAAGCCTTTGATTGTATAGATCATGAAAAAACTATGGATCATTCTTAAGGAAATGAGTGTGCCACAACATTTTATTGTCCTTGCTGTATAACCTGTATTCAGGACAAGAGGCTGCCGTCAGGAGAGAATATGGAAAAATTGAATGGCTTCCAATGACAAGGGGGTCAGAAAAGATTGCATGTTATCACCCTACCTGTTTAACATATAAACTAAACATATCATATATAAAGCAAGATTAGATTTTTAGGAAGGAGGCATGAAAATTGGAGGAAGAAACATGAACAATTTAAAATTTATGGATGACACCATGCTACTAGCTGAAAATAGGAAAGACTTGGAATGATTACTGAAGAAATTCAAGGAAGAAAGTGCAAAAGGTAGGTTGAACATTAAGAAAATAAAAATCATAACAGATGATTTACATAACTTCAAAGTAGATCATGGATATTGAAAAAGCTAAAGATTTTTCTATATCTTGGCTCAGGCGTTGTTAAACACAATGGAAACTGCAGTCAAGAAATCAGAAGAAGACTAGGAAGGACATCTATGAAGGAACTAGACAAGAAGTGTCAAGCTATATCATGAAACTAAGGATGGTCCATGTATGGTTGTGAAAGCTGGGCAGTGAAGAACACTGATAGGAAGAAAATAATCTCATTTGAAATGTGGTGTTGGAGAAGAGCTCTACAGATGCAGCAGACTGGAGGAGGGCAAATGTTGTCTCCATCTTCAAAAAGGGTGGGGGGAAGGATCCCAACAATTATTGTCCAGTTAGTCTGACATCAATACCAGGGAAGATTCTAGAACAGATCATTAAACAGAGAGTTTGTGAACATTTAGAAGGCAATGCCATAATCACAAAAAGTCAACATGGTTTTCAGAGAAACAAGTCATGCCAGACTAATCTGATCTCTTTTTTTGATAAAATTACCAGCTTGGTAGATGAAGGGAACACTGTGGATATCGCATACCTTGATTTCAGGAAGGCCTTTGACAAGCTTCCCCATGACATTCTTGCAAACAAGCTTGTAAAATGTGGGCTAGACAAGTTAACTGTTAAATGGATTTGTAATTGGTTGACCGGCCAAACCCAAAGGGTGCTCAGCAGTGGCTCCTCTTCATCTTGGAAAGAGGTGACCAGTGGAATGCCACAGGGTTCTGTCCTGGGCCCAGTGTTATTCAACATCTTTATCAATGACTTGGATGATGGAATTAGGGGCATCCTTATCAAATTTGCAGATGACACCAAATTGGGAGGAGTAGCTAATATCCGAGACTGCAGGATCAACATTCAAAATGACCTGGATAGACTGGAGAGCTGGGCCAAAGCTAACAAAATGAAATTCAATACGGAGAAATGTAAGGTACTGCACTTAGGGTGAAAAAATGAAATGCATCGATATAGGATGGGGGAGATCTGGCTGAATGAGACTACGTGTGAAAAGGATCTAGGAGTCCTAGTAGACTACAAGTTGAACATGAGTCAACAGTGTGATGCAGCAGCTGAAAAGGCCAATGCGATTTTGGGTTGCATCAATAGAAGTATAGTGTCTAGATCAAGGAAAGTAATAGTGCCACTCTATTCTGCCTTGGTCAGGCCTCACCTGGAACACTGTGTCCAGTTCTGGGCACCACAATTCAAAAAGGATATTGACAAAATTGGAACATGTCCAGAGAAGGGCGACTAAAATGGTGAAAGTTCTGGAAACCATGCCTTATGAGGAGACACTTAGGGAGCTGGGTATGTTTAGCCTGAAAAAAAAAAAGACGGTTAAGGGGTGACATGATAGCCCTGTTTAAGTATTTGAAGGGGTGTCACGTTGAGGAAGGAGCAGGCTTGTTTTCTGCTGCTCCAGAGACTGGAACACGGAGCAATGGATGCAAGCTCCAGGAACAGGGATTCCACCTCAACATTAGGAGGAACTTTCTGACAGTAAGAGATGTTCGGCAGCGGAACACACTCCCTCGAAGTGTGGTGGGGTCTCCTTCCTTGAGGTCTTTAAACAGAGGCTGGATGGCCATCTGTCAGTGATGCTTTGATCGTGATTTCCTGCGTGGCAGGGAGTTGGACTGGATGGCCCTCGTGGTCTCTTCCAACTCTACAATTCTATGATTCTATGATACCATGGACTGTTAAAAAGACAAATAAATGAGCCCTAGAGCAAATCAAGCCTGAACTCTCCCTAGAAGCCAAGATGACTATACTGAGACTGTTGTACTTTGGCCATATCATGAGAAAACATGACTCACTAGAATAGACAATAATGCTTGGTCATGTAGAAGGCAGCAGGAAAAGAGGAAGGCTGCATTCCAGATGAATAGTCATAATCAAGGAAGCCACATCCCTGAGTCTGCAAGACCTGAGCCAGGGCTGTTGATGATAGGGTGACCTGGAGGTCACCCTCCCTCCCTCCCCCCCCCCCAAATCTGGGCAGTTAGAGAGAGTTTAGGGGGATTGGGACTTCAAAAAGAGCCTTGGATAGCGAGCTGGATGTGTCTCCTGGACTGCACTTTGTTCACTCATGCTGTGGTGATTGTATCTACATAATAGCAATTTTTTAACAAAATTCTGTGACATGAGAGAATCCTGATTAGCTATTGTACAACTGAGCTAACATGCTGAGGAAGTAGTAATGTAGAAGTGAAACAGAGGCAGTGATATTTATTGACATGAATGTTTACCTGTGGTTAAACTATAAGCAAATGAGATCATGCCTTCCTCCTGATACATCAAAATAGCATCTGGCATCAGGCTATGTGGCTTCAGTCCAGGCCTTCTTGTTATTTCTTTTGTGCATGATAAAAACCTAGTATTGAGTTTATATTTGCAAAACAAAAGCTGAGAAACGTTTGAATTGCTCTTAAAATGGGAGCTGCAATGGAGTGTCTAGGCCCTAATGCCAATTGGTAACCTCAGTTACAGTTGACCAATTGCTTCAATGGAATTTACATAAGCAGTGGAGCTTACTGAGTGACTGAATGGGTCTACTCTAGTTGGAGTAGTTGAATTTAGGCCATTAACTGAATTGTGGAATGAAAACACTTACAATAACTACCATTAATTCAACATGTCTAACTGGGACTGGTAATTGGATTCAGACTCGTATCTAATTCTCAAGGGCAGCTTACACTATGGGGACTTCATACTCTCCAACTGTTACCAGTTTGGGAAAGACAGTCCTGATTAATCCTTTGGTGTCCCATTTTTTCAGTTGCTTTTAAAGTGTCCTGGTTTCCTTCTCTTCCTCCAACTTTCACCCTTCATTCTTGACTTACTTCCATTGATATGAACTAAGTTCAGAGTGCAAAAGTAATTAACTCAGCAATGGGAAGAGGAGGGGGGTGTCAAATCTTGCCCTTCTCAGTAGCCTCTCCTAGCTTATCTGTTCTTCTTCATTAATAACTTTTGCCATCTTGACCATACTCTGATGTTATTTGGCCTCATGGGTCCTGGTTTTCATCTGTGAAATGTTGGAGGGTATGGGACTTACACCATCTTAATTGCTTATCTCTTTTGGGCAGAAGAAACCTGGAAACCCTGTATTTAAGATGCATCTACTCTTATAAATGCAGCCATATTGTATTTTCTCCCCTAAATCTGCTAGAGGAGATTGTTACCTAGTACGCTCCACAACCAGCATTTATAGATGTCATTTTGTTACAGTGATTTGCATCTTCTCCTCCTTAAAAGATTGCTCATCCACTTAGGTCTGTGCATCACTGGCACTATATGAAGTTTGTTGATGTGTGTCTTTGTCTTTTCCAATTTATGGCGACCCTAATGTGAAGCTATCACAAAGAGTTTCTGGCAAGATTTGTTCAGCGGGGGGCAGTTGTCATTGCCATCTTCTGCAGTTGAGAGTGTGACCTGTCCAAAGTTACCCAGTGGGTTTCTGTGGCTGAACAAGGATTTAAACTCTGGTCTCTCAGAGTCCTAGTTCAATGCTCAAGCCACTGGGCCATGCTGGCTGTTCATACAGAAAACCTGCTGCATCAGGAAACTCACCTGTCTCTTTTGTTGTTCTGACACTAGCTTGAAAGCTTCTTTGTTTCACAAACATACAGTCACTCTACTTCCTATTATTATGTTCACAATAATGGGTAAGCTATATGGTTGTATCCTTAGTGAGGGAAATTGCAGGTTGATGGTGCATGATGCCTGAAAGATGTTTCATTTATGAGGGCTAATAGTTAGTGCTTGGTTCTTTGATATAGAAATCATTTTCTCTTGAATGTTCTGAATGGAAAAAACCATTTGTTTGGGGAGGGCGATACCACTTCCAGCTAAAGGGAGGGTACATCTAACTGCATGAAAGAGAATCAAATAGAGGTGGGCTAGGACATTTGAGCAGTGAACTGGAACTGAAGGGATCACTTAGTGCATATACTTTATTCCAGAGAGTGTTGGATTTATAACAAATTAAGTAAACTAAGGTTTAGGTCCTCAGATTATGAAGGGTCTCATTCGATCTAGATAGATACAAAGAGTTCTAGTAGTGCACATTTCCCAATAAAGCTATAGGGTCTCTTTAACGTGGCACAGTTTAGAGCTTCAGCACGTATTAATCCTCTCTGCGGAGCTCTATGTAGGGCAGCAGATTTGCAGTCTGCTAGGAGTGCTCCATTTATGCCAATCCACTTGAATGGCAGGGGTGGGGGGAGGAGTGCAGGATCAAATGTTACAGAAATACCATAGATCATCTATGATCTCTCCTTTCATCATTTGAAAAACCAGGAGCCTATCACCTGATACCTGTCTCTCTCCCCGTCTCTCTGTCTCTATCAATACACACCACCCATGACTAAAATAAATTATAAATATATAGTTTAGCCTGTTTTCCTTCCACCAACTTATCGTTGCATACAATTGAAGAACGAATAAATGTCCTCCCCCCACCCACAAAATACCAATCAATAACATGACCAAGTTCACTATAGTTTTTTTTGTATTGTATGAATTGTACAATACAACATCCTGTATGTACAATGCTATAATACAGGGTACACAATACTATATCCTGTATGAATCATACAGTGAATGATTCATTTATTTAATCCTTAGGAGATATCTATATCTGCATATGCATGCTATTTTATACATCTGTGCTAGTGTACATAGGAAGTGTACACAGGAAGTCCAAAACTGATCCCAGCTGTCTTTTGTAGTTTAACTGATCCAGCTTTCCATCCAAATGGAGGTTAGTTTCTGCTGAAAAATACTAAATAAAATTTAAATAGGTTGAGTGGAAGAGCTGGTATATATTTATATATATCATTTATTAAAATATTTTAGAATGCCTCTCATCAAATGGTCAAGGGGTTTTTAACATGTGGTCCATGGACCACAAAGGGATCCATGGATAGGCTTCCAGAGAACCAAGTGGAGGGGAAAAAAACACCACTTTTGATTTCCATCCAGTAACTCTGAAAATGATGTTTCAGTATGTTTTCCCAAATTGGGGGGGGGGTGTAGCTTTTATTAGCTTCTCAGTGAAGTTCCTGTCATAACTCACCCTGTGGAATCCAAGGAATCCAATGCAGAATTGTCAGATCATGAAAGGTTCTGGCTTCAGATGATGGCTGTCTCCTCAAATCTGAGCAGATAGTGGCAGATGTAGCTAATGAGGAATTCTGGAAAATGGGCCCCCACCTCAGCTGGAATTGGGCAACAGCAAGGAGAACTTCTATCTTTTGTGGCATGTTGATAGGAACAGGAGTAGCATCAAAGGAGGAATGCCTCTCGCAGAGGCCTAAATGAAGCATGTTGACCAATTAATCACCTGGCATATCTAGGTCAGGCAGCTATAAATTTCTCAGCAGCTGCTGAGAGTTCTTGTGGTTTACAACTGTTTCTTCTACAACACTTTCTGTACTCATGCTCATGGATGTATTTTGCATTTTTGATCTCTGGGCAGGCTTACAATTCATGTCTCTTTCACTTTGATTATTGTGATTGCCAGTTACATGTGATGGATTCCCTGAACAGCTGAGCCCTTGTTACTGCAGGTCCCTTTAGCTTCGGTGGATTCCCTTGGTTACCAATATTTGACCTGGACTGGCTTGATTCATTTGTAATGGCTTCCCCTATTATACCCTGCCTCCCCTGGCACTTGCTTCCTATAGACCTAGGAGATTATAAGACGCATTAAAAGTGGCATTACACAAGTGCCAGGAGATCGCAAAAGGGCTCCCTTATCAGACGACATCGTTCCTCCCTCGTTATGCACCTGTTCTGCTGCCATTCCGCTGTTGCTGCTTTTTATTGATGGGAGAAGCTGTCAATAGATTCCCTGTTTTGTTTGTGTTCTGGATTTGCCTGTGTGTGACAAGGTGCCCCATTATGCTGGCGAGATCCCAGTGTCAATGGGAGGTCCCTGCCAGAACACTTCTGGGTGAGATTGGGACATCCAGGTAAGGTACCCTCTTTTTTGTACCCTCCCCGCATTACTTGTAAAGTTTTTAGTGTGTTTAGGTGCTTGGTGTCACTTTTTTGAGTATATTCTTGTTTTTACTCTTGAATTTCCCACCCTCTCCATTAGAGCTCCTTTCAATCCTGGGCTGCCAGAACAACCCAAGAGAAGGTAAGTGAGATGAGGAGGGTGATTGTGGCAGGTCAGGGGCGGGACAGGGGCGGGAGAGGAGATTGTGAGGCATGAACACTTTTTTTGTTCCTGTCTGATAATCTCCAGAGTATAGTTCCTGTCTCAAGAACCACTGGAACAGACATGGGTGTGTGTACAATACCTCCAGCTAGTTCAAGTCTCCCCTCCCAAACCAAATGAAACTGAAAAACTGGTACCATTATGTTGCTCTGCCATTCCCATAGCTAGAGAATATAACTTCCCAAATTATTTTGGTTACTGCATTCTGAAAATCGCAAAAGAATTTTTGGGTAGCTTTCTAGATGACATGTTCTGAATGACATACAGTAGGACCCCTGTATCCGCTGGGGATTGGTTCCAGGGGGGCTGTGGATACCGAAAACCGTGGATAACAGTGAACACAAGGGGGCTTACTGGCTCACTGGTGGGCCTGGTTGTGGCCCAGCCGTTGCCCCTCCCCACACACGGCCCCTCACAGGGTCGGCCCCTGTGACCGCATGGTCGGCATAGGGCGCCACCATTGCTGGGGCTTCCTCTTCCCGACATTCTTTGGGAGCTGGGAGAGGCAGGAAGGCCTGGCCAATTGGGACGAGCTTCTCCTCTCCTGATTGGCCAGGCAGGGGAGATGGGGAGGGACTTCTGGCTGTGCTTCTGGCACGGCCGGATGACGTGAGAGCCGCGCCAGAGGCCAGTATATAAGCTGGCTCCCAGCGCAGACCCCCTCAGTAGCTCGCCGGGAGCCGAAGTCCCGCCCACCCTCCCTCTATTATTGTGTATGAAAAGGTTTTTGTCGCAATTTTCTGGTGGTTGGCATGGGCCCTGATCCGGGTAGGTGGGAACAAGGGGTCTCCGTCAAGTTCAAGTTCAGGTTCAAGTTCAAGGAGACCTCCCCATCTAAAGTTGTTAGAACTGTTAACCTTTTGTTTATAGGCAAGGGGAGAGTGTCGAGTGGGATGGCTCGGCCGGATACTCTCCCCTCTAGGAGGAGTCGGTAGCAACCGACATGGTGACCATTGGCCAACACAGGGTTAGGCAATGAAGGGATCTGGACCCATGCAATAGTGCCAACCATTCGCAGCCACCAGCAAGTTGTGGACTTTTTATTGTCAATTATCATCTTACTAACCTGTATCTAATACTTACTTTCCAATTGTAATCAATATATAGTTGAATTAGATTACTGTATCTGTGTCTTACTCTGGGAGGGAAGTGGGGAGTACGGCCTGGGACCGCAATTGGAAATAATGGGACTTCTGGTTTAAAATACCATAGGGTTGCCTTGGAGGACCTAGAAAATGGCTAGAGAAGATGCAATTTCTAGGAAGACTCTATGGTAGGTGTGTTGTTTGGTGTCCTCTGGATAACTGAATCAGTGGATATGGGGTCCTACTGTATTCCAGGCTTAGACCCAATTAGTCTAGAATATCAATTGAAATCAATGTGATGTGATGTGAGTTACTCATGAATCCTAACTTGAGCCCTATTGACTAAGGGCTAGGTCTAATTGTCAGTTACATCTAGAATAAACACAGGGAATAGGAATAGGACTTTCATAAATTGACATTTACGTGTGCTCCATTAATACAATGGGTCTGCTGTACTTGGGACTAACAATTGATTTAGTCTTAAGTCTAAATCCATTTCTGTGATGAAATGTCAGTGACACAACTGCAACCAGCTGCCACAGTTTTTATCACCCTAATAAAGTATATTCTCTCAGCATTCGTAACAATATACAATATATGGACTATGTGCTATAGCTGGAGAAACAAGCCATTTTGATGACTCACTTAAAGAATAAGGCATTAAATTTATCTTGATGTTTATTGAGAATATTTGGGATTTGTAAAGTTTTGCTATCTGAATGGATGAAACCAGGGCAAAATACTGAAAGGAAGGCTTTAATAGGCACAAATGTTTAATGGGGGCTACGGATGAAGGAATTGTGGCACTTTAGATACCAACAAATTTACTGTGAGACACTTTTGTTGAAAAGAGCTCATTTCTTCAGGTACATGAAGGTATCTTGGTTGGTAGATCAAATATGGTTTTTGTTTAAGTGTAAGATGTCAACACAGAGAGATGGGTATAGAAAAAGAGAATGGAAATACTTGAGTTAAAACACCATTAAATACAAGACTGCAGCTTAAGAAAAAACAGTGCTGTACCTTTGTAGGGAATAGCCTTGTTTTAGGAACAAATGATTCTTGAATTCTAATTAGCATCTTCAGTGATGCACCAGAAAGCCAGATTGGAAAGGGCAGGGTAGTTGGTTTGACCTCCTGCTGGACCATACTGCCAATACTTAATTTCTTGCTGCAAGATGAATATGGTAGAATTACGTCACATGCCTTATTAAAAACCCAGATGGATTTTCCTTTTGTCCTCAGCTAATATTTGCAGTAAGAGGAATGCATTTTCTAATCATGACTCAAACTACATGATACTGCCAGGGAAGATTAGGTCTCAACCCACCAAAGCAAATGTCAGGCCAAATGGGATGGGTGTCTCTTCTATTCTGCTCTGTCTTCAGCGACACTGGAATTTTTAAAACATGCATGCATTTCATATTAAAATTATCCTGAGAACTGCTTTTTTTGGTGTTATTTAAACACCAGACAAGATCACCTTACTTACACTAATGAACCAATTACTATTGCCAGTTCAAGAGCATTTAGCACAGAAGTGAGTGTTCGTGAAATATCATTACAACTGATAATACTGAAGTATTATTACAACTAATGGTAATTACCTAGATTAATGTTGGGCAACTATGGCCTTCCAGCATTTTTTTTTTTTTTTGGATAGCAACTTCTATTGTCCCTCCCCATTTGCTATGTTGCTGAGACTGATGGGAACAGCAGTTCAAAAACACCTGGAGAGCTACAGTTCTGCCCTTGATAGTACAAGTGGTAATGACATTGCGTTCTCTGGTGTAAAGAGTAGGACTGCTGCAACTGTTCCCATACCTCTCTTCTGGAGATCCTGTTTGATTACTGTTTCAGGCCATCTAACTCCATTTTGTGGAGGTCACTTCCTAAACAGTTGACATTCTGGGATTTTGATGGATTGGGTAATAGTGGGAATTCTGTTCTCAGCATGGAATGGCCTGTACAGTATTCTGAATGGATTCTGAATTCAAATATGTACGGTACTTGCTAGAACTAATTTTGACCATGTCTCTGTCTTCAGTGCTTTTACAAGACAGATTATATATGCCATAAGGGCCAAGTAAAGTCCTAAACCACAAACATGATAAACAAAGGGTATGTTTATATCAAAGAACAAAGGGTGTGTGTGAATGTATGTGTGTGTGTTTCTTCTGACAAAAACACATTTTCCTCAGATTGTTTTAATAGCTGCCAGTTCTTTAAATTCAGTTTGTTTGTTGTCACCCTTTAGAAGTTGTCACCTGTTAGATCTATAGTTATTTTGGTTTGTATGTTATTTCTTACTGCACACACACAAATATTAGTGCTGGGAATAATACCTTCCTGTTTCACACAGTGACATATAGATAGACACTTAAGCATCTTTGTGTATCTAATTAATTTCATTTATTTGGGTTGCAGTCCTAAACACACCTGCTAGGAAATAAGTCCCAGTGAGCTGAGTAGAATTTACTTCTCAGTAAACATGGATAAAATTTCATTGTTAAGGTTCAGTGCCTGCCATTCTTTTCTTCCAGGCACACATTTCTGGATTTTAAACATTTTCCAAAGCACTAGCCATGTTAGTCTCTGTTCCATCATGACAATAAGGATTCTTGTTGCACCTTTGAGGACTTTATCAGATGCGGAAAATATGGCATCATAAAGATGTCTAATGATCACGAAAGGGCATGCATACCAGACGACAACATCCTTTTGTGATCATGTAAAATCTAAAAGTCATTCTATTTTATGGACAGGCCAAGCCATCAATTGATCTCCTGTGGTGCTTTTTTGCAAGCATTGCCGGTGTTGGAATCCTCGCACCATTGTGCTCATGTGAATGCAGCATCAATGGGCAAACACTTCTGGTTGAGATCACGACAGCCAAGTAGGGGACACTCTTTGCATGACCTCCCCTCCGTGTACGTGGGACTTTTAAAGTGTGTTTCTGTGCTTGTGTCTATGTTTTGTGTGTGTGTCTGGGGGGTTGTTTTAATTATTAATTTCCCCACGTTAGCGCCTTCTCACGAGAATTGGTGAGCTCTCAACCCTGGAAGTAAACGGAGCTCCGTTTGTGCTCCATTACTGCCTGGGATGCCTCATTGATGCTGTTCAAGGTAAGTCTGGTATTGGGGGGGTCTTTTGCCAGCATAAAAACACATCAAAATATGCCGGCAAAAGAACTTTTATGGAGGGTGGTCTGATAAAGTCCTGAGACAAACAGATTTATTTTAGCATTAGCTTTTGTAGATTACAGTCCACTTCCTCCAGCCTTCAAGCTTCACCACACAAAACATGCATAGTTGCAAAGGTAAGATCAGAATGTCATTGGCTGTAGTCAAAGACAATTTTGTTATAACACTAGTCCTAAACAGCAGGGACTTACTATTAATGCATCCTGACCAACTCTTAACTCATATTTTGCCTTTGCTGTAAGTAATTATGGATAAGCGCTGTTCTCAAACACTTTTGATGACCAAACTCTTAAATGAGGACAAATTTATGATCCCAGATCTGGTGATTATCTGCATAGCACCAAGGATGAACTTGGGATACAGGTATTTATGACCTTGTGAACCTCTGGAAGGAAGATTTTTTAAAAAAGCACTAAAGACGGATCTCTTTCGGCTGGCCTTTCCTAATTAGATCCCAGCCTCAGGGGATCCTGGCCTCTTTTAGTCCGCTGGCCATGTATTGTATTTTATTGTATTTATTGTTTTTAAATGTGATTTTAGATCAGTTGCTTTTAATTTATAATTGTTTAATATTTTTTTATGGGGGAGGGTGGGGGTGGGGGGTGTTTGGGGATTTTATCTGTATTGTATTTTAATTTTTGTAAGCCGCCCCGATTGTTTTGACAGAGGGGCGGGGTATAAATAATAATAATAATAATTATTATTATTATTAAGATTTAAGAGATGTCTCTGGGGGAACAGAAAAATAATTAAACATTTGATCCAGAAATACATTCAGGCAGAACAAGTTGTCAATGACATAAGGTTTTAATGAGACAGTTGGGGAAAGAACCAGTGGGTTTGCAGGGGAAATTTTCATGAGAAGTTGGGGCTATATGAGATGTCAGGGGATTTTTGGAGGAGAGACACTTCTTGCTGTACCTTACACCCTCTTTTCTTTCTGCTTTCCTTCCCTCTATTTCTTCTATCTCCATTGGGATTTACAGATTTCTCTTAAATTGACAGAAAGGAAGCAATTTTGGTTGGGTTTGGGCTGAAGCTAAATTCTGAAATTTCTCTTTTAAATAGTGAAGCATGTTCAGATACTTGGGAGACAAAAACTTGGGATTTTCTCTTTCATTAATATCTTTCCTCATATCCTTGTGTGCATTCTTCTTTCCTAATTCTTCCATCTTTGTGGCTGAATTTCATTAAGAGATACTACACTTCAAGTTGTTGTTGCTGTGTGCCTTCAAGTCATTTCTGACTTCTGCGAACCTATTATAGGGTTTTCTTGGCAAGATTTGTTTGGGGGTGGGGAGTTGACTTTGCTTTTCTCTGAGGTAAGAAAGTGTTAACTTGCCCAAGGTCACCCAGAGTTATTCCATGGCTGAGCAAGGATTTGAACCCTGGTCTCCAGAATCATAGTCCAATGTTCAAACCATTACACCATGCTGGCTCACTCACATCAAGACAGGTAGATATATAATTTGTATTTTTATCTATATAAGTCACTTTTTGGTTTGTATCATTATATAATGTGCTTGCCTTTGGCTAAGCCTATGCAGAATTGACCCCAAAACAGCTGGGATATTTGGGTTTCAATCCGAGTAGTCAAATTCTGAAAGGGTTACTTTGTCAATTGCTTTTGTTTACTTCTAGAAATTGTTCCTTTTTGTGTAGTTTTTAACTTTTAGATATTTGATTATGATATTTGATTAAGATTGTGCCAGGACATGTTGCATTTAATCTTTAACCATTTAATAATCTTTATATCTTAAGCTTGGGCTCTTGAAGTAGAAGGGCTGGAGGGTGTAACATTCTTATAATTATTTTGCATTTGTTCAATTGTAATTTCTTTATCTGTACAGCACAGAGGGTCTGTGAAGGCTTGAATGTTGCTTGGCCCACCTCCTCCCTGCAGTAGAGTGGCCACATGACAGGATCCAAGGCAAAGGCTGGCTGGCTTGGCCTGTGCATTGCCATTCAATCTGCTCCAGCCACAAACTTGCAGGAAGAAGCAGGAGAAAAGTCTTCCATCTCCCTCCAGTGCCTCTGAAGGAAGGTTTAATGGATGGCATAATTGTGTTATTACGATTATCAATTATCCATTATTATTATTATTATTATGGTTTTAAATTTCGAGTTAAGTCTTGGTGGGTCTGTGGCAACAAAAGATATTTAAAGGGGCTCCCTGGTAAAGAAAAGGTTAAGAACCACTTGCATTACAGCATATTTTATATTACTTGCTATTTTACAATTATGTATTCCTTTTCACCATCTTGTCTGTCATTTCAATAAATTTTAAATTTGCTTTACTTTTGAATGTGCTGTTGGTTCAGGGATCATTCTCCCTGCTCATTAGAGCTATATACCAAGGGTGGTATAGAAAAAGAACCCAGAAATTTCAGAGGTTGATTCAGAGATGGTGCTGATCTTTCCCTAACTGGTCGTACAGTAGGATTTTAATATTCATGCTGAGTCTTTGTCATCTGGTCCTGCATATGTGGCAGGGCAACACTTTTTCAGTTTTTGCTGCCCAGGATGAGGGTGATCTGGTGGGGAAAATCCATTATCATTGGACAAATCTATATAGTAGGATTTAGATTTGCTGGGACTCCTAACCTATCATGAAAATGGTCCATCTCCAGCAACTAATGGATCCACAAGATTCCTGAAGACTCCAAGAGATTTTCCAGCTAGTAGAGCTGGCAATCCTATTGACAGTCTGTTTGATAAGTGGAATAGGAACATAAGCAGTGCAATTGACATGAAGGCTCCTAAGTACTGGTTCTTTGAAGAGTTCAGGAGCACTTGGGTAGACTAATGAAATGATGGCAGAGAAATACCCAGGACAAATATGATTGAATACATATTCGAGCCCAGTTTAGAGCCTTGTCTATGAAGATAGTGAAGAAGTTGTTCTACGCTGTGAATTCAAGGTGGTACCAGGAGACTGTTGTTTGGTCTCATAGCTATTAGCCATTTGGTCTCCAGCTATTAGCCAGAGGTCATCATATCTCTACTCTTACAGCCTTTAAAAAGGCTCTTAAGACAAATCTCTTCTGGCAGGCCTTCCCAACTTAACTCCTCACCCTGCACAAGGTGATCTACGTCACTCTGTCCACCAATTATCTCCCTTTTTAAACTTTTGTATTCTTCTTTTAAAACTGTGTATTTAATTGTAATTTTCGTATTGGGTTGGGGGGGTTGGGAAGGGACTAATTTTGAATTTTATTGTGTTCTCATGTGTTTTTATTGTTGTAACCTGCCTGGATTCCTTGTGATTGGGTGGGCTATAAATAATAATAATAATAATAATAATAATAATAATAATAATGTTCAGTACAGCCCCCCATGCATTTTATCATCTACATAGTCTCTAGCAGAGGTCAGGCAGAGTTTGGGGTTTGGTCTTATTACTATGCTGATGATACTAAGCTGTATTTGGTTCAGGCTGTATTTGACATTGTAGTACCAATTTAGAATGGGTCAAGGAGAGTTTTCTTCTCGCAGCTGGAGGGTACAGGGGGGGATGAGAATGTCAACCTAAGGCCAAGGAGATAAAGATGTTTCCATACATCCCAACACCTGGTATGATAATTGGCATGAAAAATTTTCTCCCTCTTAATTGGCATGGGAAAAGTTCACCCTCCTCCCCCCCGGGCCAGTTCACCATCTTCTCAAAGGTAGAAGGAACACATACAAGGTGATGTCAGATGAAGGCTTGTGCTTCACAGCAGCGTGTAACTCTGCATAGCCAGTTAGTGTATGTATCTTCTTGCCTTCTTCCTATGTCTGTTTGATTGATGAGAGTATGCCTATTCTGCTTTTCTATCTGCTGTCATTAATAAAATAGCCTTCTTTTTCGAGTCCAGAACTGTTGCATGGTGATTTTGCTTGCTTCATATGGTCAGGAATACTAAAAGAGAAGGGACTTCAAGATGGATGGGGCTTTCTCAAAAGGGAGATACTGAAGGCACAATTTCAAACAGTACCAATGAGGAAGAAAAATGGGAGGTGTCTCAAGAAACCAGTATGGATGACTAAAGAACTTTCAACAGAGCTAAGTTTTAAACGGAACATGTATAGGAAATGGAAATAGGGGGAAATCACCAAAGAATTCAAACAGATAGCGAACATGTGTAGGAGTAAAGTCAGAAAAGCTAAAGTGCAGAATGAGCTCAGGCTCGCTAGAGAGGTTAAGAACAATAAAAAGGGTTTTTTGGGGGGTATGTCTGCAGCAAAAGGAACAAGAAGGAAATGGTAGGGCCACTACGTGGAGAAGATGGCAAAATGCTAACAGGGGACAGAGAAAAGGCAGAATTACTCAACACCTTCTTTGCCTCAGTGTTTTCAGAAAAGGAAAAGGGTGATCAACCTGAGGTTAATGGAACAGAGGACACAATAGGGGAAATCTAGCTCAAAATAAGTAAAGAGGTAGTACAGGAATACCTTCTTAATCTAAATGAATTTAAATCTCCAGGACCAGATGAACTACATCCAAGGGTATTAAAAGAACTGGCAAATGTAATCTCAGAGCCATTGGCAATAATCTTTGAGAACTCCTAGAGAACAGGAGAAGTTCCAGCTGACTGGAGGAGGGCAAACATTGTCCCCATCTTCAAAAAGGGGGAAAAAGAGGATCCCAACAATTATCATCCAGTTAGTCTGACATCAATACCAGGGAAGATTCTAGAGCAGATCATTAAACAGAGAGTCTGTGAACATTTAGAAGGCAATGCCATAATCAACATGGGTTTCAGAGAAACAAGTCATGCCAGACTAATCTGATCTCTTTTTTTGATAAAATTACCAGCTTGGTAGATGAAGGGAACACTGTGGATATCACATACCTTGATTTCAGTAAGCTTCCCCATGACATTCTTGCAAACATGACAAGCTTCCCCATGACATTCTTGCAAACAAGCTTGTAAAATGTGGGCTAGACAAGTTAACTGTTCAATGGATTTGTAATTGGTTGACCGGCCGAACCCAAAGGGTGCTCAGCAGTGGCTCCTCTTCATCTTGGAAAGATGTGACCAGTGGGGTGCCACAGGGTTCTGTCCTGGGCCCAGTGCTATTCAACATCTTTATCAATGACTTGGATGAGGGAATTAGGAGCATACTTATCAAATTTGCAGATGACACCAAATTAGGAGGAGTAGCTAATACCCTAGAGGACAGGATCAAAATTCAAAATGACCTGGATAGACTGGAGAGCTGGGCCAAAGCTAACAAAATGAAATTCAGTACGGAGAAATGTAAGGTCCTGCACTTAAGGCAAAAAATTGAAATGCATAGCTATAGGATGGGGGAGACCTGGTTGAATGAGACTATGGAGATTTTCAGACAGGCAAAAATCGCTCCTTGCCGCGCGAGCAGCCTCCCGAAACTGCTGCGCGGCAAGGGTCTTCTTCGGACGACGCTGTGCCTCTGGCGAAACCGTCCGTGTCACTTCCGTGAAGCTTGGGACGGCTCCGCGTCATATTTCAAGCACGGAAGCTTCCCGTGCTTGAAATATGACGCGAAGCCGTCCCAAGCTTCACGGAAGTGACACGGACGGTTTCGCCAGAGGCACAGCGTCGTCCGAAGAAGACCCTTGCCGCGCAGCAGTTTCGGGAGGCTGCTCGCGCGGCAAGGAGCGATTTTTGCCTGTCTGAAAATCTCCTATGTGCAAAAGGGATCTAGGAGTCCTAGTAGACTACAAGTTGAACATGAGTCAACAGTATGATGCAGCAGCTAAAAAGGCCAATGCGATTTTGGGCTGTATCAATAGAAGTAAAGTGTTTAGATCAAGGAAAGTAATAGTGCCACTCTATTCTGCCTTGGTCAGGCTTCACCTGGAACACTGTGTCCAGTTCTGGGCACCACAATTCAAGAAGGATATTGACAAATTGGATCGTGTCCAGAGAAGGGCGACTAAAATGGTGAAAGTTCTGGAAATCATGCCTTATGAGGAAAGACTTAGGGAGCTGTGTATGTTTAGCCTGGAAAAAAGACAGTTAAGGGGTGATATGATAGCCCTGTTTAAGTATTTGAAGGGTTGTCACATTGAGGATGGAGCAAGCTTGTTTCCTGCTGCTCCAGAGACTAGAACACGGAGCAATGGCTGCAAGCTCCAGGAACAGATATTCCACCTCAACATTAGGATGAACTTTTTGACAGTAAGAGCTGTTCGGCAGTGGAACACACTCCCTCGGAGTGTGGTGGGGTCTCCTTCCTTGGAGGTCTTTAAACAGAGGCTGGATGGCCATCTGTCAGGAATGCTTTGATCGTGATTTCCTGCGTGGCAGGGGGTTGGACTGGATGGCCCTCGTGGTCTCTTCCAACTCTACAATTCTATGATTCTATGATTCTATATCCTGAGCCAGCAGGGCACCCAACCCAGGGTAGTGCTGCCAATGTAACACCAACAGATACTATAGAGGCTGTAGAAGTTCTGAGTCGTTTCCTGGGAGCAGTGAAGGACTCAGCGGTGAAGCCCAGTCAAGACAAAAGTTCTGTTATCAGCAGGGAAGTCAAGCAGAGATTGGAATTACAGCTGTTCTGGTTGGGGTTGCACTTCCTCTGAAAGACCAGATTTGTGGGGCTGCTCTTAAACCAAGCATTGTTTCTGGACTTTCATGTGGCTGCTATGGATGGGAATCTTTTTGCCCATTTTGATTGGTACAAGAAAAGGGGACTTGGTCATGGTGGTCCATGCTTTCATTACCTCCAATTCAGGCTACTGTAATGTCCTCTATGTGGAGTTGCCTCTGAAAATGTTTGGAACCTACTGCTAGTGTAAAATGTAGCAGGCAGACTGTTGTCTTGTGTGCATTCCATAAAGCACATATAGGTCTTGTACTGGCTTCATATTTGCTTCCAAGCTCAATTCAAGGTGCTGGCACAAAGCCCTTAAATGTCTTAAGGCCAAAATATCTGAAAGACTGCCTCCTTCTGTGAGCCTGCCCTGAATCTGAGATGCTCAATAATAGAGGCCCTTTGACATGGCCCACCATTCTGAAAGGCTAGAATGGTGAGATTAAGTTGATGAGCCTATACTGTTCTGTAGCAACACCTTGGTTGCACAACTCCATACTAAGGGAAGATAGGTTGGCCCTTGGTGGGCAGCCAGTACTAGAATGTATGGCCTTTGATATGGCACGATTGGTTTTGGGAAGGTTTTAATTACATGTATTTTAATTACATGTAATTAAATTGGTTTTTAAAATCATTTGTAATGAATGTTCTGTTGTTCGCTGTCTTGGGACCAGGCTGAGAGACAGTAAACAAGTATTTTATAAATAAATAATGGTTGAATAAAGCATATCTGCTAAGCAATTTATTATCTCCAAAGTGTTAAAGCAATGAGTTGAGTTTCAAGAAAGTGTATCTTGGTTGATTCTTTTGCAACCTACCCTGAATTTTTCTTTAGCAAATTATACTTCCCCCCAGTTATTAGCTATTTCTTGTTAGTCAGATACAAAACCCAATTTTTAACAGCCTAATCTAATGTGTGCTGAATGTACCATACAGTCCATAATATGGTTTTGGCTGCAAATGGTCATCAGAGTAAGTTTAAAAACAACAACAGTGGATGTGTGGGAAGTCAAGGGTGTGGGGAGTAAGGGGGTAGTAGAAAGGGATTGTTGTTACTTGTCTGATTGTTTTTATTTATTTGGGTTCCAGTTTTGAGGAAAGGTGGAATTATAGTGATAATGATAATGGAAAGCTATGAAAAATGGTTTTTATTGTCCAGATCTTTGAGATCCTCCATACATAGCGGGAGAGTGCAGTCTAGGCGGGAGAGGGCAGAAGGTGGGAGTCGGGAGAGTACAGAGCAGGCAGCTGCAGAGAGAGCAAAGTAAAGTCAGAGGAAAGAAGGCCAGCAACGGAGTCAGACTCAGAGTAACTTTACTTCTGTGTGTATGGAGAGTCTCTGGCCACCCTTGGATGACAGGCCAGAAAGAGGCTTCAGAAGAGGAGGGGGAATCTCTCTTGCTTTTCAAGTCACCCAACGGAGCTGTAAAGAGGCTTCAGAAGGGGAGGGAAAATCTCCCTTCCTTTTCCAAGTCCACAACGGAGCTGGAAAGAGGCTTGAGACTGTAACATCCATAATTCCCCCAGCCCACACAGCCACTAGCTGGGAGATTGTAATAAAAAGTAACTTTTCTAAGGTCTGGAGAGGAGCAGCAAGCCTTTAGTTCAAATGCCTCTGGTTACTAATTGGCACCTTTGAAAAAAGAAATGAATGATGGCATTTTACTGTTTCTACATGCATAGTCAACCTGAGAGCCAATGTGGTGCAGTGGCTTGAGTGTTGGGTTAGAACATGAGGAGACCAGGGCCAATCCACACTACACAAATAATCTAGTTTGAAACTCCTTCCTATGGAATCCTGGGATCTGTAGTTTTACAAGGTCTTAACAGAGTTCTGAAAAGTACAATTGGTACAAGACACCTTATACTTCTGAAATATGCAATAAAACAACGCTAAATGTCAAAATGTGGGTGGTTTGTCTTGTTTCTTATTGATAGTCTGCCCAATCCAGTCCTGTATACTTCTGTCCTGGTTTTGTGGCAGAGAATTATGGCAACCCTACTCTTGGGATGCTAAACAATATTATTAGAGTGATAGTAAGTCAGACACAAGGTGTCTACGGTGGTGATTAACTGGGGTGTCAGTTATGGTGATTAACTGGGGTGACTGGTAGTGTGTTTAGTTAAAGAGAGCTACACATAAAGAGTCATAAAGGTAAATGTCACAGAGTAATTGATTATGTGTCTCTGAGGTGATGTTCTGTGGTGGGAGTAAAAGAATAAGGTCTTGAAGACAGTTAGAAGAACATCCACAAGTGGTGACCGCAAGTGGAATAAACATTTTAAAAAGATCTTGCCATTTGGTGTGTGTGTGTGTGAATGTGAATGAGAGAGAGAGAGAGAGAGAGGTTTGGACCATGGGCCACCACTGCTGTGCTCTTCCTCTGCCTCTTTTGGACTGTGAAAATTTTATGAGATATTATGTGCTGCCTATATTGATCTGAGGAGTTTTGAAATCTGATGTGGGAATAACAATACTGTGGGAAAAGGGCCCTATTATTATAACAGTAGATTTTGTGTATTTGTAAGAGTGTTAAATACTGTTAACTCCACCTGTGCTCATGCTATATATTTGGAAATAAACAGATATATTACAAAGTCCTAGTAGGTCTCCAGTGACTTCGCACCAAAGGAAATGTATAAAATCATTCAGCCAGTTCTTCCACTTACGCAGTCTTTTGTTGGAGATGAAAATTGGGAACATTTGAAATAGAAGGCTCAGTTTGGAAGCATTTCAGTTTTTAATTATTACTTTAAAATTAGACCAATATAAAATATAAGGACCCAAACCCAATTGCTAGAACCAACTAGAATAAGCCACTCAATCAATTGCTGAACAGTAAATCAACACTTGTGTAAATGCCATTGATTCAGTGGGTCTATTTTAATTGGGACTAGCAACTGAATTTAAGCAATAATCTTTAAAACTATGCTAGTTTATTGTGCCTGTGTATTTTATAACAATGTATAGGGTGGGATCGTGCTGTCTAGCTTTAAGTGAAATAGTGATACTTATCTTTAAATAGAAATCAACAAAGTGAAAATCTTAACTTTCCCCATTCCTGGAGACCACATCTATTAGTATTTATTGGGTAAACACTGTATTATTACAAGAAAATGTAATAATCCCATAATCTTTAAAGGAGGAAGAACACTTGTACAATTAATAGTCACAGGAGAAAGATGGAATATAAAATAAAAAATAGAATAAAAAAAAATAAACTAACAGTCAGCCAGTCAGCAAGGAAGAGCAAAGCAAAACAAAATGAACTATTAGCAATAAATTGCTTTCTGTTGGCAGACCTATTGCCACAACCTATTGCCACAATATATTGCCACAATATAAGAAGGCAATGATAGTTGCTTATGAAGTTATTCTGACCTTGGAGATGAAAAATATGAACTAAGATGGATCTTTGACCAACATATCCTACAAAACAAAGCAACTCTTCTGTTACAAAATTAAGAAATTCAATAGAAGAGTTTACCACCCATTCGCCAGACTCATCCATTGAGATGGGAGAGTTTACATCAGTGATGGGAATCATGTGGCCCTTCAGATATTGAAGTTCAAGTCTCTGCATTCCACACCATTAGCTATGCTGGCTAGGGACTTTATCAAATGCAGCAAATATGGTGTCATAATGATGCCAAATGATTGTGAAAGGGCACGCACACCAGACAACAGCATCCTTTCACAATCATGTCAAGTCCAAAAGCTGTTCTTTTTTATTGATGGCCCAAGCTGTCAATAGATCTGTCATGGCACTTTGTTGCCAGCGTTGCTGGTGTTTGAATCCTCACACTATTGTGTTCACACGAATACACAGTCAATGGGCAAACGCTTCTGATTGAGATCACAACAGCCAGATAGGCGACACTCTTTTTATGAACCCCCCGGTTCACTTGGGACTTTTAAAGTGTGTTTTTATGCTTTGCTGTACGTTTTGGGACTTTTTTTTCAAATTTACCATGCTAGCATCTTCTCATGAGAATCACCAAGATTTGGAACCTGGAAGTAAATGGAGCTCCATTTGTGCTTTGTTACTGCTGGGGATGCTTTTTCACATTGCTCAAGGTAGGTCTGGTGTGTGTGGGGGTGCTTTTGCTGGGACAAGTTCGCCTTTAACTTTCGTGGGACAGAAACATTAATGAGGGGTAGGTCTGATAAAGTCCTAGGACTGATGGGATCTGGAGTTCAACAACTAGAGTGTTGCATAATTCACACCCCTGGTTTATATGGTCTCTCTCTCTGGCTTTTCTTCACAAACAAAGATTCAGGAAGGACTCATCCCACGCTTACTGCAAGCGTGCTGATGACTAAAAAGGCCAATCCGAGATAAACAAGTCCGTTGCAGAAAGCACAGCAGAAGGTCTCCTTGGGTGATGTTTCTGGGTTGTGATTCTTTCTGCGTTGTCGTTTCTCTTCAAGACTTGTTCAGCGTGAGTTCTCAAATAAGGCTGCAGCATTGTGGATAGTGCGTCTCCATGCCTCCCGATGTGAGGCCAGGGCGGACCATTGTTGGTGGTCAATTTGGACGAGCATGAGATGTTGTTTCAGGGAGTCCTTGTATCGCTATTTTGGAGCGCCCCTCTTATGCTGACCCGTGGCGAGTTCACCATAGAGTACTATTTTGGGGAGGCGATGGTCCTCCATCCTAGAAACGTGCCCTGCCCAGCGCAGCTGTGTTCTCAGTATCATGGCCTCAATACTGGTGATCCCTGCTTGCTCAAGGGCAGCAACATTCGTCACATAGTCAGTCCAGTGTATATTTAGGATTGTGTGTAAATAGCGCTGATGAAAGCATTCGAGGAGTCGTAAGTGGTGGCAATAGGTGACCCATGTTTCAGACCCATAAAGGAGAATAGACAGTATAATGGCTCTATACACACTGATTTTTGTGCTTCGCCTCAGGTGTTTATTACTCCAGACTATTTTGTGAAGTCTTCCAAATGCACTATATGCCTTTGCTAATCTGTGATCGATCTCTTTGTCAATCTCGGCATCTGAGGAGATGATGCTTCCCAGGTAGGTGAACTGCTGAACGGACTTAAGCACAGAGTTGCTTATATGGTTATATGGTACTCAGTATGCAAACATCACAGAAGGATATCATGTTTATACTTTGATTCAACAATTCCTTAATGTTTGAATTTTTTAAAAAAGGAAACTATCTTCAGGGACATGCAAATGCAGGTTCTGTAAAACCAAACAAACCCTTTGTATTCTATCCAGTGGTAGCAGCACTGGGAATTTGTTCCAAAATAGCAACAAGAAATTAAATTACATTTGTTTTCATCCTTGCTTAACAAGCAGCTATTCTAAGCATACATACTTGGACATCCAATGGGATTAGGGTGAAAGTGTATTAACCACTGTGTCATGGAGTTCAGTATAAACCTGTTAAACTTTAACTAGCTAAGTAAGAGGGAGGAATATAATATTTTTTAAAATATGGTGGCAACCCGAGGCTGACTATTGGTGAATAAGTCATTCAAATTAACAGAGGAAGCAAATGTGGAAATTGGACTGGACTCAACATTCATTATCTGTTCACATTCTAGCAATTTGTCAGCTTTAGCTTTTCTACTGTCAAAGAAGAAAAAAACAGCATGGATAATGTCCATTAGGATTCTGCTCTTTCCACTGCTGCAAAATTTAAACAGAACTGAGACAGGACTCTCTCCACCTTCTTTAATAGTTCCCTTGTAGGCCAAAAATCCATAGGTGGACATTTCTGTATCACTTCACATGCCCATTTTCTGTCTGTTGATAATTCCTGACAAAGACATTGTCAGAAAAAAAAGGGAAGTCAAATGAAACATGAGAATAATTTTAACTATCCTCTTATAAGTCATAGATAACTACATGAACTTCAGATATGTGCCTTCATGGCATTCATAGCTATCATAGCTATAGTGACAGCTATGAATGCTGAATCTCCAAAGGACACTAAACATAAGGTCATCTTTGAAGTCAGTAAGATATTACAGTTTCAATGTTCACTATTCTTCTTATCTTCTGGTGATAGTTTATAGTAGGGAGATTATCACACGGGACCCTAGAAACTGTTCCTGTCCTGCTACCCCCCCCCAATGCTACACTTCCACCCCACTCCCGTCCCTGTAATGAAAGAAAAAAAAAATCAAATGCTTCCCTTGCTCCCCCTCCTTTTGCTTTTGCTTCCCATCTGGAATGCTCCCCCTTCTTTTGGCAGTCTGAGCATGAATGGAGCTGTCGCAAAGCTCCATTCACATCCCAGAAGGCAAATCTCACCTGTTCTTGCAAGAGAACGATCGGTGGGAAATTTAAAAAGTAAAAAGTAACAGAAAAGAATACAAGTGACAGCAAGCATGAAAACGCACTAAACACTTAAAAAGGAACCCGGAGAGGTGGTGGTGGTGGGGAAGGGTGGCACTTCCCTGGATGTCCCGGTCGTACCTGGAAGGATTCTGGCATGGACCTCCTGAAGACATCACATGATGCTGGCATTGCACCAGCAAAGCAGGTCATCTTTTTACTCGCCTGTGATTCCATTTCTGTAATGGAATGGGCTTCTTGTTCATGGATATTCCCCGTGAATAAGAAGAAGCAGGAGGGGGGAGGGACAGGAGCAGAACCGGAGCATCACAGGACAGGGATGACGTCATCTGAAAGGTAAGCCTTTTAGCAGTCTCCTGTTGTCCCTGTTCTGGGATGTTTTCCCCATCTGATAATCTCCTAGGACCTGAATAAATGTTCCTTGAATTCCTTGAATTACCACTTGCTGTGTTTGGTTTCTCTTACACAAACCGCATTTCATTTGACTTTTGCTACTAACAATATTGTCTATAAAGAGATGGTAAACAGGATAAATTGGTGGAAAAAAAATCGATATTTAGAAAAAAATTGTAGATCCAATAAATATTCTTTTTCTGAAAACTTTCCTTAGATTTGTTGCCAAAATATTTTAGGGGACTTTTTATGGCATTTCATATTACAGAAGCAAATGTTGGAAATATTAACCTCAGCCTCCTGTTTAGTTTTGCACAGTGATTTGAAGTAACCAGCCAAATCTTTCATTGGAGCTCTGTAATATAGAAAGCTAGGGCAATGCAATTTGGTACCTTAAAAATGAGATACAGCCTAAAAAGTGATGAGAATCCTGGCCTGAAAGAACCCATCTGCTTGTGGATTTTCTGCAGTAGAGAGCTTTATGGGCTTTCTTGTCCCCTGATTTTCAACTTTTTCAGTAGACAGAGGAAGACTGTGACAAAGATAAGGATCATACTGCTCTTCCAGGGGAAGGATGGTTACTCCCATACTCAATACCACCCTGGGCCAGAAGACATGGCCTTGCTATCACTGAGTTAAAGGATGAATCTTCAGAAAAGTAGGAATTGTGAGGCCTCCCAAATATTGTTGGGGTGCAATTCCCAGCAGCCTTAGCCAGCATAGCCAATGATGTAGAATGCTGGGATTTACAGTTCAAGCACATCTAGATGGTTTCCCAGTTCCCATATTTGCCCTAGAAGGACTTGCATTTTCCCAATGTTTTCAGAGTTTTAAGACTATAAAATCCACTGATGCTTTAAGAGTCCAGCCAGTTCCTGCAGAGGAGGTAGACTTGTCCATGCAACCTATTGTCACAGAATGCATACGGGTTCAATTGGCTTTGGTTTGTTGCTGTGATGACATCCTTTTATTACTCTCTAGGAGAGAGCTGGTTAGCAAAGCTCACTCTGAGCTACCCATAGTACAGTTGCAGCTGCCATTTAGAGGAGAACGTCCGCCTTTACTTAGCTTCCTGTTGCTTACATAGGGTTTATTTACACTGATGGGAAACTAAACACCTATCTCATAGCCCCAGTGGATTCTTTGGTTCACAGCAGCCCCATAAACGCCATATGCACCGGGGGCTTGTCCAATTGCATTGGAGTAAAAGGGCAACTCTACATTGATCACATGTCCTATATGTCATACTATTTCCAGCCACATGGCCAAGGCTGCTCTGTGTTCCCCCATTTGCTTGTGCATGCCAATAAACAAATATATGTGGTCCCAGAGTACTGTATTACTGGATAAGCAGAGATACACTTATCCAGATATGTGCACAATCCAAAAAAAAAAAAAAAGAAAGTTTTTTTAAAAGTACCAGAATGGAGACCCATCCACCAGAAGTCACCTTGGCTTTGTTCCAAAGCCAATCCTTGGCCACTACATGGCCAAAAATCTGGGTTTCTCCCTCAAATGCAGAACAAACCATGAATCTTAGGGGTTGTCTAAATGGCCAAAATACTCCTCACAGAATGTGAGGAGAATCTTGCCTGTCTTAATGGCATTCTGCATCATTTCGCTGTATTGGAAAGGAGGAGCCCCCAAAATGTCAAAAACTCCACAGAAAAGCCTTCATGGCTTTTTCCTGGAGTTAAAAAAAAGAATCCAGCAAGGGGAAGTCACATTCCTGCTCACTGGGACAAGCAATTTGATTTAATTCACTTTCCCATAGGAGAGGAAGCACAAAGCTAATTGGCTGGGCAAGTGGGGGCGGCAGGGCTTGCTAACAAGGCAAGTGCCTGCTGCTACTATGTTGGATTTTCATCTTAGGAAGCAATTGCTAAGGTGATAAAATGGGGTGTTTGTTTGTTTGTTTGTTTGTTTGTTTTTGCTTTCCTGTTAAATCAAAAAATCACTCTATTGCATCTTGGACATTTTTTTTAAAAGTTCGGCGGCAGCAAGTTGAAGTAAGTACAAACACGAGTAAATCACTCACGGCCACCATTTTGCATGCAAAGCTTATAGGGGCAAAACCACCATTAAGACAAGTCACAGCTGCTGTGAAATGCCATTACTGGGGGGCACTCCATTTGTGGGGGTGGTTTCTAAAGACCAGCCCTTACAGATTCGGGGTTTGAGAATGCACATCCTTGAAAATGTTGTGTGTCAACTGTGCTGCAAATAAGGGGTGAGTACAGGTTTTATTGACAAGCCCATACTTACATTGACCCATCACAATCTTGTGTGCTTAGACTGGGCCATTCTACTGAGGCTGACTTCTCCTTATTTCAGAGCTGATCTTTTCACATGTCATTGGCTTCCCCTGTGAGCCCTGGGTAACCACACAAAAACCAAAAACATCTTGAAATGACTTCATTTCTGACAGATCTATTTTAAAAGAGCTTGGGAAAGTTACCTTTTGGGGAACAATGTTCAGAATTCCTCAGCCAGCTGTTGTCCCTTCAAATGTAAGCTCAAACGATGAAGGTGTAGATGAGCCTTCCCTATGAAAAAATACAGAGGTCTATCAAAGTATAAGAACATAAAAAGAGCTGTAAATGGTGTCCATCTCTCTGTCTGTCTGTGTATGTATATGAATGGATACAGAAGCTGCTACAATTCATTCCCTCCTCCCTCATAGCTGAGGTGCATAGGTGCTTCTCCACTGGCACACAGTGTCAGGTAACTTTGGTTTGTAGTAGGTCCCACTTTCTTGGGCTTGTCTAAGTTGTCAAGGAAACCAGGGAAATGTGAAGGAAGACCTTTTTGCCCTTCACACAGCAAGCAGGTGCCTGAGGGTTGATGTATGATTAACTTATCCTGCAATCAATTGACATGATGAGTGAATGCTACTGTGGCTTTACAAAAAATCTAACCCATTTGCTTCTTACCTAAGTTTTCTAGAACCACTGGCTGATGCAGCCAAGTGCAAGTAAACAAATAAAACTGCTTTATTGCATACATATCTGTGTTTGGAATGTGAATATATTACGGGCATGGTGGTGGGGTTTTGGATCATCACGAGTTCAGGCTTCAAGAGGGATTAAAAACCAAGTGCTAATAATGATGACAATGATAATAATAAAAAAGGATGGTGTCTGTCATATAGGTTTAACTGTTGTCAGAAAGTCTTTTCTCTGTAACTATGATGATGCCACTCATTCACTTACCATTGCAAAGTGTACTGTGGCCTATCTGCCCATGTTGTGTAGTAGCCTTCAAGTAATACCTTTGTCTCTCCCGAATCTTCATAAAGAGTGCACCTCTATTAAATAGGTGCCAATATCACAGTGTCCTCCAGCACACTGACTGTAATAACATTCCCACATACTAGACAGAGGTTGTGATGTCAACAAACTGCTAACATGATAGCATAGGGTGACATACAAGGTCACACAAGTGACCTCCTGCTTGTACAGCAGGACTTCCCTTTCTTTTCCTTTCCATACTCAGACACCTAACGACTCCATATCTACTTGGGAGATCTCTTCAACACTCCAGATATGGAAATGCCCTTGGGGTTGCAGATGGAGGGAGATCCATTCTAGCAATGGTGTTTGTTCTATTGACTGTTATACACTGCTTGGACAGTTTTAAGAAGGCTAGTGGAGCCAAAGGTGATCTTGTCAGGTCAAGAAAATATTTGGTTTTTCCTTTCTTTGCAACACTGCTTCACTGTGGGCAGACTTAAGCTTGAGCTAGCTCTGTCAGCTAACAGAGAATCAGAGTTGGAAGAGACCATGAGGGCCATCCAGTCCAGCTCCCTGCCATGCAGGAATACATGAAAGCACTCCAGCCTCTGGATAAAAACCTCCAAAGAAAGAGATTCCACCATATTCCAAGGCAGCGTATTCCACTGCTGAACAGCTCTTACATCAGGAAGTTCTTCCTAATGTTTAGGTGGAAATGCTTTTCCTGTAGTTTGAATCCATTGCTGCATGTCCTAGCCTCTGGAGCAGCAGAAAACAAGCTTGCTCCATCTTTAATATGACATCATTGCAAATATTTAAACATGGCTATCATGTCCCCTCTTAAGTTTCTCTTCTCCAGGCTAAACATACCCAGCTTCCTACGCCTCTCCTCATATGACATGGCTTCTGGACCTCCCACGATTTTGGTCACCCTCTGCTGGACACATTCCAGCTTGTCAATATCCTTCTTGAATTGTGGTGCCCAGAACTGGACACAGTATTCTAGGTTAGGTCTGATCAAAGCAGAATAGAGTGGTACTATGGAATCCCTTGATCTAGAAACACCATGCTTCTATTGATGCAGCCTAGAATCGCATTGGCTTTTTTAGCTGCCACATCACACTGTTGATTCATGTTCAGTTTGTGGTCTACTAAGATTCCTAGATCACTTTCACATGTACTGTTGTGAAGCCAGGTGTCTCCCATCCTATATCTGTGCATTTCATTTTATCTTCCTAAATGTAGTACAAGAAATGCCAAATGTTGATGCTGGGTACAGAAAAGGAAGAGGCACTAAGGATTATATTGGAAACATATATTGGATAATGGAGCTGAGCAAAGAATTCTAAAAGTAAATCAGCTTGTACTTTATAGACTACAGTAAAGCCATTGATTGTATAGATCATGAAAAGCTATGGATTGTTCTTAAGGAAATGGGTGTGCCACAATATTTGATTACAGTTGTCCCTCCACATTCACGGATTTGACATTCATGGTTTTAAGTATTTACAGATTGAAAATATTCCTTAAAAAATAATAATTCAAAAAGCAAACCTCGATTTTGCCATTTTATATAAGGGACACCATTTTGCTATGCCACTGCATATAATGGGACTTGAGTATTCATGGATTTGGGTATTCACGGGAGGTCCTGGAACCAAACCCCAGCGAATGTGAAGGGAAAACTGTATTCTGATACATATCCTGTACTGAGGACAAGAGGTTACTGTTGGAACAGAATATGAGTAAACAAATTGGATTCCAATTGGAAAGGAGATCAGTTACTGCTGTATTCTATTGCTCTATCTGTAATACAAAGAACAGATCTAAAAAGCCACTTTTGTTCATTTTTATTGAAAGCAGTGCCTTGATTTCAAAATAGGTCCATCCACAAGCAAAGCAGGAAATAAAAGTACTCTGTAGAGTCCAGCCAAGAGCATGCATTTAATTGAGCTGAGGATGGGCCCCCTTTATGATTGGGAATATCACATCTTAGGCACTTCTCCTTTGGAAATGGATGCCTTTTCCCTGCATCTGGCTCTGAGAGAGACAGCCATCAACTATACAAGGTAGCTCTCATTGCTTTGTAGATGAAAACCAATATGACAGCCCAGAGAAACAAACTAAGAATTTGCCTGGCATTCCTCAGTATCAAATCACCCTAATTTCCCCCAAAACCGGGTTATCTGGAATTTCTTTGTATAAACACATGAGAAGTATTAGAAGCCATATATTCTTTTGTATAAGGAGATTTTCACACGGGCTATTTATCCCGTGGCAGGAACATAATGGGGTCGGGAAAGGTTTTCCCTTTTGGACGACATTGACCCCATTCTGTCCTGCATCCATCCTGCTCCTGTGACTGTTCCGGAACAAGGTAATCACGATTTTTCATCGGGAATAGACCTCCCATTCCGTTGCTATCACAGAGTCACAGCTGTGTGAACAGGAGCCCCGTTCCTGTTCCGAAATGACAGCCACGGAGGGGAGGTCCATTCTGAGCACTTCCTGGTAGAATCTGGACATCCAGGTAAGTGGCACCCTTTATTTTACCCTCCCTGTTTTGATTGTGTGATTTAAAGGGTGTTTTTGTGCTTGGTGAACTGATGTTATGTTTGGGAGAGTTCTATTTTTTAAATTTACTGCCAGGTCATTATCACGTGATAATGTGATAATGTTTCAGATGACCAGGAGTAAAAGCAGCCTTAGGACAGCTGCATTTATGGCTGGCCAGCAAGGGGAGGGGGAGCCCGTTCCTGTCATGGAATTAAGGTGAGTGTGTGAAAGATTTACGTTATTCCATGGCCAGAATGGGAGAGGATGTGGTGGGGCAGTAATGGAGCATTTTGGCTCCTTGTGAAAATCTCTTAAGTTACAAATGTCAAAGGGGATTTTCTTATAAAACCCCCAGGAAAAGTAGATTATTTGGTTCAGTTTCACTTTCCAACTGAATCTACACTGCTTTGAATTTGGTTCCCCCTTCCCCTTTTGTCCTCTTGGGGTTCAGAACCTTTGCTGTCTGAACCCACACTGCCTTGTTCCTTGATCTCTTCTCCCCATCCTCATTCCTCAGCTTCCCCTTTAATCCTAACAACCCTCATTTGAGATGTGGTGCTTGGGAAGAGTTCTTCAGATACTGTGGACTGATAAAAACAAACAAACAAAAGGGTCCTAGAACAATTCAAACTTGACCTCTCCCTAGAAGCCAAAATGACTAAACTGAGGTTGTCATGCTTTGGGCATATCATGAGAAGGCAGGAATCACTAGAAAAGACAATAATGCTGGGTATGGCAGAAGGCAGTAGGAAAAGAGGAAGACTGCATACTAGATGGATGAGTCTGCAAGGCCTGAGCAGGGTGTCCTGGAGATGTCTGGTTCATAGGGTCACCATAAGTTGAGGTCGACTTGAAGGCAGTTAATAACAACAACAATGATATATTCTTGGCATGCTCCAGCATACAAGAGCTGTTTCTGAGAAGGAAAGACTTTCTCACCCAGTTGCCAAAAATATTATTAAATTAATTAATTAAAAGATAGGGGAAGACTAGGGACTTTATCAGACCAGGCAAATATGGCATCATAATGATGCCTAATGAGTGCAAAAGGGTGTGCATATCATATGATATTGTTATAGAATCATAGAATCATAGAATCATAGACTTGTAGTCCTGAAATTGCTCTGGCTTTTGATTGGCATTTTAAATTAGCTGTCCGAGGTGCTGAATCTATTTTGGAGTCTAGCACCTTGGAGAGCTCCCCAAAACCCAGAGCAAATTGACTGCTCCAATGGCATGACAGTCACCAGTGGTCACTGCCCCAGCCTTTAACTGCTCTCCTGGGATGCCAGGAAATCCAGTAAGAGAATCATATTGTGAAGACAACTCCCCCAGCCCCCAAAAAACCCAAACATCACAATCTCTCTAGAGGACTCTGACCCTTTCGCAATCATTGTATTGTCCTTTCACAATCATGTATTGTCCAAAAGCCATTCCTTTTTATTGACTGGCCAAGCCATCAATAGATCTGCCATGGCGCTTTTTTGCTGGCATTGCTGACATTTGAAACTTCGCACCACTGTGCTCATGGGAATATAGCGTCAATGACAGAATAGTTCCAGGTGAGATCGCTACAGCCAGGCAGGGGATGCTCTTTTTATGAACCTTTCCAGTTCACTTGTGACTTTTAAAGTGTGTTTTTGTGCTTTTGTGTACATTTTTTACTTTGTTTTTCTTTTATTTTTTCAAATTTACCATGCTCAGGTCTTCTTGTGAGAATTGCCGAGATTTGGAACCTGGAAGTAAACAGAGCTCCGTTCGTGCACCGTTTATGCTGGGCTGCTTCTTTAATGCTGCTCAAGGTAGGTCTGATAGAGGGCTCTTTTGCTGGCATAAAAATGGTTCAAAATATGCCGGCGAAAGAACGTTTATGGAGAGTGGTCTGATAAAGTCCTAGGTCTCTCTCTCACACACAAAATTTTAAAAATGGAGCAGTGGGGCTTTTGTGGAAAGGTTATAGGATTATGAATCCAAAACAAAAGCACTCTGCAGCGCCATCTGGTGATAAGACAAAATCACCTGTGCTCCTTTAATTATTAATCAAAACTCATTTATTGCAGTATAAGCAGGTGAAAGTAACTATTTCAGAGCTTGACTACATTGCAGAAAAAGAAAATCATATTTACCTCATAGTTGCGGAAAGCTTGACAAATGATGTTCTTGACGATTAGATGAAAATGCAGTTCTTTTTGAGGCCTGAGGGCTTTAACCCATTAAAAAAAAATATCTTGCACTTTACTGGAAAAGCCAGTTTATTGTACACGTGGCTGCCTCAGAGTTAGCTTTGATGCAGACCCAGGGTGGGTGGTGTTTCGGAGTAGTGGTGATACTCTGTTGTATTTATGTTCTGCCAGCTTGCAGCCATTATTATTTTTCAAATACCGTATGTATTTGTGCAGAGATCAGTATTAGTGTATCCCCACCTATCCAGTAATACACTACTCAGGGACAACATATATTTGCATGCATGAGGGAAAGAACAACAACAACAAAACCCCATTGGCACAGCCACGGGCAAAGTATAGGGCATGTGATCAAGGTAGGACCTCCCTTTAACACTGAAGTGAGGGGAAATGTGTGGCTGGTAATGCCAATCTCGCTTCATTTTCACATTCACGTGTGGTGTTAACGGGGTCACTGCAGGCCCAGGAAACTTTGAATTGAAGTTCAATTCAATTAAAAAACAGGCACCGCTTTTTAGTGATGGGGTTTTTCAATCAATAAAAGTGGAGCATTTCTTGCACCCACAGGACAGAGGAAGCAAAGGGGAAGGTCGGGAGGAGGACAGTGTTGTCCGAAATGGAGCACTGTAAATGCAACAGTGCCGTTCTTCTTCCAACCTCCTCGGGGTCCCCCCCCCCCATTTGAAAAAGTCCTTAGAACAAAAAATATGAACTCTCACTAGAGGCAAAGATGGGACTGGTGTACTTTGGACATATCAGATGATGTGACTTATTAGAAAAGAAAAACAAAAGCTTGCTAAATAGAAGGCAATAGGAAAAGAGGAAGGCTGCCTTAAAGGTGGATTGGTTCAGTCAAGGAAGCCATGGCCCCAAGTTGCAAGATGTGAGCAGGGCAGCTGTTGACTAGGGATCTTGGAGGTCTCTCATTCATAGGGTCATCATGAGTTGAAGTCAACTTGATGACAAATAACAACAACAATGCACAACTGAAAGCTGCATTAAATCCTGCCGACTGCACATAATTAGCAAAAGGAGGTAAATCCAATTCTTAGTTTCAACTACAGCAAACCCACTGAATAAATAGGATTTATGTAAATGTTGTCTTACTAAGTTCTCGTTGATCTAATGGGTCTGTTCAGGTTGTAGATAACAATTGGATTTAGCCCTGGTGTCTGCAAACACAATATCATTTGGACAGTGGAATCTCTCTCTCCCTCTTGTTGGAACAATGGTTTGAAAAGAGACTAATAAGACAAACTACTATAAAATGTTTTTACCTAAATACTTAAGAGGGTAACAAAACAATATATAGAACAAAATCACACTAAACCCACATATACAAATGATACTAAATAAAGCATAATAAGAATGACATACATAATAGCAAATAATATAAACCACATAACATAAGCATAATACAACAGAAAGAAAGGCTAAGAATAGAGTGAGCAAAAGAGAGAGAGAGAGAGCTCACTACAAGGCTAGCCTTATTAAGGGCTAAAACTTAATTAGAGCTATACACACACAGGTGAAAATCATCTACACTCAGGAACTCTACATTAACCCTATAATGGTTACCAACCCTATAATGACTCAAGTGCAGAGCTTGTTACTATTCCAACACCTCTCTGGTTTTTCTTCGCAAACGAAGATTCAGGAAGGACTCATCCCGCACTTTCTGCAAGTGTGCTGATGACTAAAAAGGCCAATCCGAGATAAACAAGTCAGGTTGCACAAAGCTGCTCCTTGAAGGTCTCCTTGGGTGATGTTTCCAGGTTGTGATTCTTTCTGTGTTGTTGTTTCTCTTCAAGACTTGTTCGGCGTTCTTAAATAAGTGAGTTCTTAAATAAGGCTGCAGCACTGTGGATAGTGCGTCTCCATGCCTACTGATGTGAGGCTAGGGTGGACCATTGTTGGTGATCAATTTGGCCGAGCCTGAGATGTTGTTTCAGGGAGTCCTTGTATCGCTTTTTTGGAGCGCCCCTCTTATGCTGACCTGTGGTGAGTTCACCGTAGAGTACTATTTTGGGGAGGCGATGGTCCTCCATCCTAGAAACGTGCCCTGCCCAGCGCAGCTGTGTTCTCAGTATCATGGCCTCAATGCTGGTGATCCCTGCTTGCTCATGGACAGCCACATTAGTCACATAGTCAGTCCAGTGTATATTTAGGATTGTGCGTAGACAGCGCTGATGAAAGTGTTCGAGGAGTCGTAAGTGGTGATGATAGGTGACCCATGTTTCAGACCCATAAAGAAGAATAGACAGTACAATGGCTCTATACACACTGATTTTTGTGCTTCGCCTCAGGTGTTTATTACTCCAGGCTCTTTTGTAAAGTCTTCCAAATGCGCTATATGCCTTTGCTAATCTGTGATCGATCTCTTTGTCAATCTTGGCATCATTCATATCCAATTCATTCATGAAAAATGAATTGGACATAACTCCCACTTTGGAAGAGACCCTTAAGGCCATATAGCAAATGAAAAAAAAGCAAGGCAGCTGGGATTGATGGAATCCCACCTGAAGTTTGGAAACATGGAGGTCATGTACTCCATGCAAAATTCCACGAACTACTTGTGAATTGCTGGGAAAAAGGGGAACTGCCATCAGATCTCCGAGGTGCAGTCATCATCACCCTGTACAAGAAAAAAAGAGTAAAATCCGATTGCTTAAACTATCGAGGCATAACACTGCTCTCTATTGCTGGAAAAATCCTTGCAAGGATACTCCCGAACAGATTAGTTCCTGCTATTGCAGAAGAACTTCTTCCTGAAAGCCAATGTGGCTTCAGAGCCAATAGGAGTACTACAGATATGGTATTTGCCCTTAGACAACTGCAAGAGAAATGCAGAGAGCAGAACAAGGGTTTAACTTAAGCCATCTGAGGGCTCGCACCAAGACTCTAAACTATCTAGTCCGTGAGCTGCTCTTCGCTGATGCTGCTGCCCTTGTTGCCCACACAGAAGCAGCTCTGCAGTGCCTAACATCCTGCTTCGCAACAGCTGCAGAGCTGTTTGGGCTGGAAGTCAGCCTGAAGAAAATGGAAGTTCTTTACTAGCCTGTACCACAGGATGAACACCACCATCCCCACATTGCCATCAGCAAATCTGTGCTTAAGTCTGTTCAGCAGTTCAGCTACCTGGGAAGCATCATCTCTGCAGATGCCAAGATTGACAAAGAGATCGATCACCAGTGGAATAATACCATGGAATACTGACCAAGTTGTTTCCATCCCAAACATGAAGAAATTAATAAAGTCTTATGAAAAACAATATGAAAGAAAAATTCTCTATCATTAACCCCAACTGAGAGTCTCTTATAGTCAGTAAAATGCTTGGACTGACATTGAATGCAGGAAGAACAATAGTACTAGATGCTCTGGATGGGTAGATAAAGGCTACTAGAGGGTGAGGATACTGCATTTTTCAAAATGCAGCAAATATTTCATGTTAATATCAGTGAAATAGTAAATCAATACACCTCCCTGAATAAAGGTTGTACTGCACAAATGAGAAGCAAAGTATGCATTTATTGCACCAAAAGGAATGGTAAGGAAGATCCCTCATTCAGAGATTACATCGAACATCAGTTATATTTGTGGCTTGTCCAGTGCTAATAATAAAGAGCTTAAATTCTACGGTAATTGCTTTCCCATAAAACGATGTTAGATCAAATGTCAGGAATTGTTTCTGTCACTGAGTTGCATTAGACACACACAAATTCATGCGACCGTGCAAACAATTGTCATTTTTTTGCATCACTCCACATCAGTATAAAAGTGTGTATGCACAATGGTTGCAGACAATTGTGGGCTATGGGGTTAAACAGTGCCTTCATTTTTTCTGGCTGTTACTCTTTGAAATAATATTTATATGACTGTGAAAGGTTCCTGCAGGAATCTTTATTGCCATAGCATGCTATAATAAATATAGTACTCTGGGGATAGTTAATAGAATCTGAAAAACAAGAGATGAGATCAGCATATTAAATCATCCGGTTCCTTATCCCATTGATTCAAATTGTTCCATGACATACTTTTTTAAAAAAAAACTGGGTAATGTCCAGTTGAATATGAGACAAAGTCATGGCACTGTTCTACCAAGTATTCTGACAAAGTGACCCTCTTGCTCCATTCTTTATATAGGTCCACTGTTGTGTGTCTTCAAGTCATTCTGATTTATGGCGACTCTAAAGCATGCTTATCACAGGGTTTTCTTGGCAAGATTTGTTCAGAGGGGATGTGCCTTTGCCTTCCTCTGAAGCTGAGAGAATGTGACTTGCCCAAGGTTTCCATGGCCGAGTGAGAATTCAAACCCTGGGCTCAGGTACACAGTAGTTTTTATCATGGAGAGAAACAGGATTTCCTCATCCCGAATTCATCCCTTGTTGTTTACATGATTTGTCCAGGAGAGGGGCTTTCAAAGGACGGGCCTCCAGCGCTGCTCGAAGTTCAAGAATCTTAAGGGAAGGTTCTCCGTGACACTGGAGGCCAACAATGAGCCCTCCCCGAAGGCGGCCGCCTTTTTATCACACCCTGCATGACCTTTGGGGCTGTGCAGGGCGCCCAAGCTGGCAGGACCGGCTACCTAGAAGTAAGTTTTAACATTTCTAAGTTTACTGTTGTACAGGTTACTGGCATAACATTCTGAAACTTAGGACTTTTTCAGACGCCTTAAAATCTGTGAGGAGAGCGCAGGAGAGGTACGTGGCTATCACGCGGCAGGGGGTCCATTTCGGACAACACAGTCCCTCTCCCGTCATGGTCTGTGTTTCTTCTGTGTTCGAGTGAAGGCAACTGTGCCATTTTTTACTCATGAAAAAGTTCAGTGAGTAAAAAATGGTGCCGTTGCCTTCAATCAAACATGGAAGCAACACGGACGATGACGGGAGAGGAACGGTGTCGTCCAAAATGGACCCCCTGCCGCGTGATAGCCACGTACCTCTCCTGCCCTCTCCTCACAGATTTTAAGGTGTCTGAAAAAGTCCTTAGCGTGTTTTTTTTCATTTCTGTTTCCCTAGCGGTTCGGATCCAAAGAAGGGGGGCAGGTCAGCCCATTTCTGATACCTCATCCGAGGATGAGGGGGGTAATGAGGCCAGCCCAACTGCTGCTCCACCACCTCCTGGTGAGAACCTTTTATTTTTAATATCAGTTATGTACCCCCCCCCAACTATAATTTCAATTACGCATTTTTGCTACTATTGTTATATATCTTTACTTTTCCTTTATAGAGCATGCTGATGCAAGAGAGGCTTCAGCCCAACTGGCTGGCTTTAATATAATAGCCAGAATAGAGGAACTAGGAATAACTAATAATTTTTGCTGTGGGGAGGGATGTAACTGTACATGACTGAAAGTTAACACTATTTTTTTTCCAGCAAACTCTATACAAGAAAGCATTCAGAGACTTGAGGGGAGGGTTAGCAACATGGAGAGGCACTTGGGGATTTAGGTTGTATTTTTTGTTGTGCCAATTGTGTATACAGTTGTCCCTCCATATTCACAGATTTGGCATTCATGGATTTAAGTATTCACGGCTTCAAAATATTCTTAAAAAAATAATAATCCAAAAAGCAAACCTTGATTTTACCATCTTATATAAGGGACACCATTTTGTTATGCCATTGCATATAATGGGACTTGAGTATTCACATGGAGGGGTCCTGGAACCAAACCCCACGAATGTGAAGGGACAACTGTATATGTTCATTGTTTAAACATGTTTGCTTTGCTAATGTATGGTATATTTATTTTGCACCGTTATGTTAATGTTATGTATCATTTGTACTGTCTGTATCTTTCCATATTTTCTATTGTATTTTTTATATGCGTACTTGAAATTGTTTATCAACACTCCCTCATTAGTGTAATTGTTCCTTTCAGTTTTGAATTGTAAATACTGAATAAATAATGTTTGTAAATATATTTGTAAATACTTCATTTAAAAGAAATAATTTATGTTTTAACTATACAGTTGTACTGTGTTTATTGGTAAAGAAATGTGGGTATTCTTCATAAAACTCAGCAGTTTGGTTATTAATAAATATATATATTTTATGCGATGGAAAGGGAAATAAAAATAGACAAGCATGGTGTAGTTTAGCTCTACCTGTTGGTGTGTTACATTAGCCAAAAAATCTAACTGTAGCATCAGTGTGTAAGGTAAGCAGTGGAAGATTTTGGACATCAATCACTGAAATAGCCACATTCATTTAGAACACTATTGGGAAATAATGAAAATGAAATTTAATGCCACAAGATGAACATCATCTACCATTACAGCTGGTGCAGGTGTTTTAGTAGTACTGTATTGTGATTTACAATGTTAGAGGTACTGGTTTTTTAATTTTTCTACCTGGTCTACTTAATCCTAGCCTTCCACCAGATGTACTTGTGCATGGTAGTTGGGTTTCTTGTGGCTGGGAGTTCTCCTTCTCAGAGTCTACAACATTACTTTTCTTTTGACCTCTCCTCACAACAACCCTTCTCTGAGTGTTTTCAGGAGATGTAATGTGTTCTATTTGTTTTTCAAGCAAATTTGTTTGCCTATCAATTGATTCACGCATTGCCCTGCTGTCCTCAATCTCATGCTGATCAATTTTCCAGGTATTCATTCATAACTTTAACCCTCTGGTCCATCTTCTCTGTGCCAGCATGAATATGGTTTATTAGTTGACTCATCAATGTCTTGGAGTTGTTAATAATTTCTGCAGTTTCAAAGGAGTGTCTTTGGAGATTTTCAGACCGCGTTTCAGCGTGCCTAGCGCGGGAGGAACTTTCGGGAGAGGGATGGCGGTCTTGCGCAGCAGGGAGGCGTTTTTGGGCGCCGTTGTCCCTCTCCTGAAACCATCCGTGTCACTTCCGTGAAGCTTCGGAAACCTCAGCGCCATATTTTAATCATGGGCAACCTCCGTGATTAAAATATGGCTCTGCGGCTTCCGAAGCTTCACGGAAGTGACACGGATAGTTTCGGGAGAGGGACAACGGCGTCCGAAAACTCCCCCCTGCCGCGCAAGACCGCTGTCCCTCTCCCGAAAGCTCCTCCCGCGCTAGGCACGCTGAAAAGCGGTCTGAAAATCTCCTTAATCTTCGGTTCATCTGAAGCTTTTCTGCAGGGGTAAGGGAAGCAACAGGGCGCTAAGGGAAGGGATTGGAGAAGGGAGTAAAAAATAAAAACAAGTTCATTTATATTAAAATTGTGCAACCAAACTCCCCCACTTTGCTAGTCCACAGGAAAAAAACACACTTACAATTTTGGAGAGGGATGGTGGCCCAAATAGCGTCTAATTCAGCCTCTACTACTTCACTGATGTCGCTAATCTGTGTCACACTTAAGCTAGCTTCATTTTCCTCTGAGAGTGTTAGAGTCACTGTACCGTCTTTTGTAGCCTGTATTTGTTTTTCCTCTTTCAAAATAATTTTTAAAAATGGGTAAGGTACACTTCCACAATACATAAGCACTGCACTGCTTCCTCACTTTATCATGCATACCATAGAACCCATAATTAATAAAAGGGAGTAAAAAGGGTACCGTTGTTATAATCAAATCGCCTCCTGCTATCATCCGGGTGCGATTACGCACATATTGTGATGTGAATGCTTAACCCAGCAACCCGGAATTCACCTCCCTCTTACTGCCAACATTAGCATGTAAAAGATCTGGAGCTCTTCCCTTTGTAACAATGTCCAACGGCTAGTGATTTTTAAGGAGGACTTCATAACTTCGTAACTCTGTAACCTGCTGGTCTAGCTTCTTTTAAGTTGGTCTATTTTTTTTAGTCGTTTGCTAGCCTCTGTAATGTTGAGGTAAAGAAAGACACTTTCCTCTAACAGAATCTTGCCACCGCTGGATTAACCCCTTTTACCTCTCCTCTCTGTTGGTTTTGTATCTCCACTCTGCAGCTTGAGTCATTAGACTACTCTCATGGGGTGGGTATACTCTTCTCTCCTATTGGGAAGGGGTTCCTAGGGTTCTCACCTCAGTCAACCCTCTCCAGTATCACGGAGACTCTACAAGCACTTCCTTCAGCCCTCCTATCCCTAGAGGGGCTTCTCTCTCTTGGTGTCTCCAAGATGAACCCACCGTGTTTAGTGAGATGCTGGGAGAACGCCGCTCCCTTGCGTCTTTCACCTGGACGAGCAGAACCGGAAGCTCAACACACAATAAATGTTCTTTAAAAGATAATCAGAAACAAAGTTTTCCAAGTTTTCACAAAGCTCGAACTAATTTTTTAGAAGGGAATTTATGCTCACCAGCTGGAGTTCCAAAAAGTTCCTCTGAGAATCCTTCCACATTTGTTTTGGAAGACAACACCAGCTATTGCTCTTCGGGGAGTGGATTGTGACGGGGAGTCACTGACCTGTGGGGAACCCTTATGATGTTGGTTGTTCTAGCCAGTCATTTAGGATAGTAGTTTGCATTGCCACCAAGAATCTCATGGAGCTCTTTAAAAAAGGGCATCCTTACCACATCGTTCCCACTTTTAGCGTTGTGATCGATTACCTGGCAATATTTTTTTCTCAAAAGTTTAGTTTTTGTGCTGCACCTTTGGCGGTGCGGTCATGCCCTTTGCATCTCAGTTTGGTTGCAATTTTCTCAAAAAGGTCTATTTTTATGGCATTCTTTAAGCTGTTCCTGCATCTTCTGCTCACCCCAAATTGCAAGCAAGTCTACAGTCTCCATGTAGGGCCAGGAGATCCTGCGCCCAACTTTCTTTTGCCATCCATATCACTGACCTCTCAGGTGAAGGTTATTGGGAGCCACGCCCCATTCTTCCACCCTGAAGCTATAACGTCTGCTTACTAGCTGAGTGTCAAGACCTGGCTGGGAAGGGTGAGCTTTTGCCTGGGAGCCATGTCCCCTTCTTCTACCCTGAAGCTATAACAACTGCTGCTAGCTGAGTGTCAAGACCTGTCTGGGAAGGGTGAGCAACGCAGTGGCGGCAGTAGTGATTGGGCCACAGGAGGGACAGGTGGAGGCCTAAACCACCCAGAAAAAACACAGCAGGGCAATGCATGAGGATAGCAGGGCAATGTGTGAGGACAGCAGGGCAATGCGTGAATCAATTGATAGGCAAACAAATTATCTAAAGCGCTATTAAAGCTCTTTGTGAGGTGGCCATGAGAACATAGGATGGGAACACAACACAGCTGGATCCTTTGCCATTCTTATTATCAATGGGGGACGGGAATGATCTGGGAGCAGAAATTAAGGTTGTGCGGGGGAAGGGAAGATATGGCGGTAACAGAGTGAAGAGTTGTTACAAAAGAAGGCGGGATCGATGCTTAATATCTATCTTGCCTTCAGTTCACTCTGTTTTCCTGGAATAAATTGGAGAGTGCACCAACCATTCCACAGATCCTTACTCTACTCCTTTGCAATGCCAAGTTGGTTAAAAACAAGATTCATATCATCCATGACCTTTTATTGGATAAGGCTGCCGACATGGCATGCTTTACGGAGACCTGGCTGGGAGAGGCCAGTGCTGTGACTTGGGCGCAGGCAATCCCGGCCGGGTGCTCAGTTAGTGAGCAGGTTAGTGAGTGGGCGGGGGGGGGGGGGCGTAGTGGCTCTGGTTCATAAAAGCAATCTAACCTTAACCAGGAAGCCTATCCGGAACACAGTCCACATTGAATGTATGTACCTAAGCCTGAGGACCAGGGATAGTTTAGGGATTCTGTTAGTATACTGGCCACCCCGTTGTCTAACAGACTCCTTAACCGAGCTGACACAGCTGGTCTCAGAGTTGCTGCTGGAGTCGCCCAGCCTTTTAGTTTTGGGTGATTTCAACATCCCACTCGAGACCAGCTTGTTAAATCTAACTGGTGCAGCTCAGAGTTCATGGAATCCATGACAAACATGGGCCTATCCCAATTGGTTATTGGGCCTACTCACTGTGCAGGCCATACCCTTGATGCGGCCTTTAGTATAGAACAGGAATATCCGTGTGCGGAAGTTATTAAAACCTCTGCATTGTCATGGATGGATCATTTCCTGGTCAAGATGGAGCTAAGAGCCACTGTATGCCCCACCGGGGATGGTGGACCCATTAGAATGGTCCACCCTCGAAGGCCAATGGAACCAATTAGATTCCAGAAAGCCTTGGAGGGTTTAATGGTTGGTAACGCTGGTGATTCTGCCAAAGCTTTGGTTAATATTTGGAACACTGACCTTACCAAGGCTATTGACATAATCATTCCCAAACGTCCTTTCCAGCCTGCTCCTAACTGTAAGCCCTGGTATTCAGAGGAGCTTAGGAAGATGAAGCGGGCTGGACAATGACTAAAGCGCATCTGGCGGAAGACTCGACTCTTATCCGACAAGACTCATCATAGCAATTTCATTGATTCCTATCAAGAGGTGATACGTGCAGTGCAGAAGTCTTTCTCCTCTGCATGTATTGCTTCTGCAGAGTCCCGTCCAGCGGAACTGTTTAGGGTGGTGGAGGAGCTGATGCAGGTTCCACCTGCACAGATCCCCTTACTTAACCTGACAATGGCCTGCTGTGACGCATTCAACAACCACTTTGCAGATAAAATCTCTCAGATAAGAGCTGACTTAGATGCCAGTGTTATGACAGAATCTATAGACGAGGTGTCCAGCGACTCTGCTGATGAAATTTTATTGGATCAGCTTCAATCTGTGAGTACCGATGATGTGGACAAACTCCTTGGTAGAGTGAGGAAGACAATCTGTCCACTCTATCCTTGTCCATCATGGCTGGCCACCCAAGGGGGCGACACATTGAGAGTATTCCTTAGGGACATTATCAATGCATCTTTCAGGGAGGGGTACGTTCCATCCTGTCTGAAGGAAATGGCGGTTAAGCCGCTCCTGAAAACGCCTTCCCTGGAACCCTTGGATAGGAATAACTATAGGCCAGTCTCCTTGCTGCCTTTTTAAAGCAAGGTGATCGAGAAGGCGGTCGCTTCCCAACTCCAATGAAACTGATTATCTAGATCCATTTCAAACTGGCTTTAGGACAGGATATGGAGTTGAGACTGCCATGGTTGCTCTGGCTGATGACCTTCGCTTGGGGATCGACAGGGGTAATGTGACCCTGTTGGTGCTCTTGGACCTCTCAGCAGCCTTTGATACAATAGACCATTCCATCCTCTTGGATCACCTGACAGGGTTAGGAATTGGAGGCACTGCCTTGCAATGGTTCCATTCCTTCCTCTCGGGCAGATTCCAGAGGGTGAGGCTCGGGGACAGTTGCTCTACTAGAATAGAGCTTAATTGTGGTGTCCCTCAGGGTGCCATCCTGTCCCAGATGCTATTTAACATCTATATGAAGCCGCTGGGAGCCGCTTCGGAAGCATGGAGTGCGGTGTCATCAGTATGCTGAAGACACCCAGATATATTTCTCCACGTCTTGGTTGTCAGCTTCGACTTCAAATGGCATCTCTTCTCTCAATGATTGTCTTAGGGCAGTAATGGACTGGATGAGGAAAAACAAATCGAGACTGAATCCAGACAAAATGGAGGTACTAACATGGGCCCGAAACCAGGTCTGGGAATACAACTTCCAATCCTGGATGGAATCACAGTCTCCTCCAAGGACTGTGCCCACAGTCTGGGGGTGCTCCTGGTTCCTGATGTCTAATCAGGTAAATGTGATGGTCAGGAGTGCCTGTTATCAACTTTGGCTGATACACCAGCTGTGCCCTTTCCTAGAGATCAGGGACCTTGACACTGTGGTACATGCGCTGGTAACCTCTCGTCTCGACTTCTGTAATGTGCTCTACATGGGGCTACCCTTGTGCTTGACTCGGAAACTTCAACTAGTTCAGAACATGACAGCCAGGTTGATTTCTGGCATTTCCAGAAAAGAGCATATAACATCTGTGTTAAAAGCTCTCCACTGGCTGCCTATTAGGTTCCGGGCTTAGTACAAGGTGTTGCTTATGACCTTTAAAGCTCTACATGGCTTGGGGCCAACTTACCTCTGGGACCGCCTCCTCCCGTATGACCCTCCCCATGCACTTCAGTCCTCTGGGAGGAATCTGTTACAACCTATGAAAACAAGGCTGTCGGTAACCTCCCAGAGGGCCTTCTCTGCTACTGCTTCGAGATTATGGAAAGGTCTGTTGGACGAGATCCGTCTTATTACCACCTTAAACAGCTTTAAAAAAGCTGTCAAGACAGATCTTTTCCAGCAGGCCTTTCCTGAATAGCTATCCTGGCCCAAAGATTTGGCTGCCTTTTCCCTTAAACTGCCACTGGATTGTTCTATTTTTTCTCTTTTTAATTATTGTATGTTTTTAATCTTTTAAATTTAATATTGTTTTAAGGGGTGGGTGGGTTAGGGTACTTATGTAATTATGGGATTTTTATGCTGTAAGCCACCCCAATTGCATTGCAGAGGGACGGGATAGAAATAATAATAATAATAATAATAATAATAATTATTATTATTATTATTGTGGAGAGCAATGGCGGATTAGCTTGGCAATTTGAAAAACAGTTTGAAAAGGGTCACAGACCCCTCCTTCCCAGGACTATGTGCCCGCTCTTGCCCACCTCAATTTCCGGGCATCTCCTAGTCCCGAGATATCTTGTCCCAATCTGTTCATATAACCGATTTTCTGCAACCTCCTGAGACATTTTTAAAAACATGGGACAAACCGCAGGATGGAAAGTCCCGCTTGTTGAGGGATAAAAGGTGCCCCTCCTTCTGAAAAGCTGGAGATCATCACGCAGGACATATGAATAACCTGAGTTCATCACGAATTCATCTCACGAAATTTTCGTCATGTAAACTCCACCCCACCCCCCCAGTTTCCAGAGTCCAAAGTTCAAACTACTATGCCTTGCTGGCTCTCATATTTCCACTATTCATTTTCTTTCCATGTAAAGTAAGACAAAACATCTGTGATGGTTCTCATTCATCAGTATTTCTTCCCTATTATCTTATTTTGTGCGTCCTGTTTTATTTTAGATTGTCTCATCACAGGCATTAGCTACTTCCCTCAAATGTTGTGCTGGGCTAAAAAAGAAATAGACATTATCACTTTGAATTTTGTTGAATGAGAATATCCCCCCCTTCAAGCCACCCATCTTATTAGGAGCTTGTCTCTGTGTTTTTAGTGTTCCCTGGGCCCTCTGGCCAGGCGGCAAAGGCTGCATCTTTTTCTCCCTCACTGCTTTTCCTGGGTGGGGGTCTAGGCAACAATGGCAAGGCAGCAGCTCACTTTGGACTCTCACCCAGCCAGCAACTTGCTAGAACTGTAGAAAAGATTAATGTGGGGTGGGGTTGATGATGGAATCCTATGCGTGCCTATCAGAAGTAAGTCCAATTGTGTCAAATGTACTTGAATTTAGTGTACTTGAATCCCAGGTGAGTGTGTGTAGGGTTACACCCTTAATTTGACAAATAGGAACAGGGTACTTATTAGCTCGCAGTTATCCTTTGCATTTGTCCCGATCACAGGAAGGCAGGCACATGGTTCTTTCATATTTTACATTTAGGAAGAAAGTTCATTTAAGTGTATTTTACATTTAGGCAGAATATTTTATGTTTGGGCATAAAAATCTACAAAAGCATTTGAGTGCAATTATACACCTACCTTTTTCAGGATGTATATACAAAAACAACCCTTCCTCTCCTCCTTGTTTTACTGCCATTAATTTCTAATAAATCTATCAATCTGAATTGACAAGCCTTTCTCTCTTGCACAATTATATTACTTCAGCCCCATTTGTATTTATATGCCATACCACTCTTTAAAAATGTTTTAAGTCATTTAGATTTCTAAATAGATTCCCAAGAGCATCACTTCATTATCTTACAATTACACAACCTATGAAAATGGGAGTTCTGATATTATCTTTTGTTATTTTATTACAAGCAGAATTTATAAATAGAGCTCCATTTGCTGAATTACATTCTGATTCATTATAGGATACGGAATGATACACATCTTAATAGGAAGGGAATTATATAACAAAGCAAATTAGTTTCCATGACAAGCAGCAATGTATGTTTTCCTAGCAGAGTAAGAAGACATGAAGGCCAAAAGTACTGTACAGACAGCAGAAGTTATTGTTATGCTTTATTGAACATCTCCAACAGTATGTCTAAACTCTCTTCTTTATTCACCCATAGTTCCTTTTGATTATGAATGTTTATCTCTATTGAAGGTTTATATTTGTGGAAGCTCATGAAATATATATACAGGCCTACCCCTGTATCTGTGGGTGATATGTTCCAAGACTTGAAACCGTGGATAATAGGGAACCCCATTATTTTCAATGAGAGAAATGCCAGAAGTTGATGATAAAATTGCATTGGAGGACCTAGAAATGCCTAGAAAGAGCATATTTTTTTCGGACGTGGGTAAGTGAAACCATGGCTACTGAATCTGTGGTTATACGGTCCAACCTGTATGCATATTTTTTTAAAAAAAAACAACATAAGAGATTTTGTGTGTGTGTATGGCTTCAAGTTGGGTTTACTTAGGTGAAGAATAATCAGAGATGGTTTTACCAGTTTCTTCCTCTGAAATCTAGCCTATAGCACCTGGTATTTGTTGGTGGTCTTCCATCCAAATTCTAACCAGAGCTGACCCAGCTTACCTTCCAAGATCATATGGGATCTGATGCCTTTAGGGTACTTAGAGCATAACAAATAGTATACCCCCTCAAAAAGAGCATATATAGCATATAAAGGTATTGTTACCCAAAATGCTCCTTGGAAAATTCCAAGAAAAATATTGAGTTTCTAATATGTTGGGGAAATTAGCAGCAACTCGACTTTAGCTATGCGAAAGAGGGGTAACCAGGGAATCTTGCAACCTGTGTCTACCGGTAATAGTCTGGAGGGAATACATACACATGTAAAATTAAATATGGTTTTTATTAAGGAGTTCAAAAATAACACCAAACACACACACATTCACCCAGAATTCACACAAGGCTATAGGAGAAGCAGTAAGGAAACTTGGGATAGGGGGTAGCAAGAGGAATTGTTGGGGTGATAACAGACCTGTCCTGTAGTCAATCCCCAGAGTGGATGGAAGAGCCTGGGTTGGCTAACACAGAGTAACAGTTTTTCCCCCTATTACTGACTGTGTGCAATGAGGGATATTTTGGGGGTGCTATTTATATTTCCAAATGCACCTGAGGGGATTGGTTGCTTCATGGGTTGAAACAATGGATTCCATGAGCCTTCATGGATTGCACAATGAGTTTCCTGGTCTTTGATAAAAGGTGAGAAAGATGCTAATGTGTTTCTTAATGTCCAGCGATTGGATTTTCACAGCTTGAGCAACTTGTCTTTAAGGTTGGGATTTGAGGGAAGGAAATTTTACAATCAGCAAATACAAAGATTTTCGCCCACCCATTATCTGTTTGGCTTTTAGCCTTTAGGCTTCCCAGGGTAAGCCATAGATGACCTTTTGAGACTATCCTGTCTATTCCCTTGTGGAAGGCCACATTAATGAACTAAAATTCTGCCAGTTTCTGAGGCCTGTAAAAATAGGGGTGGGGTATAAGCTGTGCTTAACAGTATCGTCCTTCAGACACCATGATGGGACATTTAATTCATGTTTTATTGCAGAATCCACACACAGCTCGGTGTACAATATAGGTATTTGGCAACATTTACCCAGTTGTAAAGAGTATCCCCAGGTTTCAGCCACTGTACCTATAGTGTAGTGGCCCTAGGAGTAGATATACAATAGCTATAATGGTGCCAGTGCATATGTAGTGGTTACATTTTAGTGGCACTTTGTGTTGCAAGTTAGTAATGACTAGCTTTTCCCACTGGTGTCAACACTTTAAGTGTTTAAGATGGTGCACACAAATGAGGAGGAGAAAAAGAAGACTGACTTGTTAGGACCCTTTTCTCACTCACACATGTTTAAAGTGGCAAGGCTCTGGCGAAGAATTGCCTTCAGCCCCAGTGAAGAATGATGGTTGATTCCCTGCCTTTCTCTCTAGAGTGTCTTCTATTCTGAAGGCAGCTCTAATTAATAACAAAGTAGAGGTTTTGCAGCCACTAATCCCCAGAAGACATCTGAGAAAATCACTGGATTTATTGAGGAAGCTCAGGTAGAAGTAGTAAATATTGCAGACAAAGTTAGTGGTTCTGTAAACTAGGTTTCTACCCTTCCTGTTTCTGAAGGGCCCACGTACCTAGCAGGTGCATGACAAGTAGTAGGGTTACAGTTCAGCTTCCTCCACCCCCACTTTACTGTTTATTGTGCAACCTGGAAAGACTCAGGAGTCCAGGCAGGGCAAAGGTGGCATCCCCACAGACATACAGCTTGTTTGCCTATCTGTGTGTTTATTTCTTGCTTGTGTCACTGCTGCACTGTAACTACATAGAGGCTGTCTCTGAGTATAGGAGGTTTATTTAATTGTTTACAGAGTGTTGAGGAAGAGCAAGAAAAAATGAGAGGAAAACATGGAGGGTACAATGAACAAAGAGAAGCAACTAAATGGGTATAGTCTACGTATTACTGAGTGCTCTGTGACTGCTGATGGAGAATAGGTGCTTTTCTGTTCTGTATATTCCAGCCCTATGATTTATTCTCCAAGGTGTAGTTTACTTGACACAGTGTCTCTACCTGGACCATGATGAAAGAAGCAGGGGTCAGAGTGGCATTCACCAATCTGGTGTCTCTTGGATGTTTTAGATAACAGCTCCCATTTCCTAGTCAGCATGATGTAGTAGTCCGATCCCTCTGGGAAGGGCTGCACAAGAACAGTTCATGTTTGCTTGCTTGCTTATCGTGTCTAGTGAGTCTCAGTGGAACTTTGTGTAGTTTATACAGGTTGATTATCCCTTACCTAAAATGCTTGGGACCAGAAATATTCTGTATTCAGTTTTTGGAATACTTGCATATTCATAATGAGATATCCTGTAGATGGGATCCAAGTCTAAACACAAAATTCATGTTTGTTTCATATACACCTTATACACATACCCTGAAGGTAATTTTGTACACAATATTTTTAAAATAATTTTGTGCGTGAAACAAAGTTTGTGTACATTGAACTGTCTGAAAGCAAAGGTGTCACCCATGTGTATGGTTTTGGTTTTTTGAGTATTTTGGATTTCAGAAGTTCAGATAAGGGAGATTCAATCTGTATTTGTTTTTTCTCTGTGTGCCCTGAGCCTGGTTCTGAAGAAAGTATCATGAAGGCTGTTTGGCCATCACTACTAATAGTTGTAATGTAGTGTATGGTGCTTATCAATAAAGGTGTCTTTATCCTCACTGCCCTCACCAGAGAACAGTAACTGTCTTTGGACGAGAGTGGTGACCTACAGCACCCTGACCCCTGTGAAACTTACTCAATGTCCCTTATGTGAGAGAGACTACTACAATTGAGTAAGTAAGCAAGATATGTTAAACATGGTATTTCCATATTGCATGGGATCAGGATGGAGCATAATCTGTGGTGAGTATGTAGATCAGGGCCTTTTCAGTGGAGGTACTGAAGTTCAGGAACTCCTGCCCCTGGAAGGCTGATTTGGTATCTTTATTTTCAACTTTCTCAAAGGAGTGCAAAACCTTTCCATTTCTTTAATATTTTTGAGTCCTAAGTCAATTGTTCATGATGATGCTCTTCTTAGGATTTTAGTTGCTTGTTTCTAATTGCCCATTTTTCTTCTGGTTGTAACATCACTTGAGAGTGTTTGGGCCAAAAACTGTTGCAGAAACTTGTATACAAACAAATGTGATAGAATGAGTGCTCTGCAGTCTACACACACCTGGCTGATCAGGGTTAAGAACTGAGGATGTTGTTATATGCCACATTACAGTGTGGACTTTATTGTACCAGGCAGTTATCTTGCAGCAATCGTGTTCTGGAAGCAAACAGAAACATACAGCTATTGAAGTAATCATTATTGCACCTCTCCTTCAATACTGGTATGGTGCTGCATGTTCCTTCCACGCTACCTGCTTCCTTCCTGTTATACATATTTAGGTCATGCAGATAGGGCCAACAACCAGGGGCAGGAGGCAAGAGAGATCAGGCCAGCAGATCACAGCAGCAAATTATTTTTTTTTAAATGAAAGGCACAGCTGGCCTGCTTGATAATAGCATGGGGGAGGGGGAAGAAAGGGGAAGAGGAGGAGAATCCCACCCCCTTGTGCCACATGACTGCTGTCTCTTCTGTTTCTGAAGCAAAAGAGATTTCTGCATGAGGGATAGCAGTATTATTGTGAGTCGTTGATGGGTTCCCTCCATCAATGATAAGGTGCGCTTCAGAAACGACTGAAGAGCACACCAGCAATGGGATGAAGACGAAGTCATGCAGTAAGTACCCGCCTCCAATAACTACTATCTTGCTCTAGCCCCACAATAGAAGCCTCATGTGATAAAGTCCTAAGGCTTAAGAGCAATCCTGTCCCTCCTCAGAAGGTGCAACTTGAATTAAGGTGACGCTAAGTTTCATATTTTGTCTTCATGACCATTCTTCAACTTAATATGAACAACAGAGGCAGAAATGTAGTTTGTTTTTATGATCTATGCTTACCTAGGACTAGCAATATATTTCTAGATCCTGTTTATTGGATATCTCTTATACTGATTAGCCCTGCCTCCTCTCTCTGGCTTTTCTTCGCAAATGAAGATTCAGGAAGGACTCATCCCATGCTTTCTGCAAGCGTGCTGATGACTAAAAAGGCCAATCTGAGATAAACAAGTCCAGTTGCAGAAAGCATAGCAGACAAGCTATCATCAATACAGTAACGTATATAGATGCCGTCTTCTTCTTCAAGCTCTGCCAAAGCTCCTGGTTGCAGAAAGCACAGCAGTAGGTCTCCTTGGGTGACGTTTCTGGGTTGTGATTCTTTCTGAATTGTCGTTTCTCTTCAAGACTTGTTCAACGTGAGTTCTCAGATAAGGCTGCAGCAATGTGGATAGTGCGTCTCCATGCCTCCTGATGTGAGGCCATGGTGGACCATTATTGGTGGTCAATTTGGCCAAGCTTGAGATGTTGTTTCAAGGAGTCCTTGTATCACTTTTTTGGAGCACCCCTCTTACGCTGACGCATGGCGAGTTCACTGTAGAGTACTATTTTTGGGAAGCGATGGTCCCCCATCCTAGAAACGCGCCCTGCCCAGCACAGCTGTGTTCTCAATATCATGGCCTCAATGCTGGTGATCCCTGCTTGCTCAAGGACAGCAACATTCGTCACATAGTCAGTCCAGTGTATATTTAGGATTGTGCGTATACAGAGCTGATTAAAGCGTTCAAGGAGTCGTAAGTGGTGGCGATAGGTGACCCATGTTTCAGACCCATAAAGGAGAATAGACAGCACAATGGCTCTATACACACTGATTTTTGTCCTTTGCCTCAGGTGTTTATTACTCCTGACTCTTTTGTAAAGTCTTCCAAATGCGCTATATGCCTTTGCTAATCTGTGATTGATCTCTTTGTCAATCTTGGCATCTGAGGAGATGATGCTTCCTAGGTAGTTGAACTGCTGAACGGACTTAAGCACAGATTTGCCGACGGCAATGTGGGGATGGTGGTGTTCATCCTGTGGTGCAGCCTGGTAAAGAACATCCGTTTTCTTCAGGTTGACTTCCAGCCCAAAGAGCTCTGCAGCTGTTGCGAAGCAGGATGTTAGGCGCTGCAGAGCTGCTTCTGTGTGGGCAACAAGGGCAGCATCATCAGCGAAGAGCAGCTCACGAACTAGATAGTTTAGAGTCTTAGTGTGAGCCCTCAGATGGCTTAAGTTAAACAAGCTACCATCAATACGGTAACGTATATAGATGCCTTCTTCTTCAAGCTCTGCCGTAGCCCTTTGGAGCATCGTGCTGAGCAAGATAATAAAGTTGGCACAAGAACCCAACCTTGCTTCACTCCATTAGTTATTAGCAAGGGCTCTGAAAGAGCATTGCCATATCTGATTTGACCACGCTGGCCCTCGTGTAGCAAGATAATCATTTTAAGGAATTTGGGGGACATCCTAGTCTTTCCAGGATTTGCCACAGACTTTTTCTACTCACAGTGTCAAAGGCTTTGGTGAGGTCGACAAATGTTACATAGAGACTCTTGTTCTGCTCTCTACATTTCTCTTGCAGTTGTCTAAGGGCAAATACCATATCTATAGTACTCCTATTGGTTCTGAAGCCAGACTGGCTTTCAGGAAGAAGTTCTTCTGCAATAGCAGGAACTAATCTGTTCGGGAGTATCTTGCAAGAATTTTTCCAGCAATAGAGAGCAGTGTTATGCCTTGATAGTTTGAGCAATCGGATTTTGCTCCTTTTTTCTTGTACAGGGTGATGATGACTGCATCTCGGAGATCTGATGGCAGTTCCCCTTTTACCCAGCAATTCACAAGGAGTTCGTGGAAGTTTACGTGGAGTACATGACTTTCGTGTTTCCTGCCTCCTCTACTGTTAACATAAAGGGTTCATAGAATCATAGAATCATAGAATTGCAGAATTGGAAGAGACCATGAGGGCCATCCAGTCCAACCCCCCTGCCACCCAGGAAATCACAATCAAACATCCCCGACAGATGGCCATCCAGCCTCTGTTTAAAGACCTTCAAGGAAGGAGACCCCACCACGCTCCGAGGGAGCGTGTTCCACTGCCAAACAGCTCTTACTGTCAAAAAGTTCCTCCTCATGTTGAGATGGAATCTCTGTTCCTGGAGCTTGCATCCATTGCTCCGTGTTCCAGTCTCTGGAGCAGCAGAAAACAAGCCTGCTCCATCCTCAGCGTGACATCCCCTCAAATACTTAAACAGGGCTATCATATCGCCTCTTAACCGTCTTTTTTCCAGGCTAAACATACCCAGCTCCCTAAGTCTCTCCTCATAAGGCATCGTTTCCAGACCTTTCACCATTTTAGTTGCCCTTCTCTGGACACGCTCCAATTTGTCAATATCCTTCTTGAATTGTGGTGCCTAGAACTGGACACAGTATTCTAAGTGAGGTCTGACCAAGGCAGAATAGAGTGGCACTATTACTTCCCTTGCTCTAGACACTATACTTCTATTGATACAGCCCAAAATTGCATTGGCCTTTTTAGCTGCCGCATCACACTGTTGGCTCATGTTCAACTTGTGGTCTACTAGGACTCCTAGATCCCTTTCGCACGTAGTCTCATTCAGCCAGGTCTCTCCCATCCTATATTTATGCATTTCATTTTTCCATCCTAAATGCAGTACTTTACATTTATCCGTATTGAATTTCATTTTGTTAGCTTTGGCATAGCTCTCCAGTCTATCCAAGTCATTCTGAATTTTGATCCTGTTCTCTAGGGTATTAGCTACTCCTCCTAATTTGGTGTCATCTGCAAATTTGATAAGTATGCCCCTAATTCCCTCATCCAAGTCATTGATAACGATGTTGAATAGCACTGGGCCCAGGACAGAACCCTGTGGCACCCCACTGGTCACATCTTTCCAGTACCAGCACTTTTCTCTGCACATTGTTCCAGCCAGTTCTTTAGTTTCCGCTAATGAAAAGCAGCACTTTTTTCATTGTTTCAGCATGGAGGAAGAACAGAGCAAGCATGCCAGGAGAATGACGTTGTGTGATATTGGGAACCATGGGCGGTACAGTGATGTCGTCTTGCGAGCTCCTTGGGTTTTTTCCTCAAGCATCTGATAATCTCCTATACTGCACCACAAAGCTTACTGCCTTGGGCCAGCTATTCTCTCTCACCCTGGTCTACCTCACAGGGATGTGAGGCTGAAGAAGGAAAGAAGAGAGCCATCTGTACATTTTTTAGCTAGCTGGATGAAATGCAGGATAGAAATATGACTAATAAGTAAATGTGTTCTGGGATCAGTCCTGGCCAATTCATTGTATTTTTATCACTCTTTTGTTCACTTGCGCTTATTGTCACAGAAGTATTAATAGCATTATTTCAGCTGCACTCAGATCAGAAGATAAACATGTAATGATGCAACAATATTATGTTACATGGTAATAAAGAATAAGACCGTGGTTATCTTAAAATATGCCACCTCAGTGTGCTATAAAAACAAAATGGAGCCCCAAAGATTCACAGGAGTTGTATAGTTATTCCATAGTAATCATAGAAATTGGAACTGGGTTGTTAATAGGAACAGAACTTGTTTTCTCTGTGGTTCAGAAAAATGCAGTTGGCAAACAAGGAAAAACAGCAGCTGTTTTGTCTAAGTTTACAAAAATCAAATTGCCCCTTTAGAATTCGTCAGTGCCTTCACAATCCAAATATTTATAAACAAAACCAGTTATTACATATAATTTCAAAAGTACATTTATTTTTATAGGGTTTTAAAAATCAGCTTCACCAACAGCCAAGAATTGCTTGAATTAACATTGTATATAAAGACAGTTATCTTGAGCAAGCATGTAGAAGCTAATTTAGGAAGACTATGAGGTGGATTAGAGACTGAGTATTATGAGTCATATGAAATTGGTGAACCAGACAAAACTTGCTATTCTCATATTTATGATCAGACATTAAGAATGAGCATGCTGCAAATGTGAATCTCTTAACCCCAGTCCTATTGGTATTCTCCTATAGGTCTTTTGAACCAATGGGATGTATGTGTTGAGTCACTGTTCCAGTGAGCCTACTGTAGTTGAGACTATCAATAGTTTACACCCAGTATGTTAAAAATGAACCTCAGGGAAGAAAGGCAAAGGATCTTCCTGATTATTGTAATTTTATCATTTGGTGATAAAAAAATTGAGCAATAGTGTAAACTTGGTTTCAGTGAACTCAAGTACATTGTGTTTCATTGTGGTAACAGGCAGATAAATAGTACATAAGCAGAAGTTGTACACAGTGTATTGGTAAAACACTAACTGTCAGTTGATTTGTGGTGTTACTTGTTTTATAATGGGCATTTTGCAACCACTTCCCCTGAGAAGTAGTAGAAAAGTGTTTCAGTTAAAATAGGGAAAATGTCAGCCCTTTGACATTTTCAGGATGTTTCTAGTTGCTATAACTTCAATATGGAACAAACTGTAAGTAAAATAATCAAACTTGAATAATAGTTATATGAAAGAACAAAGTTTAAAAATTAGAATTTAAATCTTCCAGTACAAGGCTGACACAAATGGTATCAGAGAAGGATTTGTCTTCTGCACAAAATACAGTAATATTGTTTGGAAAGGTGAGGTACCACTATTAAAGGCAAACAATATAGTCAGACCTGTGATATGACATCATTTAGCTTCCAGTTACTATACACCTGCCATCAGAACAAAAGAAAACACAGAGAAAAGTTTCAGATGGCAAACAAAGGACTTTATCAGATGCGACAAATATGGCATCATAACGATGCCTGATGGTCGTGAAAGGGTGCACATACCAGATAACGTCGCCCTTTCACAATCATGTCAAGTCCAAAAGCCGTTCTATTTTATTGATGGCCCAAGCTGTCAATGGATTTGCCATGGCGCTTTGTTGCCAGCATTGTCAGTGTTTGAATCCTCACATCATTATGCTCATGTGAATACGGCATCAATGACAGAACACTTCCAGGTGAGATCATGACAGCCAGGTAGAGGACGCTCTTTTTATGAACCTCCCTGGTTTATTTGTAAGTTGTAATGTGTGTTTCTGTGCTTGTGTGTACTTTTTATGTCTTTGTCTCGCTTAATTTTTTGAATTTGCCATGTTCGCGTCTTCTTGCGAGAATCGGCGAGATCTCAACCCTGGAAGTAAATGGAGCTCCGTTTGTGCTCTGTTTATGCCAGGGCTGCCTCACTGCTACCTCACTGCTAAAGGTGGGTCTGGTAGGGGGTTTCTTTTGCTGGCATAAAAATGCCACAAAATATGCCGGCAAAAGAACATTTAGGAAGGTTAATCTGATAAATTCCAAAGTAGCCAGGCAAGTTTATGTGAAAGGAGATGGCCCTTATAACTGGGTCTCAAACCATTTCAGACTCTAAAGATTAGCCTCAGCACTTTGAATGAGCCCCAAATTTACTGGCCTATTTAGTTCATTTTTGAGGGATGGGTAATTCTGAGTTACTGGCAGTTTCTTTTTCCTATCTGTGATGATGATGTGCAACCAGTGGCTGGTGGGAGAGAGCTTAGGCTGAGAGATTCCCTGCTGTCTGTGGGATCACCTGAAAATGTTTTAGATTTGTACCAAGATCTAACTGTACATCTGCAGAACTATTTATTTTGCAATAATCCTGTGAGACAATACTTCCATCCTTACATGTCTAAACCTTGGTTTGACCTGTGATGAAAACCACCTTTGCAGGTGCAGTTGGTGAGGGCGCAGGAGAGAACCTTCTCTGTGGATGCTCCCAGGCTGTGGAACTCCCTTCCACAGAAGGTACGGTTGGCTCCCTCTCCACTTCCTTTCTTCTGGCAGGTGAAAATGTTTTTATTTAAGGAGGCATTTGTTGATGGCAGATAGAGTTTTTTTTTAATGCGGAGGGGATGAAGAGAGTTCTTATGTTAGTTTGTTTTAAATATATTTTAATGTTTTGCTTGTGTTTTTAACTGTATTTTTAATTTTTGTATTGGGTCCCATACTGGGAGAAAGGTGGGATATAAAATACATACATACATACCATCTAGGAGCTGGTAAGACACTTAGATGAATCAGACTTTCAAATTCCTGTAAAGATCTAGCAATCTTTTTTAGATATATGTATGCAGAAAACCTGAAGATTTGTTAGCACTACCAAATCTTGATAGTCTCCCAGAGCGGCCTTCTCTTATAATCTGAAATGGGCAGGTTTATCTCTGAACGTACATTGGTCAACATCTCAGGGTGTGATTATATCCCTCTTGAGTTGCATAAGGCAAATTTGGAGTGGTGGGTGCCAATCTTAACTGTTTGATTGGACTCCATGCATTCCATCTGATTGGGGACTTGCAATTATTATCCCAATTTATAAAACCGGTAACAGACTGGATCCTGCCAATTATAGACCTACAACAGGGCAATTCCTCAGCTGACGTATGAGGGGGGGAAAGACAGAGAGAAACAGAGAGAAAGAAGAGAGAGAATAAGACTTGAGGGTGAAGAGTTACTTTATGAGGTGGGGGAGAAAGTAAAAAAAAAAAGTAAATAAAAGAAGGCAAGAACATAAAAGGTGGTGCAAAGAGACCTACAGTATAATGCTACAACCTACAGGGTAGAAAGAATGGGGTTAATAGAAATGGCCACAGAAGAAACTGGAGACGTGTCTCTGGATGCTCAAAAGGTGGTCATTTTATTAGTAAGAAAGCCTGGCACATTTCATCATGTGTGTATGCTTTCAGACAAGTTGGCACACATGTTTTCACATGTCCTGTAAATGGTTGGCGAGTTCCTGGTCCAGTAGTTTTTGAAGTTAGATTTTAAATAGTCCCCCGAATAAGGGGCCTAAGAGTACACACAGGCTGAAATGAGTTGGGATTTTTTTTTACTAATAAAACAATCAACTTTTAAGCATCTTAAATGTATGCTCCTCAGTTTCTGCTTTCTTTGCTAGTAGACATGGACCTGCAGAAAGATCTGGCAGTGGGGAAACAGAAAAAGAAACCAAGGAGTCATTTACATGGCCAAAAAATAAAAAAAAAAATAAAAAATAAAAAATAAAATAAAAAAAATAAAAAAAAATTTAAAAAAAATCACCCAGATTCCTAATGATTCACACAACTTTTGGGTCAAAGTCACTGTATTCAGAAGGAGGGGGCAGTAATACCTGTAAATAGCATGGTAACAGCTTTTGCTAGTTTTTCTGACTTTTTCCCAAAGAAGTGATATATTTACAAAAAATGTGCACAAAGGACATGTGAACACCAAATTTGAAAGCGACTATGTAAACTATCAATGTGCAAAAGGGCAAAATTCACAGCAGCAAGAAGGAGGAGTTAGCTGTGCTGCCTGTGGGAGGGAAGGGGCTTGGCCGCCTCGCTGTGGGGTCTTGCCCTCCCCCACTGTGCTGTGGACTTTCCTGCGCCCTTGCCAGAGTCCCCCACACCCTTGGCATCTTCGGGGAGGGCTGTGTCACCTCCCCTAAGCCCTTGCCATCTTCAGGCTGTGCGGTGCCCCTGCCAACCTTGGCCCATGCGGCCGATTGATGGTCCTTTTGCACCCTGCTGGGAGGCCCAACAACAGTTGCATGAGCAGCGCAGCACTGTTGTTGTCGATGGGCCTTGGCTGCCTCCCCAGTGCCATGGACACTGACCCTGGAGGCCCCGGGAGCGGCATGGCTTTGTGAACCACTGAGCCACTCCTGAGGCCTCTAGAGTATCCACGGCACGGGGGAGGAAGCCAAGGCCCAACGACAACAACAGTGCTGCACCACACACAAGGCCATTGTTGGGCCTCCCAGTGGGGTGCAAAAGGACTGTTGATCAGCCACACGGGCCAAGGTTGGCAGGGGCACCACACGGCCCAAAGATGTCAATGGCGGGGAAGGCGACACAGCCCTCCATGAAGATGCCAAGGGTGCATGGGACTCTGGCAAGTGCGTGGGGGAGGCGACACAGCCTTCCATGTAGCACGTGGCTGTGTGAACTGCAAAATCACAACTTCTTTGCTACAACCACTTTCAAAGAAAATCGTGGGAACAAATGGCCACTGGTGTGAAAGGGAGGTAAGGTGATATTTAATTCTCCTGTGTAACTGAACCCAGAGAGATGTGAATGTAGGGCTGTGGTAGTGCAGAAAGAGAAGAAATGGGGGCACTTAATGAATTGTAGGGAGAAGGGAAAGAGAATGCACTGTGGGACTGAACATGAAAAGGAAGGCGGGATGACAGAGAAAAAGGCTCCGAGAACTGGGATGGTTGCAGACAGACAGAGTGAAAGAGCACTATGCAGAAGAGGGAGAACAGATAAACTGGAGAGTAAGGGGTTATGAGGAACTTTAAAATACAGCAAAAATGCTTGACTAATGCAAGAAAAAGGCAGCACAATTTTCTTGAGTTAATCATAAAAATGCAAAAGTCCTTCAGAATGAGCCAAATTGTATAATCCCCTGGTTTAAAGAGATTAGGTCTGCATTTAGTATTGGCTAGGATAGCTCCAGCCTTCTGGAATGAGCTGCTTAATTAGGTGGATCCTTTTGGTAGCCTCATTTTTAGGAGGGAAAGAAAAGCTCACCTTTTAAAACAAGCCCTTAGTACTTAGTTCTGTTGGGTGGAGGGAGAGCAACAGCTAGTTGTTGCTGTCATTAGTCTATTGGTTTTAATTTGTGTTTGCAGTTTCTACTTATGAAATGTTTATTTTTCTCCCCCACACCATCTGTAAATTCTGAAGTGGACAAGTGAGTCTAGTTTATGGCTGCAATCTTACACACAATTGGGAGAAAATACCACTGAACCTGTTGGTTTACTTTTGAGTGGAAATGTAAAGAGTTGTACTGTAGTGGTTTTATTCATACTGCAAGTCTTTCTCCTTTCAATCTATCAAGTGAAGGGGAAATCTAGCACTCTCCCTTTAACCATTTTAATGCTACAGAGAAAAAGGAATTTATAAAAGGGGGAATAACCTCTATTTAGTGATCTTGAATATGGACCTAATTATATTGCCTTTGAGTTATGTTCCACACTGTACTAGAGATACCACCAAAATTGTTTAAGATGCAAATACTTCCCTGCCGGGTTTGCCCACAGATAACAAGGAGCAAGGTTTCTCAGTGTGTTGCCTTGGTTACCAAGGCACAGCAACTCATTAGTTGCATTTTAAAAGTTTGAATGTCCTTGTTACTTGAGGTCTCAAATTTAACAGCGAGCAAATACATCTATATGAAATAAAGGCCAGCCTTTAACCCTAACCTCCCCCTTTTCCTCCCATACTGTCAGACAAAACCCACAGAAACTGTTTTAAAGACTTAATGAGCTTGATAACAAGAAAAACCTGTCCCAAAGGTTTATGAGTCCAACTTGGATCTGAAGTGTAAAGAATTAGATGGTTTGTTTATTTCTCAGTTGATATTCAGCCCACAGATAAAGGTCAGGAAAATGTGGTGTATAATGTCACTGAGAAGATAGTGCACAAAGCAGAGATTCTTAGAAATTTTGGTTTTGTGCTCTGCTCTATTACTGATTTGTTGAATGACCTTGGGTGAGTCAATTAACTTCTGTGCATCTCAATCTTTCCTGGTGGGGAAAACCCAACTGGAATCTTTTGTGAATTAGTTTAGCCTTTTGACACTTCATTGTGTCAGTTATGAAAAGATATCATTTGCCACTTGAGGAAATGAGTTTTCCAGTCTGAATTCTGAATTAAGCACTTTCAAGTGCTTTTACTGGGTGCATGGAACAGTGAATTTACTGAGGTTTTCCTGTCTTTATTTGTCCCTCCCCCAAAAAGCAGTAACATCAACTAAGTATTGCCAGTGACTCTATCTTTTAAAGATTATCTTAAAGGTTCATATTCTTTTGGATTCAGAATTTTGAATGTTATGGGCGATATTTTATTTAAAAAGTTAATAACATTTTTTCTTTTTCTTTTAAGATTTAACTATTCATCATTTTCATAAAATACTTTCTTTTTTAAAAAAATGCCAAAATATATGGTTTGTATTTCTCAAGAAAAAAGGAATACATCTGAAAAAATTGTTACACAAATTTGCAAGTTTGTGTGTGACCTTATCTTAAGACTGGGTCAGATGAATCATATTATACCATGTGTCCAGAAACTAGGGGTGGACAGTAGGTTGTATGTCCTTTCTAAATTCAGAAAATGGCTCCATAGATTGCTCTGAAACTTGGACGTAGAAGATAAGTTGATGTGAGAATGGGCAAGGTTAGTTTTGAGATGTTTTATTTATGAGAATTGATTTATTTATAGGAATTTAAAGTCTGATGAACAAGATCCAGTAGGCGCTGTTACCCCTTCCCCATATTTTACTTGGGTTTTGCATATTTTCTTGGCTGTGCAACATCTTTTGGTAAACTGTTCTGTTGGATCAAGAAGATAGGGCACCCCACCCCACTTTTCGACAACTTGTGTTTCTACCTTCTGCTGTTTTGTCAGATCTATATTACAGTATACCCATGTACCACACTTTTGACCCCTGGTCTGCTCTTTTAACCTCAGTTGACTTGGCATGCTGGTTCCCACCCCCCTCAGTCAACTTAGTGCCATCTAGTGTTCAGTCTTGCGTTTGCAAGCTAAAAAAATGGTTCTGATTTTCAACTGATTCCACTTTCTGACAGGGCTGCATTCCTGTCAGATAAGCAGGGGCTTCCTGTAATCTAATGCAGGGGAGGAAATGATCTGTGGACCTTTCTGTCTTCTCTTGACCCTTGGTGGGCTGTACTGCCATCATAACCCAGAACTGGAAGTGACATTTGGGGTCAATTTCTTGCATTTTGGCTGTTTTGTGTTTGGGGAAAACATCATTTTCCAGGAAAATCACACCCCTAGAGTAAGGTTTCAGCTGAAATTTTTAGGGGGTGGAGAGTCAGGGATTTGGGAAACTGGTAGGGACTCCACAAGACCGAAGGCTGCAGGGAGACCAATGGGGGGACAGTTTGGTTGTGAATATGGCATCACTTGTTATTGATCAATAAAAAAGGAGATGCTTTATTCATGCCCACGTTAAACCCCTAGAACGGCTGAGGACATGGTTGTCTGATAATGTCACTCTTTCTCTTATCCTTCTGTTCTTCCCATTTTGTGGCCCATTTCCCCATGTCTGACAAAGTCCTCTGTGACAGGAGGGTAGATTTCCCTTGAACCTTAGAAGGAGACAGTGAGAGCAGTTTGGCAAAGGACCCCATTGCCTAGAGAGGTGGTAGGGTCTCCTTCTCTGGATGTTTTCCAAAAGCAGCTGGACAGCTCCCTGCTGGGGATGCTCTAGCTGGAGATCTCACATGGAGCAGGGGGTTGGACTTGATGGCTCAGAGGGCCCCTTCCAACTCGATGGTTCTGTGATTCTATGAAATCCTTCTGAGCGTTTGTAGTTTTTTTTTTTTTAAACAATTGTTGAAAATTACCCACTACTTGATTCTTTTAACTATGGGTGCCAGAGACTGGAACTAGTACCTGCGTGCAAAGCATGTGCTACTGTGGCATTGCTTAGAGCATAACTTTATTGTAAACCTAACCTACAACCTATGGATGAGATCCATAAAGCAAAAGGCCACACCAGTGTACTTACGGTGGATCCTGTGAGGGCAGAGGCATTCAGTAGTGGCTGGAATAGCAGCATGCTCTTCTGATACCTGCAGGGCAAACCTCTGGACCAACTGATGTGGCCATCATGGGCCATGCAAAGTATGTGGAGTTTTGTTCAGAAAATGGAGCAATTGTACACCTTTACTTGCTCAAGGAGGTATTAGACACTGACTTATGCAAATTTGAAAAGGTCCAATGACTCATGCAGCTGGTGTAATGCCCACTTCAATTGTGGCTTATATATTTATGTGCCATCATTTATATAAAAGGATAACATTATAAGCTTCCCCCAGCTTTCGGTGCCTTGTTGATGCCTTGCTCTTTCGATGCCTGCAAATTACATACATGTTCCATTAATTCCATGAGTGGTCTTTCATCAGTTCTTCTTGCCTATAGAAAGAGCAGATCCCTCCTTAAATTAATGGAATTTAATTCGACTGTGCAAGTGTCAAAAGAGTGGGCTTTAGTCAGTTGCTTGTTTTGGACTGCTCACACACTGCTTGCAATGAGAACTTGAGAAGGGGGAAAAACAGGGGGGGAAGGTGCCTCCAAAAGCTTGCTCACTCACTCTTCTTATCTCCAACCACCTTCCTGCTCTGTGCAATGGAGAAGCCAAGGTCAGTGCTGCTCCAGTGGGAGGGATGGAAAGATGTGAGAGGGAGAGAAGTGAAGCAGGTGGGAGGGAGGAAGGGTCAGTTGGACAGAAGGCAGAAAATAGGCTGGGAAGTGTGTAGCCCCTTTTGCCTTGCTTTGCCTTCCCTCTGCCTCCTTCTGCCAATGTCTGCCAGCTTCTTCCTCGGGGGGGGGGGCTTTTTCTAGGTGTACCAGGAGCCATATGGAGAGGGGAGAGCCCTGTTTCCCCCTTCATCTCCTTTCAGAGTCCTAACACACAGCCCCTGCTTCACTTGAAGCTGCTGCAGCAAGAGCAAGGCTCCTCTCTTCCCTCCACCCCCAGCGTTCTCTCTTTTGGCTCTTCTTTTCTCTGTCCCTGGCTCTGTCTTTTCTTCCTTTGTAGGGAAGTAGGGGGGGAAGGATTCATGTTGGGCACATGAGAGAAATGGCAGAGGGGTTGGAGGAGAAGAGGAATGAAGGAGAACTGGTACTGCCTCCCACACTTACCCACTGTGGGCACCAAAGGGTAAGGAAGGAGGCCTGGCCCCAAAGTCCACCACTCCTGGTAGCCCCTCCTCTTCCCCATCAGGCACATTCCTGCTGCCACTTGTCCCACATGGCTTGCTGCCACCTCAGCTGCTCCCTGCTTGTTTGCCAGAGAAAAGGCCTTGGTCATTTTCTGTGTGTCTCTTTGTGTGTTCTTCCCCTATGAGGGTGGAAAGAGAAAGGTAACCAAGGCCTATGTCACCTCTGATATTGGGTGGTGGGCAGGAAGCAAGAAATGGTCTTTAGGAGTTGCGGGGGCGGAGGGACTAGTTCTTGTACTAATCTTACTTTTTGAGACATTCTAGCATGCATAAAGACAGAAAAGTCAGATTGTTTAAAACTGGTTAGCTATTCCTGTTAGTGGTGGGTATTTTTATTTTTGTATTAACAAAGGAAAAGAGGGGCTTGCTGTAGAGTGGGTGAGTGCCATCCCCACACTATTTCTCTCCCCTCCCCATTATTTCATGGCAATATACTCAAGATAGTCATGCTCACAAGTTCTCTTAACCCTCCCTTAAACTCTCCTTATTGGGATAATGGAAGATTATTTTTTGCAATTTTCAAAATAGATTTGTTGCTCTGAAGTGTGTTTTTTTGTTTGTGTAGTTCTGACAAGTAGAAGTGTTTGTTGTTTTGTTTTGAAAGAATAGGAGACTATTGTTACCCTAAGAAATTGCAGAGCTTCTCCTGTGCTCACTTCAGTGTTGTCTAGTTGTTTTATTCTGCAAAAAGCAATAAAACATACTTTCCCATATCACCTGAAAGAAAACTACTTTAAAGACCCATTTGGATACTTACAGGTATGTTAGTGTATCAAACACATCTCATTAAAGACATTAAAGGACATTAAAGGTAAGCTCTTGTTCATTTTACTTCATTTTACTTTTTACTTTTGTATATAGATAGGCAGATACACAGATAGTGTGCTAATTTAGCTTTTGCATACATTCAAAAGTGATATAGCGTGTTTACTTTTTTTTTCAGCCAAAATGCATTTGCAAGCTAAAAAAGACTCCTGGGTTCCACATTTCAACTGATTTCACTTTCTCACAGTGCTGTGGTCCCTAACATGTCAGATAAGTAGTAGTGTTGGACAAGTCTAAAATTCTTCTTATTTCACAGGCAAGAAGAAAATACCTAATTTGTATCCTTTAATTTCAAAAATATTAATGTTGGTACTACATTCTCATGTTTGGCTAGGTATCTCCATGGGGTGGGGATGGAGGGAATAGGAATGAAATTAAAGCATGCCTATCTCAGCTTTGGCCAGCTATTCAGATATTTTAGGGAAGATGAAGAAAATCTACAGGAATGGGTGGGAAATAACAAATCTTAAATTGCATTCTCTCTGAAATGTATGATGGGACAAAATACTGCTCTTTCTTAAAAGCTACTGTGTAATATATTATAGCATATTAATATCTGGCTATTAAGTGTGGTGTTAACCTCATGGCAAGATGAAACTTGCTTGTTTTAAAGGTTCATGTTTCCTCTTTATGCTGACTCTGTTACTTGGCTAAGTGTGTCTAGGAAAATCACTCCTTTGGGAAATGGACCATTTAACATAAACCAAGATGCACTCTGGTTTCCTCAGGACTGTATTAGAGGATACTTTGCTTTCTATTTTAAGCTTCATATATGAAAAAACAGCATTTACAAACTGAGAAATTTAGAACACTCCTTTTCTATAACACTCTGGTGTGCCAGTGACTGTTAGTTGTAATGGTTGCATGCAAAAGGGGGCAATCTGGTCCAGCCCACTTTAGAACTTTATAAGATCAGAGTCTTGCCAAAGTTATATGGAGCACTACTGTGGGCTATGGTTAACTTTGACCCATTAGAGCACAAAATAAATTTTTGCGCAGACTCCTGACAGTTCCCATTTCTACAAAACTGGCATTGCTCCGTGCAGAACTGGGTGTAATGACAATCAAAGCTGAAGCTCTTAGATTAGCCCTGCTTTTTTGGTTAATATTATTTTCATGCAGGTATCAGGATTTCTTCTGATGATTTTGGAAGAGATAGGCCCAGACTCATGGAAGCATAAAACACAGTAGGTGGCCATGACTCTGGGATTTTCTGTCTCTTTTCTTTTGAGCCATGGTTTTGATAGAGCTAAAGTATTAATGCTCCAAAGGCTTAAAGATACTGAGATGCAGTCACAGGCAACTGAGATCAAGTCCTGCCAATCCAATAAGCATTATGCCTCATTTATTCCATTGTATTTATCTTTCCCAAAATACCTGGTAGATCTACCAAATATTAAAATGAGGGTAGCTTTCAGGCAGGCAAGACTAAATGTTCTTCCACTGGCAGACTGGATGGGTAGGCATAAGGGGGTTCCAAGAAGGATAGAGTATGTGGTTGTAATTCCATGTCAATAGAAGATATAACTCATGTACTGCTTGAATGCTCCTTTTACAACGATCTTAGAAATAACTACATTTATCCATTGTTAAGACCAATGAAGGGAAGTCTATTGTAATGGTCTGTTTTCTGTTGTCAGATGTAGAGAAGTATATATCTTTTAGAACATCTAAATTTCTTGTTAAGGCTCTACAAATATGTGCTATAAAGTTTAAAGGGGGTACAGAAAATGACTTAACCCTTAAAGGTTAACTAGTAGAAATTTAAATGGTTTAGTCTTCTTTCCCCCTTTTTTGTATTTGTGTGTAATGACTGTTCCTTAAAACACAATAAACTTGAACTTGAACTATAACGGTTGCATGGAATCTCTATGTTCAAAGACTAGATCTGAGCATGAAGAAATTCCTACCCATGGTGGTTAGAAGATTATGGCAGTTGCCATTGGGAAAAGTAACTTTCCCAAACTCTGGGCTGAATGTTGTTAAATTCAGATTGTGTGGAAACAACAACAAGAGAGACTTGTGGGCTTCTCAGGTTTGTTTTGATGGGCTTTATGGTAAAAAGTTGTTGGACAGATGGGCCTTTGCTCTGATCCACCTGGGCTCTTCATATATTCTCATCCTACAGTTGCTGTGGACAACTTCCAAGGGATGGGGAACCACCCACTGCTTGAACCCACCAGAGGCCACACACCCAACCCCATCACAGGATTGGAATTCAGTAGTGCAGCAGCAAATACAGCAACAAAACCCTTTTAAAGGAACAATTCTGCTTTTAAAACAAGGTGTTCAGGCGTATAAAATGTGATTGCCCTCTTAAACATTCCACCTATCTAACAGCTCTTGCTCCAAAACAGTTGGAAGGTGAATTGAATAAAAAAAACTCTGAACAGGGTACTTGGAGTGGGAAAAGCAATTAGGTAGATTGCCTATGTTAGATTTAACCTGGTACAAGCCACTCTGTGCATCTGCCACCAAGCACAGGATTTAACTTTTGGCACACTGTCCATAATGTTCCATATCAGGTATTTCCACTGATGTGCCAAATGCTGAATGGCACTTGTGCCAGTGAATGCACATTAAGAGGGCTCACTGGCTAAGAATCAGCAAGGGCAGATTTTCCTCAGATTACCATTTTGATGATCACATTAAGAAAGATCCTGCATAATTTTTCAGATCCTCATGAGATGTTCTTTTTCATTATGAGAGGCATGGAAATAAGAACTAATTCTTCTTACAACTGTATTTTGAACTTATATACAAATGTGAGTCAGACCAATAATCTGTATATTCTTGTTTCTAAGAAATGCCACATGTAGATATTTCAAAAATTTTAGTGTTCTATACATGCTACTAGATATTTTGTTTCCAATCCTTGTGTCTGAATACTTAAGGTAAAGGTAATGTAATTAGATAAATGCACTAAGCCTTCCTTTTGATAACCACTCATTAATGCTTCTTTGCTAGGTTCAGCCAGCGTGGTTTCCGAGGCAGCAGAGGATGACAAGGATCACATTTCTTCATACTATATTGGCATTTTTATTTCTTGAGTTTATTTTTTTGTAAATTAAGTTACTAGCCCTCTTGATAGCAAAAAAAAAAAAAAAGTATCAAAACATGGTGGGTATAATTCCTGAAGATTCAGGAAAACAAACATGAAAATAAAGAGAAACTTCTGTTGTAATGCTGTATAAGTATTTTTCACATGTTTATGAAAATGTAGATGTCTAGGTTTCTTTTGTTACAATCAGGGTTGCTTTAAGGGACTTCTGGTACAGAGAAGATGATGCCCCTTCTTATTCCGCATATCAACATCAGCCAAACTGATATTTGAATTTTCAGTACTGGAGACAGAAGAGCATTCTCCTATGGACCAGAGAGCAGGAAGATGGCTTAGGGCTGGACTGCGAATCATGTACTCCTCCAGATGTTGGACTGCAGCTCCCAGCATTTCTTATCACTGGCTATGCTGGATAGGATTGATGGGACTTACCTTCCTACAACATCTGGAAGACTGCATTGTTTGGCAGCCACCTTGTTCTATTAATGGCCAGCCCTGGTTGCAAGCCAGTTCCTGGTTAGATTTCCTCCTCATATTTCATGTTAGTTGTTCCCATACAGCAGGAGTGAGCAACTTTGATTGATCTGTGGGCCAGTTTTTTGTCCCTGGGACAGTTTGGGAGACCCATAGGGTTGCTAAGTGGACCTTATTATAAGGGACACCCCTTATTTGTGGGTCAGAAAGCTTGTATCTTACAGGGTTGCCAAGTGTCCTTTACCATAAAGAATATTGAGGGCTGGAATGTGTGTCCTTTTGTATATATTGAATGGGATGCAAAAAAATGTAAATTCCCGTGTTTTGAGGTCTGGGCCTTTTGGGAAATAATAAGGTCAAATTGCACAGAATTCCACAGGAGGCAGCTGTAGCAGTTAAAGTGGAATAATAACACTATAACAGTGTAGTGTGATAAAGTCAATAGTTAAGCATTTGTAACTATATCTGTGATGTGGGATCTTAGCCATGATTAAAATGGATTTGAGACATTTTGTGCATGCCAAAAAAGAAACCAAGTATCAATTTTCAGAAAGACAGAAAACTGAGCACTGTGTAATTTATGAATGTGGAAAATATGCTAATTTTACAAGGAAATGTGTGGCTTAGGAGATTATCAGACACTCTAAATATGGCATGATAACGATGCCAGGAGATCGCTAAAGGGCTTGCATTTCAGACATTGTTCCTGTGTCGTCATGCTCCCGTTTGGTTGTCGTTACGCTGGTGCTTCTTTTTAATGACAGGCTAAGCCATCAATGAATCCCCCATTCCGTTTCTGTCATGGAGTGTCCTGCAACTGAAATGGTGCCCTGTTATGCTGGTGCATGCCAGCGTCAATGGGAAGTCCGTGCCAGAACACTTCTGGGTGAGATTGGGACATCGAGGTAAGTGATACACTTTTTTGTACCCTCCCCAGGTTACTTGTGATGATTTAAGTGTGTTTATGTGCTCAGTAGTACTTTTAGTATAGTATTTTTGTTTTTATTTTTGAATTTCCCGCGCTCTTGTCTTCTCGCAAGAGCAGCCGGGATGGTTTGAGTGTTGGGCTAAGACTCTGCAAGACCAGAGTTTGAATCTTTGCTTGGTCCTGAAAGTCCCTGGCTGACCTTGGGTCAGTCACACTCTCTCAGCCTCAGAGGAAGGCAATGACAAAGCTACTCTGAACAAATCTTGCCAAAAAAAAATCATGCATGAGAAGTTTTCCTTAGGGCTGCCATAAGTCCAAAATGACTTGAAGGCACACAGCAGCAGCAGCAGCAGCAACAACAAGAACAAGTCACCACCACTTTCTCCAACTTTAGAGAAGCAAGAGAAAGAAATAATATTTTGCAGGTAACCAGTGTTGGAATTGTTATTACTTCTATCTTCCACTCTTACACTTACTCCAAGTACCTGTTGTTTCCCTCAGTGGAGAATAAAAAGCCAATCTAATTAAACTTTTGGCTTCTAAAGTATATTTTGAGATCACTATATTTCAAATAATAAAAGGAGTGTGATTGATTTTTCAATCAATTCTAACCTTGAAATATTCTTCAGAGTTCCTGGAAGCAAACATATCTCTTGCTTTGTACATGGATTCTTTTCTCAATGAGCTCTGAGTAAACATGAATACAAGAATGGCCTTACTAAATAACACCAAGACCTGTCAAGTTCTTTGGCTGCCAACTGCAACTCAAAAGCCTCTGCTGGAATCTCATTTGGTGTACATGAAGGGTGGGCTCACATATGGGCCCCAAATCTGCCCTCAGCCCTTTTAGATTCCCTGGACTTCTCCTTTTCTGGAACAAAAAAGGGTGTGTGAATTATCTCTCTCAGAAGCCTCCATGAGTGACAATTTTAATTAGGTTTTAGGTGCCCTTGTACTGTTTAATGTTAAAAAGTAGTTGTTTTTCCAAAACAAAATGTGGCCTTCAGTCTACACTTGTGGCCTTTTTGGCAGGATGTGAGTTCCTCAAAAGTCCAAGGGGCAGAAAACTGGTCCCCAGATCTGCTGCAGTTCTTTCTCCTGACAGAGTATGACAGAGATAACCTGCTCTTCTCTCCCTGCCAGTTGGTACATGAAGGTTCCATTCCGGTGTGATAGCTAATACGAATCTTGGAAAAGTTCCCAGATCACCAGCCAGGTATGTTCCACATTGGCTGTGAGATTCTTGAAGCTGAAGTTTGAAAAAGAATGGACTTCTCCTCCAGGAATGTATTGAATTCTCTCAAGCGCACACACACGGTGCAAAAAAGTGTAAGTCTTGAGCTTATGGAGAGCCAGTGTCATGTAATAGTTTGTGCATTGGACTAAGACCAGGGTTAAATTCCCTCTTGGCCATAGAAAGCCACTGGCTGACCTTGGGCAAGTCAGACTCTCTCAGCCTCAGAGGAAGACAATGGCAAACCCCCTCTGAAGAACTTGCCAAGAAAACTCTGTGATTGGGGTTGCCATAAATTGGAAATGACTTGAAGGCAAACAACAACTTGAGCTTACTCTCAACAAACATCAGTAGGGGCTTGTCTACATGGGCAATAAAACCCATGCTCATCCCATATTCGTGGCACAGTTGACACACAACATTTCTGATGATGTGCATTTTCACTGGGGGTTCTGCAGGAAACACCAGATCACTAAGATTTGTGGTTTGTACTGTATTTGAGGTGAAAACCTGAATTTTTGGCTATGTGGTGGCTTTGGAGGAAAGCTGGGGCAGGACTTCCAGTGAATGGGACTCCATTCTGGTGCTTTTTAAAAAACTTTATTTATTTATTTTTTAGATTCAGTTGTGTGCAGGTCTGGATAAGTGTATCTCTGCTTATCCAGTAATACAGTACTGTGGGATCATGTGAAAGGTCTGGAAATGGTGCCTTATGAGGAGAGACTTAGGGAGCTGGGTATGTTTAGCCTGGAAAAAAGACGGTTAAGAGACGATATGATAGCCCTGTTTAAGTATTTGAAGGGGTGTCATGCTGAGGATGGAGCAGGCTTGTTTTCTGCTGCTCCAGAGACTGGAACACGGAGCAATGGATGCAAGCTCCAGGAACAGAGATTCCACCTCAACATTAGGAGGAACTTTTTGACAGTAAGAGCTGTTCGGCAGTGGAATGCACTCCCTCGGAGCGTGGTGGGGTCTCCTTCCTTGGAGGTCTTTAAACAAAGGCTGGATTGCCATCTGTCGGGGATGCTTTGATCGTGATTTCCTGGGTGGCAGGGGGTTGGACTGGATGGCCCTCATGGTCTCTTCCAACTCTACAATTCTATGATTCTATGATTCTATGTACATTTGTTTATTCACATGCATGAGCAAACAGAAAAAAAAAACACCCTGGAGTAGCACTAGTTGTGTGGCCGGAAATAGTACGATGTATAGGATACATGATCCATGTAGGGATGCCCTTTAACTCTGATATAATCATAATCTGACATAATAGCCCCAGTGTGTGTGTGTGGCATTTACAGGGCTACTATGGATCAAAGAAATCCACTATGGTTACAAGGTAGGTGTGGGATTTCCCACCAGTGTAGAAAAGCCCTGGGTCTCCTTCAATTAATCTGAGGAATGGAGAAACCAAAAATAGAAACACATGCACAGCCAATCCTTTCACATGTGTATAACCTGTATGACCTCCCCCCCCCCACCGCAATCTCCTCCCTCTAAGGATGTTCCCACTGACTGAGACTGGGTCCTCTGATAAAGTTGCTCCATGCCTTTAAAAGCTAAACTTATATGCACACTAACATCTGAATTAAACCCCATAGAAGAAAGTGAGGCTTTCTCCTGGTTGGCTGAATTTTTTTCTGAATATGTTATTAAATCATTTCTTTAATCTCCAAGCATCAGAACAAGATGTTTTCATCCCCTTCTGGCACATTCTGTTGTAGACTCTACAGAGAACTAGACCTGTCATGTGGGCTTTGTATGACACCATCATCTGAAGAGACGTAAACAGTGTCTCCCTTTTTCACTCTCTTGCCATGGAGATTATCAGATGCTTGAAAAAAGCCCCAAAGGAGCTCATGAGAATGGGTCCCAATATCGCACTATGTCATCGTCCTCACGTATTTGCTCCATCCTCCCTCTGTGCTGATATGATGAAAAATGTGCCTAATGAAAAGCGGTGGCTTTTTTGTCACTTCAGCTTGGAATGAGGATGACCAAGCATGCCAGGATGGTGACATGTGTGATATTGGGACCCATTCCCGGTACGTGGTTCTCACGAGTTCCTTTGGGGCTTTTTTCAAGCATCTCTCATGTGTTTTTTTAAATAAACAAAAGCAGCTAAGATTTTAAAAAGTCCCAACAAATCTGTTGATTTTTGTCATTAGTTTACTTTTTGTTGTTGTTCCAGTCAATGTAACTTTTAACTTAACTGTTCATTTTAACTTTTAGTAAGCCACCCTCGAGCGAGTGTGATGTAGAGGTTTGAATGCTGGACTAGGACTCCAGGGTTTGAATTCATTTTCAGACATGGAAATTCATTGGGTGATATTGGGCAAGTCATACTCTCTCAGCCTCAGAGGAAGGAACTGCAAAGGTCCTCTGACTAAGGTCTTTTCATACTACACAGTTTTAGGAATATGATCCCACTTTAAATGCCAAGGCAGCATTTTCTATGGAGTCCTGTAGGTTTGTAGTCTAGTGAGGCACTAGCACTCACTGGCTGTGAGTGGTCCTTTCCTAAATTGCCAGTCTCAAGATTCCATAGGATAGAACTATGTGGGACCATAGTGCTATAACTGTATAGTATGAAAGAGGCTTACATCTAGCCAAGAAAACCCTATGACAAGGTTACTATGGGTCACAGCTGACTTGAAGGCACATAGCAATAACAGCAACCCACCATGAATAATGTAATATTGGGACAAAACCCAAAAAGTGCCATCCCATTTTTCACTGAACAGTGAGATTATCTTTTTGCTGATCATTTGGCCTCCTTTTAGGCAATCATAATTCCTTCCATTGGGAGAACATTAGATTTCATTCAAGTCAGGAAATATCCCACAATTTCTTTTGTTTTACTTTTACCCCACCATGTATTTTCTGGCTCTGGGTTTTTTTTAAAAAAAAGACTTTGATTTTGCACATACAAAAACTCCTTTGGACCTGGGGCATTTTTATACTTTCCAATATACTATGATTCTCACTGGGTTCAGAAAAATGCCCCCAAACTAATACACTACAAATTTATTTATCCTAAATAATGAGAATTAATGTTTGAATCTGGGATTTGAAACAAATATTAATGAACCTGAATGGGATCCAACCTCATTTTTAAAAAGAAAACATTTTCAACTCCCAACTCCAATATGCAGGATCATCTCTACTGGCTTTGATGTTGTTTATTGGAGTCCTATCCTTGTACTTGTCTGTCACCCTAGACTTCCGGTATCCATCCATTATCTGCTGTTGTGCTGACTTGCTTCATAATGACAAATACTTTCATCACTTACTCAGCTCCAAGCCTCCCACAGAAATCTATTTGAGGGTTGCACACACACACACACACACACAACACTTTCAAGTCCTCTCTCCTTGGAGGCTGTTTTTTAAAAAAGATCTCCCCTCCCCCGGGGAAACAGGAGATGACTTCATCAATCACGATCACCGTATTTCTAGACATAAGAACCAATCAAGAAAGGACTCATTTTCAACAAGTCCTTCAACCTACAAACTCATGATTATAATGGAGATGGTCCTCAGAAATTAACATGCACTGAAAGAATATACTGATTGCAAAAGATTCATGGTCACCATTGTAGGTCCCTCATGAGTCATTAAGGCAAAAAAGCTGAACTGCATTAGTCACTAGTCTTACAGAGGGAAGAAAAGAACAGTTGTCATCCTCTACTTACAGCCCACTGACTGCATCATTTAGGAGATAGTGGAATCAAGACAAAGGAACATCCTGCAGCTAAATAAGCCCTTACTCTGTTTCTAGTCTTTGGCACTGAGTTTAATAGCAGAGCTCAGAAATTCACCTGATGCTCTTCACTTTACTTTATAGCACATTCAGTGCAGAGTTTGACCAAAAAGAAAGAAAGAAAGAAAGAAAGGAATCCAACATGTGTTGGTATATTATTCTATAGCTTCTCAATAAAAAATAGACAGAGATGCCATATGGAATTGCTCCCTAGAGATATGGAGCCTGTGTTACCCCAGATGTTGCTGAGCTACAGTTTCCAACATCCCTGACCATTGGCTATGCTGGCTGGTGCTGATGGGAATTAGAGTCTAATGACTCCTAGAAGGCCACACATTTCTCATCAATGTCCTAATTTTCTATTCTTTCTCCTTAAGTATGCCTCTTTTCTCGGTTTTTGCAATTTGAAACTAGCAGCCCAAGTTTTGTTATGGTGAAACAGTGAGACTGAAGAAGTTTTTTTAAAAACATGTAAAAATATTTCTGGATCTTCAGAGGAAAATCTATTCTTCCATGGACTGACACTGTGATTTTTTTTTAAATAGCCTGGCCCGTTTGTTGAACCAGTGGTTCTACCTGATTTCTGGTGCAACAGGATCTGATTCAAGTGTAAACAAGTCACATTGTATATGGTCTTTGGGACTGCACTGCCAAGAATGGTTCCAATTAGTATCCGTTTATGAGGATGGCTTCACTGATGCAGAAAGATAATTCATTAACTTTCATGCAGAACCTGGCCTTCCTACAGTCTACTTGTGATAGAATTTTGCTTTTGGAAGCATTTTATTCATGTTGCAAGGGAAAGAGCATGGACAAGCACACTGAACTATCTATAGATGCGCCACAGTTTTCTGCAAATATGCATTGAGTTCTCCATACAATGTTTTTATTCATTTACGTATCAACCAAAATATGGTACCCCTCATTTCCATGCTATATTCTATCCTCAGATCTGCTAACAAACATTTTAAAAAACAACAACATAGAGCAACCAAGTAAAAATAATAACAAAAAGAAACATGAAAGTAATCACTAGGCCCGATTTCAGATTTCTGGAGGAGTCAGGGGTGGGGTGCCTTCAGTGGACCTCCCTCAGTGCTAACCAAGTATGCTTCCCACCTACCATCACTAGATTTCCCCCTTGATGGCAGTGCTCCTGAAGCTTCCAGCTCACCCTGCCCTTATGTTCACTTAACTGGGGAACAGAGCGAGTAACCCCTAGCCTCCTTCCAGTCACAAACCTTTCTAACTTCAATGGGCATGGAACTAGACAGTCATCTGGCTACCAGCTGATTACAACAGTCACCAGATAAGCTTGTGAAAGAGGAGGAGGGCAGTTTGGAAGGCATGCCTTCCTCTGACAAGTGAGCATGAGGCGGGCAGCTGTAGGAATGCTGCCACTTAGGGGCCTTGAGTTCAGAAAATGGATCCTGATATCAAGGGGTTGCCCTGGATAGCTCATAGTGCAATCATGCTGGCTGGCCAGCCAGCTGGCTGGCAAACTTGGTATGTGGGCTGTGTAGGTTTCAAGGAGTTGTATTCCAGAAGCAACTTTTCCCAGCTTTTCAGGGACCCAAATAATGGCAGTACTGTAGTAAAGAAGGCATGAGTTTCATTGGACCCTGCTGGGAAGCCTGAGGCCCATTTGCACAACACAATTACAGCTCTGCTATTCCATTTTAACTGCCATGGTTCCATCCTATGGAATTCTGGGGTTTGTAGTTTGGTGAGGCATTGGAGCTTTCTGGCTAAGAATTATAAATACTCCTCCCTAAATTGCCAACCCCAGGATTCCATAGGTTGTACCCATGGCTGTTAGTGGAATAATAATGCTATAATTCTGTAATGTGAATGAGCCACTGGGACTTTATCACACCAAACTTCTGTCTCGTTTCAATAGCCTTACTTCAGGGAATGGAAACATACCAGTTTGGAGGCATTCCTTATCACAACCCTCTTGAATCATGTAATTGCGCTGCTTCGGTGGTTTATAGTCACGTGATCTGTCCTTTGCACCAGTGCCATAACTCCACCTTTCTGACCTATGCCCTACCCAGCGTGCCTTTTGGTATTTTTTCCCCTTTTTCTTTTTGTAATAATTTTGCAATTATGGCAATATGATGGGGAAAAACATTTTTTAAAAAAACAGATAGAAAATAAAAGGGAAAAGAACCTGATTTAGAATAGCAATGAAGATGGGGTGGGGAGAGGAGGAAAATCACACCCACTGATGCCATGTGCCTGCCAGCATCTTGCTACTGCACTGGAAAGGACCTGTCACACAGTGGGCTGTCATGGAAAGCTAGTGAGGTTGAGAGTCATTGATGGGTTTCTCCTGTTAATGAAAAGGTGCACTCCAACAATGAGTTGAATACAAACTGGCAACTGGCAACAGGATGGAGATGTCTTGGGATGAGGTATGACCACAGACTTAATTATACACTCCCGTCATGCTGTACAAGCCTTGTGTGATAAAGTCCCTAGACTACAGCAAATGCCTCAGTATATAGTTCACTGATACTGGGCATGACTAACATCAGAATATGAAGGCAAGCCAGAACAATTTCACTTGAAATGAATAAGAGAGCAAGTCAGAACAATTTCATATCATTTTAAGGAGCTCTTCAGAGCAGAGTTCTGTAAACTCATACTTATTATTCTCTAACTAGACTTTTATGATAATATCAATTTGATAGAGATGAACTGTGAAAATACCAGCTACAAAAGGTTGAGAGGCTTCTTGGAGTTAGCTCTTCTATGTATCTCAGTGAAGTGCTTGCCTCACTCAGCCAGGTGGTGGGGGTAATACATTTGCCACTGTACAGAGATGGCACTGAGTGGTACATTTCTCCAGAGCTAGGAATTACCTGGCTCAGAGTCCCCACCCCCAGAAAAGAAAATGGGCTCAATCACAGTTTCCATGACCGAGCTGCTTTCTTTCTGAATGCCTGGCTCTGGGGGCCCTCAGAGACAGGCTGCATGTGAGAGGCGTTGTGGCACAGCTGATTTTCAAAGTCACACCAGCCCTCACACAGAGACTGATTCTGAGGACCTACTAACCTAGCAGCTGGATCTATAGAGGAGTATGTGGGGGCTATGACTTCCTCTTCCTCCATCCTCGGGGGAGGTGTGTGTGTGTGGGGGTGTGTGTGTGTATGAGAGAGAGAGAGAGAGAGAGAGAGAGAGAGAGAGCGAGAGAGCGAGAGCGTTTGTATCACTACTGGTGTAATGGGGGATGGTAATGGTAATGTAGTCTAACATTAATTAAATGACATAATTTTTAGTGTCTTCTCTCTCTTTGTTTCCAATTTGCAAATTACATGGTTCACATTATCACTATATTTGGCTTTAATCCAGCCCATAGCTTTGTGGACTTAGTTCCTAAATTCAGAACACATTGGCCAAGATCTAATATTATTCCAACAGGCTTTCAGACAAGGCTCTTAACAATGTTTTGTATTACTTTTACTGCTATATATATATATATATATATATACATAAAATGAATGAAAGTTTTAAAATGTTCTAAGTAGATCAGTTACATTTTGACAATTCTGTAATCTTTTGTATGATTACCTCAGTTTTCTGTCCAGGATAACATTTTCTACCATACCAATCCATGAAACAATGTGTGCATTGAAGCTGCCATTCTAGAAGGCAAAGAAAGCACAAACAGCAACCACTTTAAGTTAGAATTGCTGAACTGGACATCTTCAGGGGTAGCTTTATTGGTGATGTAGCAAAACAAAATCCAGCCTCCACAAAAAAGTGATACTTTATTGGCCAATCAAACTGAAAAACATATGACTCTGAGCTTTGAAAGCTTGTATCATGTGTTTTGCAGCTTGGTTGGCCAATAAAGTATCTCTTTTTTGTGGATTTTGGATTTTGTTCTGCTATGAGGTCTGTCTGTTAAATAACAAGAATGATACAATAACCCATCTTTATTTATATGTATTACAATTCTAATGCTTGTCCTCTTCAATATACTCCCCATTCACACACACACACCAATTCAGTCTTGTTTTTCACTGGTCAAAAGCATGGAACAGATCAGTTTCTGTCAGCTGTGTCAACACATCTGCCATTTTCTTTGTACTGCATCAATTGACGCAAACATGTTCCTTTAAGCACCAATTTCACTTTAGAGAAAAGAAAAAAGTTGCATGGTGCCAAATCTGGTGAATATGGAGGATGTTCAAGTGTAGTAATGTGTTTATCGGTCAAAAACTGCTTCACAGAAAGTGCTGTATGATCAGGCACATTGTCTTGATGAAGAATGAAACCATTTTTCCACAGCTGTCTGGCCTTTTTTCCCTAACTCTCTCAACTTTGTCAAAATTTCCTTATAATAATGCTGGTTCACTGTTCTGCCTCCAGGAACCCATTCTGCCATAATCACACCCTTGATGTTAAAAACCCCCAATGAACATGGCTTTGAATGTGAACTTGATTTGATGTGCTTTTTTCATTCTTGGTGAGGATGGTGTTTTCCAGTGCACTGACTGTTGTTTTATCTCAGGATCATGCTGGGAGGATGTAACATTTGTTGACCTCACCAAAGCCTTCAACACCGTGAGAAGAAAAGATCTGTGGCAGATCCTGGAAAGACTAGGATGTCCCCCCAAGTTCCTTAAAATGATTATCATGCTACACGAGGGCCAGCAGGGTCAAGTCATATATGGTGATGCTCTTTCAGAGCCCTTTCTAATAACTAATGGAGTGAAGCAAGGTTGTGTTCTTGCTCCAACGTTATTTACAATCTTCTTCAGCATGATGCTCCAAAGGGCTACGGCAGAGCTTGAAGAAGATGGCATCTATATACGCTATCGTACTGATGGTAGCTTGTTTAACTTAAGCCGTCTGAGGGCTCGCACTAAGACTCTAAACTATATAGTCCATGAGCTGCTCTTTGCTGATGATGCTGCCCTTGTTGCCCACACAGAAGCAGCTCTGCAGCACCTAACATCCTGCTTCACAACAGCTGCAGAGCTGTTTGGGCTGGAAGTCAGTCTGAAGAAAACAAATGTTCTTTACCAGCCTGGTAAAGAACACCACCATCCCCACATTGCCGTTGGCAAATCTGTGCTCAAGTCCATTCAGCAGTTCACCTACCTGGAAAGCATCATCTCTTCAGATGCCAAGACTGACAAAGGGATCGAACACAGATTAGCAAAGGCATATAGCGCATTTGGAAGACTTCACAAAAAAATCTGGAGTAATAAACACCTGAGGCGAAGCACAAAAATCAGTGTGTATAGAGCCATTGTACTGTCTATCCTCCTTTATGGATCTGAAACATGGGTCACCTATCACCACCATCTACGACTCCTCGAACACTTTCATCAGCGCTGTCTATGCACAATCCTAAATGAACTGAACTGACTATGTGACGAATGTTGCTGTCCTTGAGCAAGCAGCGATCACCAGCATTGAGGCCATGATATTGAGAACACAGCTGCGCTGGGCAGGGCACGTTTCTAGGATGGAGGACCATCGCCTCCACAATATAGTACTCTACGGTGAACTCGATGCCACGGGTCAGCATAACAGGGGCACTAAAAAAAAATAATACAAGGACTCCCTGAAACAACATCTCAGGCTCGGCCAAATTGATCACCAACAATGGTCTGCCCTGGCCTCACATCAGGAGGCATGGAGACGCACTATCCACAATGCTGCAGCCTTATTTGAGAACTCACGCCGAACAAGTCTTGAAGAGAGACAACAACGCAGAAAGAATCACAACCCAGACACATCACCCAAGGAGACCTACTGCTGTACTTTCTGCAACCGGACTTGTCTATCTCGGATTGGCCTTTTTAGTCATCAGTGTGCTTGCAGTAAGCGTGGGAAGAGTCCTTCCTGAATCTTTGTTTGCGAAGAAAAGCCAGAGAGAGGGATACTGGGAGGATCCAGGTTTCATCAGAAGTGATGATTTTTTTGAAAAAGGTTTGGGTCCACCTTAAGTTGCTGCAGAATGTCATGTTGCTTGACTTTTAAACTTAGCATTTTTCTGGCACACAACAGACACAGTTGCTTTAAATGATGACTGACAATAAACTGAATGGGGGAGAGTGTTGATGTTTGTCATGCAGGTTCAGACATGTTCAAGGTCACCACTCAAGCATTCACAATCAGTTCTCCCTTTTGTCTGAAAGGTAGAAACACAGTCTCATTATTTAACAGACAGACCTCATATATGGCCAACACAGCTACCCCTGAATGTTTCCTAGATCTGAAGATACCTCATTTTGCTGCAACAGGGGAATCCTAAACAAGAGGGAAATATAGTCTGGGACTAAACTTCCAAGGTTTTTACTTCCAACAAAGGTAAAGCTCCTTTTTCGGACTATAATTGGCTAAATTTTACCTATACAGCACCTTAAATCTTTTTCAAGATGTTGTAGTAAAGAGACTTCTTGAAAAATCCAATGATCTCTGCCTAACGAAGGAGCCCTGGTTTCACAAAGGGTCAGAATGATACTGGGCACCAAAAGAGATTGCCTTGCTGCTGCAGAAGGAGTTACATTTTACTGTCCTTTGTCTCAACTCCACATGGCTGGGAAGTAGAAGTGGCCTCTGCCTGCCTGATATCCCACATCTGAACAACAACAAAAACAGCATCATAGGAAATTATCGGATGCAGCAAAAACTGCATCAGAAGATTGCGACAAGAACAGGAACGGGGCATATTACCAGACAACGTTGTCCTTAAGCATCCCGGGGGCGTAGTGTGGGTGTGAATAAGGTGTCCCTGTTTATTGGTGGCTTGTCTCCATCAATGAAAAAGGGAAGGCTTGTCTGCAGCAGCGCTACACCCCGCAAATGGCTTAGGATGGGGGCATCTGATAAGGTCACCCTTTCTGTTCTCCTTCCGTTCTTCTGACATGGTTTGGGATGCTGTTTTTTGCTGCGTTCCATCGTGTCTGATAATCTCCCGAGACAACATGTAGGCCTGTGACTCCAGCACTGTCAGTTTTCTATTTTTCTTTTTTCACATGTTTTGCCTGATGAAGAAGCCAGTAGAGCTTTGAAAGCTTGCGTCATGTGTTTTGCAGTTTGGTTGGCCAATAAAGTATCATGGGGTTTTTTTTTTTGTGTGTGTGTGGATTCTGGATTTTGTTGAACTAGTTTCATAGTTTGATGCAAACACAGAAACCAGTCACAAGAAAGCAGCAGCAAAACGTAGGAGGCTGGAACCTTAACAGCAACAGAGATGCTCCCCGCCACCTAGCACTTTCTGCTACTACTAGCTATTGCTTTTCCCCCACCTTGGGAACATGAACACACAAACACATACACACACACCTCTGCCTGTGTCCTCTCTGCCATGGAAGGATTTATTTTTATTCCATTTTAAAAATTTTATATTCCACCTTTCTCTCAAATGGACCCAAGGAGGGGAAGACAGTGGCACCAGTAGCTCCTCTGCTGGCTATGCTCTCCTTGCATGGTGTGGAGAGAGAAGGAATTGGGGACAATGCAAACCCAACTATGGTTTTGGAAATGTGTTGGAGCCAAACAATGGTGGAAGGGAGAACTGGGAAAATCCCCCCCTGTAGCATAGGCAACAATCCCAGTCCCCACTCCCACAGTGCCTTGTCCCAGCAGGAATTTATACTGATAGCGGGGCATGCAGCTCTCCTCTTTTGGCAGTATGCAGGAACCACCACCACCACCATAGGGAGGAGGAATTGCCACCATGTTTCTCTTTCTCTTTCCATGGCAGGGCCTAAGTATGGGGCAGGCAGCCTTCAGCTGCCCTAATGACCCAGGGGTTTGGTGTTCTCCCAGGTAGCCTAGCTCTACCCCTTCAAGAAAGGTACTCCTGTGGTGGGAGAAAAAAAGAGGATTTAATAGCATAACATGCGCCCAGGTGCAAGACCAGACTGCCTATTAGGCAGAATAAAGTGACTACCTTAAGTAGCAGATTTGGGGGTGTAATGATGGGCAGCAAATGGTTATTTACGTATTTTGTTGTTGTATTTTTACAGGGTGGGGAAGAGGCTTAGGAGTTGTTTTTTTTTTTTTTTTGCCTCAGGTGCCAGAATAACTTGACTGACTCAGGATATTACACACTTTGGCTTTGAGAGTGGTCCAACCCTGAACACGTGAAGCTCTCATTATCATCATGAAGATTTAAGATGGTCTTCACATAGTCTTCTTGTTGAGTTGGTTCCTTCCCTTTTAAAATTCTGGTGGCCCGTTAAGATCCTGTCTGCCCTCTGTCTCATCTAGTATGGGTTAGAGCTCTGTCTGCTCAATTATTATTACAAATCCCTCCACTTGGATTTATTGTACAAAACTGATGTTAATATTTTGGAATGATATATTTTTAATAATGTTATAATGAGCTTTTTCTATTTTATAAACCACTTTATTTTATAAAGCAAGGTGTGTGTGTGTGAGAGAGGGATAGACATCCTTGAAACCAATGTGGTTTGTTAAACATTATTAGCATTAGACTGAACTATGGACTAGACTTTACCACCACGCCCTATATCAGGTGTGCAGGCTCGGCCAAATTGATCACCAACAGTGGTCCATCCTGGCCTCACATCGGGAGGCATGGAGATGCACTATCCACAATGCTGCAGCCTTATTTGAGAACTCACGTCTAACAAGTCTTGAAGGGAAACGACAACGCAGAAAGAATCACAACCCAGAAACATCACCCAAGGATACCTTCTGCTGTGCTTTCTGCAACTGGACTTGTTTATCTCGGATTGGCCTTTTTAGTCATCAGCGCGCTTGCAGAAAGCACGGGATGAGTTCTTCGTCTGCAAAGAAAAGCCAGAGAGGGGGGGGGGGACTAGATTTTACCACCACACCCTATATCAGGTGTGCATGTGTAGAGGGGCAATAGTTTTATTTTATAATTTGGCAAGAATCTCTTATATAGTACAAAGACAATACTCTACTGTCTCCCCTGCCAAAGGAAATCATCCCGAGTGATAAGGGGGAAGAAAATGAATAGATATTCCAAAGGATTCTTTGAAGAACTCTGTTTTATCATCTGCCAACTTTTAAAAAGGTCTCTTCCTTTTTTTTCTTTGAGTGCTTTGTTTGGTGGTGTAGTTCTCTAAGCTTCTTGACATTTTATGGTAGAGTTCATGACTCTTCTCTACTTGACTTCATATATAGACTTTGACACTAGCATTTATCTGAGTCACCATCAGATTTTACATGCATAAGCATGCATGAACCATTTCCTGCTAATGTGAAATGGCACACACATCAAACTGTGTTATTCATACTTTCATGAATAATGTTCATGCATCCCTTGGTAAGTAACTTTTGTTGTGCCTTTTTAACACCACCCCACTTTAGATTTATATATAAACTTAGGCACTCCTTTGGAAAATTTATCATACTGAAAGATGTTAGGATATGTATTTTAACCTAAAATCATATTTACAAACACATTTTAAAATTGTAATACAGGTGACCCCCGCTTTTTGATGGTCTGCTTTTTGATGAGCTACTATTTTGACCCTTTTCAATGATAGCCAGAACCCATACATTCAATGTGTGGTCTACTCTTTTGACCTATTTCATAATGTTATAACCTTTTGCACTTTTTTCAATCATACACTGCTTTTTCTCAATTCAAACTTACAAAAAAGGGGTAAAAAAAGACTGGTTCCACATTTGATGATTTCTGGTTTTTGATTGTGCTCTAGTTCCTAACCTATTAAATAAGAAGGGGATGCCTGTATATTAAAGCATTTGAAAGTCCTGTGTATGCAATGGAAACTTTACTGATGAACTGGAAGAAAAAGCACTTAGAATTGTTGCAGAGGAAAACAAAGAGTACTACCATGAGTTGAGTTTTCTATTATCTTTGCTCTGTCCTCCTTGTTACAGGCCAGATTATTCAGTTGCCAACTTTACAGCCTGGTCATATAAAGTACAGAATATAACCTGATATAACCTACAGATTGTGAGATACAGAGCATAAGGACTAATATGAGCAGTTAACTCTGTGAGAGGTTGTATCTGTATCATTCAGAAACTGGTTTTAATCTGAGAAAAATGCCAGATACTCATGGAATATAAATAAGATAAGACAAATGTCTGCCCAATTGTAATCAAGAAAGGAACAGATACACTAGCTTGACTGGGAATGACTCCTGCTAGTAGGACACTAGATGACAGACAGCAAAAGACTTCTAGGTGCACCATGAATACTAGATAAAGATACCTCTGGTGTACTTGACATATAGATAAAGATTACAGTTTTGATTGGACAGCTGACAAACTGGGCATAAGGAAAAGAGCCAGGAAATCAGACTGTTGCCTGGTGTGTCTTCACTACACAAAGAGGACTGTTTGACAACAGCCTGACCTGTTCCTGATGAAATGATAGGCTGATAAACTGCCCCAAGATGCTGGAAAATAGTGGTACTGGTAAGGTTATTCTAAAATAGATATAAAATAGAGATATATATTCCATTATACTTGTAATGGATGCCCATTAACATGTTTATACTAACAGCACATCAACTTGCCCATACAAATCTTTCTCAGAGCACTGCTCTGGGCATCCATGTCAAATGAATCATAGAATCATAGAATTACAGAGTTGGAAGAGACCACGAGGGCCATCCAGTCCAACCCCCTGCCATGCAGGAAATCACGATCAAAGCATCTCTGACAGATGGCCATCCAGCCTCTGTTTAAAGACCTCCAAGGAAGGAGACTCCACCACGCTCCGAGGGAGTGTGTTCCACTGCCGAACAGCTCTTACTGTCAGAAAGTTCCTCCTAATGTTGAGGTGGAATCTCTATTCCCAGAGCTTGCATCCATTGCTCCGTGTTCCAGTCTCTGGAGCAGCAGAAAACAAGCCTGCTCCATCCTCAACATGACAGGAAGCATGTTGGGGAAGGGGACATGTTCCTTTTAATGGAACTTTCTGCCCTGATTGGTTTGCTTTGTGGCTAACCTACATCAGCTGCTGGTCTACTTTTCCCCCCTATTGAAACCAAAGGAAGAAAGAAACTAAAACACAAACCAATAGACATTTAAAAGAAAACAGCAACCCCTTTGACTACTTGTCTTAGTTGCCTTAGGACTTTTTCGGACAAAGAAAAATAACGCAAGCAGCCTCTCCAGCTTGCGAAGCTGCTGCGCTGCAAAGCGCCCATTTCGTATGACGCTCGCCCCCTGCCGATACTGTTGCGGTACCGCAGGGAGAGCTGAGCATCATATTTCATTGATTTTTACTCACGATCAACTTTCGTGAGTAAAAAATCAATGAAATATGACACTTAGCTCTCCCTGTGGTACTGCAACAGTACCGGCAGGGGCGAGCGTCATATGGAAAGGGGCGCTTTGCAGCGCAGCAGCCTCGCAAGCTGGAGAGGCTGCTTGCGTTATTTTCTTCGTCCAAAAAAGTCCTTAGTTGAAGCAAGCTGGCAGTGCTTTGAAGGTAGCAGATGATCACAATTTCATTTACCTCTACATCGCTGACTCCCCTGGATTGGTCTGTTGTTTCCACACCTGACTTCTCATTATGCACTTTGTGCATCTGCTGGAGTAGGCTGTTGTCTTTGAACCCTCATGCTCCATGAGATTAATGTGGCTAACATCCTGGAACTTTAAATGTTGTTTTTAGTGTTAGTTATTTAGTCACTTTATTTGGATCTATATCCCACATTGCCGTTGGCAAATCTGTGCTCAAGTCCGTTCAGCAGTTCACCTACCTGGGAAGCATCATCTCCTCAGATGCCAAGATTGACAAAGAGATCGATCACAGATTAGCAAAGGCATATACTGCGTTTGGAAGACTTCACAAAAGAGTCTGGAGCAATAAACACCTGAGGCAAAGCACAAAAATCAGTGTGTATAGAGCCATTGTATTGTCTATCCTCCTTTATGGATCTGAAACATGGGTCACCTATCGCCACCACCTACGACTCCTTGAACGCTTTCATCAGCGCTGTTTACGCACAATCCTAAATATACACTGAACTGACTATGTGACGAATGTTGCTGTCCTTGAGCAAGCAGGGATCACCAGCATTGAGGCCATGATATTGAGAACTCAGCTGTGCTGGGCAGGGCACGTTTCTAGAATGGAGGACCATTGCCTCCCCAAAATACTACTCTACGGTGAACTCGCCACAGGTCAGTGTAAGAAGGGTGCTCCAAAAAAGCTATACAAAGACTCCCTGAAACAACATCTCAGGCTCGGCCAAATTGATCACCAACAATGGTCCACCCTAGCCTCACATCGGGAGGCATGGAGACGCACTATCCACAATGCTGCAGCCTTATTTGAGAACTCACGCCAAACAAGTCTTGAAGAGAAACGACAACGCAGAAAGAATCACAACCCAAAAACATCACCCAAGGAGACCTTCTGCTGTGCTTTCTGCAACTGGACTTGTTTATCTCGGATTGGCCTTTTTAGTCATCAGCGCGCTTGCAGAAAGCGCGGGATGAGTCCTTCCTGAATCTTCGTTTGCGAAGAAAAGCCAGAGACATTACATGCAAAATAAAAGGAGAAATGCAACTTCTGATTCATGGCTTTTTAGTGCAGAATAGTCTGGGATCCAAATCCCACTGGGGCCTAATTAGTAAATTTTAGCTAACAGCAATGACAGATTTTCACTGCTTGTATCTGCATAGCAAGCCCCAGAACTGTGCATTTCTTTCCAAATGGTGTGTAATGCCTTTTGGCTTTATGTATTAAGGAGAAATCACCAACAAATTTTTAATTCTGATAATCTTCAAACACTTTGTAAATATATTTACCATTTCTTATTTTAGACCACATTTAGCTTTTCAAATCAGATACAATAGTGCAGTTGGAAGCATTAAGCACTTATGGAACTTGTATGTTTTAACCAACAAAGGTTTATTTTCTTACAAAGGTATATGCAATTTGAATTTGGACCAACTAGCATCACCTTCTCTTTACATGCTGTGTTGTGATAAGGGAGCATTCACGCAGTTGATATATACTGTAACTGCAGCCTCAGTGTATTCTCCTGCAAAAGCTAAACAACATGATTCTGCTGGTACAGTAGCTTAGTTCCTATTCCACAGCTACTTCAAGCCATATATTGAACTTGCTATGTGTGATAACAGCCTCTGCCTTCCAGTACACTTATGCTGCTATCCATTTGCTAAGTCCTGAAAGATGTCCAATAACTATACTACATTTGTTATTTTAAAGTAGTGTTTAGGAAGGCCCCCATCTGTCATTAACTCCATTCTCTTATAGTATTTCTGACCACATAATCTTACTTAGTATTTCCTTAAGCAATGAAAGTACCTTTCCTAAAGTGCAGAATGTGTGCTTGACTCCACTTGGCTTTCCCAATGAATCCTAGGACGACATGGTCCCTTCCTGCCAGGGTTCTCACTGCTTCAAACTTATTGATTGGTTCTTCCCTGTTGGTGAAAATCAGGTCCAAGATAACTAATTTTTGAATTATGGAAGTGGTGGTTACAAGAATTATTTGAGTGGGTGGGTGGGGGGAAAGGAGGGACAACTGATACTGGAAATATGGAGACTTATCTTTTGTGACAACTCCCCTGACTACCGTTTATAGAAGGCTAGAATAGGAAACTTTGTGGCTAAAACTCAGGAGAGTCAGGAAGTGTTAGCTTGTATATTTCATCATGCTCTCTCCAATAAATAATTCTTTTTCATGGTCTCTGTGAATGCACACAATGGGTTAATCCTGCACCTGCACAGAGCACTTTGGAAACTTCTAGAAACCTCAATTCAAACTTTTGGGTGGTAGTTCCACCTCCGCACCCCTGGCCGATATAAGCCCCCACCTCTCACCAACTGCTTAGTTCCTTTTCCCCTGCCACGTGAGCAGCACTGAAGGAACATTGAAGGAAACCTCAGACTTCCATTGTTGTATTTTTGACTCTTTTCTACTCTGTTACTGACATTTAGACTGGATTTTGACTCTTCTTCACTTGCTGTTTTGGATTTGACTCAAAAGGACTGGATTGAAGTCGGTTTTGAGCTCTGGATGTCCTTCTGACTATGGTACTGTATTCTCCCTTTGTGAATCCTACCTTTGAAAAAAGATGTCGGACGCAGGCTTCTTCAAGTCGTGCTCCCAATGTGGGGGGAAAATGACCGAGTCTGATGGTCATTCTAAATGCCTACTATGTCTAGGACAGTTCCACAACTTTAAAACATGTAGGCACTGTAAGGCCTTTACCCCCCAGGCCCAGCGAAATAGAGATAAAAGGCTCAAGGCCCTTCTCTGCGGCCAGGCCCTCTCTGTGTCATCCTCTGTTAAGGCCACTGGTTCAGGGACCACTTCTAAGTTGCCCAGGGACCCCAGAAAACATGGTTCTGCAGTGGTACTGTCCTCCTCCAAAGGAACAGTGATGTCCACCCCAATGTCTACCTGGGCTTGGGAAAATAGTACCACTAAGTCCCACCAAGGGACTTTGAAGAACAAGCGCAAAGTGATACCACCAGGCAAGGTACAAGAGGCTGTGAAGCAGGAGGAGGTGGTGACAGAGCCTTTGCTAAAGAAGGCCAAAACAAGGGAGGATAAGAGATCCCCTTGGAGGGGATGGTCCCGAAGTGAAGATGGTCCAAGAAGCCAGGCTCCCCATCCTGTAATCCTAAACTGCCTAGAACAAAGGGTGATGTGGAGGGGACCACCCCGACACCACCTTCTGTAAAGAGGCATCTAGCGATACCGTCGCCAGACCAGTACCAAGAGGCTGAGGTGACTTATGCATCGGACAGCACAGCAGATGAATCCTCACCAGATATTCAAATAATCAGGGTATCACCATCTAAATCACCACCAGCCTTGAGTTCTGTGGTGTAACGTCTTAACCGGTCCTGTTTGCGGTCCCATTCTCGGCTCTGCTCCTGGTCCCGCTCCCGGTCTCGCCCATGACCTTGCCCACGGTCTTGCACACCGGGACAATCAAAGCCACACTCGATCTCTGCTCAACATCCTCGGTCCCACTCTTGGTCGAGACCCAGGCCTCGATCGCGGTCCGGCTCAGGAGATGGAGCTGAACATTGCCCTCCAGTGAGGGTGATCCTGATAGACTCAGGACATAGTCACCAACACGGCCACTCTCCAAGTCACCAACCAGAATGTCGGTACTGAGAATACGGTCCTGCTCTGGCTCCAGATCTCCTTCACCCTGTCCGCATCCTCGACACCTGCGCTTGGAGTCTTGCAGTTCCCAATATACCGACTACGATTCCCCCTGGTACGATGATGAATGGTCGTGGGACAGATATGAGTGGTACCATTACAATGTTTCCCCCTTTAGGGGTTACCCCCTGGATAGATACTATTGGGAGTCAGACCCACAGTACTGCTACTATGACGAACCCTCTCCACTACCATACGGGAAACTATATTGTAGTGACTTCTTGCCACACTACCTCTGGGAAGGATGGGGCAGTAGAGGCTACTGCCCAATGGAGAAAGGAGTACCCAGATCATTGGAGGATCCACCGTACTGACCTGCGAGACTTCATCAACCGGATTGTACCGAATCATCTTGGCATAGACAAGATGACTGACTGAGGTCCAGATCCCCAGTGAAACCGGCACCACAGTGGCCTCCCGTTCAGTCTCCGCAGATGCCTCTCCAACTTTCTCAGTCACCTTGTCGGCCAACTCCACCAAAGGATACGGATCCCCACAAGACTCCAACACCTAGACACAGTGGTGTACCACCAGCACTACCAAAGACTCCACCATGTGGCTCGGACAATTCACACTCTGAGATTCCATCTCCTAAGTGGTTTCCTCAAGAGAAGGGTACGCAGGTTGACCCTCTGTCTCCTACAGACAACATCAGGTTGTTCGCGGAGGTGGTAAATAGCATGGCAGTGTCACTTGGCCTGACAATTACCCAGCCGGACATCCATGTGGATGACCCCCATCTTTCATGATCTTCAGAGACAGGCTCCTCTGCTACCCTCCATTCCTATCTCACCCTTCCTGACACAGATTGTCAAAACAGCCTGGCCTACTCCATCTTTTGTCCCTCCCACTTCCAAGAGATTGGAACAGCTTTATTGGGTGTCTGAGGATGTGGCTCCATGGCTAGTCTCACACCTGAAGCCAAACTCTATTATTGTCGATGCAGCCCAGATGTGCATGTCGCACAGGATTCACTTTCCTCCTACACCCAAAGTATAGGAAAGCCTTTACCCTGGCCAAATTCAATGTACTCCCATCAGCACTACTAACAGGAAGATACAACAACAAACCTCTCTGTGAACGTTTATGTCCTTGTGGGTCTGGGGAGGTAGAATCTGTGGGGCATGTTTTATTGTACTGTACTTTTTATCGGGATCTGCAGCATTGTTTTATGGTACCAATGTTGCAAAAAGTACCAGGTAAATCTGATACATTTTACATTGACTATCTTTTGGCTGACTGGCAACCAGGGATTACAGCCAAGGTGGCAAGTTTTTGCGTTGCTGCAATAGCTTACCGAAGAAAAATGGTATCTTAACTTTTTGTTGTTGTTATTGCTCATTGTACAACATTGTGCAATTTTCTTGTATTGTATAATACTGTACTATTTTACACTGTACTTTTATATTGTTTATGCTGGTCATTGACTGTAATAATAACATTTCATTTCATTTCATTTCACTTTCCTCCTACAGACCGTGAGAGTAAGAAATTGGATGCTACTGGCCAAAAATTCTACTCTTCGGCTTGCTTACTTACCAAGATTGCCAATTATAGTGCTTGTATGGGAGCCTACCAGATGCACCTGTGGGATGCAATCTTTCCCTACTTGGATAACATTCCACAGCAGGACCTTGACTTGGTCCATAATATGAGAGATGATGGCCCTGCCCTGGCCAACTACCAATGGCAACCAGCTAAGCATGTGGCCGACTGTGCTGGAAAGGTTCTTGCAAGTGCGATAGCAGTCCACAGACATGCATGGCTATGTTCGCCTGGCTTCTCCACCACAGCCAAGTCGGGGATTGAGGACCTTCCCTTTAACCAAGCCGGTCTCTTCCATGCGGACACAGATACTAAGTTAGAACACACCCATAAAATGAGGACCACTGCAAAGCATTTTGGCATACCACCTCCCAGCCACACTTCTTAGCTGTGGCTATATGGAAAATGATTTCCTCCAACATTTTGTAGGAGATATAGTCCTACGGTGGCACACCCCCAAAACACCGCTCATGTGTATCTGCAGTACCAGAAAAAATTTCCAACTACATCAAAAACCAAGTCTCAGTTCCAGAAGAAGAAGCTGGACTTGTCTAAGCAACAGGTTTGACTACCCCTCATCCCTGCCATGACTGACCTCCAGGCACCAGCAGATGGGCTTCTTGCCGCTCTCCATCTATGGCGCTTGATCACAGCAGACTCCTGGATCCTGAGTATCATCCTCAAAGGCTTCTTTATAGAATTTTACAACCTTCTCCTTACGGGAATCTTCAAATTTACGCCCCCTCTGTACACCTCCGAGAAGAGGTGGACACCCTCCTTAGGAAAGGGGCTATAGAGCATATCACCTTGCCCCAAAGAGAGGAATCCCTTTCCCTCCATTACTTCCTGGCAAACAAGAAAGATGGTGGACTGTGTCCTATTCTGGACCTCCGAGGCATCAACCGCTATATTATTCCCAAGTGGTTCAGAATGGTCACCCTCTCATCCATTATCCCGTTCCTCCAGATCGGAGACTGGTTTGCAATGATCGACCTTCGTGACGCACACTTCCACATCACAATAGCTCAACCACACAGATGGTTCCTCACATTCACCATTGGTTCCCGCATGTACCACTTTACAGCCCTCCCATTCAGCCTTTGTGCAGCTCTAAGAGTTTTACCAAGTGCATGCCACCAGTAGTAGCACACCTCCATATAAGAGGGGTGGTGATATTCCCATATCTGGATGACTGGTTGATAACGGGGCCATCCAAGGACATAGCTTTGACTATCCAAGTCACCAAGGACATAGATTTGACTATTTCCCTATTCAAAGATCTAGGACTCGTAGTCAACCTAGACCAATCTAATCTGGAACCATCAAAGCTCGCAAAGCTCTTTTAAGCACAGCTAGATTCCACGCAGGGCAGAGCATTCCTTCCAGAGGACAGGTTCAATGTAATATGAGGCATGGTACGCCATTGCATTGCCTGGAGAAGGGTAATGGCACATTTCATTCAGCACATTCTAATACATATGGCCTCCACTACAGCCATGATGCCCTTGCCGGACTATGGATGTGACCACTGCAAGCTTGGTTCCTCTGGATGTTCAGTCCGCTGACGGATGACCCCTTCAGGATGCCTTCCGTACCTCACCCCATACTCAGAGCTCTAGTTTGTTGGACTCAACCAGAGAATGTATGATGTGGTCTACCTTTCACAACCCCACAACCCTCAAAGTCACTGATGACAGATGTGTCCATGACAGGATGGGATGCTCACTCACACAGACTGAATGTTCACAGTCTCTGGTCCCTGAGGGAATGCAAATTGCACATCAATGCACTGGAACTCCTAGCAGTGTTCAAGGCACTGAAAGCATTCAAACTGTCCCTCCAGGGACAGGTGGTCCAGGTTGTATCAGACAATACCACCACGGTCTTGTACATACACAAGCAAGGGGGGACCAGATCTTAGACGCTCTTGGATCTGTTAATACAGATATGGGATTGGTGCATGACTAGGCAAATATCCCTAACACTATACATCTGGCAGGGAACCAGAATGACATTGCAGATTCATTGAGCCAAGCCTGGAACAACTGTCACAAGTGGTCCATGGCAACGGACATCCTGACCGCCCTCTTTGCAGACTGGGGAACACCGGTCATAGACCTCTTTGCAACCCAGCAGAACATGAAGTTCCAGCTATACTGCTCATGGTAGCCCCCATTGCAGAGGAACCTACGAGATGCATTTCTCTTCAAGTGGACGGGCACCATGCTTTACGCATTTCCTCCTTTCCCACTACTTTCCAGAGTCATGACAAAGATGCGACATGACAGATTGAGATGCATACTTATAATCCCTTGGTGGCCTGGACAACCATGGTTCTTTCGCCTGCTCCAACAATCGCAGGAGAAGTTGTGGCATCTCCTTCTCCAACGAGACATCCTATCATTCCAGGATGGCTAGATACTCCACCCCAACCTGGAAACGATCAACCCAACGGCATGACTCATCGGCCAATAGTGCCCCTGTCGGATACAGCTAGGGCTATCCTGCAGGCTGCCCAACACCCTTCTACTCAAAAGCCTACCAATATAAATGGCAGAAATTCTGCAATTTCCTTAATGACAAGAATATATCCCCTGACAATGCATTAGTCCCACTCCTCATTGACTTCCTTGCAACCCTGTCAATGAAGGGACTTTCCCTCTCCTCTGTACGAGCCTACATTGTGGCAGTGTCCTGGACTTTCCAATGACTTGGGATGCAATTTTGTTTTAAGGACCCTTTGATCCACAGGTTCTTACAGGGATACAAGAACTCGCACCCCCCAGTAGTTGGTCCAGTCAACCTGTGGGACCTCCAGTTAGTCCTACAGGCTGTATCAGGAACCCTCTTTGAACCTATGGACTCAGTGGATGTACGTCTACTGTTTTTCAAAACCGCCTTCCTAAGCGCCATTGCTTCAGCAAGGCGAGCGAGTGAACTGTGTGCACTCAGGGCAGACACCCCCTATGCCCAGTTCCATAGAGAGAAGGTCATCCTCAGACTGGATGTGGCGTTCCTACCCAAGGTGGTTTCATCTTTTCACCTGAACCAAGATATAGTCTTGCCATCTTTCAGCTCTCCAGCCATGCCAGGTGATAAGGATGCTTGCCACCCGCTTGATGTCAGACCAGCACTGGAACTCTGTTTGAATAGAATGGCAGACTACCGGTGCTCAAATAGGCTGTTTGTCTGCTACTCTGGCCCCAAGAAAGGGCTGGCAGTCTCATCACAGCAGTTCTTCAAGTGGGTAGCGTCTACAATCCACTTCTCCTATGAGGTAATGGGCAAGCCCTTACCTTCCTCAATAAGAAGTCACTCTACTAGAACAACAGCTACCTCAACAGCATTCATAAGTGGACTACCTCTGCCTGATATCTGCAGAGCAGCCACATGGGCGACACCGCTCACCTTTGTGAAGAACTATAAGCTAGACTCCACCAAGAATGATGACTCAGCCCTAGCCAGGGCAGTACTTATGCAATCACTCACCTGCAATTGACAGGTTACTTCTTATCATGAGTTTTTAATATAATCTATCAGTTTTTCTACTATGTTGTTGCCTTGTCTTTGTTAGTTCGGACATGCCATCTTCTAGGCTCCTGAGCTTGCTAGTCTACCCATTGTGTGCATTCACAGAGACCACGAAGAAGAAGAAGAGGTTACTTACCATGACTATAGTTCATTGAGTGGTCTTCTGTGAATTCACACAAACCCGCCCTCTTTCCCTCTGGTGTCCTACCTCTCACATCATTTTTTAATGCATGGCTATAATGAACTGAGCAGTTGGTGAGAGGTGGGAGCTTATATAGGCCACAGGTGAGGGGGCAGACCCCCTCACCAAGCTTGAATTGAGGTTTCTAGAAGTTTCCAAAATGCTCTGCACAGGTGCAGGATTAACCCATTTTGTGAATTCACAGAAGACCACTCAAAGAACTATAGTTACAGTAAGTAACCCGTTCTTCACATGCTATTGTTTAAGTGAGCTACTGAAGTTTTGATGAAATAATGAAAGCCTGCATATACCTGCAGTGGTTTCAAGCATCAATCAGGATTTGGAGAACTATTTTCTTGGTGGGAGCCACCCTTTCCAAGGACTGAAAGATGCCACAATAGCTGGGTTGATATAAGCCATGATTGTATCATGCATTGCCTCAGTTACTGTGGCTTCATAATGTTGAACAATTAGGGATTTACAAGGTGGATTCACTTGCTCTATACAGACACTTTAGTAGATTTTCAATAATAGAATCTGAATCCTAACGTATACAGTGAATGCCCACAAATACTGAATAAAAAAATTTCATTGAGACAGGAAGAGAATCTGGGATTTCTAGCACGCAGCATTCTCTTCCTTACATTATTTCACATGAAACAGATCTCACTGCAAACTTTATTATTTGCCATCTCAAAACTGCATTAGTTACCTCAGTGGACTGTTGAGGAAGAACATTTTGTTTTACTGAAATGGTGCTTTCACCATTAGCAGAGAGGAAAGCAGTCTTCTGAAAGCCCAAAGAGGATCCCTGCCAGCCTGGAGGTATTGATTGCTATAAAAAGTGATGTGGGGGATGGGACTGAGAAGGAAAAGAGAATGGGATGAAAGAGAACAGCAAATCATCCATCCCTAGCAGCAATAAAAGCTTGCACTTACTGAAAAAGCTATTTCTCTATAAATAAACTGAGGGAAAGAAAAAAATGAAAGTCATATAAAGCACAGCTCAGTCATATTAAAAAAAAAGTCAGAGCAATCTTACAGTTTGTAACCGTTAGAATCATAGAATCATAGTTTTTATTGTCTTTTTTTCTTTTATGTAAAGAGGGGTTTGCATGCACCCCAAATGAAAATCTAAAAGCAGAATTTGGAGTTGCATAGAACCAAAATGTTCCCATAGTGTGTGACATGGGGTGTGGAAAGAATCAGTTTTATATTATGCCTCTTCAGTGCCCTCAGTGAAAGCTACTACAATGCCATAAAAAAAAAAAACCCTGTGTCCTTCTTTGAAAAAGGCATGCTCATTCCTGTCAATCTGGAATCATGCCATGAATGAGATGATATTACAACAATTAGGGGTCAGTTCCATGCAGGGACAGTTTAAGGAATTTTGGGGTCCCCTGCAATGCTTTACTTTGGGGCCCCCATATGTTTATCTCAGATCAATGTAACCTAACCTATTCACCATACAGGATGTTCAGATTATAGTAGGACCCCCGTATCGATGGATTCATTATCCATGGAACAAAAAACAGCACACCTACCATAGAGTCTTCCTAGAAAATGTGTCTTCCCTAGCCCTTTTCTAGGCCCTCCAAGGCAACTCTATGATATTTTAAACCAGAAGTCCCATTATTTTCAATGGCGTTCACTATTATTCATGGTTTTCAGAATCCACGCCCCCCCGAACCAATCCCCACTGGATAAGAGGGGCCTACTATATTACATAATTTGCCACCAATAATTTAGTTTAAAAACTATATTATAGGCACTAACATAATATTTTTTGTTTATTAGCAATTAACATAATGGTGTAGATTTCCTCAAAGAAAATAAAGAGTAGACTACAAGCTAAATATGAGTTAGCAGTGTGATGCAGCAGCAAAAAATGCCAATGTGATTCTAGGCTGCAAGGAAAGAAAGGGAAGAAAGAAAGAAAGAAAGAAAGAAGCCCTTTCTGAGGGAGACAACCCTCAAATTCCCTGTCCCTGTCTCTCTCTCACACACACTCACCCTCTCCAACGTGCCTCTCCCTCCAGCTTCTGCCATGGAGGGCTGCTGTTTCTTTCTCTTTCTCTTTAGTTTTGGAGAGGCTGTTTTGTTTGTTTTTTTAAAAAAGCCAGCAGGAGGTTTTTGGAGGAGGAGGCTAAGAGGGGGCTCCTCCCAGCTGTCTCCTGGCTGTCTCCTTCGTCAGGTTAAGGAGGCCAACACGGGGCCCTCTCTTGACCTCAGGGCCCCCTCTTGACCTCAGGGCCCCCTGCCAATGCTGATTTGGCAGACAGGTTAAACCGGCCCTGGTTCCATGGCAACTTTTGTTGTGCAAAGTATCGCATTAGCGCACTTTCGATTTTGCATCGCGGAGTTCCCATGGCAAAATTTCGGATCCTGTTTAGCTCCGCGATGTAGTTCCGATGTGCTTATAATGTGGGGTATATTAATGTGCAAATTTCTACACATCGAAATATTTTAGTTCCCACGACATCGATATTCCACATTCTTTGACAACCCTACCTGTCAATCAACAAAGTACGTCATTCGTTCTAGACGTACTTCCTTCAGGAATTCCCGCCACCCGTATTCCCATTGGTCATCTACTTCCCCACTCTTGGGCTTCTGATTGGGCATCTCGTCATCTCTTATGGTCTTTGTTCTCTTCAATGGTGCCAATTAAATTGTTGCAGCCATGGAGGTTTTAGCTACACTCATTTCCTACTTGTATTTGGCTATTAGAGTTATGATCTCTAATTTCCCTGTATTTCTGACGCATCATTTTCGATTTTGTGCGGCATTCTTCCGGGTTCGGTTGTGTCCATGCTTTAGCATTTCTGTGGCTACTTTTTTCTAACACATCGATATTCCGGTGACATACACGTAGCTGCTCCTGTACTTTCTCTTCCCCCCAAAGAGCCAGTAAATCCAAGAGTTTCGGTATGACTCCAAGTATTCCCCTGCTCCCCTTCTTTGTTCTCTGAACTAACTCCATTAGGAAAACGATAGATGTTTACAGGGATGCTTCAAAGCAGATAGGAAAACTGGATGTGTAGGCGGGTTTCTGTGGCGTCACTATAAAAAACCGCCCACATCCCAAATTTTAAACATCGCAAATTTAAAAATGATGGACAGTTCCCAAATGAGATAATGCACAAACTTGCAGCACTTTTTAAAAAAAGGCGGAAAATCAGCGGTGTCATTAAGTGCTCCTCTTATGGGTGTTTTAGACCCCCTCCTTCCGAAAAGGGCAATGCAGATGCGGAACGCATGGGAACTATAAGAATTCTAGGTGAATTCTTTGAGGATTATTTTTGCTGTGTAAACGACCCCTTAGATTTGGCCTTGTGATGCAATCATGAAGCCAGCTCAGAGTGCAAGTAGTCCAGATTCTGAAGTTATGATAATGGAGATTATCAGACGGGGACAAATATAGCATTCCTGTCTCACTATCTCTTCTCCTGCCTCCTGGCCGTTCTCACAAGAGGACAATTGCACAGGAAATTCAAAGTTAAAAGGAAGAATACACACACAAAAGCAAAACAAAGCAGCTAAACACATTAAAAAAAAAACCAAGTAACCTGGGTAGGGTAGGAAAAAGTGTGTCACTTACCTTGATGTCCTGATTTCAACCGGAAGTGTTCAGCAGGGACCTCCCAGTGATGCTGACATCGCACCAGCATAACAGGGCACCTTTTCATTCACTCATCATTCTGTTACAGAAATGGAACAATGGGTCAATTCACAGCTTAGCCCATGAATAAAAAAAGAGCACTGGGGGAGCAGAAGGGGCAAGGGAGCATAACGACACAGGCACAACGTTGTCTGAAAGGGAAGCCCTTTCGCGACCATTTTGAACCCAACCCCAAAATCAAAACCAATGAAGGTAGTTTTCTTAAGGTGCAAACATATTTGTGTTGCGCTACAGCCTGCTGGAGTCTGTCTATGCTCAGGAGTCCAGCCAGCAGTCAGGTTAGCAGAGTAGCAAAAGCCTGGTCCAGATGCTTCCAGCATGCTCAATGTTCAATGAGTAGATGGGCACATTTAGTGTCTAAAAACTAACAGTCTTTATTGTTTACATCCTAAACTACAAACAAAATCATTGCTCTAATAGCTAAGCTTACAGTTAGCAGTCAGTCAAAGAAGTCAGTTGAAGAAGTGAAATGGGCTGCCTTGCACCATGACTTATATAGGGGTTCCTAGCTGTTCTAGCAACTCCCCTTCATTCAATTGGTGACTGGTGACATCATCTGACATCATCCCTGGCATTTTATCTCCCCTTCTATTAGTCATACTGAGATAAGTGGGCAGAGAAACATCAGCTGCCTAGCTAACTGCGTAGCTGTTTAACCTTCAGCTTTGTCCTCTACAGATAAATGGAATATATGGTATTTCTTTATGACATAAATTTCCAAGGGCTACACATTCAAAACCCTAACAATTTGTAGAAAGCAACCTTATTAACTAAAGTTTTATTTTGCTACATGTGCAAGATAAAACTGGTAACAAGCTTGAATTTAAGGATATTTGGGCCAAGATCCCATTTAACACTGGCACAGCTTAAAATTCCATCAGTGTAGTTATGCAGAAGAGAGCCAGCATAGTGTAGTGACTTGAGTGTTGGACTACAACTCTGGAGACCAGGGTTTGAATCAGCCATGGAAACCCACTGGGTGACCTTGGGCAAGTCACATTCTCTCAGCATCAGAGGAAGGTAAACCTCCTTTGAACAAAAGAAAACCCCATGATAGGTTCACCTTAGGGTCACCATAAGTTGGAAATGACTTGAAGGCACATAACAACAAATTATGCAGAAATTCCGGGAGGGAGAGTGATGGTGCAGTGGAGCTTTCACAGAACCCCTCTCCTGCCAATTACTGGCCATTTGGGTCAGGGAAGGAGTTGAGCTGCTTTGGCCAGTTCTGTCCAACCAGGCTGTCCAACTGCCTGAGGAAAACTATTGTGCAAGGAAGTACTGGAACATCTTCCCAAAATAAACAACACTTCCCTGTATACTTATGCTATATGTATCAGGATTTACTTATTTGAAAGCTGAATGCATGTAAAATGTTTTGTAGGTCTGTGAAAGTCCACACTTACGGTATATGTTCATCCCATCAGTCCTGAGTTAAAATCCACACCCAGATCATCATAAGGTGGCCATGGCCTGGGATCAGACCTGGAATGTGACATTTTGCTGCCTGAGTATGAAAACAAAATAGCACCCATCTCCATTACATGGACTGAAGTGGACTAACGTGCATATTCTGCTTGTGGATCAGGCCTGTTCTTCCCCATTACTGGTATGAAATGGAAGTCTAGACCATCACATCATCAATCACTGCAGCCACCCGCATCCCACTCTCCGCAGCTCAGAAGCCAGCCTGCAGCACATGAGCAAAACCTCCCGCATGTGACAAGCCTAGTTATGTGCTGTGGGCCTGCTTCCTGGCTGAGAAAGAATGACAGCAGATGGCAGCTGCAGCGACAGGCTGGTGTTGCAGTCTGTGCTCCTGTGGTCATATGGGACCCAATTTGTTTTATTTTGGCTGAAGTGGTTTTTTTTCCCCCATAGGTATTATTTTAAAATGGTGTAACAGGCTTTACCCCATCTTGGCCCCATCTTTGTCCCGGGCCCCCTGACGACTGCCCAGGAACAAAATGCGTCAAATGCCTTGCATCGTCTGCACTGCAGAGCTCAAAGATGGGGCCAAGATGGGGTAAATAACCCATCTAAATCAGCCCTTAATCAGTGGCAGAAACAGATTGTTTTGGCTGAACCTAAGAGGAGCCTTAACTCTTGTATGCTGTCAGTTTGTTGCCCTATTCAACACCTTAGCTACAACATTGTGCACCAGGTATAGCTTCTGGAAAATGTAAAATGTATTGTAGTAATGCAATGTCAAAGTACCTGTACCTTGACTGCAGTGGCAAACTATACTAGTCCAAAAATGATTGCATCTGGTATACCGAGCCAAAGATGGTGGAAGGCACTCCAAATTCTTGTGGAAGCAGCAAATGTGGATCCAAAAGACCTCCCCCCACAACTGTGCACCTGAATCTTCAGAAGGAGATTAACCCCATTCAGAACAGGTAGCCTTGCTATCTTCTTGATCTGGTATTCACTAATGTTATAACACACCCTATGGAGTTAGATGATTCAGACAGAGAAGAGGAGGCAGATTTCTAGGAACCTGCAACTACTGATAACAATGATCTCTTGAGTCCAATGAGCCAGGGTTGAGGCAGAGGGGGCCCTACTTTCCAGCAGGAGGTTGCAGATGCTAAAGACACATTATCATCATTCAGAATGCTGTAATCACAAAAAGTCAACATGGATTTCTCAAAAACAAGTCGTGCCTGATTAATCTCATCTCTTTTTTTTGACAGAATTACAAACTTGATAGATGAAGGGAACGCAGTGGATGTAGTGTATCTTGATTTCAGTAAGGCTTTTGACAAGGTCCCCCATTATATTCTTGCAAAAAAGTTAGTAACCCGTGGGCTAGACAATGCAACTGTTACGTGGATTTGTAATTGGTTGACTGACCAAACCCAAAGGGTAGTCACCAATGGCTCCTCTTCATCCTGGAGAGAAGCGACCAGTGGGGTGCCACAGGGTTCTGTCCTGGGCCCAGTGCTATTCAACATCTTTATCAATGACTTGGATGAGGGAATAGAGGGTATGCTTATCAAGTTTGCAGATGACACCAAATTAGGAGGGGTAGCTGATACCCTAGAGGACAGGATCAGAATCCAAAATGACCTCAACAGATTAGAAAGCTGGGCCAATATTAACAAAATGAATTTCAACAGGGAGAAATGTAGGATACTACACTTGGGAACTAAAAATGATAGGCACAGATATAGGATGGGTGACACATGGCTTGAGGGCAGTACATGCAAAAAGGATCTAGGAGTCTTAGTGGACCAGAAGCTGAACATGAGTCAGCAATGTGATGCAGCAGCTAAAAAAGCCAACGTGATTCTAGGCTGCATTAATAGCAGTATAGCGTCTAGATCAATGGAAGTAGTAGTGCCACTGTATTCTGCTTTGGTCAGACCTCACTTGGAATACTGTGTCCAGTTCTGGGCACCACAATTCAAGAAGCATATTGAGAAGCTGGAATGTATCCAGAGGAGGGCAACCAGGATGGTGGGTGGTCTGGAAGCCATGCCCTATGAGGAGAGACTTAGGGAGCTGGGTATGTTTAGTCTGGAGAAGAGAAGGTTGAGAGGGGACATGATAGCCATGTTTAAATATTTGAAGGGATGTCATATTGAAGATGGGGCAAGCTTGTTTTCTGCTGCTTCAGAGACTAGGACACAGAGCAATGGATTCAATCTACAGGAAAAGAGATTCTACCTCAACATTAGGAGGAACTTCCTGACAGTAAGAGCTGTTTGGCAGTTGAATGCACTGCCTGGGAGTGTGGTGGAGTCTCCTTCTTTGGAGGTTTTTAAAAAGAGGCTGGATGGCCATCTGTCAGGAATGATTTATTATATATACCTGCATGGCAGGGGGTTGGACTGGATGGCCCTTGATGTCTCTTCCAACTCTATGATTCCATGATTCTATGACAAGGAGACAAGGAGCTACCCTCAGTGGCTGTTAAGTAGGAGATGCTGACCTATTTAGGCACCTGGTCTCTGGAGACAGCTACGTATAACTCCCAGCCACTGACTGGCAGCTTTGTTGCTTTCAAACTTCCTTCTTGATGGCTAGCAGTACTCCTTGGCATTTGTGTTTTCCTGATCTTGGACTGGCTACAATTTACAACTCTGTTTTACAGTAACTTTGCTGGCTTTGTTTATCTGGACTATTGACTTGCTGAACAACTCCTGGACCAGCTGATGACTACCTTCTTGCTTCTCCCTTAATTCTGATGGATACCCTGTGACTGATCTGGACTGAAGTAACTGCTCAATAGCTCTTGTATTCTAACCACCTGATTCCTGGGACGCTTGCTCACTGGAGTATAGGACAACTAAGCTAGGATTCATCTTGTTAAGATTCAGCCTAAGTTTAGTGGACCTCATCTGGACCATCACTATCTTCAGGTTCTAGTTCAAAACTTCAGGTGAAACAGAACTCTCAGTTCTAACTTGCATGGAAACCATTCACATGTAGAAAATTCCTTCCTCTTCATAATTATTGTTCTTCACACTAAACAAATAATTACAGTGGTTGCAGGACTAGCAAGTGCTTTCCCACTGCATTGTTTAGTCCCTTTTGCATGCCTGAGTAGGACTATAAAGCTGAGTATCATCACTATGCCACCCCAAATTTAAAGACTATTGCCAATTACTCCATATAGCTCAAAGGGTGGAAACTGTGTATGAGGCCTGGAGGACTTCTTTGCAACCTTTAAACCCATCCCTCAAAACTCCATATGACAAAAGACCCAAAATGGTGAACCATGCTTCCAGAAGCATCTAAGAGGAGTGGTTCTTTTTCAGACTCCTGCACCCTACAAAGGCCTTTAACAGCAAAATATCCAAACTGGAAGTCACTGGAAAATCACTTTTCCAAAGATAGCATGGTGTAAACTACAAGGGTCCAAAAGGGACCAAAATGGAGTGAGGAGCCAAAATGAAGCCACCTTTTGTGGCTGTCCACCCAGATACAGATGCAGAATGCTCTGACAAAAACCTCATCCAGGTTGATCCCGCAGTTCCAGCTGTTGGTCTCCTACCACTCACTTTGCCCTTTTACATTTAAGATCCCTTCTTGAATCTGGTACTTGGGTTCAAAGTGACTACTATACTGGACTGGTGGATGTGTTGCTCAGTGGGTTCACTACAGTATTGTGCGGCCAAATCCATTTTATCAACTTAAATAAAAACAGTCAGGAGATTTTCACACTACACTATTACAGTGTTACTATTCCACTTTAACTGCTCTGGCTTCCTCCTGTGGAATTCTGGGGTTTGTAGTTTAGTGAGGCCTAAGAGCTCTCTGTCTGAGAGTTGTAAATGCTCCTCCTTAAACTGCAAATCCCAGGATTCCACAAGAGGCAGCCATAGCAAATAAAGTGGAATAGTAACACTATAACAGTGTAGTGTGGAAATCTCCTTAAATAGAGTTAGAAAATAAAAGCAGTAAAGATTTATTATGTAACAAATAAATTAGACATCTAGCCTTATGCTGGTTCCATACACTGTAACAACTCAAGAGATTTTCAGACAAGCAGTTTGTAGCGTTGCAGTAATAGAATAAGAAATTGCATTGCAGAAGCACGACAATCATTATTTTTTTCGGATGCCTCGTTTTCTTGTAACAGTCCCGGAACTCCCCTTTCGTACTGCAATCCGTTCTGATACTGCAACGCTACATACCATGTCAGCATAGTTTTGTTATCACGTTCTCCTCTTTTGGAGAGAAGAATATTCCGCCGTAGCAACGCAAATCGGAGACGGGGGCATGCGTACTCGTTTGCTTGTGAATGCAGTTCTCCATTTTTTTGTCCTGGAAGTTTTCTCCTTTTTTTTTCTCGCGATACTACGTTCATTTATTATTCCACTTGGGAGGAGATGCTGCTGTTGCGTGGTGACTTCTTCTTTCGGTGATTGGTGGGTGGAAAAAAGTTTATCTGTCGCTATGGCACCTTTTCTGCCTGCCGGCAGGGAACAAACACTATTAACGACTGCTGCGCCTCAATTTGAAATCAACTCCACGCCCACAAACTCCTAAGAGGTATCATCACAAGGGGCGGGAAGTAAGTGCAGACAGAATGTGATATTATCGTGGTACAGAATCAAATATACGTTCGGACAATGTTTCATCTCGTAACAGCAACGGAAGAAAGTTTCATTAACGATTTTCCCCGTGTTTGAAATATTATGGAGTTACGCAGGATAGAAACCAGATAGGGTCAGATACTTCTCTGCGTCGTCCAAAACGGGTGTTCTCTCATGAAACTGAATTAATATTCTCTCGCTATATTAACCCTGTCTGAAAATCTCCTCAGTTTCAAAAGAAAGTAACACTCCCACCCTCTTTCCACACTCTCATCTCCTCAAAACTCTATTCACCTCTCTTCCATTTCCCTCTTCCTAACTGGCTCTATCCAACCTGATCTTCTCAAGATTTAATCCATTCCTATTTGCTCCTATCTCTATTTCTACCTGGCCCCTATCTCTATTTCTACCTGTCCTACCTACCCTTTAACAACAAGGGTCTGGTTTTTATATTTTTCTGTCTATAGGCACTCCTCCCCTAGCATTTCATGTGTGAGCCTCAACCCAGGCTCACCCAGCTTCTCATGCTGCTGATACACTGCAGAAGTAATGTAGTTTGACACCACTTTAACTATCATGGCTCCATCCTATTGAATCTTGGGATTTGTAGTTTTTTGTGGCACCAGAGCTCTCTGACAGAAAAGGTTACCTATCTCACAAAACTACAAATCCCAGAATTCTAGAGCATTGATCCATGGCAGTTAAAGAGATGTCACTGATGGCACAGTGGTTAAATGCCAGTTCTGCAGCCACAACGTTGTGAGTTCAATCCTACAGGACTCCAAGGATGACTCAGCCTTCCTTCCTTCTGTAGGTTGGAATGAGTACCCAGCTTGTTGGGAGCAATTAGCTAACATATTGTAAACTGCTTACGAAGTACTTTGCATTGATCAGTGGTATAGCAATATAAATGCTATTGCTAAAATGCTATTATTTCTGCAGTTTGTCAGCAGCCTCACTTCACAAGTGCCTTAAGGTACCATGTGGTTCCAAAGAATCAGTTGTGTTGTATGTTGGAGTCTTGTGAACTGAAAGGCCACAAACTGGCCAGCAACTTTAGGAATGACTGAGGTGTGGCTATTCTAGGATGTGATAATATGCTGCTGCTGCTGTTGTTCTTGCTACTGGAGAACTACTACTGAGCACTAGGGGAGCTTTAAAACAAGAAGAAAAGGCACCTTTAAAGATTTCTTGCCTATTGGTATTGTTAGTATTGTAAGTTTACGTTCTTGAAATATCCCTATTATATCAGAGTGTGCTCATTATCTCAGGGAGTGCCAGTGCTCTCTTGATGGTTTCCAGCTTTCTAAGCTGTGCATCAGAAACCTTGGGCTTGGAGATTTAAAGTGACCCATGATTAATTAAGCAGATAAGACCATGGCCATTTGAAAAGGCAACAGCAACAGAAATCGAACTAACTCTATAAAGGCCCTTGACAAAACAGTTAAGCTGTCAACATATCCCTTCCCTGCCTTTAAAGCAAAAGGAATAACAAAATAATTATATACTACCCAGCTTTGGTTTATGGACATGAAATATGAGATGGAGCCAGGTCCATCTATGTTCCCGAGAATACTGTGTTCTGAATTTGCCCTGAAATGTTAAGAATGATGCACTGAGATGAAAAGCTGAAATCTCCTTTATTTTATAGACACTTTCTATATACACTAATATATGTCCTCAATTTTAGAGTGTGTTTGCACAAGTGTGTGGTGCCTACAAATTACCTGGCAGTGATGTTGATAGTTACTTATACTTTGGCTGAAGAAGTTAAATGGGAAAGACAATCAGATTGGATTGTCATTAATCCAGTTAAAGAAATGCAATTACCTGTATATAGGAGTTAAACAACAAATTGCAAATAGACTACAGTATATGTTATAGATTTTCAGGCCATTATCAGAGGCAAATGGTGTTTGTTCACCATTAAAGCAGGATACGGAACCAAGATCAGATTATTTATTATGTATTTTTTACTTTTTAATTGTAGTTAAGTATAGGAAAGTCCATGCTATAGCTAATTTTAATTGTCTTCCTTCAGCCGTTAATGAAGGATTAAAAAAAAACCACAACAATTTGAATTGAAATTGTGTGCTGTTATTTAGGAGTGGCTGAAACCTAATGCAGAGCTGTTTTTTCCTATAATGATAGGGTAAATTTTATAACTTTGGTATTTATCCTGCTGTTTGGAAGGACAACCAGATCTTATGTTTCATATTAATTTGCAAGAGGAGATAAGGCAGCAACAGAACAATGGGCCAATTATATTCCTGCTGCTCTAGCTAAAATCAGATTGCAATTAACCAATGGCTGATCTTAATAGTTTTTTTTTTTGAGGAAAAACAATTCAATGATGTTTATAATGCAAAGTTGGTTGCTGAATTTTCTTTCATTGTATGTTATGTATAAGTGTTTAGTTCATTTATTTGGGTTCAGTTGTATTCTACATCTTGTTTTCTATACCCTAAATGTCTCAGCTGCATGGTGAGGACCACCACATGTGTGTATGAGGATGGGAAGATGAGTACATTTTATTAGGGTCCTGAAGTCCAGAGGTGCCTGGCACAGGCAATAATCTCCATTACTATGAGGAAAAAAAATTGAGGATAAACTGTAGGTTGTGCCTGAAGGTATTTTTGAAAACCTATTCTCCTGTATCTATTGCCCTGGTGTGAAATTTACTGGAGCCAATCAGAAGCAGTCTTAGTGCATTCACAAGCAACATTTTGATGCAAAATGATGTTTTACTCCTGGGTGTGGTGGATGAGGTACTTGGGAATTGGAGGAGGAACCAAAGAGAGGAACAGTGTATAAATATCTATGCACCCATCTCCCAGAATGGTCTCTTCCACCCCACTTGCTATATCTCTCTAAAGTGTCCTGATGGTAACCACCACTCAAGCATATTAACTATCTCTCTCTCTCCGGCTTTTCTTCACAAACGAAGATTCAGGAAGGACTCATCCCATGCTTCCTGCAAGTGTGCTGAGTGATCAAACATACCCCATAACTCATTTTTTTGTTGGTTGTTGTTGGTCTTCAAGTCATTTCTGACTTACAGCAAGCCTATCATGGGGTGGATTTTTTTGGTAGGATTTTTTTTTTTTTGCCATTTCCTTCCTCTGAGGCTGAGAGAGTATGACTTGCCCAAGTTCACTCAGTGGGCTTCTGTGCAAAGCAGTGGTCTTCCAGAAACCTAGTCCAATACTCAAACCACTGACTACACCATGCTGGCTCTATAACTCAAATACTAAGAACAATTTCCTGTGCTCAAAATTCTTTAATTCCAAATGTATGTCTAAAACACGTGGATCTGGATAGATTTGGGGATTCTAGTAAAAACACAGGGTAGAGTCTATAAGCCTTATATCTGTTTACTCCTGAACTAAACCCTATGTGTGTTGTATACTAGCTTCTAGCTTACCAGCCATTTCAGTCCATAAGGTCATTTCTTAGGGGCTTATCACACAAAAGAACAGAAGCAGAAGTGAAGCCCATGGACATTTTGAGACAGTGCTTACCACAGGATCAGGTCCCGGGAGAGGAACGGTGCTCTTGGTGGCAGGAGGTCCTTTTTGGATGCCACCGCCCCTCTTCCGGGATCCGTGAAGCTTTGGAAGCGGCTGCGCCATATTTTAAGCATGGGCAACTTCTGTGCTTAAAATATGGTGCAGCCACTTCCAAAGTTTCACGGACGTGCCACGAATGATCCTGGAAGAGGGACAGCGGCATCCAAAAAGGACCCCCTGCTGCGCAAGAGCGCCGTTCCTCTCCCAGGACCTGATCCCGCGGTAAGCACCGTCTGAAAATATCCCAAGAGTAGCATGTCACACCTTGTCTTATCACATTACATAGGTGTGTTTCAGCTGTTCTCCCATTCCAGTCCCATGGCAGTTAGTGGTAAAGGCGTGTTTTTTGTTTGGTTTTTTGCTAACAGAATTTTCCAGTCAGCAAAAAGACTTGTGTTTATCACCGTGTCCCACAGGAAGGGAACAGGAGAACAGCTGAAACATGCCAACATTGTGTGATAAGGTAAGGCAGGTGGTCCTATTATTGGGGTGCACTGCTGCTTCTTTTCCTCATGCGATAAGCCCCCAGACCAGTGGTTCTTAACCTATGGTCCGGAAACTCCCTGGGGTCTGTAATGTCCTCACAGGGGTTCTGCGAAAGCTTGAAGGCTGCTTGGCCCACCTCCTCCCTGCAGTGGAGTGGCCATGTGATAGGAGCCAAGGCAATGGCTTGGCCTGCACATTGCCATTCAATCCGCTTCAGCTACAAACTTGCAGGAAGAAGCAGGAGAAAAGTCTTCCCTCCCCCTCCAGTGCCTCTGAAGGAAAGTTTAATGGATGATGTAATTGTATTATTACTATTCTCAGATATTATTATCATCATCATCATCATCATCAGGTTTAACAGATGGTGTACAGTAATTCTATTACTATTATTTTTATTGTTATTGTTACTCTTAGTTAAGTATTGGGGATCCGTGACAACAAAATATATTTAAAGGGGGTCCTTGGTAAAGAAAAGGTTAAGAGCCACTGCTCTTGACAATTAAATGTAACTTTTATGGTTTTAAACAGTTGATGAAACATAATTGTGTATTTAAATTATACCCAAACTTATTCAATAAATGCTGGTGCACACCTCTTCCCAATGCTGGTTAATTTGCATGCCCTTACCCCACAGCAATGAATCATGAACCATTTTGACCATTAGAAGGAATCATTGGATTCTACATGAACCAGAAGAGCTCCACTTGTGAGCTCTAGATCTTGAACACATTTGCACTTGCATTGGAAGGGAGAAAAGGTACAATATGTTTTAAGGAATGAGCTTTCAGCGCTGTCATCCATGCACTGAATTTATTGTAGCTGCAGGGAACCCACCAGAAATTCATGGTTCATATGATAATGAGAGTAAGGCTGCTGCAGAGAATTGCCAGTGGAAGTTAAGGGGAAATTTGTCTTTCAAAGATTAAATGAGGCCAATGTGATCTTTTGCCTTCTTTAAAAAAAATATAATATTTTTTTTTGTTATGTCACTCCTCCCTTTTCTCATTTTGCCTGCAGCAATAAAAAGAAAAGCTGTTTTTGTTTTTATATTCTACCCTCCTTCTGCAATTGTGTTATCTCTATGTCTGTAACAATCCCAGGGGGCAAAAAGGGGAGAAAGGTACTACCCAGCTGTCCATACTTTTCAGCCTCTTTCTTCAACTGCACACTTCCCCCCATCTGCTATGTTTCCTGTTTCACACATCCTGTGCTCCTATTATATGCACTGTGTCCCTTCAGACTTTCCTTTTGCCTCTGAGCATCTCAGCAGTGGCCTGTCCTTTTGGCTTGAGTCCAGTTGCATCATTAGCCAAAGTGCTACTCATACTTAGTCCTCCGCTCTTCCATAGTAGCTGGTTGAGTGCCTTCTGACCTGGGAGTGTGGCACTATCTTTGGTCTTGTCTATACGAGGGGGGGGGGGAAATACGAACACATTCAAAAAGATAGGCATGGGCATTGGTTTAGTTACTGTTATTATTACAGAGGGTGTGGTCTGGCTGCTTAGGTCTGTTTCATACCACAGGCCAGTGTCTTGTATTATTGGGGGGGGGGAGATACCCCCAAATTAACCCCAAGAAAGTAAAGAGTTACCTTTGAAAAACTCTAACTATAAACTCCCCTATAGGGAGTGGCTTGGAATGGTGGCTGTAACTAATTACTATTGAAAAGAAACTTTTAAAACTCAGAGAAGAGTGGAATATAATGGCACAACAACCAATTGACCTTAAAAACCACTACAGCTCCAGCTAATTCTGTAGAAAAGATAGGGTGGGGAGGAGTTTCAGTTGCATTGCATTCACAACATGCTAAGATACGCATTGTCAAGTAGTTCTTAAGTGATGACAACTTATGGACAAAATAAAGACAATAGATCTGACACAGAGGTTTGAGGGTTAGGTCAGTTCTATCATTATTGCACAGCAGAAGGTACCTATGTGCTTAGACTGTAAGCCCACTGAGAACTGCTAGTGTCTATGACACCACTGATTTTTGTTTGGAATGAATTTCCTTTGGGGTCAGATCAGTGGACTTCATACTGCACCTCTCATATTTTGTAAGGGTTGTGAAGGATATGAATTACTGGAAAACATAATCTATTTGAGCTTTTCTGCCTTTTTCTTCTTTTCACCAGAGGGCACTCTTAACTAAAAGATAGCAACTACATATTTTTTGTTAAATCTATTTTTTTAAAAAGGAAAGAACATTTGTTCCTAGCTGTAAAGGGATTAAATACAATCTCAGTTTTCAAAAGCATCTTTTAAATATCATTTAAAAAAATAAAAAACAAACCAAGTCTACGTGGGAGTTTCTGTATAAAGCTTCATTTTCTGCATTGGGTAAATAGATGTTCAGCTGTTGCTGGGGCTGGTAGAGGGGTTTGTTCCATTATTGGGAAACCTCTTCTCCTTCACATACTTTGGACTACAGCTCCCATAATTCCTTTCACATTGGCCATGCTAGCTGGGCCCAAAATATTTGGAGGGCCAATGGTTCCAGAGCCCTGTCTTAGAAGAATAATTTGTCACTCTCTTCCAAATTAGTAACATTCCTTGTTAAAGCTTTTACACCCCCCCCCCATTTCACAGGATATTGCTGGATGTCCATGAGGGCTGGCCCAAGATATCTACACTGTAGAAATAATGCAGTTTGACACCACTTTAAGCACTGTAGCTCGACCCTATGGAATCATGGGATTTGTAGTTTTACATGGTCTGCCAAAAAGTGCTTGTGAATCACAAAGCTACATATCCCAGGATTCTGCAGGATGGAGCCATGGCTGTTAAAGTGGTGTCAAACTGCATTATTTCTACAGTGTAGATGCATCCATTGTCTGTTGGAAGAAAAGTGGTAAACAGCACTCCAACTCAGCCAAGTCAAGGTGCCTAGTATCTAAAGTTGAGGTACAAACCATTGGCCTTTCAGATGTTGCTGGACTGGAACTCCCATCAGCCCTAGCCAGCAAAGCTAATGGTGAGAAATGGTGGGTGCTGAGCCCAAGAACATGTAGAGGGCTGCATGATTCCTACCCTAATCCAAAGCCAGCCAAATTATTTGTCACACAAGGTCCAAATCCCAGAAGTAGCTCTCTCCATAGCTGGCAGTAAAAGAAACCACTAACAAATTAAAACACTTGGCCATTTCATGCCATTTTGTGACATTCAGAACCTGATTCTGAGGGGCCTGCCTCATTCTACCCAACAGGGTTGCCAGATCAGCAGCATCTTCTTCCCTGGGATCTGACAGCTAAAGCCTGAGAGCCAGGGCTGGGACTTTGTGATGTCACACAGGCAGAGCAAGCAAAGCTTTGCCTATGCTGTTGCTGGGGACTATGGAGTCCTCAATGCTAATCCTCAGGGTGTCCCCCCATCCTTAACCTTGTGCTGCTCTTGCCACAGCTTGTACAGTAAGAAGGCCCACCTCTTACATGTCTTGCCCTCTGCATTGTCTATTTGCTATCTCTCTACTGTTTGCTTCTCCTCAATCATGTGTGTGTGTGTGTGTGTACCAAAATCTGCACAAGCATGAAGATATACAAACAACTCCCAAACTGGGGAAAAAGCAGGATAGAAATTAACAACAACAACAACAATTCCGCGCTGAGCCAGAGAGCACCAATGCCTTCCGGGATTGGATAGAAATAGGTCCCCAGGTTTTAAAACTGTCAAGCAGCCAAGATAAAATAATGTGAATTTTTATCCTCCCAGGACTGTTTGTCATGAGATTTCTCTCCATTTATGGAGGCCCAGGACTTGTCTACACTGGTGGGAAAACCCAGGCTTACCACATAGCTGTGGTGGATGTTTTTGATCCACCCCATAAACAGTACACTCACCAGGGCTTGTCCGATGGTAGACTGGAGTATCCTGCCACACTGTAATCCATGTCAGAGTAAAAGATGATTCTACCCTGATCACATGTCATATATGTTGTATTATTTCTGGCCACATGGCTCGGGCTGCTCCATTTTCCCCCTTATTAGATTGTACATGGCTATTATCTATCCATTAACTATAGATATTATCAGATGGGGACAAAAATAGCATCCTTGTCTTGCTACATTCTATCCCTCCCCACTCCCACCCCCCATCCCGGCATCAGAATGAAATCTTTCAAATGCCTACCTCAGGCCATTCTCACAAGAGGATGAGTGCATGGGAAATTCAGAAAGAAAAAGAAAAATACACTTGTTTCATGCCCTATGAGCCTGATGAGGGTATAGAGTCAGAGGAGGAGGAGGAGAACATGGCAGGGAATGGCCCTAGGAACCCTGGCAAAGGTTTATCTACACCTGTGTCAACAGGGAACCCTACCAACCTAGAGGCTTGGGCAGAAGAAGAACCTGGTCTGAGTGGGTTGGCACCAGTACCAGCAGAGAGTCCTGCCCATTGAGATAAGGATGATGAAGAAGAGAGGGATTTACTTCCACCATTGTATACCCAACAGTGAGCTCAAAAGAAAGCTCAAAGGAAGTCTCTGAGACTTTATGAGAAAAGCCTGCTTGTTAAGAAACACCTGACAAAGCCTTAATTGCTTTATTTATGCTGGGAGAGTTGATGGAGGCTTTTGTTAGAGATCAACTGATCTTCCTGGTGAAAGCTTCCTGCTGACTTTGGTGCCTGGATTCTGGTTATCTTGACTTCTGTTACCTTGACTCGTGCTTAGATCTTGGACTATCTCTGACTACTCTGCTGCCTGCTCCTGTTGACCCTTGGGCTGCTTTGGACCCATGCTTCTACCGACGGCCGAAAGCCCCTGACCTTTTGGACTGTGTTACTGGACTAAATCTTTGACTGTGTTTGCATCCCTATGAGCTAATTAACAGTTGGCTCCCTTCCCAGACTAGTGCTGTTTATACTTTGCTGGTAACTAGTTGCTTTCTGGACAAATTTTAAGAATGTCAGCAAGCAGAAAAACACACTTTAAAAATACCAAGTAACCCCGGGGGAGGAAAAAAGGGTGTCACTTACTTGGATATCCCTATCGTACCCAGAAGTGTACTGGAACGGACCTCCCATTCATGCTGATATCGCACCAGCATAATAGGGTACCTTTTTTGCTCACCTCTCATTCCATCATAGAAATGGAACGGGAAATCTATTGATGGCTTAGCCCATCAACAAAAAGAAACGATGTGGAATGGGACCAGCACAGGAGCATAGCGACACAGGAACAAAGGCATGTGAAAATCAAGCCCTTTAGTGATCTCCTGGCATTTGCTTAACACCATATTTAGGTTGTTTGATAATCTCCTATATGTTGTCCCAGAGTACTATATTATGGGATAAGTAGAAAAACATGTTATCTAGATATATGCACAGTCAAAAATTAAAATAAAATTTTAAAAAGCACCAGAACGGTGTCCCGTCCACTGAAAGTCCCCCACCCCCCAGCTTTGCACTGAAACCAATCTGTGGCTGCCACACAGCCAATAATCTAGCTTTTCCTTTCAAACGTGGAGCAAAATGCAACTCTTTCAGACCCAGAGTTTCCTGCAGAAATCCTGCTGAAGATGCAAATAATTGAAAATGTCATGTGGCAATTCTGCCACAACTACGGGGTGAGTACAGTTCCCCCCATCCATGTAGACAAGTCCCCAGAGAAGCTCAGCCATTCCCTGAGAGCTGGCAACTCTAGTGTCTAATGAAAGGGATAGCCCTCATCACTGGCTGTATCCTTCTCTAAAATGGAAGCAGTCAAACAATGTTCTCTGTGTTCCATGGGTGAGATTTTACCTTGGTGGTGGTCTTTGGGGCAGCCATCTTAGTGCCTAAGATTTTTTTTTGTTCCTGTATTAACCTGGCCTAACCTGTATTTTTGTTCTGAATGATATGCAAGAAGAGGACGGTGACTTTGAATAACAAGAGAAGCAAATGAGAAGATAAGATGCCAGCTTGTAAGAAAGTACCCTGTTCTACTTCTTGCACTAAAGAAAACTAATTTTCCTATGGGAACTGGCTTAAAAGATTTATCTAGGGGAAAAAATCCTTCTAAACTGATGTATAGTGTCTGCTAATGCTGCAAGGGTCCCTGTTCACTGCCAGCCCACTCATGGAATGAGTCATGATACCAGTGTGAAAGTTGAAGACCATACATCTGAGCAAGAACTAATTAGCTAGAAATGAATTCCAAGTAAGACTTCTTAAAATAAAACAGCCCTCCACATTCACTTGTACTACACATGAAATTAATTTTTTTTTTACAAAAACTGCATACTGAAACAACCCTAATGTCTTTTTTAGATTTCCAAGCTGATAATCTTTGTGAAAATAATCAATGGCTCATACGTTTCAGGAAAATGTGGTACCAATGTCTTTGTATTTGTTAATTCTATGGACTTTATCAGATGCGGCAGATATGGCATGCCTAATATCAGTTGTGGCAGATATGGATGCCTAATGATCACAAAAGGGTGTGCATACCAGACAACATCATCCTTTCATGATCATATCTTGCCAATAAGCTGTACTTTTTAGTGATGGCCCAAGCCATCAATTGATCTCCTGTGGTGCTTTGTTGCCAGCACTGCTGGCATTTGAAGCTTTGCACCATTGTGATCACGGGAATATAGCGTAAATGGACAAACAGTTCCAGGTGAGGGCAGGACAGTCAGGTAAGGAATGCTCTTTTTATGACCCCCCCAGGTAAGGAATGCTCTTTTTATGACCCCCCAGGTAAGGAATGCTCTTTTTATGACCCCTCCCAAGTACACCCACATGAAAGGGTGTACTTGGGACCTTTAAAGTGTGTTTCTGTGCTTATGTCTGTGTTTGTGTGGCGTTTTTGCTCTGTTTTTAAAATTTCCCAAGCTAGCGTCTCCTCACAAGAATCGGTGAGGTTTGAACCCCAGAAGTAAGTGGAGCTCCATTCATGTTCCATTACTGCCGGGGAAGCCTATTTTATGCTGCTCAAGGTAAGTCTGGTTGGGGGGTTCTTTTGCCAGCATAACACTACAATTTATGCCAGCAAAAGAATATTAATGGGGTGTAGTTTGATAAAGTCTTATGTTTCTTAAATCTATTGAATCAAACAGGCATGTTTTTCTGTCACAGTTAGTGTTTCCCATTAATTAAGAAAACACAGCCTGGCAAGCTCATGTGTTTTTAACAGCTGTTAAGTTTTAGAAATCAGCTGGTGAAGCATCACCAAAATAATAATAATAATAATAATAATAGTAATAATAATAGAGATGTCTGTAGCTAAAATGGCTTTAAAAAGCACAGAAAAAGTAATGTCAAAAAGCTGGCAATCCTAGCCACTCAATCATTAATATTTTATCCTTTCTGAGATTTCCCCCCCTTTGGTAACTTTTGATACTAGCGAGGTGGTGATATTAGCAGGATAGTCTGATCCTTAAAGGACCTATACAAGGTGCTGAACCCTAACTCCAGTATAGGTTCAGCACTTTTGATGGTTCAGTTAAAGTTTAGATTAAATCCCAGAATGGATACATTATTTGGAGGTTGTGTTTCCTCATCAGTTTCCCTATCCCTGGAGGATGAACTGAGGCACCTAAACTGGGCCCTACAGGCTAATGGTTACATAGGGACCACTAAATCAGACATCACCTGAGCAGCCAGACCCAGAAAAAGCCACAGGAATGAAGAAAAACAGCCACCCAAGGGGGAGGTAATTTTACCATACATCGAAGGAGTCACAGACAGAATAGGGAAACTGATGAGGAAACACAACCTCCAAACGATCTACAGACCAACCAAGAAAATCCAAGAAATGCTATGCTCAATGAAGGACAAAAGAGACCCTCTCACAGCTGCAGGAGTTTATCGCATACCATGCAGCTGTGGACAAGTTTACATAGGGACCACTAAATGCAGTGTGCAAACAAATATCAAGGAACATGAGAGACACTGCAGACTGGGCCAGCCAGAAAAATCAGCAGTAGCAGAACATGTGATAAACCAACCTGGACACAAAATGTTATTTGAAAACACCGAAATTCTGGACCAGGCCAACAACTATCATGTCAGAATGCCCAGAGAAGCTATTGAAATCCACAAACACCTGGACAACTTCAACAAGAAGGAGGAAATTCTAAAAATAAACAAAATCTGTCTGCCAGTCTTGAAGAACACTAAAATCAGAACTCAGCATTTGCAACTGAACTCCACCCGGGGACAGGGGGATTTCCAGCAGATAATGTACAATTAACCAACCATTAGCCAAACAGACACTAATCCTCCTTGCATATCTCAATCCAAAAACTAGCCATTCAAATACACAAATTTACATATCCTCCCCAACAGAGGTTCACAGTATATACCCCCCTGCATACTCCTACCCAACCATTCCCTGAAGATGCTAGCCACAAATGCAGGTGAAATGTCAGAAAGAAACTCTTCCAGAACACGGCCTCACAGCCCAGAAAGAACCCAAGGAAAAAGTATGACTGTAGTTAAGCCTTATGATTATTTGTATGGCTTAGAGCTTGGAAAATATCTAGTCTATTAAGCTATCAACTCATCTGTTTTTTTTAAACCAATGGGGCTTGCTTCACTAAATTTCCTGATTAAAGCTGACATTAGTCTCATGCTTTAATGAGTTAGCTAGCTCTAGAATGTTGGAATTCATTAGAGAATCTATGAGAGATTCAGGAAGACCTAAGGAGAAAAAGGATCAAGACTGAAGGAAATCCATCACATGACTTTATTGCTAGGTACACTAATCTGGTTACTGTAGCATTGCTGTCCTTCAGAATAATAGGATAGAGAAGGTTCTAGAAACCTGCAGAAGAATAGCTGGTAAGCAATTAAAGACCTAGGACTGGGGAACAATTCAAGAAGAATGGAAAGGAATGAAACACCAGTCCCGATATGAAATGGACTGTGGGATTGATTTGTTTGCTTAGCCCTCAAGCAGCATGGTCTTTATAGAATATCAGGCCCTTTACTCCTGAAGTGTTGGTATGTCATTCCTCACCCATTGGCCTGTGTATCTTTCTCTCTCTCTGTAAGTTTATGTTGGGAGTCTCTTCAAATCTCCTCCTGTATTGACTTTATTCTGGTTTATATTGCATCATATACAGTATGTATATTATTATTTGTGGTAGATGTAATGACCCCTTTGTAATCCTTTAATGTATTTATTATTGTTTTATCAGTACTAGGAACTTGGATAGTTAAATGAAAACTGTTCATCAACCCACCACCATTTCCCCCCTGTCTTGGCTTCTCCCCTGTTTTGCTTTCCATCCATTCCCTGATTTAGTTGGCCAACTTTCTGAGGGGATTGTTGAAGCTGAGGCTATTAATTTGGAACCAAAAGATTCTTTTAGCTAAATCCATGGCCTCCCTATGTCTACTCAGAAATAAATCCAGTCAAACCCCCTTGTAATACTTTAGTATGCTGTATAGTACAGAACACTTGGATAATTAAATGGAAAGTTCCCCCTACTTCCATTTCCTTCTCTCTAGTCCTCCCTCTCCTTAGACTTTATCAGACCTAATTCCCATTAACATTCCTGTCCCACTAAAGCTGAAAGCGAACTTGTCCCAGAAAACGAACTCCCCTTATCAGACCTATCTTATGCAGTGAGAAAAGGCAGCCCTGGCAGTAATGAAGCACAAATGGAGCTCAATTTACTTCTGAGTTCCAGATCTTGGTAATTCTCTTGAGAAGATGCAAGTGTGGTAAATTTGAACCTCCACCCCCCACAAAGACACAAAAAGTACACATAAGCACAGAAACATACTTTACAACTTACAAATAAACCAGGGAGGTTCATAAAAAGAGCATCCTCCACTTGGCTGTCACGCTCTCACCCGGAAGTATTCTGTCATTGACACTACATACCCGTGAACACAATGGTGTGAAGTTTCAAATGCCAGCAATGCCAGCAACAAAGCACCACAGCAGATCTATGGATGAGTTGGGCCATCAATAAAATAGAATAGCTTTTGGACTTGATTGTGAAAGGACAATGTCATCTGGTATGCGCACCCTTTTGTGTTCATTAGGCGTCGTTATGATGCCATATTTGCAGCATCTGATAAAGTCCTTTCTCTTTCTCTCTCCCCCACCCTCCCTCCTGCTTCCCCACTTCAGTAACTTTGTTCAAGCCAAAATATACAGATAGATAAATTCTCACTCTCCCATCTCTGCTTAAGTCTTTCTTAAAAATAACCCACTCAGAAATTTTCCATGGATTTACATGAGCAAAACATGTGCTCTACTCCTGGTCTTTGCAGATCATTCTTCTTGAGAGGGAGTATGGTGGCAAAGAACATGTGGGGATTCATTAGTGCAGAAGATTGTTCTTCATATGTTTAAAATATTTCTGATTAAGGATTCTCCACCTTTCATTCACTTGCTTCCCTTTGCAGCCAGCTACCTATTGCTACACTTGCAGTGCATCTCTGTCTTCTAGCTGAAATTAATGCATCATTCTTTGTTAACCTTTAACACAGGGGTGGGAATCACATGGCCTTCCAGATGTGGCTAGACTACAGTTCTACAAAGTCCTAGCCAATGATAAGGAATGCCAGCTGTTTAACAACATCTGCAGGCCTGCCTAGTTCCCACCCCTGCTTTGAAATCACTCCTGATTAACCTTTATTTAACAAAGCATTTGAAAGCCAAGTGAACAGTATTTGTGTTGTTAAAGGTGGGAGGTGGTAGAGGGTGGGGAAAAGGAGACACACAGAAAACTAAATTGATCAGGCTGTAAGATGAGACACCCTTTAAGACGAGACGTATTTTAAGACACCCTTTCCCAATCTGACAGTTTCTAGATGTAATAAAGTCGCACCATTCCAAGCTGACAATTGTTGTATTATGGGCCTTTTATTCCATTGGAAGGGAATTCTAGGTGGAAGGAAGGCAACTTTGAAATGACAAAAAGAACATTTGTGAAGGTGGGAATAACAAAATTTGTCCCTAGGATTCATGCCATTATCTGTAAATTCCATGATCTGCCTAGACAATAATGTTTTAAACAATGAGTTAGTAACAATTGAGTTTAATGAATTCACTTATTAGTATTGGTGATAATGAATTAATCCCCTCATTTCTAATGTATAGATTTAATTTTTAAACCTAACATTACAAGCACTATCGTGTGTGCATCCACCTGAAATCTGAACAGCCTAGAGAAAGATCTACCACCCTGGTGAGAACTAGGCCAGTGTTTTGCTAAGTTTATAATTTTCAGCTTTCTTTCTCTTGGACTGCTGAGAATAGAATCTGAAGACAAGCAACAGTTCTGGGATGGGTGGGTGGGTTATATTAACATCACTATTTATAGAATCAGGCAGATTGGAGAGTTCTGTTGTGTTTCAACTAAGGCAAACTGAAGTAGATTGAGGATGATATACCATTTGTTACTTCCTCATATCTCCATGCAATAGAAAATCAAGGACATTTCACACATTACCTCTATACAATTTTGAACTGTTAATAATATTGAATTTTCTGTTCCTTGGGGAAAGTCTGATGCTATTTTGTTTGTTTTATCAGCAGAAACTTTGAAGGCTTGGTTGGTGGTAACTCAATATCTGGAAAAATAGACCATAGACCCAAAGAACTTCCTTCAGTATGGTGTTATGCTCTGTTGTATAGTGGTAAATTAGGAAGTGAAGACAATCACAACAGTCCCTGTAGCCATGTCCCTAAAAGGTTTACCAAAATGCAGTTGTAATTTCCACAAAGAGCAAGTCCTTTGTTAAGCCAATGGATCTTAATAGCCCATTCAAGACTAAACACCCCCCAATATTTCACATTACAACAGGGGTTGTTGTTTGTCTTTAAGTAATTTACAACTTATGGTGACTCTAAGGTGAATCTATCCCAGGGTTTTCTTGGTAAGATTTGTTCAGATGTGCCATTGCCATTTCATGAGGCTGTGAGAATGTGATTTGCCTAAGGTCACTCTGTGGGTTTCCATGTCTGAGCAGGGATTTGAATCTTGATCTCCCAGATACCTAGTCCAACACTCAAACCATCATACCACACTGGCTGTTTACAATAGGGGTAGCTCACAGCAATATATGGTACCTTTCCCCCACTCACATCTATTATGAATATTACAATTAAGGAGTTTATCAGATGAGCCCCTAAAAACGTTTCTTTGCCAGCATATTTTAAACCATTAGTGTGCCAGCAACAGAACCCTTTTTATCAGACCTCGGTGTAATAGTGTGAAAAAGCAGTCTAGTACTTCTGTATTCGCTGGGGTGCATGATCTCGGTGGTTCTTGCAAGAAGACGTGAGTGCATTTAAAAGTAAAAAAAACACACACAGATAAAATAAAAAAACAAAATGAACACACAAGCACTGAAACACACTTAAAAACTTCTAAGTAAACCAGAGAGTTTCATAAAAAGAGCATCGTGTACCTACTTTGCCTTCTCTCCTGGAAGTGTTCTGGCAGGGAAAATTGATGCTGGAATCATGGCAGCAGAACAGGACGCAGTTTCACACACAGGCAATTCCACCAGAAAATTTCCATGGCTGATCTATTGATGGCTTGGTCCATCAATAAAAAAGAATGCCTTGTTAACCTCACATAATCGTGAAAGAACGATGTTGTGTGAAATGGGTGCCCTTTTGCATTTATGTGGCATCATTATGATGGCATATTTGCTGAGTCTGATAAAATACTACGTTCACAGGGAACAGGAATGCCTCAGACAGATAGCCAATGACATCACCATCTCTGCTAATCATAAGCATGGAATCGACTCTTTGAACCCTGGGACTGCTTGTGGTGTTCTAGAAAATGCTTTATTGGAAATCTTGTCAAGTAAACCTTATGATGTTCTAACACAGACATAATCTCATTTAAAACATGTGGAAAACAAAGCCTGCTTCACACGGTGATGCTGATGAGTGGGAATTTGAGTATTTGTTTCTTATATTCTACTGTATGGTTTCTTGGAAGAGCCTATATAGGCCCAAATCCTATTGGTTAGTCCCAACCAGAACAGACCCAATGAGCCACTAAGATTTACCTGTGTGTTGACTCACCAGTCAACAATTGAGTCTACTCTAGTTGGAACTAACAAATAGGATTCAAGCTGTAGTGTGTAGGGGGTTATATAGAAGTTCACTAGAGCACCAGGACCCTTTACAGAGATTCTCAAAATAGTGAACACATAGTGAAATAAGTATGTTCAGTTTCCACATTTATTATATGGTTATACATGATAATCAAGGGTTCACAGTTTATGAGATGACATGATGGTGCTGATGACAATGATAGCCCTACTATTTCTCACTAGATCTCTGGGTTCTTGGGTCCAGTACTCTCATGTCTGGTGTACCTAGTTCTGGATTGTCAAGCCACTTACATTTTATAGTAGGTTGAGTAAGGGAATCTTTTTTTGTTTGTTTCAACCTGAGACAGGGTTGAAGCATTCCATCCTGACATTTCAAGCCCAGGACATTTTGACTGGCACTTCAAATGGTGGTGAGAGAACTTTTAGTACAGAGTTCTGTCACTGAGGGAAGAGCTGATGAAAAGGAACTATTTTTATACTATAGTGTATAATGGGAAATTTCTAGCAGGGCCATAATGAGGAAGTAGAATGTAACAAATGGCATACAAGCAGAGATGGCAGAGAATTCAACTGGGAGAAAAATAATAATGATGGAAAGATGGATGTGTAGAGCGAGAAAGAGTAGTGAGAAGTGAAAGCCTGAGCAATATGATTATACTATAGTCTGAGAGACAAAGATTACACTAAAGAGTGCTGGTCCTAGAGTGCCCATTTTATCTGTGTGAAAAAATTCCAGGGACTTAGAACAATAACCATGAACACCTCTCTCTCTTTCTTTCCTAGGACTCTTAAACGACCCCTTTCTATGTATCTTTATTCTGCAATATTGGCCTTTCTGTTTTCCTTATAACACTTGCAGAGAGACAAATATGGGCCCAGATGTAGAACTCCTGAAGTACAGGTATGGTTCAGTTAATTAAGTGGGCATTACGTTAAAGAAAATTTGGTACCAGAGGTAGAAAAAACATGGAAAGAATAGGGATAGATTCCGAAACCACAAAAAAGATGAAAAGTTCAACATTTCCCATTTAATGGAACTTTTATTTAATGGAACTTTTTATTCAAAACTAACAATATGCATGTGTGAAATGAAACAACCAGTTGGGTAAGCCTCACATAAGTAAACAAATCTTTTAGAGACCATTAGATAGCTTCTTCCAAAATGTATCCAGGGATGATTTTTCTTTCTTTCACCAGCCTCTACTTTTCCTATGATTTCCATTTTGGTTTATAACTCTGCTTTTTTTAACATGCAGGAAGGCAAGTTAATCTGCTTCCCCCCTTTCTTTCTGTTTTGATCTTCACACCTACTCAGTAAGGGATTCTGGAGGCAGCTGCTGTTTTCCTTGCCTTCTCAGGCACACACAGGTACGGTTGGATTTGCTGGTGTAGAATCCCATTCTTTCACAGTTCAAGCTTTTATTGTTTACTGCAGACACGTTGCAATGTAACACTGAAAGCCTGTGTTCTCCAGCCCTCTTTTACCATCCTTCCAATTGTGGTGGTGATAAAAGCCATCCAACTAAACAGAGGACAAAGAGGGAAAAGGGGGCTGAGCAGGCATAAAAAGACTTGGGTTGTCTAGATGGTGAAAAAAACCACCCTCATAGAATTCAAGGAGAACATGTTTTGTCCCAACAAGATCCTGTGGTGATTTGCCCTATTCAGAAGGGGGTCAAAAACTCCAGAAATGCACAGGAGAAGCCTCTGCAGCTTCTCCTAAGTTTTTTTTTTTAAAAAAATGCAGGTGAAGTACGCATTACTGCTTGTTAGGACAACCAAATTGTATCAGCACATTCCCAGATAAGAGTGGAAGTGGAAACCTGATTGGTCATACATGTGTGTGGGGTGGTCTTGTTGGCTATGAAGTGGCCGAAAACACCATTTTGGTGTTTTGTGGTATCATTCATGCATGTTTTCACTGTGCTGAGGTGGCCAAACAGTTTATTTAATGGAAGGCTGTACTTGCACACCTTAGATTTACAGTTTAAAAAAAAAATACTGTGCAGTGGTGGCAACTTTGGGAGAATAATAACATGAGTAATTCACTCCTGGCCACCATCTTGATTTGCAGGCATGGCTCCATGTGAACTTCAAACACAGATAACTTTGCTTATCAGTGATTTTGCCAAAGAACCATGAAGACAAATGAACACTGCTATGAATTTTCGTTAACACACAGAAATCTGCATTATATCTTCTCATCTAGACAAGCAGTTTGTAAAATGGAGTTTCTTTGTCAGAGGCTTTGTTAACTGAGGTATGCCTGTATAACTATTCCCTGAGGAATATGTAATCTATTATGGAAATGTGGGATTGGATTCTCTTGGCATTCTGATATAATGCTCCATTTGCTAACCTAATGGGGATATTATACCTTACTGTGCAATTGATTGTATTAGTGCCTAAAATATAGGGTTTGATTTGGGAGCTTCTAGTTGATATACTGGTTATGGCTGTCTTCCACAGGAGAAGGCAAACCAGTCATCCTCTTTGTCTGTATACGTACCCCTAAATACCTCCAAGTAAATGAGATGAAAGATGTGATCGGTAGATTTTCCTTGGTTTTTTTCTGGGCTGTGAGGCCGTGTTCTGGAAGAGTTTCTTTCTGACATTTCGCCTGCATCTGTGGCTGGCATCTTCAGAGAATGGTTGGGTAGAAGCGTGTGTGGGGTTTATATACTGCAGAGACACAGAAACCATACCACATCTTCTCACAGCAAAAAGGATATTAAAATCCCCATAGGCCAACTGGATTTACAACAGAATGGAAAAAGCACTGTTACGAGAGAGAATACACACTACCCACAAAGACCTGGCCAACACAGACAAGGAGCTATTTTCACTCCACCTCAACATCAGTCAAAAAATGAACATCCAAGACTGGGACAAAATTGACAACCTCACCTACAGAAAAATGGAAAAAGATACAGTGATTCACACTGAAAGGCAGAAACAAAAATATGACAAATGCCACAAACCCCAGCAGAAACCCCAACTGGACTCATCACAGACTATAGTCAACCTAACAGAATGACAACTTTCAAAAGAAGAAACATCCATCCTGTCCAAAGGAGGCAATTTTGCAGTTACAACCACCAGAATCCCAGTTGAAGACTTCATCGCCCATGTTGAATCTGCCCTCTACCATCTCCTGGAGGAAGAGGCAGAAGAGATAAGAGGAGAAATAGCTAGGATCCTGAGGAAGGCAAAACCACCACCCAGCAACATAACCATAAAAGAAAGAAAAGCCATCAAGGGTCTCAGTGTAGACCCAGAAAACATTATTCTCCCAGCAGACAAAGGCAATTCCATGGTAATCATGGAAAGAGAAAAATACAAACAAAAAATAGGGAAACTCTTGGACCCTGCAACATACAGAAAACTCAAGCAAGACCTAACCAACAAAATCACCAGAAAAACAAATGCCTTGATCAAGAACTCATCAGTTCAGCCAATCATACACCAGAACCTATGCAGATCAGATGATCTCCCACCAAGACTGTATGGACTTCCCAAGATCCACAAGGATTCCATTCCATTCTGACCCATAGTGAGTGCCATTGGATCCCTCACATATGACCTGGACAAATTTCTGGCCACACAATTACAAACCCACATAGGACAAACCTCCCACTACTTCAAAGACTCAGTTCACTTCATAGAAAAAATCAACAACATTGAACTGCAACCTGGAGACAGACTGATCAGTTTTGATGTTGTCTTCTTGTTTACCAAAGTCCCCATAATGGGCACCATGGCACTCATCCAACAAATATTTCCAGAGGACATCACACCTTGCTCAAACATTGCCTCACCACAAGCTACTTCCAGTGGAATAACGAATTCTGTGAACAAATAGATGGGGTAGCCATGGGCAGCCCCCTGAGCTCAGTGATAGCAAACTTTTACATGGAACATTTTGAAAAGCAAGCCTTGGAAACAGCACCAAAAAAGCCCACAACATGGTTCCGATATGTGGATGACACTTTCACCATTTGGAACTATGGAGAAGAAGATTTGGTCTCATTCCTGAACCACCTGAACAACATCCACCCAAATATCCAATTCACGATGGAAAAAGAGAAGGAAGGAACACTGCCATTCTTGGATGTCCTAGTCATCTGCAAACCTAACCAATGGTTAGGCCACAAGGTATACAGAAAGCCCCCACATGCAGACAGGTACTTTCTTTCACATCTGATAATTAAAAACCTAATCTCTCTAGAAAGACCTTGGATGGTTTTTTAAAAGAGCAGGGTATTGGAAAACAGCACAAGGTTGTGTGGTTGGCTAGTTACTGGTCAGAAGAAAGCCTCTGAAGAAAAAGGGTCACAATGAAGTAAGATTTATTTTTAAATAGATGCTTTCCCATGTATTTTATTTATCAGTATATATTCCTTTCAACTGTGCTTACTATAGACTCATGCTTCCATTTGGAGTAATACCATAATTTGTGAAAACAGAAGTTTCCAGCCATCACTTGCCTATTAATATAGATTGTACCAATCTGATACGGACATTGTCTTAATCACTTCAGTATGCAAATATGTTGACATGTTAATACATATTATTTCTTATTGTTGATGTGCAAAGCAAAAGTTTAATAGAAACATATTTTAAAAAGTAATTATAAGACGACTGGTGGTAAACAAGGGGATGCAAATTCACCAAATTGTAACAAGCATGTTCAATCTGTCTGAGACTTGTCATCCAAAACCAGAATTTCATTAGTGGGCTTAGCCTACTAAAAGCTGTTTGTATGCAGCAGCAGCCCACATTGCACTCTTAAGTATTTTTCAGATGAAAAGTACAATTTATCTTTACAGTTGATTGCTTACACAAAAAAAATCCATGAATGTTGATTTTACATTCTTGGCTTTTTTTCTCCACCCCCACTTTCTCTTTCTTTTTTTCTAAAAAAAAGCTTTATGATCTTGGCTTTTAACCATACGTGCTTTTTATTTCTCCACTATCACTTATTTTCTTCAAGTCCAATTGCCTATCTCTTTTATTCCTTGGAAAAGTCACCTTTAAAAACAGCTTAACCCTCCTCAAACATTAAAAACTCCAGCCAGCTTACACAGTTAAGATAATTCAGTGTAACTCTGCTAGCCATCCTAATATCCCTAGCCCCCACTCACCCCAATAATTGGAATATTTAATAATTTGGCTCCAATGTGCCCTTCCATGTGGGAAGACAAGTAAACAAGGAACCCCTTGGAAAATTCGAATATATTAGCTAAAAATAGCAAAGTCATGTACTACCCAAGGAAGGGGCCATGGAAAATCCCAAACTAAGGCAACACAAAGGTCAAGCCAGACCTAAGGAAATGTTTCCTGAATACACCTGGTGTCAGAAATATATTCCCATCATCTACAGTTGGAGAATTCATTGTCTGTAAATGACACCAATATTGAATCTCCAAACCTGACATTAAAGGAGGCAGCCACTGCTATTCAATTCAAATGAACAACATATTATAGGATAGTTAACATATCCAGAAATCCATTGTTTTATCATGGAATACTTCTGGAATGCATTGTTTTCCACTCAAAATCACATCCCCAGAAGACAATTTTTTCCGATTTAAACCCGCTAAAACCCCCACTCAAGTGTTCACAGTTCATCTTAGAATAATAGAATCATAGAGTTGGAAGAGACCCCAAGTGCCATCGGACTTTTTCACACACCCCTTACTGCGCAAGAAGCCTCAGTAACAGTAACGAAGCTGCTGTGCAGCAGTGGGTCCGTTTCAGATGACGCTGTCCCTCTCTTGGTGTCGTCCGTGACTGTTCTGGGTAGGATTGAGGGTGGCTGCACCATTTTTTATTCACGGACAACTTCTGTGAGTAAAAAATGGTGCAGCTGCCCTCAATCCTACCCAGAACAGTCACGGACGACGTCGAGAGAGGGACAGCGTCGTCCAAAATGGACCCCCTGCTGCACAGCAGCTTCATTACTGTTATGGAGGCTTCTTGCATGGTAAGGGGTGTCTGAAAAAATCCATCCAGCCCAACCCCCTGCCATGCAGGATTAAATAATCATAGCATTCCTGACAGATGTCCATCCAGCCTCTGCTTAAAAACTTCCAAAGAAGGAGACTCCACCACACTCTGAGGCAGTGCATTCCACTGTTGAACAGCTCTTATTGTCAGGAAGTTCTTCCTAATGTTTAGATGGAATCTCTTTTCCTGTCATTTGAGTCCATTGCTTAATTTTTTTGAGTCTCTGGAGCCTCAGAAAACAAGCTTGCTTCATCGTCAGCATGACATCCCTAAATCTTCCTACCTACTCCATGCCATACTGTGCAGTCATCCCAGACTGAGACCCCTGTCTTGCTGGTTTTCCTCTGCGACCTCATCTCTTTAGGAAAAGGTGTAATATAGCCCATTGAAACTTCCCTTGCTATTCCTCCCACTTTATTTTGTTAGGCTTGTGTGAATGCTTCTTGCATGAAAGTGTGTGTGGTTGGTGTTATTTTTGAACTCTTAATAAAGAACATCATTGATTTTACATTTTGTGTGTGTTTCGCCCAGGCTAATACTGGTATACACAGGTGGAAGATCCCCAGGTTGCCCCCTCTTGCATCGCGAAGCCTAGTTATTGCCAATTTCCCCAAAATATTAATAACTTGATTTCACATGGAATTTCCACATCACTACTGCTTAGGGTAACAGCTCTGTCTCAACAACTCACATTTTTCAATATTTTGTTCAAAAGTAGAATATAGGTATAAATGTTCTTTTCTGTCATTTGCAATCTACATGAGGGAGTTTGATACAATATTCTTCAACCAGATTTCACATCTTTGTCCCCTCAAATTAAATGTACATTAGTATTTAGCAGTTGTGCAGAGCCAGTGTGGTGTAGTGGTTTGAGCATTGGACTTCAATTATAGAAACCAGGGTTTGAATCCCTGCTTAGCCATGGAAACCCATTGGGTGACCTTGGGCAAGTCACACTCCCTCAGAGGAAGCAAAGGTAAACCCTGTCTAGAGAAATCTTGTCCAGAAAACTTGCCATAGGTTGGAAATGACTTGAAGACACACAACAACAACATTATTTGCTACTTAAATTTGAAAAGTCTTTGGCCCATTATCCGACAGCCCTTGTTTCCCATATAGGTGAGGGTCCATGGGGAGCCCACTGTTGATGCCAAATTTCAGTTATTAATTGGGGAAATTATTATAGCTCAAATGGATGGTTGCGAGAGGTTGGGTAACTTCCAGGATCTTTACACCTATGGATATCTGTACTAACTACAGAGACTCTGAGTTAAAGTGAAATAAAATGGTTTTTATTAGAAAATAACACAGTAATTTTCACACGCACACACACACGCTCACAAGAACCACATAATGCTAACAAAGAGTTAGGGTGGTAAGGTTGGACAGAGGAATAATTTCAGGAGGTAGGGTGATAATTAAGTCTTGAAGAGAAGAGCGAAGGCCTCAGACATAAATCTGAGGGTGGCACTAGAGGTTCCGATCTGAAGGTGTGCCGACAGAGTGTCTGTGTGTCATATACTTAGGACAAAGTGTAAATGGGTTTCCCACCATTAAACAAAGGAAACTGTGTCTCTGCTGATTTCTGTTAATGGCTGAGAGATTGGAATTGATGGTTTTATGCCAACCTTCATTTTGTGGGATAGGAAAGGTGTGAAGGGATATTTCCTAGGGATGAGAAGTGTGCAGATTGTTTGTTTGTGATATGACTCATCATCAAGGGTGCCCAAGAGGGGATTAGCACATGCCTCCATAATGGCTTTGTTTACTAGGGGCTTTGCTTAATCCTGTCTTGGGTATGTCTGCTGGTAGTTTTTCATGACACGTTCTTTAGGTCTTGGTGACCTTCACCTGACCTCACTTTTGGTCCACCTTGGTCTACTAGACCCCATGAAGTGTCTTAATATTACCAATTATGAAATAATATAGGGAGGGGGTGTAAGGCATGGTAACATCCTAAATCAGATTCTTTGGCTATACAAATTGATTCACACTGCACGACTTTTAATTCAGTGGTGTTATTTTATTTTGCTACAATGGATAGGAAACACAGTTGTCCCTTCACATTTGTGGGGGTTAGGGTCACCAGACCCCCGCAAATGTGAAAAAAACCATGACTAACATTCACCCCTCTGCTGTGCTTTCTTTCTCCCTGCAAAGGGAGAAAAGAAGCAGCAGAGGAATGATTTCAGAGGCTTTGCCCCCCCTCCTCCTGCTTACCTGGACCTTCACTTCCTTTGCAAAGGGAAAGGAAGACCCAGGGAATCAAGAAGGGAGAGGCAAACCTCCAAATCACTCCTCTGCTATGCTTTCCTTCTCCCTGCAAAGGGAGCGAAGGAGCAGCAGAGGAGCGATTTCAGAGGCTTTGCCTCTCCCCCCCCTCGCTTGCCTGGACCTTCACTCCCTTTGCAAAGGGAAAGGAAGAGCCCGGAGAGGGGTGGGTGGGTGAGGGAAACCACGAATACTCAAAACCATGAATGGCAAAGCCACGAATGCGAAGGGACAACTGTACTCATGCAAAACAATCAGGAGAATTAACTGCAGACTACATAACTTAAATATCTAGCCAGCTGTTTGGATTTAAATGTTCCCCACCCCATATTTCTGGGTCCTATTTACTACTTAGCTTGTCAAAGAGTTCTGGGAAGCTCAAAGGTGTGCACATTATTCAGGAATTATGTGGGTTCTTATAAAGGTATTGCCTGCTGTTGTCATGCCCCATCAGCCTGATGAGGGTATAGAGTCAGAGAAGGAGGAGGAGGAGAACATGGCAGGGAATGGCCCTAGGGACCCTGGCACAGGTTTATCTACACCTGTGTCAACAGGGTACCCTACCAACCTAGAGGCTCAAGCAGAGGAAGAGCCTGGTCCAAGTGGGTTGGCACCAGTACCAGCAGAGAGTCCTGCCAATTCAGATAAGGATGATGAAGAAGAGAGGGACTAACCTCACCATCGTATACCCAACAACGAGCTCAAAAGGAAGCTCAAAAGAAATCTCTGAGACTTTATGAGAAAAACCTGCTCATTAAGAAACACATGGCAAAGCCTTAATTGCTTTATATATGCTGGGAAAGGCGATGGAGGCTTTGTTAGAGATCAACTGATCTTCCTGGTGAAATCTTCCTGCTGACTTTGGTGCCTGGATTCTGGTTATCTTGGCATCTGTTACCTTGACTCTTGCTTAGACCTTGGACTGTCCCTGACTACTCTGCTGCTTGCTCCTGTTGACCCATGGACTGTTTTGGACCCATGCTAACTGACTGCCATAAGTCTTTGACCTTTTGGACTATGATACTGGACTAAATCTTTGACTGTGTTTGCATTCCTGTGAGCTAATTAACAGTTGGCTCCCTTCCCAGACTAGTTTTGTTTTACTTTGCTAGTAACTAGTTGCTTTCTGGTCAGCTGAGGCTTTTGTTTTATTCTTATGCACCTTCACAGCAACCTTTCATTTATTTGTGAAGAAAATGGTGCACTCCAAGGAGATTATTAGACAAGTGCCTAAAAACATTATTATGGCACTATATTTTATAGCGTTTGTGTTCTGGCACAATGACACACATTTTCGCACACTGCTGTGATAATGATACAGAATTGCCCAAATAATCCAGCAATATAAGCACTTGTGCAACTTACTTCCACGTTTTTCCATGAATATGATTTTGGCACATCTCGTGAGAAGATGTGAGCATGCTTAAAAGGCCCCAAACACCAACATTAAAAAAAAAATGTTCAGAAAAGCAGAGATACATGTTCAGAAACTTGCAAGCAAGACAGGGAGGTTCATAAAAAGAGTGCACAGTACCTAGTTTTCCCATTTGCACCTGGAAGTGTTCTGGAAGACTGCCCATTAACATTGGAATTGTGCCAGCAGAACGGGGCACCTTGTTGCACACACTGAAATCCGGAACACAAATGCTACAGATCAATTCACAACTTCTCCCCATCATTAAAAAATAACTCTCTTATAATGGCGTCAGAATGCTTGGCTAATGCTGGGGCATGACGTCATCTGATAAGGTAGCCGTTTTGCGATCTCCTGGCATTGTTATAACACAATTTTTGAAATGTCTGGTAATCTCCCAAGTCTACCTCTTACTGTGGTATCACAGGCACATTAGAAAGAAAATTCACAACCGGCTAGTCTTTCTGCTCATGGGTTGAAGACTCTTCAGTTGAGATACTGTACAAACAAAACATGTGGAGGATAAGCCAAGATTGCACCTAGCCCTTGTTTGACTGCCACCTCCCACCATTGACTATACTGGATATAGACTGAAGGGAATTGTAGTTCACAACATCTGGAGGGCAACACTTTGCCTGCCCCAAATGTAAAAACGCCACCTGTGCAGGGCTAATGACAACAAGTAAAAGGTTATTGATGAGTGGCAATGTGGAGGGTTAGGTGTACAGGCAGAAATGGGATTAGCTGCTCAAAGTTGTACTCTAAGTCTACTCAGGGTCATGGCTTCCTTGAATGAATCAACACACCTGTAGTGTGATCTCCTTCTATTCCAACTGTCTTCCACTTTACCAAGCATTTTTGTCTTTTTCCATGAGTCCCATCATCTCATGATATGTCCAAAATACAACAGCCTCAGATTAGTCATCTTGGCTTCTAGGGAGAGTTCAGGCTTGATTTGCTGTAGAACACATTTACTTGTCTTTTTAGCAGTCCATGGTATCTGCAGAGCTCTTCTTCAGTACCACATTTCAAATGAGTTTATTTTCTTCATTCCAGCTTCCTTTACTGTCCAGCTTTCACAACCATACATAGAAATGGGAAATACAATGATCTGATTCTGACTTTGGTATTTAATGATATATCTTTACACTTGAGGATCTTATCTAGTTACTTCATGGATGCCTTTTCAAGTCTTAAGTTACATCTGCACAGCAGAAATAATCCAATTTGACACCGCTTTAACTCTATGCTATGGAAATCTGGGATTTGTAGTTTTGTAGGATATTTCTCCTTCTATCAGAGAGCTCTGGTGCCACAACAAACTATAAATCCCAGAATTCCATAGCATTGAGTCATGGCAGTTAAAGTGGTGTCAAACTGGATGATTTCTGCAGTGCAGATTCAGCCTTAGTCTTTTGGCCAAGGTACAGGGAATCTTTATTTCAACCACTTTAAAGCTCTGTAAATCATCTGGGGGGGGGTGTCACTATTTTTGTCTTCTTAATGTTTATTTGCAACCCTGCTTTTTCACATTCTTCCCTAGCTTTCATCAGTAGTCATTCCAAGTCTTTGCTATTTTCTGCAAGTAATATGGCCTCATTTGCATATCTTAAATTGTCGACGTGCCTTCCCCTAATTTTCACACCTGCTTCCTCTGAGTCTAATGCTGCTTTTTGTCTGATATGTTCCACATATAAATTAAACAGACAAGAGTGATAAAATGCAGTCTTGTTTGACCTCCTTGCCAATGGGAAACTATTCTGTTTCTCCATATTGTGTCCTGATAGTGATTTCTTGTCCAGAGTACAGGTTACGCATTAGGACATATCAGAAACCATAATTTCTCATGACACTGCTATTGACGGATATTTTCAGGTCTGACTTTACTTCCTCTCACTCCTCCTCTACCTGCAATCTTTGCCTTAGTCACATAGCTGTAGGAAGAAATACCACCCTTCTTTATCTGTCAGACACCTGATTTCCTTAATAAACACTTCTTTCATAAGATGGGTGTTTTGATACCGATTCCATGCTGCTGGCTTCCACACAAAGCCAATACATGGTATAGTCAAGAGTATGTGAGAAACCCTCGACAAGGATGTTGATCTTTGTGAACAGCTCTCCTTTATGGTCCCTGATGGTACACTCTTTCCCTTGGTGAACACAGAATATGAGTGCACCTTCTTCTTGCTAGTGACTCATATCAAGGCCAGGGTGAGCTCTGTGTGCTGGTGGGAGGCATTCAGTGCCCCTGAGGAGTGGTGTTCTGTCAGGCACCATTGGTGGGAGACAAGAGAGAAAACCAGGCAGGGAAATTTGCCAGTCCTTCCCATCCCTTCTCTGAACTTGCTTGCTAGATTTGTCAACCTAAGCAAATAAAAGGGCTGGATCATGGACATTTTTTAGTAGAAAGCATAATCAGGAACTTTGTTCATTGCAGTGTTACTTCACTCAACAGCAAAAACAAAATATTACTATGGAGGAAACTCATCATCTCTAAAGAAGCTGGATGATTATGGCTACCAGTTCAGTATCATCCCAGGCTCTAAAGTTTCCATGCCAAAACCTGAGACTTAGAGATGGTCCCTGGTGATGTCACAAAGTGTTATACATTAAGTACCAACTGCAGTTGCTCTCAGGCTGTCATTCACACACACAGAGAAAACATATTTTCCTGTTTGGAGCTTAAGACAGAAACCTTAACTGAAGGGGCTGTTCCCAGATCAAGGGGAATAATTCCTTCTCAGTTACTTAGGGAGACATTATCACACTACGCTACACTGTTATAGGCGCTATTATTCCACTTTAACTGCTATGTCTGCTTCCTATTGAATCCTGGGATTTGCAGTTTAGGGAGGGGCATTTAGAATTCTCAGCCAGAGAGCTCTTACACCTCATTAAACTACAAACCCCAGAATTCCACAGGAGGCAGACATAGCAGTTAAAGTGGAATAATAGCACTATAACAGTGTAGTGTGATAAAGTCCATGATAAGGAGCATTTAATCTAACCTACTTGATTCTAGCCAGAATGTAGATACAGAGCAGAGTGGAGGGTGAGCCCTGCACCACAGCTTTCTGAAAGGAAAGGGGAAAGCTAACTATAAGAAAATACATGGATCTCCTAGAGAGTCTTTGCAAATTGCAGCTACAAATAAATTAATCCTTGCAAATTGTAGCAAGCAGCTGCTCTACTAACTAAGCTGAAGATTTGCGCAAAGCCCTTTCCTCTTGCATGGAACTGAGCCTGCCAAAACTGGAGAATTTTCACCATTAACTACCAGCTGGAGATGACCCACAAAAACTGGAGGCTCAGGAGATTATCAGATGTGCTAAATATGGCATTGCACAAATGCCAGGAGATTGCTAAAGGGTTTCCCTTTCAGACGGTGTCATTCCTGTGTCGTCATGCTCCTGTTCATCTGTCATTATGCTGGTGCTTCTTTTTATTCATGGGTGAAGCTGTGAATAGATCCCCTGTTCCGTTTCTGTAACAGAATGTCATGCAAGTGAAAAGGTGTCCGTTACGGTGGCACGATGCCACCATCAATGGGAGGTCCATGCCAGAACACTTCTGGGTGAGATTGGGACATCAAGGTAAGTGACACACTTTTTATGACCCTCCCTGGGTTGCTTGTAAAGTTTTAAGTGTGTTTTGGTGCTTATTGTAACTTTTTGTCTTATATTTTGCTTTTACAGTTTGAATTTCCTACCTTCTTGTCTTCTTGCGAGAGCAGCCGGGATTTCAATCCAGGAAGTGAAAGGAGCTCTGTTTGAGCTTCTTTCACTCCTGGGTTGCCCTGCCAATTGAACAAGGTGTGGAAAAGGTAGGTCTGAAAAGGTTTTCCTTTCTTCGTGTCACAGGGAAGGGAGAGGGGCAGGAGAGGGGATTTCGAGGTGGGAATGCTTTTCTTGTCTCCTCAGGGACAGGGCTTGACATTTGGCAACCCTTAATTGGAAGAATTGGTTCTAAATACCACCTGTGAAATCTGATTATTAGTCCTAATTAAAGCAAACTCACTGAATCAGTGGAGTTTAGATAAATACTGGTTTTCTATTCAACAGTTGATTTAATGTGATGTTTAAGAAGTGACTAACAATTGGATTTCGGCCACTGATTTTAATAACACTTCTGTCTTTGAATACGCATTTAATTTTAGAATTAGCATTTTTTTAAAAACATAGTTTAAATGTTTTGTTTCTTAGTTTTTTTAAAAAGTTTTTTTGAAAAAAATGAGAGGAGGAGGAGAAGGAGATGCAGGAGATATAGATTGTCTCTTCTAACTAGACAGAACCAATACTCAGTGTGATCCATTTCTATTCATATCAGTAGGGATTTTATAATTGACTTTGCTAGGATAGCATCTTGCACATGCAAATTTGAGAACTTAATTTGCATCTATAAAATGTGGAGGGTTTTTAAAATTTTCTTCCAAAATTTAGGAACAAATTTTGGGGGGGGGTGGAGTCAGGGTGTTGCCAATAGATTATTATTTGTGTTTATTTTTCCTTAGCTTGTTTTTCTTTTTAAAATAGGCTACATTATATTTTTGTTGATGCTTGTTATCCAGATGCATGTTTCAGAGAATCAGTATCAGTGCCAACATGAAAAATGAAAAATCATTGAACAGCCCTTGAAGACATTCCTGGGGAAATCATAATTCACATGGCTGTGTGTTGGGAAGGAAGAGGAGCTGTAATTTTGCCTGTAATTCAGCTATATAACTCTCCAGGCTATATCACAATGCAGCATCGCAGCACTGGTAGTTCTGAGAACTATCCAGAACAGATAGACAAAGTGAAAATGCCAAGTATTTTCTGTAGTGCTGATGTTGTGCCAGAGGGGAATACCTATGACCAGAAATGCACAAAATGAAAGGAAAAAGATGTATAGCACAGCACTCATTTGTAAGCTTTTTAGATTCTTTCCTGGTCATCTCATGGAAGTAAAGAAATGACGTTTTTAAAACAATATCCTAAAGGCACCAGATCCTGTCTGATCTTGGAAGCTAAGCAAGGTCAGCCCTGCTTAGTATTTGTATGGGAGACTGCCAAGGAATACAAGGTGCTGTAGGCTATGTTTCAGAGGAAGGAACTGGCAAAACCACCTCAGAATATTCCTTGCCTAAGAAAACCCTATGAAATTCATGGGGTTGCCATAAGCCAACTAATGACTTGAAGGCGCACGTGCACACATGTGTCTTTAATATCTGATGTGCCTATCTGGGAAGCATCATCTCCTCAGATGCCAAGATTGACAAAGAGATTGATCACAGATTAGCAAAGGCATATAGCGCATTTGGAAGACTTCACAAAAGAGTCTGGAGCAATAAACACCTGAGGCAAAGCACAAAAATCAGTGTGTATAGAGCCATTGTACTGTCTATTCTCCTTTATGGATCTGAAACATGGGTCACCTATCGCCACCACCTACAACTCCTTGAATGCTTCCATCAGCGCTGTTTACACACAATCCTAAATATACACTGGACTGACTATGTGACGAATGTTGCTGTCCTTGTGCAAGCAGGGATCACCAGCATTCAGGCCATGATATTGAGAACACAGCTGCGCTGGGCAGGGCACGTTTCTAGGATGGAGGACCATCGCCTCCCCAAAATACTACTCTACAGTGAACTCGCCATGGGTCAACATAAGAGGGGCACTCCAAAAAAGACTCCCTGAAGCAACATCTCAGGCTCGGCCAAATTGATCACCAACAGTGGTCCGCCCTGGCCTCACATCGGGAGGCATGGAGACGCACTATCACTCGGATTGGCCTTTTTAGTCATCAGCGCGTTTGTAGAAAGCGCGGGAGGAGCCCTTCCTGAATCTTTGTTTGCGAAGAAAAGCCAGAGAGAGAGCTATGTAGTTGAATATTCGCAGGGAAGCTCCAAATGAGAAATTGACCTATTCCACTTCTGTCTATGTAGCAACTAAGTTCTAAGCCTTTGTGGATAGGCAACTCATATATTTATATATACAACAAAAATAAATAACATCCACATACACACTCCATCTATTCACCCCCACTCTCTCACACGTGTATGCAAATAAGTGTGCACACCATACAGGTGAAACAATTGTCCCCAAATAAAGCTAGGTCTTCTATGTCTCCAAATTCTAGTGTTGCCCACCAACCTCTGTGAGTCCTGAAAATGTCACCTCTCTTTTGTAGTTTCCAGAACTTTCTGGCATTTCCCCAAATAGTTATGGTCATTGTCAAGTGCTTCTAGTGCTCTCTGAAACCTCCAATATTCTCCAAAATGCTGATGAGTGTCACAGAGCTCTTCCAACATTCCTTGACATGTTCTATACTTCCTGAAGTGCTGGCCATTGTTGAGGAGCATTATGTTCCCAGAAACTTCCAGCAGTGGAAGGTGATGGCTTCCATGTTACTGTCATGGTGAACCCACTCTGGGTTTTATCCAAGGCGCTGAATGCATTTTGGCCCACAGACTGTACTTTCCCCCTTCCTAGTCTAGCAATTCTAGTCAGTGTCACTCCCTTTAGTTTTATCAAAGTGAAGACCTGAGGTTCCAGTTGGTGCTATGTTTGTATTGAAGAGAGATGGGGTTCATCTACATGAGGGGGAAAATCTAAAGTACCTTGTAGTATTGACGTCTCGCAACAGCAGCAACATATCTAAATTGTTTTTCTGGCCTTGGAAGCTGCCACAAGCCTCTCATTCCTGATGGTAGCTGCGAGTGATTTACTTATGTTAGTTCTTCACTGCCACTTTTTTTTTTAAAGTCATCCCAAGGTGTTGTCAGGTTCATCCCTGAATTCTGGGGTTTAGAGTGGAATTCATGGAAGACCCTGACATAAGGCTGCCTCTGGCCTGTTTCCCTTGACTAGGTCCCTGGGGCTTTGGGAAAGGTGCCAGCCCACCTTGTTGGCCTGGGAACGCTGCTCTCCACAGCGGCTCAAGGTCAATACTCCAGGTGCGGGCCGGGCCGTTCCTCCTCCCTAGATGCCATTCTCATGCTGTGGGGGTTTATCTGGGGTGTGTGTGCTAGCCTGTATTCAGTTTTGGCTTTGTTCTATGTTCCTGACACATGTTTCCTTACCAATAAAGAATTTCTATTGAGTGAATACGAGCGTGTGTTCAACCAGCTTTGTGCTTCCCTTCAGATTTCATGCTATTTGATAGCCTAAATGAACAGGAATGCGCACCCCCCTCTCAGTTTTTGAAAAAGCGCAGGGAAATCAGCAAATGCTTTTAGTGCATTGTTTTTGCCATTTTGGGTCCCCCTTCTTCCAAATAGTGTAGATTAGTGTGGAATCCTATTTAGACAGGTAGGATTCCCAGCAAAAACCATGAGGGGTAATTTCACCGTTTAGACGAGCCCATGCTGTCACTGATGCTCTTCATCCAGGGATGTATTTCTGGCATGTAGCTACAAGATCTTTCCCAATGCAACTTCTGAAATCTACATTTTCTCTGCTGCAGCCTCCACCATATGGTGATTTCTGTGTTTGTGAAAGTGCGGGGAGCTATTTTCCTTTAGCTGGACACTCTGTGACAGGCATCTTCAGGGACTCTGGTGGTGGGGGTGGCCCTTAGAAGATCCCTGATGATGATGTTATTGCTGTGTGTCCAGCTAAAGCAAAATAGGTGGATGCATCTTGTTGTTGTCCCTGTTCCTCATTAATATTGAAATGACTGTGTTGAGGGGCTGCATCAGGAAAAAAAAAAGAGGTCTTTGAAGGGGATTTTGGTTATTGTTTGACTGAAAAGAAAGTAACCTCCACGATGATTAAAATAAATGGAATATGATGGCATAAGTTGGACTCACTAACAGGATGCCAGTCTGCATTTTTTTGTTGTGTAGCTTCAGGCATTTTCTAAAGCTGCTATGACACATACTGCCTAGTAATCAGTGCTGTACTTTTGCTGCAATTTGATGATCAAACCATGTCAGCCTGCAGCTAAGTGATGAGTTTAACATCTGGACTTCTCCAAAGGCACAGCTCACCAAATTTTAGGATGTGCTAAACTCCTCTTTTGAGTGCTTTACTGCAAGACTCAATTATCTTTCTTTGAGGAGTTTGGGTTCTCTCTGCAGGCTTCCTTCCAGCCAAGTGAAACAGCAATGTTTTCTTTGTGTAGGCTTGACTGTCTCCCTGGGAAAAAGGATAATCTTGCTTTGGTCTGTATTTGGACTGCCCAGAATTTGAACACTTGCAGCAGAGAGCTGCAGAACTGATGATTTGTTCTCACCAAAGAATTAGAATGTTTAGATAGCTGGACTTGACTTGTTCCACTAATTTTGGTGGGAGCTAAGTCCGAGTCAGAGCTTGGAAGAGTTATTTTTGGACTACATGCTGGCTAGGGGATTATAGCAGATTATACCCCAAAATACATTTCTCCCCCAAACACAGGTTCAACTAACTTGGGCACCAACCCAGCTTTATGTGTGGTAGTGATTAAATGATGTGGTACTTACATGTTAATAAAGCATTCTATTTCAGGGGATGATAGGACACTCAATGCCTAGCAGAAGCAAAAAACTATCTCAGCAGACTCAGTAGCAACCTGTTCCCAAGAATACTCACACAGAGTGTTTAACATCCACATAAGCAAGAGGCACTTTTATCTTCAAAGTCAAACAGTTGCAATATATACAAATATTTACAATTGAAAGAGAAACTGCTTCACCAGGCCTCAAACATTTACAGGAAGAGAAGAGAGGAGGAAGTGAGCTCTGTTCTGAGCAATCTTATATATACATCTACAGGACTTTGCCCTCTAATGGCCTGAGTAGGCATGACTTGGTAGTTCATGCAGTCAGCCATTATGACTCAGCATGGTTCTGCAGTTGTTTGGCCATTTTATAATGGAGTTCAGTCTCTAACTCCTGACAATCCCCTCCCAAATGGTCAAACTACTGTGCAGGACACATGTTATCATCACAACATAACATCATTAACATACATTGTTGGACATCAATCATCTGTCGGTTGACCTTCCCTTTTGACACCTTTCACACTAGTGACAAGGCCCCGTTACACACTCGTGACAAGGCCCAGCCTCTTTGCCATCTCCTCATGGCTTCCTGCTGGAAGGGCTTTTGCTGTGCATTGTGAGCAGGTCTGCAACATTGTCCTCAGATGGACAATACCTCAGACACAAGACACCTTCTTGTATTAACTGCCTCACATTTTGGTAGTGTACCGCAGTGTACTCTGTCCTGCATTTCAGATGTTCTGCTTCTGCCATATCTATGCAGGCTGGTGAGTCCTCGTGCACCTCAACAGGCATTTGGCATGGCTCCCCAAGGTCTGCAAGCATCTGCCTTACCCATTGTACCTCACTTGTCATTTCATACAAGGCTGCAAATTCAGCTTAAATGGTACTAATGGCTACACAGTTCTGCTTTCTTGATACCCACACTATGGGACTCTCTGCATACCTGACCCCCAACCCGGTCACTGACTTGCTGTCTAAAGCCTCGGCAGCAAAAGAGCTGTCCACATAGCACTCCAGGGTCACCTGACTTCCTGTCAGCTTCAAACACATGTCCCTGGTCCCCTTGAGAAATCTAACCACCCATTTCAGGCCTTCCCAATCTGCTCTTCTTGGCTTGGAGACTCTCCTGCAAAACTGCAAAACTGATTTCAGGCCTTGTGTTGTTTCCAATAAACAACAGACTGCCTACCACTGAGTGGTACAGATCTGGCCTTTCAAATTCCTGTTCTGCCTCCAAGTTCACAAAATCAGTGGTCATTGGTGTCCTGACCACTTTGGCCTCACTAAGCCCACACTTGACCACAAGATTGTCAATTTTCTCTGACTTAGGAAAAATTCTCCAAGACCAGTTCTTTCTACCTCTACTCCTAGATAACATCTCAGGCTACCTAAGTCCTTTAACTTGAACTGGTTTTCTAACTCCACCTGCACTTTCTTGACATCACTGGCACTCTTTGCTGCCACACAAAGGTCATCCACATAGATAACTAGCATGACAGCACTATCACCTCCTCCCTTGGTGTACACACAGGTGTCTGCGATGCTCCTTCTGTAACCTAGTGACACCAAAACTTGGTGTATGCACTTGTTCCAGCAACATGTGCTTTGTTTCAAGCTGTAGAGTGTTTTGCGTAACAAGTACACCTAGCTCTCACCTGCACTGTCATACTGTGGGGCCTTTTCCATGAACACTGTCTCTTCCAGATCAGCATTCAGGTATGCTGCTTCAAAGTCAAAGTGTTGCACAACCATCTGCCTCTTGGCTGTTACAGCTAACACTAACCTAAGACTTTCTGGCTGTGCAGTGGGTGAAAAGGTTTTGTCAACATTGGTGTAGTGCTCCTACGAAAGGCCTTTCACAACTAAACATGCCTTATACTTTTGTGTCCCATCAGGCATGTCCTTAAGTTTGTACACCCACCTGCAACCAACAACCTTTTAGTCTTTGGGCCTCTCAATTACCTGGAACACTTTCCTCTCAACTAGTGACTCGAACTCAGAGTCCATGGCTGAGTTCCACTTCTCCTGCTCTTCCTGGGGAAGTTTTAGGAGATCCTGAAAACTTGCAGGCTCCTCTGCCATGACATCGCCTAGCCTGGCTTCCTGAACAACAAATCTGTCAGGAGCCTTTCTGACCCTCATTGACCTTCTGGGGATGAGTACCCTAGTTCTGCCTGAGTCATCCTCACTTGCACTGCTGCTGTTATCTCTCCCTGTGTCAGGCTCAATGCTTGTTTGTGGTGGTGGTGTCTGTTGGAGTGGCATGTGGTGTCAGGCTTTTCTTCCTTTGCCTCCCCTTAATCATCACAGTTTCAACCACCCCTCCATTTGTGGGACTTTTGGGAGTTGTTGACACATCCCTCCCCAAGGGAACAAACACCTCCTGATTGTAATGCAATCTGTCCCACCCTGAGTGCATTTCAAAGTTTGCACTCCTGGAGAACAACACCTTTCCAGGATGGAGAGAAAACATGTACTTATTACCCTCGTAGCCTAGGAAACTCAGTTTTAGGCGCCCATGTTTCCTTAGGTTTGGGTGAATCAGTACATTTGCATACTGTCCAAAAATCCTCAGGTGCTTGACGTTTGGTGCTCTACCATACAATAGACAATATGGGGTCTGGTTGATGCTAGACATCCACAGTCTATTTAAATGGTAAGCAGCAGTCTGCACTGTTTTCCCCCACAGCCCAGCTGGGGCTTGTGCATCTTCCATCATGCACTCCATCATGCACTTCAGCATCCCAATTTTCCTTTCTGCAAGCCCATCCTCCCCTGGAGATGCTGGGTTTGTGGTCTTGTGTCTAATGCCCCTCCTATGCATCCAGGTCTGCAGACTGTTGGATAAGAATTCCCCTCCCCTATCTGTCATTAGACTGGAAACCTTATGAGACAGAAATTCACATTCCCCTGCATTCACCCATTCACGGAACCTGTCTGCAGCCTGATTTTTCTCCTTCAGTAAGTATATGTAGGTGTACCTAGAGTGTCTGTCCACTATCACAAATAAATAGTGGCTACCCCCTTCAGTGGGCTTATAGGGATCTGCTAAATCACCATGGACAACTTCAAAGGGTCTCTTGGTGACACACTGGGTCTTTTTGGCAATTGGGAAAGCCTTCACCTTAACTTTCCTACACACTACACATTCTAAGAATCTTGGGCAGTGTTTCATGCTTAAACCAGGGCACACTTTTGCTAGCACCTTTAACCCTTTGTAACTAGCATGGCCAATTAGCCTGTGGTAGTAATGAACACACTTATCATGTAGGGGCACATTGTCTGCAGGATTCACATTTGCCACCTTCCCTGTAGGCAATATGTAATACAACCCATGTTTCTTTATCCCTTTTGCACAGACATTATTCATGTTATGTCTGTTACTGTACAGTGTTCCCCCTCAAATATCACTTTATAACCATCAGTAGTCATTTGGGACACACTTAATATACAATTCTCTAGTTTGTTAACACATAACATATTTTCAAAATCTTTACCAAAAGAGGGCACATATGCAGTGCCCATTTTATGCACCTTGCTGGGAGCACCATCTGCAAGGGTAATATTGGTTATTGAAGCATTTTAACATTGTTTAACAACTGTAAATCATTAACCATATTGTGCGTGGCCCCACTATCAAGTAACCACATTCTTTCCTCAGTACCATCAGGATGGTGCTATGCTATGAAGGCATGGCTTGCAGCCTGAGAGGATGCACCCCTCCTATCCAGTGCAGACATCTTACAGTCCTTCTGAAAATATCCAGGCTTTTTGCATCTGAAACAGCATTTCATGTAGCTGAAGGCTCCCTCCTCCACAGATGCCTCTGTTTCAATTCTCTCCTGAGTGTGTCTGGTAATTTGTGGCTGTTTATTCCCCTCCATCTGGGAATCAAATTGCTTGCATTGAACCTCTTCCAGAATATGCCCAGGTACCAGGTCTACAGCCACATCACTCTCCCTGGTGGTCAGCAGACTGTACATTAGGAAATCCCGTTCCTTTGGCAAACTGCACAATAAAATAAAACACTTATGGGCTTCTGGAATGACCACCCCTTTATTGGCCACCTCTTGAAAAAGCTGCCTAATTTCCTCCAAATGGGCTTTCACACAGCCTCCAGTAGATAGCTTTGTGTTATAAAGTCTCTTGGTCCATATCATCTTTGAGAGGCAAGATGAATTCTGATGAACTGTTTTCAAAGCTGTCCAAAGCTAAAAGGCTGTCTTTGCTGGGGCCACGTGTATTAACTGGGAGGGGCTGAGCAGTAAGAGAATTGCAGCTCTAGCCTTCTGGTATGCTAGTCTGAATGCTGCTATTTCATCTTTTGAACCCTCTGGGATCACACTTTCATTCTCCAAAACATGCCGCAAATGGTCCTTAATTAATAAAGCCTCCATGTATAAACTCCATGCAGAATAATTTCTATCAGCCAGCTTTTCAAAGCGGACAAGACTATTATCTGCCATTCTGATTATTGAGTCAACAATTCTCCAGCTATGAAAATACAGACAGCTTGCAGCACTTCAAGGTTGTTTGAAGATATTACAGGGCCTGGCTGAAACTTAACTGTTTCTCAGCCAGCTAGCCAAAAACACTCAAGACAAAAGAGTTTCTGGGAATTTTTCTGGGTGCACCTTATCTAATCTGAGATCAATCAACTGGGCCCATAACCACTGTCAAGGGATGATAGGACACAGAAGCAAAAAACTATCTTAGCAGACTCAGTAGCAATCCATTCCCAAGAATACTCACACACAGAGTGTTTGATGTCCAAATAAGCAGGAGGTACTTTTATCTTCAAAGTCAAACAGTTGCAATATATGCAAATATTTGCAGTTGAAGGAGAAAATGCTTCACCATGCCTTAGCATTCACAGGAAGAGAAGAGAGGAGGAAGTCAGGCCACTAGACGGCAATGTCCTGTAGATGTATATATAAGAGAGCTCAGAATGAAGTGAGCTCCATTCTGAGCTCTCTTATATGTACATCTACAGGACATTACCATCTAGTGGCCTGACTAGACATGACTTGGTAGTTCATGCAGTCAGCCATTATGACTCAGCATGGTTCTGCAGTTGTTCAGCCATTTTACAATGGAGTTCAGTCTCTAACTTCTGACACTCTGTCATCTTGTATGCATTGATAACTGGAACTCATCAGTGGAAGCCATATTGTTGTCATGCTCTGACTTAAATTCAGTCCCTGTCAGTGTAGTTTACCTAAAAAGTCAGCTGGAGCCAGATGCAAGCAAACAGTAGGCTATGAAAGTTGAATAAATTACTAGGAGGTATGAAATGCTGAAACAGGTTGCAGACCATATGTCAAAGCCAGTCCAAGGTCAAGTGGGAGGTAATTAATCTGGAGATCCAAGGGTTGAGCAATATGTTGTTGTTGTTGTTATTGTTTTTGTTGTGTGCCTTATGTTGTTTTGAATTTCTGGCAAACTTATCACAGGGTTTTCTCTGCAAGATTTGTTCAGAAAGAATTTGCCTTTGCCTTTCTCTGAGACTGACAGAGTATGACATGCCCAAGGTCAGCCAGTGGGTTTCCATGACTAAATAGGGATTCAAACCCTGGTCTCCAGTATTGTAGTCCACTGCCCAAACCACACTGGTTGTAAGCAAGGTTGTGAACCTGTTGGGGTGATTTTGTTGGTTTTGGCCTAAGTCTCCAATCTGTTAAGGTCATTTTGATCCTGATCCCACCCTCAAAGTCTCAATACTGTCCCCTGTGCTTTATAGCATCTACCTGAAGTCACTGGGTGAGGTCATCTGGAGTTTTGGGGATAGTCAGAAAAATTTATCTTTTACAACTGTTACAAAGAAAGCTGTGGAAGTTCTGAATAACTATCTGTGTACAGTAAAAGATGTGGGTGAACAAACTGAGGCTCACTCCAGAAAAGACAGAAGTTCTATTGGTTAGCAGGAAAACCAACCTGGGACTGGAATTATAGCCTGTTCTGCATGGGGTTGCATTCCCTCTGAAAGAGCAAGTTTGCAGCTTGGGAGTGCTCTTGGATCCAGCATCACTCCTGGAAATTGGTTGCTGTGGCCACCTGCTGTGCTGTTGTCTTTGCCCAGTTTGATTGGTATGCCAGCTTCCTAGGGAAGTCTTGTATAGCCACAATAGCTCACACCTTAATTACCTACTCTAATGCTCTCTACATGGGGCTGCACTTGAAAAGTGTTTGGAAAAGACATACCTATAGTGCCAAACGCAGTGGTCAAATTATTATCTAGTGCAGTGCCTCTTAACCTCTTCTTTACCAGGGACCCCCTTTAAATATCTTTTGTTGCCTTGGACACCCAAGACCTAACGCAAGATTTAAAACCCTAACAACAACAACAACAACAACAACAACAACAACAGCAACAACATAATAATAATAATAATAACAATAACAATAATAATACAATTACACCGTGCATTAACCTTTCCTTCAGAGGCACTGGAGGGGAGAGAAGACTTTTCTCCTTCTTCTTGCTGCAAATTTGTGGCTGGAGTGGATTGAAGAGCAATGTGCAGGCCAAGCCAGCCAGGCTTTGCCATGGCTCCTGCCACATGGGCTGAGCAGCCTTCAAGAATTTGCGGACCCCCTGTGAGGACATCATGGCCCCCTGGGGATCCACAGACCACAGGTTAAGAACTACTGAACTAGTGTATACTTTAGAGATCACGTATCATCACCCATGTATCTGCTCCACAGGCTTCTAATTTGTTTCTGAGCTCAATTCAATTGCTGATTTTGATGTACAAAGCCCTGATTAGGGCCATGATTTCTGAAAGACTGTCTCCACATGTATGAATGTGGCTGGATTTTGAGATCTTCAGTGGAGGCCCTGTTATATGTCCCACAAACCTAAGAGCTTAGGTTGGTGAGTACACAAGACAAGGCTTTCTGTGTAGCAGCACCTCAGTTGTGAAACTCCCTCTGAAGGTTCTTAAAATCAGGGTAGTGTTTGGAACTGTTTTTATTCTGTGTCTGTGCTTGAAAACTGGGTTTTAAAAATACCATTTTGATTGTTTTTACATAATGTTTTATCTGTTTTAATCCATTGTGCATTGCCTTGTGGGGAGAGGTTGGTGAGGGCTGAGAGGTAATAAACAAATATCTTTTAAAAATAAATAAGATACTGATGACACATATTTCTATTTTCTTTCAATAGAAAAAATGGGCAAGGGAATAGAAGGTAGGACAGAGAAGTGGGAAATAAAGACTAATTTGATTTGACATATTATAGCATGTAGCCTTAGCTACACCAATTTAAATTCCTTGTCTTAATATAGCTGGTAATTATTCCTTGGGGAGAGGACTATTCATCAAGTGTCTATTTAAAGTACCTAATAAGCTATTTCTGACAGCTTTGTGATTGGAATTCCATAGACATGATTGTAAAGGAGATTTTTCACCCCTCCACCACCTGGAGCTTAATTCTGAACATAGTATCCTGACATCTATTGTAGCATTAGAGGTATTTTTTAAGATTTGAAATAATTCTAAAATTCAATTTATGCAAGCAAAAAAAGTTGGTAATTTGGGGAGAGTCTGTTACTGCATAACTAGCTACAAAACTCAGGTTGCAACATTTTTTCCAAAAGTACCCAAAAGTAATTGTTTTGTTACCTTTCAGAAATAGAAAGAATTACTTTTTTTAAAAAAACTGCAATTGGAGTGATAATTATCTGAGGGGAGGGTTTGGTACTGTAAATGTAATTTATTGCTTCTTGAAAGTAACAATCAAAGGGCATTTCTATACTTGTGAAATGCTTCCCATCACATTTTCCTGGTCTGCAGTGACGCTGCAATGACCTCGCTAATGCCACACACGGACCATGCACATCGAGGTGTTTTCCCCTGGCGAACTCACTTTGATGCAAGGGGAAGGCCACATCTCCTTTCCTCACATTATTTTGGCTACATGGCTATCTCACCTCTGTGTGTGTTTGTTTTTTTGCCTTCCCAGCATGCAAAAATCTATCAACCAATAGCCTTCATTGTTTAATTATCTGTCAATCTAACAACCCACCTGCACTGATTGGATGCCTTCCCCATGCAATCCCCTTTCCCACTTTTGCCCCCAGTGAGTGATCATCAGTAAGGGGAAAACTTTTTTAGTTGGGTTATTATTGTTTTTTCTTCTGTTACCCCCTATTTTGTATTGTTCTTTTTCTGTTCTGTTCTGATAAATTTCAGCTATATATATATGTATGTGTATGTATATATATGTGTGTGTGTGTGTGTTTATATATATGTATATATGGGGAACTTTAAATATCTCCTGACATTCTCTCTCTCTCTCTCTCTCTCTCTCACACACACACACACACTCACACACACACACAATAAAATGTTTCTTTCTTCTCTTTGGGGTTACTGCTCACTCATCAGCTGAGCCCATTCATGAGATCTATGGTGAGAGGGTAATTCAGGCCTATTTCTCCCCCCCCCAAGTGTGTGAGCAAGCAAGTGAAAGTGCACAGCCACTCCCTCTTTTCTCCTTGTGCTCATCTGATCCCCCCATCAGCCTGGTGTTGACATTTCCCCCCTTCAATGTATATATGCGGATCTCTACATGAGTGTGTGAGTGAGAGACTGAATGAGCCAGCGAGGTGGGAGAGGAGGGGCCATGCCCTTGTTGGCTCATTCAGTCACTTGTTCTCACCCTCGTGCAGAGATGTGCAGACATATGTTCACTGAAGAAAAAATGTTGACACAAGACTGATGAGGGAGTTGAGCAGGGGCTAGGAAGGAAGGGGGAATGGCCACATGCTCACTGGCTCATTCACTTGCTTGCTCACAAACTCAATCTACCCCCTAGATCTACCATAGATCTCATGGCTGGGCTCAACTGGGGAGGGGGCGATGGCTTGCTCACACACTTGGGCAGAGATCCACATACATACACTGAGTGAAGAAAAATATGTCAACACAAGGCAGGAAGGAGGAAGAAACAAATGGGGAGCAGGTGCACACTGGCTCATTCACTTGCTCACTTGTGCAGAGATCTGCATACATACCCTGAAGTTAAAAAAAAAAAAAGTGACACTGGACCTTGGTAACCACCCACAAACCTGCCCGCCCTCCAATTAGCCCACCCTCTGATTCTACCCTGATCCTGACACTCATGTAAAAAATCCAGCTTTTCCTAAAAGTGCAGAGTAAAAAGTGATTTTTTTAAAAAAAAATCACATCGAGTAAAAGAAGCACTTTCACTGTGAAACCAGGCATACATTTTGTGTTCCAACACAACTTGAAACAAAGTGAGTATTATTTTGTTTGCTTCTGTAGATACAGCCCAAGTTTCAGAATCCTTTAAGCAGTCTAAAACATGAAGCCAAGCAGACAGAGTTGAAAAGAAAAAAAATCGGGATTCAGATGGAAGGCAGAGGAGGCAACATAAATGAAGCAGAAGCAGGAGTATTTTAGCAGATGGTTTGAGATGCTGCTGGACAGACTCGACTTCTTTCTCAATGTCACTGAATACAGGCTGTCATGGGGATGCAGTAAGACATTCATGAGAACACTTGTTCTGTAGATTTATCTTACTTCATTCCCCTGCCCTCCAAGGTTTGTTCAAGTGGGAACAGCAAATTTTAAGCACACAGTGTCTTCTACTATGGAGTGGTTCCAGTTTCTTTAAGGCATTGCTTCAACACAGGGCCAAACTAAAAAATATGTTCAATTCGTGATTCCATGTAGTGTGACTAGCCCTTCCCACCCTTAAATAACAGTTGTGTTAGCAAAGTTTGAGAGGAACAGTCAGAGACTGGTTGTCTCATGGGACCAGAGGGCAACTTAACCTTCCCCTCTCCTACAGTCATAACATACATCCCCCCCACCAGCTGCTATTTGCTCCAGAACCTAAACTGTCATCAGAATCAACAGTAAATCCTTGCACTCCTGATCAGACAACCCTGTAACTGTTGGTTAAAAGCACACGGAATGGATACATTAAGTGCAATTGGGCATTTAATATATTGTCTAGTTTACCCAACCATTTAGTTTCAAAGCACTCCATGGTTTTTAGTATAAGCCGTCACTAAAAGACATTGTTTGAGGCAGGAGTGTGGTCTAGGAGCTCATTCTGCATGAGTGCACAGTGCAGGGCCTGAGAGGCTTCTATTGAGTGGACAGAAGTCTTAAGCCTGCAAGGGAAACCCAGTAGATATAGAATACCTCAGCTTTGAAAAGTTACTTTTGAGATCATAACTCTCATAATCCCATTGCTAGCCATGTTATCTGAGGGATTCTAGGAGATGGAATCATACATAAATTTTCTAGGCTCTGAACACCCCAGTGTGCATGATGGCACATCCCTAGCTCTTATTGCAAACAACAGCAAAGTGTACAGGAATGGCTACAGGAAAAGAAAAAACCCACTCTAAAAAAATAAAATTATATGCACAATGCCAATGGCCATTGCAATTTTAACAAGTATTGCACATACCAACAAACATGACCAGTATAAAAGCATAGTAATATTGATACTTAAAAAAGAACACAGGCAATATAGTCAGGTAAGAATTCAGGTCAGATACTTCCTAAAAAACCATAGTGGGATGCAGACATTGGTGTATGTACAGCATAAACACTGGGTTAGAAACGGGTTAGTACTTAGTATGCCACCCTGAGATCTCTAGATACAGGGTGGGATATACTATAAATATGAATCTTCGTTTGCGAAGAAAAGCCAGAGAGAGAAAGAGAGATCAGACGCACTAAATACGGAGTGATAACAACACCGCATAAACATAGAAGGGTGCGCATACCAGACGATGCTGTCCTTGCAGGTTTACATCTTGTCAAAAAACTGTTCTATTTTATTGATGGCCAAAGCCATCAATAGATCAGCTGTAGCACTTTTTTGTCAGCATTGCCAGTGCTTGAAACCTTGTGTCTTTTTCCCCACGTGAATACAGCGTCAATGGCCAATCTGGCCAGAACACTTCTGGGTGAGATTGTGACATCCAGGTAGGTGACGCTCTTTTTGTGAACCTCCCCGGTTTACTTGGGACTTTTTAAGCGTGTTTTTTTGCTTTTAAAAACTTGTGTTTTTTAAAAAATTTCCCACACTCATGTCTTCTCATGAGAATCCATGAGATTTCATTTGAGGAAGTGAATGGAGCTCCGTTCTCTCTTCTGTCATTGCTGGGGCTGCCTTTTCACCGGATAGAAGGTAAGTGTGGGAAAGGGGGTTCTTTTGCCGGTATAAAAACGTCACAAATTGTGCCAGCAAAAGAACACAAAAGGAGGGTGGTCTGGTAAAGTCCTAAATAAATAGGATAGAATAGGATTCATGGCATTCAGCAAGGCCTAAAATCACCCCAAATCTGACAAAGCCAAACCCACGTCATCATCAAAGAAATCATGGTGGGCCACTTCAGTAGCTCTAGGGGCCACCTTTCTGCCTCCAGGACCCTCCTAGGGCCTACACAGATTACCAAATTATTCCCCTTCCCACAAATTAAAACAACAACAAAAACCCAGAAATGGTTCAGAGCCACTTGTGGTTTAGGAAATTGTGTGTGTGTGTGGTTGTTTTTCAGAACACCGTGATTTATTTAAAAGATGAATTGTTCCAGGATATTTCCAATAAAAGGCAGCTCACTTTTTTCTTTGTCATAAAGAGGAAGAATGGGTTACTTATTGTAACTATAGTTTGTCAAGTGGTCTTCTGTGAATTCACACAATGGGTTAATCCTGCACCTGCGCACAGCACTTGGGAAACTTCTAGAAACTTCAATTCAAACTTTTGGGCAGTAGCTCCACCCCCCCTCACCCCTGGCCTATATAAGCCCCCACCTCTCACCAACTGCTCAGTTCATTATAGCCACGTATTAAATAATGATGTGAGAGGTAGGACACCAGAGGGGAGGAGGGCGGGTTGGTGTGAATTCATAGAAGACCACTTGAAGAACTATAGTTACAGTAAGTAAGCTGTTCTTCTTTGTGGTCTCTGTGAATGCACACAATGGGTAGACTAGCAAACTCAGGAGCTAGGAAGGTGGGGGTGTCCTAAACCCAATAAAACAGGACAACAGTATGAGAGGTGATATGTTATATTAAAACCAAGAGTAGAGGAAATAACCTTTCCGTTGCATATGACTGATAGCATGAGGACCATACTACCTAGGTCTGAGCCATCATTCCTAGAAGAGTCTGGTTTATAGTTCTTCACAAAAGCAAGTGGTGTCGCCCATGTGGCCGCTCTACAGATGTCTGGCAGAGGCACTCCTCGTAGGAATGCTGTTGAGGTAGCTGTTGCTCTAGTAGAGTGGCTTCGTATGGCAGAAGGCAAGGGCCTACCCATCAGCTCATAGATGAAGCAGATTGTACATGCTACCCACTTTGAAAATCACTGTGATGAGACTGCCAGTCCCTTTTTTGGACCTGAGTAACAGACAAACATTCTATTCAAATGCCAGAAAGAAGCTGTCTTTGTCAAATATAGTTCCAGGGCCACCTTGACATTGAGCGGGTGGTGGGAGACAGTGCCACCGGTTGTGAGTGGGGGGGCAAAAGATGGTAGGACAATATCCTGGTTCAGGTGAAAGGATGAAACCACCTTGGGCAGGAATGCCACGTCCAGTCTAAGAACGATCTTATCCCCATGGAACTGGGTGTAGGGAGTTCACTCACCCACCTCACTGAGGCGATAGCACTTAGGAAGGCAGTCTTAAAAGACAGGAGGTGACGATCACCTCCATCCATAGATTCAAAGGGAGACCCAGATAGGGCCTGTAGAACTAGCTGGAGGTCCCAAGCGTTAGTTGGGCCGACAGCTGGGGGATGCAGGTTCTTATAGCCCTGTAGGAACCTTTGGAACAAAGGGTCCTTGAAACAAGATTGCATCCCCAGGCGTTGAAAATTCCAGGATGCTGCAGCAACATAGGTTCGAACAGAGGAGAGGGAAAGTCCCTCTGTTGACAGAGTGGCAAGGAAGTCAAGTAGGAGTGGGACTGATGCATTACTAGGGGAGGTGCTTATGTCACTGAGGAAATTGCAGAACTTCTGCCACTTGTATTGGTAAGCTGTTTGAGTGGAAGGCTGTTGGGCAGCCTGTATGATAGACCTAGCCGTGTCCGACAAGGGTACTAGCTCCTTATGAGCCACGCCGTTGGCCTGATCGTTGGCCTGTAGTATTTGCCACCTTGGAGCAAGAGGGTGTCCCGCGGATGAGGTAGGTGTCAAAATCTCCTCTGCAACAGAAGAATCAGGGAAGAGAGCCACTGTAGTCTCGGCCACCAAGGGGTTAGCAGTATGCAGTTCACCTTGTCATGGCATAGTTTTGCTACTACTCTGGAGAGCAGAGGGAAGTGGGGAAAGGCATAAAGCCTGGCACCCATCCACTGGAAGAGAAATGCATCCCTCCCCTAGGGTCCTCTGGGAGGAAGGCTGCCTCAAGCAGTAGAGATGGCATTTGCTGTTCTCTTTGGTTGTGAAGATATCTATGACCAGTGTTCCCTAGTCTGTAATAGGTCCTCTAAAATGTCCGTTGCTATGGACCACTCGTGGCAACTGCTCAGAGTCCTGCTCAGTGAATCTGCGATGTTGTTCTGGGTCCCTGCCAGATGAATGGCCATCAGTGACATGCGTCTGGCCATACACCAGTCCCACATCTGGACTGTCAATTCCAGTAGCATCTGTGACCTGGTCCCTCCTTGCTTGTTGATGTAGAAGACTGTGGTGGTGTTCTCCGACACAATCTGAATCACTCGTCCATGAAGAGACGGTTTGAAGGCTTTCAGTGCCTTGAACACTGCCAGCAGTTCCAGGACGTTGATGTACATCTTGGACTCTCTCGGAGACCGTACCCTCAGACATGAAGGCCGTGTGAGTGAGTGCCCCATCCAGTCATAGATGCGTCTGTTGCAGGGATCTGGAGGGTTGGATGGGTGTGAAGGGTAGACCACAGCAGACAGTCTCTGGTTGAGTCCACCAGGCCAGTGCCCTGAAACTCCTATTGGAACCTGAGAATGAGAGAAGATAAGTGTATCCTCTGGGGTTTGGTTCCAGGACTCCCTGTGGGTACCAAAATCTGTGGATGCTCAAGTCCGATTATACACAATGGTGTTATAAAATAGTGTCCCTTATATAAAATGGCAAAATCAAGGTTTGGTTCTTGGAATTTTTTAAAAAATATTTTCCAGCCATGGATGGTGGAATCCGTGGATACCAAATCTATGGATGCAGAGGGCTGACTGTATATGGTCCTAAAGTAGGCCAGTTCCTCTGAATGAAACACTGGACTAATGTCCAGTGGGTGGGGGGCACTATAGTTTTTTTGGTATATTTTTTTTTTGTTTTTGTTTACATTTAAATAAAAATGAGAAACATAATTACATTTAGGCTTATTGTTCTTTACAACTACAAAAAATTAACCTTGTAGCATCATCATGATTTCCCATCTTCCAAAACATCTTCTTCTTTTACTCCCCAACATATATCACCTCATTACTTAATCTGACTATTCTGCCCTTGGGAGTATTCTGCTTTACATTACAAAAACTTCCTTTAATTAAAACACACAACCTAGTTTCTTTATCTCTTTTTTTCATGAGTCTAGCTCTCTATCTTCATTTATTTCTTTTCTGGCCTCTGTCTACTCCAAGTTTACATTAAATTTTTACTAACTTTACACTTATTGAATATCAATTTCCACTTATTCAGTAGCACAGAAGAGAGTAGAAGAATCTTCTACCCAATTTGCTGTTCTGCTATACTTTGCCAGTTGGGATTTATATTTTAATTCTGTCATTCCCATACTTTACTATCCTTCAAAAACTTACTATCGCTCCTTTTCCCCATCTACCTTCTCAAATAGGTAACATACATTCCCATTCATCTCTAAATTTATCTTCAGTCTTATCTTTAATAAGAGAGTCAATTTATCTAACACTGCTATCTCATGTAACTTGACCAACCATTCTTCCACTGAAGGGATCTCAAGATTCTTCCAAAACTTCGCCTATAACATCCTTGCTGTGGTAACCATATATAATATTATTCGCCAAGCCTTTTTTACTATCTGATTTTCCAGTCTATCCAACATATTTAATAAATATAGTTCAGTGTGCATCAGCATATCTATTGCTAGTACCCAATATTTTTTTGCTTTGGGGCATTGCCACCACATGTGGAAAAAAGTTCCCGTTTCCTTTCCACATTTCCAACATTTATCATTTTTGGTTTTGTACATCTTTGCTATCTTATATGGGGTCAAATGCCACCTATAAAGCATCTTATAATAGTTTTCTCTTAAATCATAACTTCTGGTAAATTTTATATTTACTTTCCAAGATTTCTCCCACTGAAAGAATGATGGTGATTGCCCCAGATTTAATGCCCATTTGACCATGTTGTCTTTTACATTTTCATTTTCCAACTCCAACTTTATTAATAGTTTATATAATCTTGAAATAAGTTTTTCTTTTCCTTTTAGTAATATTGAGTCCAATTTCGTATATGTCTTTTTAATACCTTCCAGTTTCATATCCTGTGTAAATTTCTCCCTTAATTTTCTGTGTAAGAATCAGTGACATATAAATTCTTCCTCTTCTAATTCTTCCCTTGTTTTCATAATCCACTGATCACCTTTTAATTTCAATATGTCCTTATATGTTAACCACTTGTTCTTACACAGATTCTCATTTACATGGAAGGCTTCATGTACCAATGTCCAAACAGGTATTTTCTTGCAGATTTTGTATCTACATTTCTGCCATACCTATAGAAGTGCTTTTCTAATAAAATGATGTTTAAAGTCCTTATTAACATCCACCTTATTATAAACCAGATATGTGTGCCACCAAATCTATTGCTGAAACCCTCCAACAACAGAAGTCTTTTATCTTCTAAAGTAAACCAGTCTTGAATCCAAACAAGACAGCACACGTAATAATATAATTTCAAATTAGGTAATTGTAACCCTCCTCTATCTTTTACCTCATGCAATATTTTCCACCTTATCCGTATTTTTCCCCTGCCATATAAATTTTGATAATTCTCTATTCCAGCATTTAAATGGATCCTCATTTGTTATGATTGGGATATTTTGAAACCAAAACATCATTTTGGCAGGATATTCATCGTAACCAATGAAATCCTCGCCAATAATGATAATTTTATTTTCTTCCATTGTTGTAAGTCCTTTTTTATTTGATTCCACCCACTAATACAATTATTCTTAAATAGATCTGTATTACTCTTTGATACTGTTATTCCTAAGTATCTAGCCTTTTTTAATCTTAAATTTCATAATATCAATTAATTCTTTTTCTTCTTTCTGAGTCATATTTTTAGTAATCACACATGTTTTGTCAATATTGATTTTAAGTCCTACTAATTTACCAAATTCTTCCAAAGTTGACATCAATTTCTTTATACTTTCTATTGGATTTTCTAAAGAGATTATAAGGTCATCCAGAAAGGCTCTTATCTTATAGTTATAATTTTGGATCTTAATTCCCTTAATAGAATTATCTGCTCTTATTTTCCTATTAAGAATTTCTAGCACTGTGATGAAACGTAGAGGAGAGAGGGGGCAACCCTATCTTGTGCCTTTTGTGATTCTACATGGTTGTGTTTCTCACCATTTATAATTATCCTAGCTGTCTGGTCTTTGTATAAAGTTTTAATCCAATTTATATATTTCCCTCCTATCTCCATCTTTTCTAACACCTCTATCATAAAATCCCACTTTAGGTTATCAAAAGCCTTTTCTGCATCCAGGAATATTAAACTCATCTTTTTCTGATTTTGCTTCTCATAATATTCTATAATGTCAAGTACTATACTTATATTATTCCTTAAGAATCCATTAGGTAAAAATCCACATTGATCCTCGTGAATCCAGTCCTTCAATATTTCTTTTAATCTGTCTGCTAGTATTATTGTAAATATTTTATAATCTAAATTTAACAATGAAATTGGTCTATAGTTTTTTAAATATGTAGACTCTTTTGCTTCTTTAGGAATCAATATTATGTTAGCTTCCCCCCATGAGCCTGGTTTCTTACCTGTTTGGATCTTATTCAATGTCTGGTTTAAAGGTTTTACTAACTCTTCATAAAATGTTTTATAACAAATTGCTGAGAGTCCATCAGGCCCTGGAGCTTTCCCCAATTTCATCTTCTGAATTGCCTTCATGATCTCCTCTCTAGATATTGGTTTATTCAAATCTCTCCTTTCTTCTTCTGATATTTGTGGTATTTTTTCATTTGTCAAATATTCCTTTATTGCTTCCTTCCTATCAGCTGATTGATCTTGTTCTGTAAATATTTTAGAAAAGAAATAATTATATTTTTTTAAATTTTACCTTGCTGTGTACCTTGATTCCTTCTCCAATTTTATTTCTGATATTGTTTTTCTCTCTCTTTCTTTTCTTATCCTATAGGATAGCCACTTACCTGGTCTATTAGCATTTTCAAAATGTTTTTGTTTCATGTATCTTAACTTCCTTTCTATATCTATTGTAGCTTCTAAATTTAGTTGATTCTGCAAGATCTTAATCTCATTAATTAATTTCATATCCTTAGGATTTCTCTTCAAATATTGTTCTTTTTTCTTTATCTCATCTTCAATCCTGTTCTCTCGCTCTTTTCTCCTTTTTAATTCTTTTTCCTTCTGAATAAAAAAATCCTCTGATCACAGCCTTGCTTGTGTCCCAAGTTATTCCAATAGATGTCCCCTTATCCATGTTTTCCTCAAAGAATAATTTCAATACTTCCTTAGCTCCCTGTGCTATTTTATTATTTTTAAAAAGATAATCCTTTAGTTTCCATGAAAATGCTATTCTCTTTTTTTGTAAAGATAACAATATTGGGCAGTGATCAAAGAAAGATCTAGTCTTCATTTCTATCTTCTTAATTCTCTTGGCTGCATTTTTGATATAAAAACCATGTCTATTCTAGAACATGATTGGTGTCTATCTGAAAAGCAGGTATACCCCTTTTCAAGACCATATTTTAATCTCCATGTATCGACTAGGGACAAGTTTTCTATCATCTCTGAACAGGTCTTTGGTAATCTACCTTTAATTTTCTTTCCCTCTTTATTGGGTGATCTATCAATGGAAGGGTCTACTACCCCATTCCAATCATCCATCATGAGCAATTCATCAAAATCCACTTCTAGAATCACATTCCATAGCTTGGTATAGAATTTTGCTTTATTGTCTATAAAAGGCATATATCTCCACCATCAAAAATCTTAATATTCTCTATCCAAACTTCAGCTCCAATAATTTGACCTTCAAGATCTTTAAATTTTCCCTTTGCTTCTAACTTTTTATTTGTGTATATTATTACTCCTTTCTTCTTCTTTTCTGTTGTTGCTGCAAACCATTGACTCAACTTCTGGTTATTCATAAATTTTAAATCCTTACTTCTTATATGAATTTCTTGTAAGCAAATTATATCTAGTTTTTGCTTTTCCAGATAGTGAAAGATCCTACTTCTTTTCTGTGGTGAATTTAGGCCTTGTGCGTTCCATGACAAAAAAAAATTCTATAGTTGCTCAACCCTTTCCTCTTCCCCCCTTCCTTTGTTCTTGTCTTTTTTGATCTTGTTCTTAAATTTCTTCTTGGTCTAATATATTACTATCTTTATTCATAACTCCTCTTGTGATTCTTTGTCTCTTTCTCCTTCCTCCCCCTCTACTTCTTCCTCTACTTCCTCCTCTCTCTCCTCTTCACCTTCTTCTTCTTCACCTGTTTGTTCCCCTTCAAGAACCTTATTTTCCTTTCCCCCCCTATTTGCTTGGGTATTTGTTTTCCTTGTTATTATTACTGTTTTCCTCCCTCTGTTATTTTTCTCTGTGTATCTCTTTTTGTCTACCTCTTCTGCCTTATAATCTTTTTCCAATTTCTTCAGAAAGTCCTTAGCTCTTTCTATAGTATTTATTTTATACTTTTTATGTCTGTATGTAAAAGACACTCCTTCAGTCTTTTCCCATTTATATTGGATTTCATATTTCCTCAGTTGCTGTATCAAAAAATTGTATTCTTTCCTTTTTTTTGGTATAGTTGCTCGTACATCTTTGTAGATCTTAATCTTTTGTCTTCGATAATTAGAGTGTCTTCATATGCTTTATTTATTAGTATCTCCTTAACTCTTTATTTTAGGAAGTAAATCTCTCTGTCCCTCAGTACTTTATTTTTTTATTTTTATTTTTTTGCCACCCAAGACTAATCTGAACATCTTATCTATTTCCAAAGCTTGCTGCTCTGGAAGCCAGCCTATGAATTTTGCTAACAGTGGGACTACCCTAGTGTAAAGATCTTCATTCTTCTGTTCTTCTAAGCCTTGGATTTTGATAAATTTAGATCTGTTATTTAATTCTGATATTGTTTCTTTAACCTTCTCTTGTTGTTTACTATCTTCTATTTCTTTTGTTCTTAATTCTAAGTTCTCCATTTTTTGTTCAAGGTTAAGTAATTTTTCTTCCATTAATGATAGGGCTTTTGTATTTTTTTTCCTATTTTCTTCCCTAAATTGTCTAATTCCCTTTTAAAGTCTGCCTTTAGTTCTTCCCTTAATTCCTTCATTTGCATTTTTATTTCCATTCTGATCTCTTTACCCATTTTTAAAATTTCTTCCAACAATAGCATGTTTGTATCACTTTAGTTGGCATTTCTACAGATGGCCTCCTTTGGCTTTGTAGTTGTACAATATTTCTTCTTGTTCCTGCTGCCATTTCTAGACAACGATATAAATAATAGAATCAAATCTATAGCTAATAATTCTTAAACTGTTTAAATCAATAGCCTAATAAACCAATTTAGGCTAATTTACTTTGTTACAATTTATATAACTTTATTATTTAATTAGTTGTTGGAATTCCTGATATCCGAATAATTAATTGTTGATTGATAATTATTTTAAACAACCAATATATTTATATTATTATCCCCAATTAATTTCCAAACTACCTTACCCCCCAAATTCCTTAAAATGATTATCTTGCTACATGAGGGCCAGCACAGTCGTCAGATATGGCGATGCTCTTTCAGAGCCCTTTCTAATAATTAATGGAGTGAAGCAAGGTTGTGTTCTTGCTCCAACTTTATTTACTATCTTCTTCAGCATGATGCTCCAAAGGACTACAGCAGAGCTCGAAGAAGACGACGGCATCTATATATGTTACCGTACTGATGGTAGCTTGTTTAACTTAAGCCGTCTGAGGGCTCGCACTAAGACTCTAAACTATCTAGTCTGTGAGCTGTTCTTTGCTGCTGCTGCCTTTGTTGCCCACACAGAAGCAGCTCTGCAGCACCTAACGTCCTGCTTTGCAACAGCTGCAGAGCTGTTTGGGCTGGAAGTCAGTCTGAAGAAAACAAATGTTCTTTACCAGCCTGCACCACAGGATGAACACCACCATCCCCACATTGCTGTTGGCAAATCTGTGCTCAAGTCCATTCAGCAGTTCACCTTCCTGGGAAGCATCATCTCCTCAGATGCCAAGATTGACAAAGAGATCGATCACAGATTAGCAAAGGCATATAGCACATTTGGAAGACTTTACAAAAGAGTCTGGAGTAATAAACACCTGAGGCAAAGCACAAAAATCAGTGTGTATAGAGCCATTATACTGTCTCTTCTCCTTTATGGGTCACCTATCGCCACCACTTACGACTCCTTAAACGCTTTCATCAGCACTGTAAATGCACAATCCTAAATATACACTGGACTGACTATGTGATGAATGTTGCTGACCTTGAGCTAGCAGCGCTCACCAGCATTGAGGCCCTGATATTGAGAACACAGCTGCACTGGGTAGGGCACGTTTCTAGGATGGAGGACCATCACCTCCCCAAAATAGTACTCTACAGTGAACTCACCACAGGTCAGTGGAAGAGGGGTGCTCCAAAAAAGTGTTACAAGGACTCCCTGAAGCAACATCTCAGGCTCGGCCAAATTGATCACCAACAATGGTCCACCCTGGCCTCACATCAGGAGGCATGGAGACACACTGTCCACAATGCTGTAGCCTTATTTGAGAACTCACACCAAACAAGTCGTGAAGAGAAATGACAATGCAGGAAGAATCACAACCTGGAGGAAACCTTCTGCTGTGCTTTCTGCAACCAGACTTGTTTATCTCAGATTGGCCTTTACAGTCATCAGCGCACTTGCAGAAAGCGCAGGATGAGTCCTTCCTGAATCTTCGTTTGTGAAGAAAAGCCAAAGAAACCTTACCCAACTGTCAATTAATTTTTCATTATATATATCTGCCCAAATATTTTCCCTACCCTACCCCCAGGCAGCATGGCTATGAGGTATGCTAGTGGAGGGGTTCTGGGAATTGTATTTTATAAACTTTTCCACGTTTGGATATAAACACATATGAACACAGAAAACTGTCTTTTGCTGAGTCTGTTCTGAGTGACAGCACTCTCCAGGGTGACAGGCAGGGGGCTTTCCCAGTATCTGCTATCTAATATTTTTAACTGGAAATGTCTGGGACAGAACTGGAGGCTTTATACATGCAAAGTATGTCTTTAACCCCTTAGCTGCATGACCCCTCCCAAGAACAACACCAGCATGAGTATCTGAATTAGCGCACATATGATTTTTGTACACACACCATGTAAAGTGGAAATATTCCATATGTAACACATTTGCCTCACTCTTGCTTCATGACATACAGTCTCTTTTCATTTTCCGGCAAACACCTTTAGACTGCATTCTGCATTTTAATACTGTGCTACAGCAACAGATGCTATAAACTGCTGGGAAGACCTGTTTAAAGATTTAGCATGGAGAAAAATTGTAACAGTTATCAAAGTATTTCCATTAAGCTATGCATGGCTTCTTCTGGAAGCCCTTGGTGTTACCATGGAGACCATAGCCAGCTCCACTTAGGTTCCCCACTGACGCTGGGTACGAATATTGATAAGTTGACCTATCTAGCAAAATGCTTTTGGAACACTTCAGTTAATCACAAATTAATTTATTTCCTGTTAACAGTTAAGTGGACAGGGTATGTGAGCAATGTATTGTGAAAATGAGTCTGTTGGATGCCACTCATGGGGAGAGGTAGAATGTGTTGAATTTTGGTCATGAGCAGCTGAAAACTGACAGATACCCATACATTCATCAGAGCATTGTATTCTCATCAACATTTCATCCATGTGAAAATTTTATCACTTAAACCAGTGTTTCCCAAACTCTGGTCTTCCAGGTATTTTGCACTTCAGCTCCCAGAATCCCTGATCATTGGCCAAAGTGGCTGAGGCTCCTGGGAACTGAAGTCCGAAATACCTGGAGGATGAGAATTTGGGAATCAGTGACTTAAACTGATAGCATGTTATTGTTTTGCTAAAGGTAATTAAATATAGTGACTACCTTGAAATTAAGCCCGAACCATTTGCTCTCTCATCAAAACATGCAAAGTTGAGGTACATCCATGCCATACCATTTTCTTTCTAAATTAAGATCAAAGATGATAACTTTCTCTGGCTCAAGAGATATTATATATGATGTCAATGAATTTGTCAAAAAAGGAGCTGAACCTACTAGGCGGATGTGGGTGTGAAAGATTTTGCATATATTTGGAAATCTTTTCAGTCATGACTACATATTGCTAGACTGTAATTAAAAACCCTGTTATTTATGATCCAGTTACTGGCTTTTAAAATATCATGCTGCAAATATAAAGATGAAATGAAAGAAACCTACAAAAATTTAAAACCTTGCTTTCCAAACTGAAATGATTGGCCATTGGATTTTGAAAAGAGCACCAGCTGGAGAGCTCTTAGATTTCAGTCCAGGTTTTGAAATATTCCCATATCATATGTTACACTCAGCCTTCATACAGAAAAACTAAGGTTGTGAAAATAAGGCTTAAGTCACAAGACTCCAGAAATAGATATTTTACACCAAGGTGGCAGTATTGAGATGGTTATTTGGCATAGAGTTGTTACAAGTGTGAATTAATCTTGAAAACAATACTAACTGAACAGTGGTAGAAACTCTAGCTTCTTTTGAAAAAATAATGGTACAATGCAGAACAGAAGAAAGTTAGCAAGCACGTTGGGATATAAAAGGCATGTATAAATGGCAATCTAAACTCAAATTCTGTTTAAAATGGCTTCAGACTAAGGGAATCACCTTTTATTATTTTGTTCCTTTCTTTGTTTTCCCTGTTATCATGCTTAAATTGCCTTAGGTTAATATTACCAAAATGGAGCAAGATATCTTCAGTAAAATTACCTGCCTTTCTTTGTGTTTTTCTCCCAAGCTAACAGGAAAAGGTAAGACACATACCATGTATCTTATAAAGATTTGTGGTGCAATCTTCACTCAGAAAACTCACAGACATTTCAGAGGTGTTTGGGGAAAATTCAGCAGTATTTCTTAAAGTCATTTACAGTTGTCCCTCTGTATCCATGGATTTGGTATCTATGGATTTAAGTATTCACGGCTTGAAAATATTCTTTAAAAATAATAACCCCCAAAGCAAACCTTGATTTTGCCATCTTATATAAGGGACACCATTTTGCGATGCCATTGCATATAATAGGACTTAAGTATTCACAGATGTTGGTATCCACGGGGGGTCCTGGAACCAAACTCCAGTGAATATGAAAGGACAACTGTATTTAGATTTTCTAGGAGATGTTGTGGTTGCGTTTATGGTTGCTGTTTCAAGTCAACTCTCACTTACAGAAATCCTATCATAGGGTTTTTCTGGCAGGATTTGTTCAGAGGGGGTTTGCCATAGCATTTCTCTAATGCTGAGAGGGTGCGACTTATTCAAGATCACCCAATGGATTTCCATGGCTGAGTAAGAATTTGAACCCCAGTCTCCCAGAGTCAACACTCAAACCGATACACCACACTGGGTTGTTCTGCATAAATTTATATTAGTAATCCCCAAAAGATGCAATGGGGCATTTTCCATATTCTGTTGCATATACATGGAAATACATGTTTCCAAAGAATGACATAATGCGCAGGGCTGGTTGCAAGAAAAGTGTTTTGATTGTGGTTAGTGAACAGAGGTTATTGGCACTGTATTTGTATAAAAACAGAAAACAACAACAACAATTGCCTATGTGATTATCCCTGCAGTAGCTACACCAGGGCCCAAAAGGATGAAGATGGGGATGGGAATGGGTGGGCAGCAATACAAAATTATAATATGGTCTCCCCTCCCAACCACATATTACAACCTATCTCATGCATACCATCTCATGAATCACAGAACAAAAATGTTGTTCTGAAATTCTAAAATGTTATTTTCTACATATACAAAATCACACTGTGTTTCACTCTGGGGCTTTCCTGTCATGCCTTCAAATCCTGCGCATTATGTCATTCTTTTAACCATTTTGACTCTGATCCCCACTTTTGTGGCCACTGAAGCCTCCCTGGTGACCCATAAAGCCCCCAACCCCTTAACTTAAAAAAAAAACCCAACAATCTGTCACTTTGGGGTGATTTTTCACCCAAAGCTGGTCAAAAGAACTCAAAAGTATCCACAAATATGGTGGTTTACTTCTCCCACCCCCAAAGTCCCCTTAAACCCCACACGTGCAAATAATAATAATAATAATAATAATAATTTCAATATGAGCAAAAAGGCAGCCAAAAGTGATGTAGCATTCATCATTCCTGGTGTACCCGGAACACAGTGGTGTGTCCCAGGAGTAAAAATTGCCTCTGTCCCTGTGCAGTTATCTCATCATGATATAACAACCCGTGCTGCCTGGAAAAGAGTCCTACAACACATGCTAATTCACTTTGCTACTCTAAGTGGAGACCCACCCATGATACCAAAATCTCTGTCATTAGTGTTATTAGATGGCGGATTTATTTTAGTTCAAATGGATGCCTGCAAGAGGAGGGTAACTGCAAGAACTTTTCACCTCTGTATACCAGTACTAACTGCAGAGACCACTCCAGTTTAAAATGAAACAAAGTATTTTTATTGGAAATAATACAAAATGCATTCACACATGCAACACACATTCCTAAGAACCATACAAGGCTATAGAGGAGAAAGGCCAAAAGATTGGATAAAGGGAGAGATTTGAGAAAATATGGTGATATTTACCAGTCTTGAAGAGCAGAGTTTTGTGCAGCTGAGATACTCAGACAGGCATCTCAGGGTGGCACAGGAGGTTCTTGGGCATGCCAAGAAAGAGATTGGCGGGTTCATGCCCCATGGCACACCTTACTATTGTTGGGGAACTAATATTTATACCCTGTTTCTTGAAGCAGTACTCTGGCTAGGACAAAGCCTGGATGGGTTTCCTACCAGATAGACAAAGGAAATTTAACTGATTGCATGAATGGCTAGGAGATAGGAATTGATGGGTTTACAACAAGCTTGCAATGTTGGACAGGAGGGGTATGAAGTGAGATTTCCTTTGGAATAGATTTGGAAATGGTCACTTAATTGTTTGGTTGAATGACTAATTTCTGAGGTGCCGAAGAAGGAATTAGCACAAACCTCCTTAACAACTGTCTTTACTAAATGGCTTCCGCACAATCCTAATATGAGCTTGATTGCCAAAATATTTCTGAGACACATCCCAGGTCATTGTGACCTCCAACTGACTTTTGGTTTGCCCCAGCCAAGCTGATCCGGAAACATGTCCAATACTGGTATTTCCAATCATGAGATATTGTGGGGAGCGGGTAGTAGGGCATACTAACAATTTGTAACTTTCCAGTGACATTTTATTTTTGTTTTGTTCTGTGGGATAAATGAAGTCATAAATGTTTGATAAATAAATTCTGCTTTTAAAAAAAAGCTTTACAAGTGTACCTCAGTGAACAAAGTAGATGTCTTCCTGGGCTTTACTTCTTTAACAGAAAGTTTGGCACCAGAGGCAGAAATAAGATGGAAAGAAAAAGGACAGATTTCTGGACCACAAAATAGTTTAGCATATTTTAGTATACTTTTTATTGTAAATTAACAAAATATGCACATATGAAATGATACCGCCAGGTCAGGTAAGCATTCCATAAGTAAAGAAAAGCACATGGAACGTGCTAGAGATAACTTGAAAGCTTTTTTTTTCCAAAAGTAATCCAGGGATAATTTTTTTCCCTTTCCACAGCATCCACATTTCTATTTTGTGGCCAAACATACAGAGCTATGCATTTTTAAAAACATCCTTGGGGGAGCTGTTGAGGCAAGCTGCTCTTCCCTTTTCTAGCTTTTACTGTTCATGCATGCTCAATAAGGGATTCTGGAGGCATTTGCTGTTTACCTTATATAGGTAGACACTCATGGCTACAGCAAGGCCAGCTACAGTAGAATCTTGCTCTTTCCCACCTCAAACTTCATTGCATTATTTACTGCAGACAAGATGCTGCACCTTGACACTGAAAGCCCGTGTTTCCTTGCCAATAGATTCATAGATATTCAATGTTGTTGCTCCTAAAAACCTTCCAGCTAGACAGAGGATGTGAAGAAAAAGAGGGAGGGGTGGCCATAAAATGACTTTGTAAAAAGCAGTTGCTTTGTCAGAGGCTTTTGTTTGATCTGTGCCTGTATTTTTTCTATATTTTTTTTTAAAGTGCAAAATCATAAATTATCTTTCCTAAGTCAATTTCTCTTGCAAGTACACACTTGAAAGGGGCTGTGCACTCATGGAGTTTTCCCTGACCTAAAGCAATACTGCGTAAGGACTTCATCAGACACAGAAAATGCTGCATCATCATGACACCACATAACCGTAAAAGGGTGCGCGGATCGATGACGTCGCCCTTTCACGGTTATGAAGAGCCCCAAACCCATACTTTTAATTGACTGCTTTAAGCTATCAATAAATCTCCCTGCTGCTTTTTTGCTGGCATTGCTGGTGTGCAAAGCCTCTGTCCCTTTAAATCTCATACCTACCCCAACAATGACTGGACCAGCATGAACACATCTGTGTCAGATCAGGACATCCAGATAAGTGATGAACTTTCCCACCCCCCCTTCGCCAGTTACTTGGAGGTGTGTGTGTGTGTGCATGCTTGGTGTGACTTTTACATTATTTTCATTTTATTTTTGAACATCATACGGGATTTCAAAAGAGGAAGTAAAAGGAGCTCCGATCACTTCCTCTTCATTGCCAGAGGAGACTTTGCCAGGAAAGGAGGTAAGTACAGGGGGGAACGTTCTTTTGCCAGCATAAAAATGGATTTTTAATGCCAACAAAAGCATATTTTAAATGGGACGTCTGATAAAGTCCTAAGCAATTAATGTGCTTATACAGAATGAACTTGTTAAATGATCATTTTTAAACTGGGAGGGGGACTGAAGAGAATCTACTTCAGACCTGCCATCTTTCTCATTGGCCCAAAATCTTTGACAAATTGCCTCAGTCACCTTTGTTACAATCATGAATGAAATGCATCTTGGAGCTGTGGAACTAAATTAACTTCAGAAGATACAACTGGATTTCTAGGCTGACACATAGCAAACTGTCACACTCATATGGATCATGTTCATATTTATTTATTTATTCATTTATATAACTTATATGCCACCTTTCTCCCAGAAGAGACCCAAGGTGGCTCACAAAATACTACATAAAGTACAGTTTAAAACCATTAAAAACTTCACAATATAAAATCTAAAATTACATAAAATATATAAAAGTTAAAAGATGAAAAATAAAATAGAAATAAAAGCACACCCCAATAAAATCCTCCATAACCCCAGCTACATATTAAAAGCCTGCTTGCATAAAAATTTCTTTGTCCGCTGGCAAAAGAAAATTAGAGAGAGGGCCAGCCTAGCCTCCCATGGAAGGGAGTTCCAGAGGGTGGGAGCAGCCACTGAGAAGGCTCTCTCTCATGTTCTCATCAGCCACGCCTGTGATGTGGCAAGACCAAGAAAAAACCTTCCCCTTAGAACCCTTGCAGGTTCATATGGGGAGATACGGTCTTTCAAATAGTCTAGACCCAAGCCATATAGGGCTTTATAGGTCATGACTAGCACTTTGAATTGTGCTGGGAAACAAACCGATAACCAGTGAAGCTCTTTTAACATGGGAGTTATATGCTCTCTCCAGCTGGCTCTGGTCAGCATTCTGGCCACAGCATTCTGGCCCCGCTGAGGTTTCCAAAGAGCTTCCAAAGGCAGCCCCATGTAGAATGCATTGCAATAGTCCAAAAGGGATGTAATCAGGGCATGTGTCACCATAGCCAGATCTGATGTCTTAAGGAACAGGCACAGCTGGCGCACCAGTTTTAGGTGTGCAAATGCACTCCTGGCCATTGCTGAAACCTGGGCATCCAGGAGAACACCCAAGATATGAGCCTGAGATTTCAGAGTAATCCCATCCAGCACAGCGTAACCCCATCCAGCACAGGCAGAGTCCCTGTTTCCTGATCTGCCTTTTAACTGACCAGGAGCACCTCTGTCTTGTCTGGATTAAGTTTCAATTTGTTTGCCCTCATTCAGTCCATTACTGACAACAGACACTGGTTCAGTACCGAGACAGTTTCCTTGGAATCAGATGGGAAGGAGAGATAGATTTGGGTGTCAGCAGCATACTGGTGACACTGAACCCCAAAACCTCTCCCAGTAGTTTTAAGTTTCATGTAGATGATAAATAGCATAGGAGACAAGCACAGAACCCCGAGGGACCCCACAGGCCAACAGCCGGGGCATCAAACAGGAATCCCCAGCACCACCTTCTGAGTTCACCCCTCCAACAAGGACCAGAACCACTGCATAACAGTGCCCCCAAGCCCCATCCCAGAGAAGCAGCCCAGAAGGATACCATGGTCAGTGGCACTGAAAGCTGCTGAGAGGTCTAGCAGAATCAACAGGGACATACTCCCCTTATCTAGTTCCCTGTGTAGGTCATCCACCAAGGCAGACAAAGCTGTCTCTGCCCCATAACCAGGTCTAAAGCCAGATTGAAATGGAACTAGATAATTTGTTTCATCCAGAAACCCTTGGAGCTGGGAAGCCACTGCACCCTCCAGAACCTTGCCTAAAATGGTATGTTAGAGACTGGATGATAGTTATTCAGAATAGTGGGGTCTAGGGAGGCCTTTTTTTAGTAACGGCCTACCACAGCCTCTTTTAGGCAAGATGGAAACTTCCCTTGCTGCAATGAAGCATCCACCACTCCCCTTATCCACTCGGCCAGTTCCTCTCTGACAGCTTTCAGAAGCCAGGAAGGGCAAGAATCCAGTATATATGTGACGGGTCTCACCTCTTCAAGGATCCTGTCCACATCCCCAGGCTGCACAAAGTGAAACATATCCAATAATACAGGACAAGGAAGAGCCAAGATTACATTCATTGTAACTGTCTCAGGTACAGCATCCAAGTCAGAGCGAATGTGAGTGATTTTATCTGCAAAGTGTCTTGCAAATTCTTCACAGTGGGCTGTTGAGTGGTCTTTGTTTTCTTCTTGTGGGCCAGAATGTAAAAGGCCCCTGACCACTTAAGACAGCTCCACTGGATGACACTGTGCAGATGTAATGGTGGCAGAGAAGTATAATTGATTTGCTGCCACCATTGCCATGGCATAGGCCTTCTAATGAGTTCGTTCTGAGTCTTCCACCATCATTGCTCTAGTCTCCACCCCATATGTTTCACTACCACCAGCTCTCTAGTAAACTAGGGGGCTTTCTTGGCTCCACTCCGTAGGGGGATGCTTAGGGGCAATTGTGTCCACCACCCTGGCCATTTCATTTCCCTTTTCCAGAGATCAGCCAGACCTTTGACAGGATCACCTATCAAGGCAACAGGAAACTCCCCAAGAGCCATCAGGAATCCATCTGGATCTGTAAGTCTCCTGGGGCACACCATCTTAATTGGTCCCCCACCCTTGCAGAGGCTGTGAATCTCAGTGAGTCTAAACCCTACCAGGTAGTATTCAGTCCATGACAATAGAATTACAGAAAATTCCTCCACACCCAGATCACCATCATTCTGCCCAGAACAGAAAACCAGGTTCAGAGGTCCTGGAGCATGGGTGGCACCAGATACTTCTTGGGACAACCCCATAGTTGTCATGCCTGACATGAAGTCCTGAGCTGCCCCTGACAGAGGAGTCTCTGCATGGATGCTAAAGTCCCCCAGTACAAGATGAGGGGATTCCAACACCACCACTGAGACTAACTCAGCCAACTCAGGCAGGGAGACTCTTATGCAGTGTGGTGGGTCCTAAGTACACCAACAGAATCCCTATTCTGTCCCAGCCACCCACCTTCAAGAGCACACATTCAAACCTAGCAGACTATGGGACAGGGCACCTAGTGAGGGAGATGGCATCCTGACAGTCAACCTCCTCACCCTCCAGGCCTCATCTGTTGCTGTACAGAGAATCCACATGAGCAAAGCTGGGAGAGATTAACCCCCCCTACCCTGCTAGGTCTCTATAATACAGCAAGAAGCCTGGCAGAAATGTTCAGCTTACTCTTTTCATGTGCTCCTTGCCCTCCTCACTTGGATTTGAGCTTGGTCTTTCTTAATCCTGCTAAAAGTTGCTATCCACTTAATCTTTGTATTCAGAAATGGGGAAAGTAGCAAATGCAGTTTCATTGACAGCACACATTCCCAGCAAATCTGACCTTTAAGACTTTCTCATTACTGCCAAAGAATCATCCAGCATCAGGGAACAGTCTGTGGCTGAAATCCTGTTTTTTAGTCCCAACTAGAGTAGAATTTGAAACATGGTACTGGAGAAAAGTTCAGTGGGTATCATGGACTGCTAAAACAAACAAACAAACAAACAAACAAACAAACAAACAGGTCCTAGAGCAAATCAAGCCTGAACTGTCCCCAGAAGCCAAGATGACCAAACTGAGGCTGTAGTACTTTGGCCATATCATGAATCTGTTGCAACAAGGGAGTTATATGTTCCTTGTAACCAACCTGGGCTAGACATCTGACAACATCATTTTGGACCCATCAAAACTATCAAAGAGTTTCCAAAGGCTTCATATACAATACCTTTCCTCAAATCCAGGCACCTAATTTGCACATTATGCAAATTATTGTAATGATTTTTCCTTCCACTATGTTTCAGGCTTCATACCATTTTTTTTTTTTTTACAATTACCACAGGTGTGAGCAAACTAGTACAGAGTAATGTTTAATGTGCTGGATATGGAACAGGGAGACCTAAGTTCAACTCTCTGCTTGGTGATGGAATTTACCATGTGACCTTTGGCCACCACTGTCTCTTAGCAAACATACCTTACAAGCCCTACATTTCTTGTACTCTGCTATTTGCACTACTTGCTCTCCATTCCCTCCTTCACCTGGCCTCGCCTCACCTTGCATCCTCACAATGTGGCCCTCTCTTGCTTTGTAACACTCTGCTGGTCAGCATCCCAATGTTCACTGTTCCTGTCCCTCCTACTCCTCACCCAACTCACCTTGTATGCTTGCAATGGAAACCCTTCTCCCCTTGCTTCTTACACATCACTGCATGAACTGCTCCCTTCCCTTCCCTCCTATTCCCTCCTTCACCTTGCATCCCCCCACAATGCACCCCTCCCTTGCTCCTTACATGCTGCCATCCACACTCCTTGCACTGCTCACTCTCCTTCTCTCCTACTCCATCTCTTGCCTCACTTTGCACCTTCACAATACCTTGCTCCCTTGTTTTTTTGCACTTTGCCACTTCTACTGCTCCCTCCTTCCACATATCCTGACTCCCTCAAGAGCTAGAGACTTAGGACTATCATACGAGGCTGAAATCACACAATTACAATGGGATATTAGCACAAATGGGTTCCCATTATTCCACAATGTCATTGTCCACCCATGGTCTATGTGACCTCCACCTGTTAATTACACGTAACTTTTCATTGACAAGCAAAAACCATGAATAGCCCTCAATATCACTCTTTTGTGGTACAATAGCACCCCTGTATCCACTGATTGGCCAACTGTGGATTCAATTATCTGTGGTTGGTGATGGTGGGGGGGAAGGGAGGGGGAGGAGGGATCTCACCTCCCTTGTCCCATCACATGGGAGGGCTCCTGTCACCACGGCAGTGATCGCAGGGGCAAAGGGGGAGAAGGAGTGATGTCACCTCCTCCCCATCCCCTTTGCCCCCATGATCACTACCATGGTGGGGCCATGGTGGGGTGAAGGGGAAAGGAGTGGAGGAGCAATCTTGCCTCTTCCCCTTCCCCCTTTGCCCCCACAATTGCTGCCGTGGTAGGACCATGGTGGAGGCAAAGGAGTGATCTTGCCTCCTCCCCTTCACCCTGACGATTACCGGCGTGGTGGGGCTGTGGTGGTGGGGGGAAGGGGGATTTATCTCACCTTACCCCTTTCCCCCAGGATGGCATTCACTATTATCTGCAGAATTCACCACCCGCAGGGCCCCCCGGAATCAATCCCCCATGGATACGGGGCTGCTACTGTATTGATAACGGTGCTAAATCATGTCCCACAATAATCAGGCCTCACAGCATAAATGGGCAGTCCTCTTTTCCCCCTCCCCTTTACCAAAGAGAACACATAATTAAACGTCCGGGGGGGAACATGGAGAAGACCCACAAGACACTGGTTTAATGAACTGTCACCTTTGCTTGGTATGTTTTTATGTTTAAGTGTTTATTTGTGAAGTTCTTTTGTTCTGTTTTTGTGTTTTTAACTGAAGTCATGTCTTCTTTTGAGAATAGCTGAAATCTCACCTATGCAAAGTCACAGAAGGAAGAGAAACTTTTTCTTAAAGGTGCATGTGTGGGCCTGAACAAAGTGTAAACAGATTTTCTTTGGTTTTTTTCCAGGCTGTGAGGCCATGTTCTGGAATAGTTTCTTGATTTTTCGCCTGCATCTGTGGCTGGCATCTTGGGTAGGAGTGTATGTGGAGTTTATATGCTGTGAACCCCTGTTGGGGAGTATATGTAAATTTGTGTAATTGAACGGTTAGTTTCTGGGTATAGAAATGCAAGGCTTGTTAGTGTCTGTTTGGCTAATGGTTGGTTGATGGGCCATTATCTGCTGGAACTCCCCCTTTCCCTGGGTGGAATTCCTTTGTAAGTGTTGAGTAAGTGTTGATTCTATAGTTCTTCAAAACTGGGAGCCAGATTTTGTTTACTTTTAAGGTTTCTTCTTTCCTATTGAAGTTGTCCAGGTGTTTGTGGATTTCAATAGCTTCTCTGTGCATTCTGACATGATAGTTGTTGGCCTGGTCCAGAATTTCTGTGTTTTTAAATAGCATTTTGTGTCCAGGTTGGTTTATCACATGTTCCTGCTACTGCTGATTTTTCTGGCTGACCCAGTCTGCAGTGTCTCTCATGTTCCTTGATTTGTTTGCACACTGCATTTAGTGGTCCCTATGTAAACTTGTCCACAGCTGCATGGTATGCAGTAAACTCCTAAAGCTGTGAGAAGGTCTCTTTTGTCCTTCACTGAGAGTAGCATTTCTTGGATTTTCTTGGTTGGTCTGTAGATCGTTTGGAGGTTGTGTTTCCTCATCAGTTTCCCTATTCTGTCTGTGACTCACAGCAACGTGTGATAATTACTGTAATCATGACAATGTGTTTCTGCCTTTCTCAGTAGCAGAATTACAGCATTTTTAGACACTTGTCTGATTTTCCTTATATTTTTTTCCAGTGAGAGCTGGAGAAGGCTAGAAACTTAGTGCCCTCCCCCATGACAGCTTGGAGCCAGGACAGTCATATGGGAGCTGGGTGGCATGCCTAGAATCTGGGGGGGGGCACCATCCATAACTGAGTTATGGCACCCCTGGTGTAATTGCCTTCTTATATCTACTTATGTCCTTCTTTGTCCAAAGAAATATTTTCAAGCAGCTGACTGTTCACAATGTTGCCTATAGATGAAGTTTCCTCAGAATTATATCCACAAATTCCGATCCATTAGCAGAGGTATGAACAAAGACAATGGCTTTGTGGCACACTACATACATGAAAACAAGAGTCCTCACTACTGCACATGTAACAAAAAGAATCTTCTCAGGGAGGGTTTCGAACTCAAAGAAACTGATTTGTGTAAGCAGAGTTATTACTTTCATACATCAACACTAAGGACTTTATCACCCCACCCTCTGTAAAGGTTCTTTTCCTGGCATATTTTGAAGCATTTTTATGCTGGCAAAAGAACCTCCTCTACCAAACCTACCTTTGACAGTGTGAAAAGGCATCCCTGGCAGTAACAGAGCATGAACAGAGCTCTGTTTACTTCCAGATTCCAAATCTTGCCAATTCTTGAGAGAAGACATGAGTGTGGCCAATTCAAAAATTAAAGCAAAATAAATATACAAAAAGTACACACAAGCACAGAAACACACTTTAAAAGTCCCAAGTACACGGGGAGGGTCATAAAAAGAGCGTACCCCACTTGGCTGTCGCAATCTTACCTGGAAGTGTTTTCCCATTGACACTGCATTCCTGTGAGCACAATGGCATGAGGATTCAAATGCTGGCAAAGTGCCAAGGCAGATCTATTGACAGCTTGGGCTGTCAATAAAAAAGAATGGCTTTTTGATTTGACATGATCGCAAAAGGATGTGTTGTATGGTATGTGCGCCCTTTCACGATCATTAGGCATCATCAGGATGCCATATTTACCACATCTGTTAAAGTCCTAACTGACCACTCTACAGATCTGAAAGGCCTGTATCACTGCATGCAGCCCTTTTAAAATTTAGAGAAAGGGACATGGTTTGCATCTTTTTGGATTCTGTTACATTCTGTTCCACTCCCACAACTGTATAAATATACAATTGTCCCTTCATATTCACTGGGGTTTGGTTCCAAGACCCTCCGTGGATACAAAAATCCATGAATACTCAAGTCCCATTGTATGCAATGGCATAGCAATATGGTGTCTCTTACATAAGATGGCAAAATCAAGGTTTGCTTTTTGGATTATTATTTTTTAAAGAATATTTTCAAGCCGTGAATACTTAAATCCATGGATACCAAATCCGTGGATACTGAGGGATAATCACTCTGTACTGCATCTGAAAAAGTGGGTTTATATGCATGAAATCTCATGCAAAAATAAAAACCAGTTAGTCTTAAAGATTTTGCCACATTCCTTTTTTTCCTCCCCACCCTTTCTCTTTTTTACCTGCAGAAACTGTAACTGATAACTTTTAACTTCCAGTCTTTAGCTTCCCCTTAGTCCTTGCTTGGGAAACAGCATAGAAATGTATCACAGTTTCCTGGAAATGTATAAGAACTCTTACATTTTTTGTACCACAAATCACTGCATACAAGATGTATCGTTTTTAGAACAAAATAGGCACTTGACTGTTTCACAGATGTCACAAGGATATGAAACGAACTACCATATTTTCTGGCGTATAAAATGACTTTTTAACCCAGGAAAATCTTCTCAAAAGTCAGGTTGGGGAAGTGGAGGGATGGCTAGTTGGGTGGGGGGAGGCTTGCCAGCCATCTCCCGTACTTCCCTAATCCACGATGGGGCTGGCGAGCCCCATCTTGGGTTGGGGATTTGGAGGGGTGGCTGGCTGGCTGGGGGGAGGCTTTCCAGCCACCTCCCATGCTTCCCCAACCTGCGATGGAGATGGTGAGCCCCATCGCAGCTTTGGGAAGGGCGGAGGGCTGGCTGGCTGGAGGGAGGCTTGCCAGCCACCCTCTGTGCTTCCCAAAGCCATGATGGGGCTCCCCAGCCCCAACAAGGTTTTGGGAAGCATGGGAGGTGTATGGCAAGCCTCCTCCCCCCGTCCAGCCAGTCACCCCTCCGCCCTTCCCGAAGGAGCAAGCTCTGAGAGGTCTCAAGATCAGGAAGGGCAGAGGGGTGGCTGGCTGGATGGGGGGGAGGCTTGTTCCTGAGGATTGCTATGAAGCAGCGCAGGCACGCATGTGCAAGATCTGAGAGGGAGAGAAAGAAGTAATACGATACAAGTGCGGGTGAAAGAGGCGTGTTTGTGCTATCGCTCTGATAGTCTTGGAGACAGAGAGGGCTGAGCAGGCAGGGAGAGCTGACCAATCCAAGCTGGTTTGTATACAACAATGAGCCAATCGCTGGTAAGGTACATCGCTTGCCATATAAGAGGGGTAGTCTTATACGGCGAGTATATCCCAAACTCTATATTTTAATTGGAAAAGTTGGGGGTCGTCTTATACGTCCGGTCGTCTTATATGCTGGAAAATATGTTACCTCATTTTGCTTTCCTTGAAGTTGATGTACAGTCATCCCTTCACATTCACGGGGGTTAGGTTCCGCAGACCCTTGTGAATGTGAAAATTCCGTGAATAATGACAGCCCTCCCCGCCCCCAAAAGTGGCATTGGGGCCTTCAGAGGCCCCGTCATTGCTCCCCCACCTCCTGCCACCCTCCCAAAGCGACTACAGGGCCTCCGGAGGCCCCGTCGTCGCTCCCCCCGCCTCTCACCTCCCTCCTGAAGCAACCAGGGTGCCTTTGGGGACCCCGTTGTCGCTTCCCCTTGCCTCCTGCCTCCCTCCCAAAGCGACCATGGGACCTTCAGAGGCCCCGTCATCACTGCCCCCCACCTCCCGCCTCCCTCCCGAAAGTGGCGACGTGGCCTCAGAGACCCCATTGTCACTTTCCCTGGCATCCCCTCATGGCAAACCGCAAATATGTGGAACCGCGAGTGTGGAGGCTGCGAATGTGGAGGGAGGACTGTACTTTTATTCATATTTAACACCATTTGACAAAGGATAGTGATGGGTTACTGCAATTCATGACATTTAAACAGTGGCAGTATTGAGAATGAATTGAAGAGGAAAATTGCTTTTAAAAATAGAATGTGTTCTTCTGCCTGCATTCTGTGAATTTCCAGTCCTTAGTGGCCAGGCTCTCTTTGCTTTCTTTTTTCCTTAGTCCTGTTTCTCATGTTCATTTCATCACCTGATCCTTTTATCTTAGTCCCTGTTGCCTTTACCCTTTGCTTCAGTTCCCTGTGCTCTCCTGGCTAGTGTCACTCAACTGACTCCTTTCCCTTTCACTCTTTCTTAACTGCCTATAAAAATAGCAGAACTTGGAAAAGTTACTTTTGGGGAACTCAGAATCCCCCTGTCCGTATGTGGAAATTAATAATTCATTGCAAGATCAGTATTGCCAAGCAAGCTGGCTGAAAGATTTGGGGAGGTCTAGTCCCCACAAATAGCTCTTCTAGCCTGAAAAATAGAGTAGTGGAAACAGGGGACTTTATCAGACAAGCCTCTATAAATGTTCTTGTGCCGGCATAATTAAACCCATTTTTATGCTGGCAAAAGAACACCTCCCACCAGACTTACCTTTGTCTCCTGGCAAATGCTTCCCAGGCAATGAAGAGGAAGTGAATGGAGCTCTGTTCACTTCCTTGTTCAAAATCCCGCGGATTCTCACATGAAGATTCTCGTGCAGGAAATTAAAAACAAACAAAAACAACACAGAAAATGTTTTTAAAAGCACATACATAGGAGATTTTCACACGCCGAAAATATTGCCTCCAGAAACCGGGACAGAAATATTTCTGTCCCGGAAGCAGCGCCGCGGTTCGCACGCTCACCTCCCTCTTCCGTTGTTCCGTCGTCCTCGCTTTGGGTTTTTCCCTCCCTCTTCTGGAATATTTTACTAACGGGAGTTTGCCGTTAATAAAATATTCCGGAAGAGAGAGGAAAAAACCCAAAGCGAGGACGACGGAACAACGGAAGAGGGAGGTGAGCGTGCGAACCGCGGCGCTGCTTCCGGGACAGAAATATTTCTGTCCCGGTTTCTGGAGGCAATATTTTCGGCGTGTGAAAATCTCCATACACTTTAAAATTTCAAAATATCCCGGAGGGGGTATAAAAAGCATGCCACTTATCTGGATGTTGTGATCTCACCCAGAAGTGTTCTGGCCAGACCAGCCATTGATGCTGCATTCACATCAGTTAAATGGCATGAGGTTTCATACACTGGCAATGCGGGCACTAAAATGCCACAGGCATCTATTGACAGCTTAAGCCATCAATAAAAAGCATGTTTTTTTTAACAAGGCATAAACGCAAAAGGGTGACTTTGTCTGATATGCGCGCACATTCGCGTTTATGTGGTGTCATTATGATGCTGTATTTAGTGCATCTGATAAAGTCCATGGTCTAAAGTCAGGCTGTAGACAAGGAGATTAATGTCAACTGGCAGCTTCTCTCCTCTGTTTCCTACTGGTTTTCCCCTGCCCTTCATTACCATTCAGCTGTACTTCTTTTAGCCCTCTTCTCTCAGGGCCCTTTCATGCTACACAATCACAGCATTATTATTCCACTTTAACTGCCATGGCAACATCCTATGAAATCCTGTGGCTTGGAGCCCTGGTGGTGCAGTGGTTAAATGCTGGTACTGCAGCCACAACATTGTGAGTTCTATCCTAAGGGCTCCAAGGTTGACTCAGCCTTCCATCCTTTCATAGGTCAGTAAAATGAGGACCCAGCTTATGGGGGCAACTAGCTAACACATTATAAACTGCTTAGAGAGTGCCTAGAGCTATAAATTAAGTGCTATTGCTAAACAATTTGTAATCCGCTCTGAGAGCTTTTGTGGCTGAAGAGCGGGGTTATAAATACTCTAATAAATAAAATAAATAAGTCTGTAGTTTGGTGAGGTACCAGAAGAGTTCTCTGGCTGAGAATTCTAAATATGCCTCTCTAAAGTAACAAACTCCTAGTTTTCAAAGGATGTTACCTAGATGGTAAGAGTGGAATCATAGTGCTATAATTGTTTAGTTTGAAAGACCCTTAAGCTTCTTGTTCTCTCCACATTGTTCTCTCCCTGTCTCAGTTTGCTTCTGCTATTTTTCCAGGTCCAGCACCAGCCTGCTTTGCCTCCACTTTCTGTTCTATCCTCACTTGTCTCCATAAGAACCAGAGATTTTCTGGGAAGTTAAGATGGTGTTTGTTGTAGCCACTACATACATAATTGCTCTCTTCGATGTCAGGCCACGTGCCACCATTTGTCCTTGCTACTTCACTGCAGCTGCCCTTCCCACCATTTTATCTTCCCATTCCTCCAATTCCCAGCATAGAGACTGAAGAAAAGGACAAGATGGTGCCCTCCCTAGGTGCAATATTGCTGGTTGAATATCTCTTTAGTACTAATGATGCAAGAGCACATTGTCCACAGGACGCACCCTCATACAGTATCCTCTTAAAGGGACTGTATATCCCTATATGAGCCCATTAGAGCTCTAAGATCATCTGGAGAGACTCTTCTCTCTGTTCCACCACCTTCTCAGGCTCATTTGGCAGGAACAAGGGAGAGCCCCTTCTCAGTGGCTGCTCCCAGACTTTGGAACACCCTCCCTAGAGAGGCCAGGATGGCCCCGGCCTTGCTCTCCTTCCAGCGGCAGGTCAAAACATTTTTGTGACATCAGGTTTTTACAAATGGACTAGATTTGGGCTTTTCATAGACAGACCATATGTACCGTTTTTATTATTATTATTGTTATTATTATTGTTATTATTTTATTACTATTTTACAACAACTTTTCCACCAAATTTGCATGGTCTAACAAAATTATAGATTACCAAACTGCCAAACTCAACTGAGTTTAAATCAGCTTAAACATTCCATTTTGACTTTCGATATCCATCAAGTTCTTAAAACAAAGTTACTATACCGTTAACATAATAATACAGGTTCTCTCATCTTCTTCATTTTGAACATCCAAATATTCTTGTTATTCCCCCCCCAATCTTTGACTTATCGACCTGCATTTACCGACAGAGATATTAAATGAAATTTCTTTGTATCTTAAACCAGTTTGTTTGAACTTCAAACTTCAAGCAACATTACCATATAACCATTCCATTCTGTTCTCCAGTATTCAATTACCGATTTCCATTCTTCTCTGAATCTCTCAACTGAACGATTTCTGACCCAACACGTGAGCTTTTCCATTTGTACCACTTCCCTCATTTTCAGTACCCATTCTTCATAGCCTGGAATATCTTTTTGTTTCCAGTATCTAGCGTACACAATTCTGGTGGTGGTAATCATGAAAAACATATTTTTAAATTTCTGCAGGAATTCTGTATCAAATATGTTTAGTAAATATAATTCAGGTTTAAATTTGAAATCTGTCTTAATTATGTTTCTTATCTTATTATGTATAGTTATGCAGAATTCTTTTGCCGCTTTACATGACCACCACATGTGGAAAAAGGTGTCGTTTGGATCTGCACATTTCCAGCAATTACGTTTAACTTCCTTGTACATTTTTGCCAGTCTTACCAGTGTTGGATACCATTGGAACTGCATTTTATAGCAATTCTCCCTTAGCTCATTGCTAACTGAAAACTTTATGGTTTTTCTCCACAATACTTCCCAATCTTCTAACAATATGGTATTTCCTACATTTCGAGACCACTTTATCATATATTCCTTAATGGTTTCTGGTTCTAATTCTATCTTTAGAAGTAATTTGTATACTGTTAGAACTTTAAATTCTTTCTCTTCAATAACTAAAATGTCTAATTCTGTTTTTAAGTTTTCTGTACCAGGAGTTTTTATATCAACATTAAACCTTTAAAGGAGTTGGCTATGTTGAAACCAACTGCACTTTTTCTGCTCATGTTCCAGTTCATACTTTGTTTTAAATTTACAGTCTCCCTTCTGAAAACTCAACAAGTCTTTGTAAGTCCACCATTTCTCTGAAACTATCATTTCTGTGCGTCTGAAAGCTTCCTGAGGAGAAACCCATGTAGGAAGCTTATAATAGATTTTCTGTTGATCGTTTTCCATGCTCTTAGGAGAGATTTTCTGATAAAATGATTATTAAAGCTTTTATCCACCCCTTCTTTCACATACCACATATACGCATGGAAACTGAACCTCATATTGGAACCCTCTAAAGTCAAAAGCCTGATATCCTCTAGTGAGATCCAATCATAGAGCCATACCAAAGCACATGCTTGATGGTACAGTTTCATATTTGGCAGGCCCAACCCTCCTTTATCTTTATCGTCTTGCAGGATCTTCCATTTTATTCTAGGTTTTTTATTCTGACATATAAAAGCAGATATATCATTGTTCCACCTTTTAAAAAGTTTTATAATTAAGTAATATAGGCAAACTTTGGAACAAGTATAACATTTTGGGGAGTACCATCATCTTAACTGCTGTTACTCTTCCCAAAAGAGATAAATTTAGGTATTTCCATCTTTCAAGGTCCATCTTGATTTCTGACCACTTCCACTTATAATTATTATCCAGCAAATCTATATTATTCTTTGTGAGAGTAATTCCCAGATACTTTATCATTTTTCCCACTCTATACCCTGACAAACTTTCTAGTCTCATTTCTTCTTTACTGTCTAAGTTCTTTGTTAATATCACTGTTTTATCCTTATTAATACTGATCCCTGTAAGCGTACCTTCTCTCTCTCTCTCTCTGGCTTTTCTTCACAAACAAAGATTCAGGAAGCTAAAGATGCTAATCTGTGATCGATCCCTTTGTCAATCTTGGCATCTGAGGAGATGATGCTTCCCAGGTAGGTGAACTGCTGAATGGACTTGAGCACAGATTTGCCGACGGCAATGTGGGGATGGTGGTGTTCTTTACCAGGCTGGTAAAGAACTTTTGTTTTCTTCAGACTGACTTCCAGCCCAAACAGCTCTGCAACTATTGCGAAGCAGGATGTTAGGCACTGCAGAGCTGCTTCTGTGTGGGCAACAAGGGCAGCAACATCACCGATGAGCAGCTCATGGACTAGATAGTTTAGAGTCTTAGTGTGAGCCCTCAGACGGCTTAAGTTAAACAAGCTACCATCAGTACGGTAACGTATATAGATGCCGTCGTCTTCTTCAAGCTCTGCCGCAGCCCTTTGGAGCATCATGTTGAAGAAGATTGTAAATAAAGTTGGCGCAAGAACACAACTTTGCTTCACTCCATTAGTTATTAGAAAGGGCTCTGAAAGAGCATCACCATATCTGACTTGAATGTGCTGGCCCTCATGTAGCATGATAATCATTTTAAGGAATTTGGGGGGACATCCTAGTCTTTCCAGGATCTGCCACAGACCTTTTCTACTCACAGTGTCAAAGGCTTTGGTGAGGTCAACAAATGTTACATAGAGACCCTTGTTCTGCTCCCTACATTTTCCTTGCAGTTGTCTAAGGGCAAATATTATACCTGTAGTATTCCTATTGGCTCTGAAGCCACATTGGCTTTCAGGGAGAAGTTCTTCTGTAATAGCAGGAACTAATCTGTTCAGGAGTATCCTTGCAAGGATTTTTCCAGCAATAGAGAGCAGTGTTATGCCTCGATAGTTTGAGCCGTCGGATTTTGCTCCTTTTTTCTTGTACAGGGTGATGATGACTGCATCTCGGAGGTCTGATGGCAGTTCCCCTTTTCCCCAGCAATTCACAAGGAATTCGTGGAATTTTTCGTGGAGTGCATGAACTCCGTGTTTCCAAACTTCAGGTGTGATTCCATCAATCCCAGCTGCCTTGCCGTTTTTCATCTGCTGTATGGCCTTAAGGGTCTCTTCCAAAGTGGGAGCTATGTCCAATTCATTTTTCATCAGTTTTTGTATCATATGTTAGATAGCTGAGCCTTGGACTACTCGGTTGGCACTAAAGAGACTTTGAAAATGTTCAGCCCATTGATTCAGGATGGAGGCTTTATCAGTAATTAATGTTTGACCATCTGTACTGTATAAGAAGCTTTGGACCTGATAAGTAGGTCCAAACACTGCTTTAAGAGCTTCATAAAATCCTCTATGATCACCCAGATCTGCACAGTGTTGTGTCTTTTCTGCTATATTGATCCACCACTTGTTCTGCATGTTTCGGAGTTTTGTTGAAGTTTACTGCATGTGAGGTGGAAAGCTGCTTTTCTTACATGGCATGTTGGCTGGGCGAGGTATGCCTGGTGAGCAGTTCTCTTCTTTGCCAACAGCTCCTGGATCTCTCGGTTGTTTTCATCAAACCAGTCTTGATTTTTCTTGTGGGAGAACCTGAGGGATTCTTCAGCAGACTGGAGGATACTGTTTTTCATATGTTGCCAAAGCACTGTAGGAGAAGGATTTGTAGGATGGTCTTCATGCTTTGTTTGCAGATTTGCCTGGAAGTTGTCTCTCATGGTAGCTTGTTGAAGATTGTTGACTTGGAGTCTCCTCTTTAAGTTGCCACCCTTATTAGGTTTGAACTTAAGATGAAGATTTAGTTTAAATCTGATGAGGCGATGATGTGTTTGGCATTCTGCACTGGGCATCACTTGGGTATGACGGACATCGCGAATGTTTCTCTGTTGAACTAAAACATAGTCAATGAGGTGCCAATGTTTGGATCGGGGATGCATCCAGGTTGTCTTCAAGCTGTCTTTCTGCTGAAAGATTGTGTTTGTAATAGTCAGCTGTTGTTCTGCACAGAACTCTAGCAGGAGGCGTCCATTATCATTGCAATTTCCAACACCATGCTTGCCTAAGACACCTTTCCAGGCTTCGGAGTTCTTTCCTACTCTGGCATTGAAGTCACCAAGGATAATAATTTTATCTTCTACAGGGACTTTTTGTATGAGTTGGTGCAGGTCTGTGTAGAATTTGTCTTTCTCTACAGGGTTGGCTTGCATAGTTGGGGCACGTATACTAAAGAGAACAACATGTGGGAGATGTAAGGAAATAATGCGATCAGAGTATCCTGTTGGCAAGGTTTCGGGTTTGGAGGCAATGGAGTTTTTAATCATAAAGCCTACTCCTGAAAGATGTTTTTCGGTTTTGGATTTGCCAGACCAGTAAAGTGTGTAGCCGGTGCCGTGTTCTTTAACGCTGCCTTCCTCACAGAGACAAACTTCACTAAGAGCAGCAATGCCCATATTAAGTCATGATAGTTCATGGGCTATTAGGGCAGAACGACACTTAGGCCATCCACTACCTGCAGAGTCTCGCACGGTTCTGATGTTCTAGCATGCAAGTGTCAGTTTATTTACACCTTTGGAGGCCGGTGTGTGCCTTTGTTTCTTTGTCTTGGTTTGACCGCATCAGAAGATGCCCATTGGCCACGGCTAGCCAACCAGGTAGTTGGGGATGAGCTTTCATTAGGCCATCTTTTCTAGGCCCCTCTCCATATGGAGCAAGCAGTGCTCTCCTTAAAAAAGGCTGCTTGGTCGTTCAGCATGCTGCCGAACAAGACTGTCATCTCCCAGGTCAGCCTCGAGCAACCAAAGTCCTGAACCGCCTGCATGCAGGGTTGGGTCTGTGGCTTCCAGTGCATCTTTACACCTGCCGTTTCGTCCCGCGCCTATCGCTACAGGGCTTTTTTCAGAATTGGATTTGTCCTTCGAGCCTGTGCAATGGATTTTTCTGGTGGAGTGCAGTGTGCACAGAACTGGCTTCACCCTTTAAACCAAAAGTTCATCTGCTGTGGCCTTACAAGCATGGATGTAGCAGCGAGGTCCTCAGGTCATAGGTTTGATTAGAGTTTCCTTCTCTTAGATGGTTGACCTTACAGGGTTAGACGAGTACCATCTGCCCGGGTTTGGGATTAGTTTTCCTTCTCATAGGACAGTTGCCATAAAGCTAGAGAGCCCATCCTGCCCTTTGACGCTCTTTGTCAGACCCTTCGGTTTTGACCTGTCTGGCATGGGAGGCTCTACTGGTGGCTATTATGCCACCGCCAGCATAGCTCAAAACATCATTAAGGTACGCAAGCCTCTCTCCCATGACAATGGGGTGTCAATGGAGAGGAGCGCTCCGTATTCCTTTAAGATTTTGTGCAGCATTGGAATGGATTTCAGTGGGTCTTCCAAACAAATTGCCAAGTCATCAGCATATGCACAAATTTCATAAACTTGATTTTTAATCTTAACCCCCTGAATTTCCTTTTCTAGTCTTATTCTTGTACATAACACTTCAAAAACTATTATGAAGAGTAACGGGGAGAGGGGGCAGCCCTGCCTAACCCCCTTCTCCAGGCTTATTGTGTTAGTCTTTTGTCCATTAATTATAATCTGTGCCGTCTGTTTCTTATAAAGAGCTCTAATATCGTTTAGGTATCTCTCTCCTATCCCCATTATATTTAAGAGTTCAAATATAAATTCCCAATTTACACTTTCAAAAGCACTTTCGGCATCTAAAGCTATCAGAGCAAATTTTTCCCCTGGATGTTTATCAAATTGTTCTATCCGGTTCAGAATCTTCTTAATGTTGGATATTAGATATCTCTTGGGAAGGAACCCTGTTTGATCTTTATCTATCCATTCAACTAACACTTTCCTTAACCTCTTAGCTATAATAGTGGCAAAGATCTTGTACTCAGTATTGAGCAGTGAAATGGATCTATAGTTCTTCATAATCTCTGCCTCTTTGTTTTCCTTAGGTATTAGAGCTATATTGGCATTCCTCGAAGATAATGGTATATCTCCACCTGATATTATATTGTTTTTTAAAATATTTTTTATTCAGTTTATCATTCTTTCCATTCTCACTACACTTCCTTACAAAATAACACAAAATATTAATATAATAAGATCTATCACAAATAATTACACAATGTTCTATTCTCCCATGTCATCAGACACATACTCTCACCAAAACCGTCCCCTATCATACTCCAAAAACATAAAAACTCGTAACCTTCCATTTCACACACACAAAAAAAACATAAAAACTCACCACCTTCCATTTCACCATACCTCAGCCTCCTACCTTCTCAACTCTCCAGGTTCTATTATTCTTTTATTATTTAGCCCTCAAGTTAATTGTATCTGTCTCTGTTTAACATTCATTTTCTAACATATCTCCATATTAAGTAACATTTCACTCTTATTATTAAATTATATATCTTCCTGACTTTCCTTTAATTCAATTATTATATCTTTCCAAACCTTTAGATCTTTCCATGTTCGTTTGTCATCCAATATTATTGACAGCCTTTCCATTTTATAAAAATCTTTCATTTTCCTTATCCATGCACCTATTGAGGAAATATTCTTTTCTTTCCATTTCTAGGCAAAAATTAACTTCGCTGCTGTTATCACATATAATAAAATTGTTCCATATTCTTTTTGTATTGTTGGTTGCAGCATGTGTAACATGTTTAACAAATATAATTCTGGCTTGAGTGGGATGTCGATATTTAGCGTCTTGTTTAATAAATTTCTTATTTTTTTCCAATTTTTTTTAGTTTTCTCACAGTTCCACCATATATGTATAAAAGTTCCCTTAGCTTCTTCACACTCCCAACAGCTATTAGATGTGTTTTTATATATCTTGGCTATTCTTTCCAGGGTAAGATACCACATATTTACCATCTTGTAGAAGTTTTCTTTCAAAGCATAGCTTCTCGTGAAGCCAATATTCACACTCCAAGCTTTTCCCCACTCCTCTATCCTGATCTCATGACCTGCTTGTAGGGCCCATTTAATGTAGTTTTTGATAACCTCCGGTTCTAGATTAAGCCTTAATAGTAGATTGTATATTTTGGAAATCAGTTTATTTTTCTCACCATAAATTATTTTATCAAACTCTGTATCTTCCACCCCTACACCTTCCAATTTTTGATCCATTTTGTATTTTTCATAAAGTTGTCTATATAGAAACCAACTGCATGTAACTCCTTCCTTTTTCAACTCCTCCTGTGTTTTCATCTCATAACTCTCCCTTTGTTTTTTAAGAATCATTTTATAAGTTAGCCATTTCTCTTTATATGGCTGTTCTTTCTTGTAAAATGCCTCATGGTTAGAGGTCCACAACAGGATTCTCAGATATATCTTTCTCTTATAGAGTACCCATACTCTTATCAAAGCTTTTCTTATAAAATGGTGATTAAATTCTTTATGAACATTAGTTTTGTTGTGCCACATATAAGCGTGCCACCCAATCTAAGATTAAACCCCTCTAGTTGTAAAAGTTTATCATTATCTAATTTTATCCATTCCATAATCCAATTCAAAGTACAAGCATGATAATATAATCTTAGATCAAGGAGGCCAAGTCCACCCCTTTCTTTTTTATCCCATAGAACCTCTCTCCTAATTCTTGGGTTTCTCCCTGCCCATAAAAATTCCATCAAGTCTTTGTTCAATGATACAAATGGCAAATCTGATTGGGATATTCTGGAATAAATATAGCATCTTAGGGAGGATTGCCATTTTAATAGCTGATATACGTCCCAAAAAAGAAATATTTAATTTCTTCCACTTAAGCAGGTCCTTTTTTTATTTCTCTCCACACTTTCCTGTAGTTATTTTCAAAAAGTTCTGAGTTCCTACTTGTAATGATTATTCCCAGATACCTCATCTTCTTTACCAGTGTAAATTTGGATTTCATTGCGAGGTCTTGTTCCTCCACCTTATTTAATTTTTTAGTTAATATCGATGTTTTTTCTCTATTTATTTTTAACCCAGCTAACTGCCCAAATTCTTCTATTAAATGAACCAATTTATCAATATTTTCATTTGGGTTATCCAGAAAGAAGGCGAGGTCATCTGTGAATGCTTTTTGTTTGAACTCATAACTTTTTATCCTAGGACCCCGAATCTCTTGATCAGCATTTATCTTTTCCAATAATATTTCCATTGTTATTATAAAAAGCAATGGTGAAAGAGGACAACCTTGCCTCGTTCCTCTTTCTATTAGACACATTTTAAATTTTTCACCATTTACTACTATATGCGCTTGTTGGTTACAATATATATTTTTTATCCATTCATGAAGTTATAGCCAATATTCATTTTTTCCAACGTTGATAACATAAAATCCCATCTTATGTTATCAAACCCCTTTTCCGCATCTAAGAAAATAATTGCTATTTTTAAAAACTTTTCATATAATTCAATTAAATAAAGTACTATTCTTATATTATCCTTAACATATCTATTGGGCAAAAATCCATTTTGATCTTTCTGTCCACCCGATATTATATTAAAAGTTTTCCTTAGGGGTTCTTTTAATATATTTTCAAACATCTTATAATAACTGGAAGGTAACCCATCTGGACCTGGAGTCTTGCTTTTTTTCAAAGATTTTATTGCATTTTCAACCTCAGTTATTGTGATTGAGTTGTTTAGGTCTTCTCTATGAGACTCACTTATCCTAGATATTCCTTATTTTGAGACAGATATTCTCTTATTTTGACTATTTCTTCCCTACTTATCGGACCGGCCTTGAATAACTTTCTATAATAACCTTGGAAGGCCTTTCTGATTTTTCCTTGATTGACTACTGTTGACTACTGTTTCCCCATTGTTCTTAATTTTCAGAATTTGTCTCTTCTCCTGCTCTTTCCTTAATTTATATGCCAGCCATTTACCAATCTTATTTCCGTTTTCAAAATCTTTTTGCCTTGCATATCTCATTTTCCTTTCTGTCTCCTCCGCCATGCCAATCTTCAGTTGATCTTGTATTATTTTCAGTTCCATCGTTACTTCCTTGGATCTTGTTTGTGTTCTTTCTCCTTCTTTATTAAAGCCTCCTGTAGTCTTTGCATCTTTTCTTTCCTCTTTTTATTCCTTTCCCAGTTTATTTGCATAAATATACCCTGAATGACCACTTTACTTGCATCCCAAATATTCTGTATTGATGTGTCCTCTTCCTTGTTTTCTTTAAAGTAGTTTGTCAATGCTTCTCCTACCCTTTCCAATATCTTCTCATCTTGCAGTAAACTTTCATTAAGTCTCCAGAAATATTCTCTTTTAATATTTTTGATAGTTAGCTGTATCAAATTATGATCCAATATTAGTCTGGGTAGTATTTCCATGTTTTCTAAATTTGGTACTATATTTTTTGAAACAAAAAACATGTCAATATAGGAGAAGGATTTATAGTATTCAGAAAAATATGTGTACTCTTTGGTGTCTCCATACAAATGTCTCCAAGGGTCAGTCAGTGAAAGGTTTTCCATAAACTCAAAAAAGGATTTCGGTAGCTTTCCTTGTTTCTCGTTAATTTTCAACTTTTTACCTAATGTTCTATCTTTTAGAGGTTCCATAACTCCATTCCAATTGCCTAAACAGATGATCTCGTCAAACTCTAATTGTGCCAAAGTCATCATAAGGTTCTTGGAAAAACCATCTTTATTTTCAGATGGAGCATAAACTCCTAAAATCAGAGTCGTTCCCCCCACCCCCGGAACAAGTTAGTCTCCACACCCAAGTAATGTCCCTTGGGGTCTTTGACCACTTCTTTCGCTTCCCATTTTTTACTTATATATATTACTATTCCTTTCTTTTTTTTCTTTACCTGAATTTATAAATTCTTGTCCTAATTTTCTGTTGTTCAGCAATTTTTGGTCTTTTAGCTTGATATGTGTCTCCTGTATACAGGCAACATCTGCTTTCATTTTTTCAAGGCAGTGAAATACTTGGTTTCTCTTTTTAGGGGAATTCATCCCTCTTATGCTCCATGAAACAATTTTCATTGACATTTTTATTTCTCTTATTATTTATATTATTTATTTATTATAATTATAACTTGTTTATTTTAATTATATTGTTTTTACAGTTATTATATCTTCCCCTCTTGGGTCTAATTATCGTCAGCCTCTAATACTTCTTCTTCTTCTGTTCCTTCTTCTTCTCCCTCTTTCTGTTTCCTTTGTTCACTTTCACCCGCGTCTTGTTCTTCCCCCTCTTATTCTGCTTCCTCCAATTCCTTCTCATCTTCAGTCATGCTCCCAGTTTCCTCTGTCAACATCAACATCACCCCTCATGTTTTCTATTTCCTCTTCAAAGCCTGTCAATATCACCCCTCATGTTTTCTATTTCCTCTTCAAATCCTCCCCTCATTCCTCTTTTTTGGTCATTTTTTCTGTTCACCCATCCTATCTTCAGATGTTTTAAATCTCTGTTTTCCCACATGCAATGTTCTCTGTATTCTCGAACTCTTTTTAAAACTTAATTAGGAAATCCTTTGCCTTCTTGATGGTATTTAATCTATAACTTCTTTGATTGTAAGTAACCAATATTCCTTCTACCTTCTCCCATCTGTATTGGTATTCCTTTCCTCTTTAACTTTGATATAATAAATTGATAGTCTTTCCTTTTTTTAAGAATCTGAGATGGTATATCCTTGTATATATCAATTTCACAATCCTCAATTATAAGTTTATTTATAAAGTTCTTCTGCAGGACTAGGTCTTTTATCTTCCCTCTGGTAAAGTAGACCACAATATCACGTGACAATTGTCTCTGAACAGCAATCCTCGAGTTGATTCTGAACATTTTATCCACATCAAACTCCATATTTTCCTTAGAAATTTCTATGTATTCTGCCAATCCGGGGAGTATCCTTTCGTATAAATTCTCATTTTCCTTCTTGATTAGCCCTCTAAATTTCAGACAAATTTCCCTTAGTTTTAATTGTGTTTCCAAATTCTGCTCTTGTAATTATTCTTGTATCAAGTTCATATTTACTGTTGTTTTTTTCCAGTTTTTCTGTCTTGTTTTGTAGTTCTTCAACTTTCCCATTTAGAACCTCTATCTCAGTTGTTATCTTATCCAGTTTTTCCCCAAAATCCTCAAGTTCTTTTTTTATATCTTTCCTAGTCTCCTTCATTTCCTGTACCACCTCTTCTCTAAGTTTTTAAAATTCTTTCCTAAATTCTTGAAATAGCATTTGTTGAAGCTCAGACATTTCAGTTGATTGTCTTCTTGTAGTGACAGTTTGTATTTGCGTACTTCACTGGCATTATGATTTCTCGCTTATTCTTGTTTCTCCCTTTCTGTACTATCCAAATCTATATTCTTAATTTGTAACAGATTTCAGATTATCTTACTTTTAAATATGTGTTTTATATATATATATATATATATATATATATAATTTTTTTATATTTATATATGCAGAACCATATATTTTATCTACTATTATATGATGTTGTGTAATCTTTTTGTATATTATATATATTGTATATATTATTATGGTATTCTTCTGGTGATTAAGGTATATTTAAAAAATAAAACTTTTGTTGTCCTACTGTATTCTGTGTATGGATGTTTATAGTTATTTGTAAATAATGAAATTTATTTATTTCAAAATGTCCAAATCTTACCAAAATATGCAATATCTTGGGATTATGCGTATATATCCAAATGTATCAAGTATCCCTTTAACTGCCCACTTTCCACTTTCCTATTGGCTTCATATGTACCGTTTTAAAAGGGACATTCCCATTTTTTTCATCTTTCCCAACCATCCTGTCATTTTCATAGAAATTGCAATTTTGTCCCGTTTTGGAAGTGTGCTAGCTAAAATGTCTATGCAAACAGCAAGTGGGTGCAAACTGTGCAAATTAGCATGCAATGCAAAACTAGCTAGAAAGTCCTGCTCAAACACAGAGAAATGTGCATGCATGAGGCACTGTTGCCATTCCTGCCAATACTCCAGGTTCCTTCATGCTGCCTAGACTGGGACCACAGTTGGAGGCCATCCCCTGTTGTTGTGGGGAGCTTGGATGGTTCAGCTGTAGCAGAAGCAGGAGTGCAAATGCAGAGAGTGAATGAGCAAGCCCTCACTCCCAGTTGATGTCAATGGGCAGACCAGCGCTGGGCCTCAGCCACCACTTGCCTCTATATAGGATAAAGAAGCATGGAAAAATGGGTATCATTCCCAGCCCCAGAGGGGCTCCCCTGGCTGGGCTGCTGTTTCTTACACATCTCTCCCGAGGAAAGGCACGGGAGAAAGGGGGCCCCAGCCCCAGAGGGGTGTATATGTTTGAATCATAGAATCATAGAATTGCAGAGTTGGAAGAGACCACGAGGGCCATCCAGTCCAACCCCCTGCCACGATGTTGATTGCCTTTTCTTGTGGCTGTCACTTTCTCCCCCCCTTTAAAGCTTTTGAGGAGCTTTGTGTATGTGCATGTGGCTGATGTGTGATTTGTGTATGTGTTGTGATACTTCTCATCCTCCTCCCCCTTTTCATTTTGTTGGCTTCAGTTCCTCGTTGTTTTCGGTCATCTGTTATGGTCTGGGAGAGTGTCTTCGTGGACTACTTGTGGAGTACGTGTCTGGTTGGTGTTGTTATTCCTGCCACCTTTTTCCTGGTGTGTGTGCATTTGTGTGTGCTTGGGATGCTGCTTTCGGAAGCCAAGGCTGTGTGTGGAGCCAGTGTGCATGCATGTGTGTGTGTGTGTGTGCAGGCCTTGGCTGGGTTGATTGTCTTCATGCAGGGGAGCAGGTGATTTTTAGCACTCCATTCTGTTTTTACGAGAGCCAGGTGTATGTGTTTGTGTGTTGCATGTGGGCATTTGCCTGCTGTTTGGGGTCTTCTTTTCATGTTGCTTGTTGCTGGCTGCTTGTTGTGACTGTTTAGTATTGTGGTGCTGGTGTGTGCGTGTGTGTGTGGGAAGGGGAAAGGGGGCTTTTTTCACTGCCCTGGCCCTGCTTCTCTGTCTTGGGGAGTGGGGAGGAAAGGAAGGCCACTCTTTCCTTTCCTGTTTTTGGAGGTTTGCTCTTTTCAAATGACTGCTTGATGCTCTGTGTATGGTGTATTGGTAGAAAGGTTTTCTCCTTTTGGGCTGCCAGTAGTGCGGCTGGCACCTTTGGGGGCTGTTTTTTTTGGCGGGAGAACCATGTTGTGGTTAGCATGTTATAGCAGATGCCATTTTGGGAGATTAGCTTTTGGTGGGAGTGCCATTTTGTGGGGTTGCTAGTTGTTTTGGCCTCCATTTTGGTTTTTGGATTTGGGCTAAGCAGGGTCAGCACTTGTTGGTATTTGTTTGGGAGACTGCCAGCAGCACCTTCCCTTTTTTTGCCATCCAATGTCCCATTTTTGTTGCAAGGAAATATGGTCAGTCTAGCTTTTCCTGCTGTGTAGTGCTGTTTTAGAGGTTTTCTAGGGTTTCTATATAGTCTTTTAACGTATAATGTTATAAATTGTTTAATTTTTTAAATTTTATATTTATACTTTTATTTTGGCCTTTGTAGTGTTTTTAATTTGTATTGTTTTAAATGTGATGCTATCTGCCTTGAGTCCCATTTTCAGGTGAAAGGTGGGATATAAATGAATAAAATAATAATAATGCACCTGAGGACAGCAGCTAGCATAGGGAGGCGAGGGCAGGTTACAAAGCACATACAGCTCTACTCTCCCCAAACACCTTGGAGACTATCAGACGGGGACAAAAATAGGGTCCCCCATCTTGCTATCTCCTCTCCCACTACCCTCCCGACCCCGTCCTGGCACATTAATGAAAAACTTTCAGACCTACCTTTTCCATATCTGCCCGCTCCCCTCGCCAGCCCCTCAGCAGCTCGTATGGAGCTGCATTAACTTCCTGGTTGAAATCCTGGGCCATTCTCTTGAGAGGAGAAGCGCGTGGGAAATTCAAAGTTAAAAAGAAAAATACACACACATATGTAGAATCAAGCACCAAAACACACGTAAAAAAAATTACAAGTAACTTGAGAAGGGTACAAAGAAATGTGTCACTTACCTTGTTATCCCGATCACACCTGGAAGTGTTCAGTATGGACCTCCCACTGATGCTGGCATTGCACCAGCGTAACGGGGCAGCTTTTCACTCACCTGTCATTCTGTCATACAAATGGAACAGGTGAGCTATTCATGGCTTAGCCCATGAATTAAAAGAAACAATGGTGGAATGGGACCAGTATGGGAGCATAACAAGATGGGAATAATGTCATCTGAAATTCAAGCTCTTTTGGATCTCCTGGCATCGTTGTCATGCCATATTAAGGGTGTCTGATAATCTCCCTTGTTGCTGCTTCCTCGTTGCTGCTGATCACTTGGCTCTGCTGCCTGAGACGGTTGCCTCACTATGCCTAATAGTAGAGATGGTCCCACACTGGCCTTTTTGCTTTTTTCCTTCCTTCCCTCAGTCCAAGATGCATCCATTTCTCTCTTGCATTATCATTCTCTTCAGTTTTATTGCCTTGTCCTCTTGGGGCAACTTGTACACTGATAATTACACTTTTACATTGCTGTTAGACCTTCATTTCCTTGTTGTAATTTTAGATCCCTGGCAACTCCACAGTGCCTGTAAAGAGACTTGGTAAACTGGGATTGTGGATTCATGACAGACCTGTGCCTTCTGCAAACACATTGAGTTTGGGGTACCCCCTCTCTCCCCTTAACTCACATCTTCATCAATAACAAATGAAAAATTGTTTTTAATTTAGAACTCAACAGTTCAGGGCACCTTCCCTTAAATTATCTTTAATTATGGTAAATCTTTCTGTGGCGCTGAGAGTTTTCACTTCCATCCATAAGCTATAAATGCCACCACTAAATAAATATAATGTATGTGCCTCCAACCTCTGTCTCTAGCAAGTGCTGATTTACAGTGGTAAAGCATGCAGTAAGTCATCTTGACATTAAAGCTTGTGATAACAAAAAAAAAAAAAGGCATTGCTAGTTTGTTTTATGGTAAAAATTGATCACCTCCTCTGACTTGAGAGCACATCAAACGTTTCCTTATTACCATGGAAAGCATTTAATCAGGCTTACAAATGTAAACATATATTTATCAGAGTTCAGAGATTGTCAAGTGGATCATCACCAGGCTGGAAGACAGATGGGCTGGAGTCTGAAGCCCATGGTGAACTGTAAATTCATTTCTCAGTATTATTATGTTTTAATTTTTTTCCCAATGAATGCAACATTTTCTCATGCACTCCTTTGCTAAATCTTCTTAGCAATTTGTGTGAAAAATTAATCAATTTCTGCTTATTTTCCTAATATGATGCATAGATAGAATCAGAGCATTGGAAGGGATGCCAAGGGCTATCTAGTTCAATCCCCTGACAGTGCAAGAGTCTACAGCAAAAACCGCCCTGCAATGTGGCCTTGGACAGAGCTTGCATAAGTCTTGGCACATAATAACTAGATATAGCCTTATACATAATCAAGGATCCACAAAAAGCAATACTTTATTGATCAACCAAATAGCAAAACACATTATGCAAACTTTCAAAGCTCTATTGAATTCCAGGCCTGATGAAGAAGCTAGTAGAACTTCAAAAGCTTGCATCATGTGTTTTGCAGTTTGGTTGGCCAATAAAAAATGGCTTTTTTGGTGGATTCTGGATTTTGTTTTGCTACATGGACAACACGGCTACCCCTGAATGTGTAGCCTTATACACAGTTTTCTATGGGCTTACATTTCACTGAACCCAATGGGATATACATTTGAGAAGAGAGACTGATATACTTTGTCTGTCATTGAATGATAATAATAAGACTATAACCATTTGCTCACTTGTCGGTGATAAGCTCTGTTGAACACAGGACTTATTTCTGAATATACGTCAGATTGCACTGTAAATATAATTATTTTTACATAGGGAAGGTTTGAATGATGGACTTCTAGACATGGGATGGCAGAATCCAGCAGAACAAGGAGAAGAGCTTTTCCTTTCTTCACTGCAGCCTTATCCGAACCTCCCCACAACTAGCTCTGGGATGCTGAAAACCCCTCCAAAGTTACGGTTTTGCTTTAGTTTGGTTTGGTTTTCTGGAGTGGTCGAGGCGTGGAATACTGAAGAGAAGAAAATTCCAAAAGTCCTACCTGCAAAATACTGGACTTAGCTCTTACAAAACCTCTGAGACTGTTCTGTATTAGCAGCCATACTTTAAAGGTGAGCAAAGGCAACTATTTGCGGTGGGTAGGGAAATAATAATGACAATGTATACCATGAATAATAATAATAATAATAATAATAATAAAATTTTATTTCTATCCCGCCCCTCTGCAATGCAATCAGGGCGGCTTACAATATAAAACTCCATAGACACAGTACTCTAGCCCACCCACCCCTTAAAATAATATTAAATTATAAAAGATTAAAAACATACAGTAATTAAAATATATAAATTAGAAGGAAAAAAATTAAAACATACAATAGTTAAAAAAATCTAATTGCAGCTCAGAAGGACAGCCGAGTCTTGGGCCGGGATAGTTATTCAGGAAAGGCCTGCCGGAAAAGATCTGTCTTGACAGCTTTTTTAAAGCTGTCTAAGGTGGTAATAAGACGGATCTCATCCGGCAGGCCATTCCATAATCTGGGAGTGGCAGCAGAGAAGGTCCTCTGGGAGGTCACCGACAGCCTTGTTTTCATAGGCTGTAACAGATTCCTCCCAGAGGACTGAAGTGCGCGGGGAGGGTCGTACGGAAGGAGGCAGTCCATGAAGTGACCATGGAATGACTAATCAGGGTACAGTAATAACTTTGGGCTAAATTCAGCATAAAATGAGTGGGGGAAAACAGTACACTAGCAGAGTTCCATTGGTTTTTCCAGTGGCACAAATGATAACACATTTATCATTTCTTGTGGGTCCCTGTGGTGCAGCATGTTGTGGACGTTGCTACCAATTCTGTAAATGGAAATTGCTCTGGATTCCTGTTTCACACATATTCCAAAATGAGGCAACTCTGTAAACAACATAATTCGCGGTAGTGGAATTATGCCAGTAGATGCTGTCCTTTATATTTATGCAAGCTAATCAGCACACCTCTGTAAGAGTAAGGCTGCGTAATGTAACACTGGGAAATGCACTTTGTACATGCCCAGCATCCCTGCCATCTTTGTAATTCCTTTGTAGATATTCTAGTAATGACACTGTGTTAATATGCCCTACTAACCCCTCTCCACAGTATCCCATAACTGGAAATATTGGACACTTTTCAGGGTCAGATTTGCAGGTCACAAAGACCTGAGATGTATCTCGAAATATGGTAAAAAAGCCCAAGTTAGGATTATGTGGAAAGCCCCTTAGTAAACACAGTCGTTAAGGAGGTATGTGCTAATCCTTTCTTCCAGCCCTGGGAAGAAAGCCCCCTCCTGTCCAACCTTGTGAGGTTGTCACAAAACAATCAATTTCTATATCCTAGCAATTAAAGCAATCAGTCGAGTTTTGGTTTCCTTTGTCTGATCCGTGGGAGAGTCATCCGAGCTTTGTTATTATCAAATTCTCCCCTCCAAGGCACAGAGTAGGGTATAAATATTAGACCCCTAACAATAGTAAAGTGTGCCACAGTGGAGGAACCCAGCAACTCTCTTTCTCAGCATGCCCCGGATCAGAACTTCCTGTTCCACACTCAGATGCCTATCTGAATATCTTCGCTGCACGGATCTCTTATCTTTAAGACTGGTAACTATCATCCTGTATTCCTGAATCTCCCCCTCTAGCTAATCTTTCTGTCTTACTCTGCTCTTGCCTTGTTTGGTTCTTAAGCACGTGTGTTATGTGTGTGCGTTCACTTTGTGTTATTTCAATAAAATACTTTATATTACTTTAATGAGAGTGCTCTACAGTTAGTACTGGTATACATAGGTGAAAAGATTCCCGAAATTACCCTCCTCTCACAGGCCTCCTTTTGAGCTAATACTTTCCCCAAATATTAAATGAGATTTTGACATCACTGGTGGGACTCTAAAGCACCCCCACCTCTTAGAGTAACCACTGAATACATGTTTCAGGGGTCTTCTGTTAGGAGGAAAGGTCAACTATATATGCTTTCTTTTACTAGTGAAGAGGTATCACACATTTTCATATGGCAGCTCAAATGGGAAATAAATAAATAAAATGGTAAAGTTTTCAGGAAAAAAACAAAGCAAAATCCTCTTAACTTACCCCCCCCCTACATCTCTCATTCCATACAAACACACACATTCATCCTTCTCCAGGGTAGTTAATTCCCCCTCCCTGTTTCTCTGGAAGGCATTCAGGGAATGAATTGCCAAGCCCATCTGTCCCTACATTCACAGGCAGTCTTGGTATCATGAAATCTACATGCTGTGAAGTATTCTAGTGGAACAATTAGTTTCTCCTCTGCAGTACTCTTCCTTCTTGATGAATTGTTTGGCTCTTCTCCATCGTTGACCTTCTGGACAGTCACACAATGTTGCCTATTCATTCCTGCTAATTCTGACTTTGGGTGTCTTGGCCTTTCAGTGAGGAAAAAAAATAGGGCCAATTGGAAATAATGTGGTTTCTGCATGCTTGGGAGATGCCTTAGCTAAGCCTGATTTCTTAGTTTGACTCCAACAAGCTTGATCAGGCTGGTTCTGTTGCCCATGCTTGCTGAGATATTCTAGGAGAGTTAGTCCAAAAAGTAAATTTTCCAAACTTGGGTTGTAGGGCACAGCCAGCATTCTGAATCAGGACTACAAACTGACCAGTTTCTAGCTGCAAAATTCTACTAACTTCCAGTAGTGCCGGCTATAGATATTTTCACACATATACACAGAGTGCTAGAATGGAGCTTTAAAGTAACAGACACACAAGGAGGCATGGGAGCAGGGAGAGATTATGATAGGAAGAAAGATGATGCTTCCCTTCCAAAGTATGCACCTCCATGTTGCTTTGTTCTTGGTTCTGAGTCCAAATAAACTCAATAACTGTATTATTTCCTTCTAACTCTTGTACTGTATTTTCTAAAATAAGTGGTCTACCAATGGTAGCATTCAGATAGCAACTGAATTATCATCACTTCTTAGTAATCCACAGTACAAAATGTGTGACTATGTTTCTTCTCAACTGGTTGGAAGCTTTCTCATCAGGCTAACAGATTCCTAGGTTGTCATTTCACACCTCCTCCATAAAATGCTATTAATAATCTAATCTGCATATGGGACGGACAGATAAGACTTCATATATATTGGCTCATGTGATATCATTCTTTCTTGTTCTCTCTTTTTCTTTTCTTTGTTTAGGTTTTATGACCATATGTGTTCTCTCTCTCTCTCTCTCTCTCTCTCACACACACACACAGAGGCACAAAAAGACAATAAGATACTTTAATTCAGTTTCCTTGTGGAAGAAATTAAAAGAGCTTGTAGATGTGGATTTTTTTTAAAAGCTTGAGTGAAGTGATACACAAAGGAAATATGTTCCCTTACTTGGTATTTACATATAATAAGCTCCTAAAAGCAAGACCCAGAAAACATTTTTCATAAAGCAGCTTATAAACAACAAGTAAATTTAATGCACTTGTAAAACAGCACATAGAACACCAAGCCTTTTACGTGTAATTTTGCCTGTGTAGTCAAAAGACATTTGCATATAACTCTCATTAAAATAGGGACTATTTGATAGTCCAGTAAGATTTCCCAGGTTAAAATAATTAACACCACAATTTAAAGTAGGCTTTCCCTGTAAACTAGGAGAAAGATGAGATATGAATAAAGCAAAACAGACAAACAAACCCCTGCATTAGCTTCAGTTTTCAGAAATGCAGAATGAAAGCATTAGTGAAGAAAAAAGGCTAAATACACATGTTATCTGAGTTAAAGTTTATTATGAGAAGACTAAAGAAGAACAAATGGCAGGTGCTCTAGGCTAAATATCAGAGGAAGGAACTGGAAACACTACCTTTGGATATCCCTTGCCTATGAGATTCATGGGGTTGCCATAAGTTGACAGGTGACTTGAAGGCACATTGTTCTTGTTGTGTGCCTTCAAGTCATTTCTGATCTATGGTGACCCTAAGGAGAACCTATCAAGGTTTTTCTTGGAAAGATTTGTTCAGAGGGGGGTTTGCCATTTCTATCCTCTGAGCCTGAGAGAGTATGACTTTCCCAAGGCCACCCAGTGGGCTTTCATGGCCGAGCGGGGATTCAAACCCTGGTCTCCAGACACATAGTCCAATGCTCACTCCACTATCCCACACTGGCTCTCACTGAAGGCATGCACATACACACAGAGAAAGAAACAACTATTTAAACTAAATATTTAACCAACTAAGCCCAAACCCAGAATATTAGGTCACAGTTGGATGTGGGAACAGAAACGACTGACACAAGGAGTGAAATCCTCAAACAGAAAGTCCTGACATTTACTGGAACTACTGTGCAATGTGGAGGAGACTTCAGTTAAAATAGCCAGCTTGCTTATAGTCTAGATGCCATGAAAAGGCAATGAAGGGAATTCATGAAGAAAGATTATCACATGAGGCTAATGTCTTGGGCAATCACATTATGAAAGGATGCGGGAACATACTGCTTTGAAAATATTTCTTATCACACCTCTCTTCTTTCATGTGACTGTGCTGCATTGACCCCCACCTCTGTGTGATAAGTCTCTTCACTGCAGTTTGTCATGGTCAGTCAGGACTCTGAGGACTCAGAAGGTGAGGAGGCTGAGCCAGTAGCAGAAGAGCTGGCTGAGTCTGAGTCGAGCCCTGAAGAACCCAGGGCTCAGCAGCCTAGCCCTCCCCCAGCTCAGGGTCCAAGCCTGGGAGACATAATGGAGCAAGAGCAAGAGGTAGAAGAGCAGGTATCTACCTTTAGCCAAAGGAGAGCAGAGAAGGCGTGGCTTCATCGTTCCCGGAGATTAAGAGACAGAAGCTCATCAATCACCCCGCAGCTGGGAGTGGGAGCTGGGCCAACATAAGCAGCTGGGGGAGGCTGAGTTCCTTGTTTCAGGCAGTCTGCATTACCTGGAGGAAGCCTCTGCCTGTGACTCTCCTGGAACCTTGCTATCTTGAGACTTTGGATATCTTGACCTTGGACTGCCTTCGTTGACCCACCTGCCGGAACCCTTTTGACCTTGGCCTGCCTCTTCGTTCTGCACTCTCTCTCTCTGTGTACTTCTGACCCTGCAGGACAGCTACTGACAACACTAGGTACTGTGCTTTTCAACTGGGTTGTTGCCGAGCCGGGCTCCTTATCAGCTATTGAGTTGGCTTCTCAACACAGTTCTGGCATTACAGCAGTCAGTGCCATGAGGGGGCCTGAATCTCCCCTTCTCTCTTCTCCCCCTCCCACTTGCTATTCCAAAGCAGGTTAACTCTATGGCTGTCTGGGTTTTTAAAAATCTTTGTTGTGTTTGCGTAATTACAGCAAAAACAATTAAAATTATTGTTATTTTATTGTTTTGCTGTAAGTACGCAAACACAGCAAAGAGAAAATTTAAAAAATCCTGACAGGCATGGAGATTGCCTACTTTGGAACAGTGAGTGGGAGGAAGAGAGAGGAGGAGATCTAGACCCCCTCTTGGCTCTGACTGCTGTAATGTTAGAACTGAAGTGAAGGGACCTCTCTCAAAGCAGAATAGTGACTTTAGAGCTATTGACAGGCCTTTCCTGTCAATTAAAAGGGGCACCACAGTAAAGGTTTGAATACATGCCAGCTACAGGATATTCACAGCATCATGTGATAAGGCTCAGCCATTGATGCTACTATCCTGCTTTAATTCCACTTTTCTAGTCTTGTGTGATAAGCTGTTAAGGCTATTAGTGGCTAGTAGTAAAAGAAGTTATAGTTTTACAGAGACAGAGGCAAATTCAGGTTCAGAATCAGTATAAAGTCATGTCATGCCCTGTGAGCCTGATGAGGGTATAGAGTCAGAGGAGGAGGGCATGGCAGGGAACAACCCTAGGGGCCCTGGCACAGGTTTATCTACACCTGTGCCAGCAGGGAACCCTGCCAGCCTAGAGGCTCAAGCAGAGGAAGAGTCTGGTCTGAGTGGGTTGGCATCAGTCCCAGCAGAGAGTCCTGCCCATTCAGATAAGGATGAAGAAGAAGAGAGGGACTTACCTCCACCATTGTATACCCAGTAGCGAGCTCAAAAGGAAGCTCAAAGGAAATCTCTGAGACTTTATGAAAAAACCCTGCTTGTTAAGAAACACCTGACAAAGCCTTAATTGCTTTATATAAGCTGGGAGAGTTGATGGAGGATCAACTGATCTTCCTGGTGAAAGCTTCCTACTGACTTTGGTGCCTGGATTCCAGTTATCTTGACTTCTGTTACCTTGACTCATGCTTAGACCTTGGACTGTCCCCGACTACTCTGCTGCCTGCTTCTGTTCACCCTCAGACTGCTTTGGACCCATGCTGACTGACTGCCATAAGCCTCTGTCCTTTTGGACTGTGTTACTGGACTAAATCTTTGACTGTGTTTGCATTTCTGTGAGCTAATTAACAGTTGACTTCCTTCCCAGATTAGTGCTGTTTATACTTTACTGGCACCTAGTTGCTTTCCGGACAAATCAGGATTGAAAGAGCAGTGGCACTTGGAATATGGAATACTCCCAAGGGCTTCTTCCCACTGCAGGAGCTCTTGGGAAGACTCAAGTCCTAACCAGTTCTGTACTTTCAGTCCCGTCTCCTGATTCACTGTGGAGTGCGCCAGAATGATTGAGAGGGAGGAAAAATTAAGTAGGGTGGGGGAATCCTTTCCCTTTCTGCTCTCCACTGCAGCAAACTGCTATCTCCATTTGCCACTTGTGGGGAAGGGAAAAAGGAATCGTGCGGAGGGTGTTGTGGGAATTGGTAGGCTTTCCCCCCTTGGACTGGATAATGAATACATTTGCTATTTGATTTGAAGTGAAGAGGGCAGATCTGTTCATTTGTGAGTCACTCTAACAAGAGCCTGATGGAGTTCACCCAGGCGTCTCCTGGGGCCCTTTTCCTCTGCACAATTGTAGGTGTATGATTCTACTTTAACTGCCATGGCAATATCCTATGGAATCCTGGGATTTGCAGTTGAGAGGGTGGTATTTGGAATTCTCAGCCTTTGCTCCTCTAATGCCTCACCAACCAGAAACCTCAGGATTCTACAGGATCCAGCGAAGACAGTTAAAGTGAAATCATAATGTTATAATTGTATAGGGTGAAAGGGGCCCTGGTTTCCACATTAGGCACAATGAGAAATGTCTTACTTTCAACAGAGAAAACTCTCTTGGGAGATAATGTGTCATTGTTGTGTTTCTAAACCTGAAACAAGCCAATGCCTCTCTGTGATGTGAAATTCTGAATTATGTTATCAGTAGTTGGTACCACATACCATATTCCTTACGCAAAATATGCCTAAGGTTAAACTGAGCTTCCAGGGCTACACTCTGATAAAGATACCTCCAGAAAACAAACTCAACACTACAATACAGAAAACAAATACTTTTTCACTTTTGAAATAATGTTTTTCTGCTACAGGATTGCCTCACAAAATATATCACTACAAAATTGCCCCCAGGCTTACAAACTAAGGGAAAAAAACCCACCAAGAAATATAAGCAGGGCCAGCCTAATATATTTTGATGCAGAAGGCAAACAATAAGATGTTTTCCTCTCTTTGTTCCTTGTACAAAAGACAACTGGACTGATAGTTAAATCATCTTTTTAAAGATGGGGGATGGGACAATGCCCACTATCACACCAGAAGGTAAGCAGGCTGGTTCAGCTGTATCAAGACAGGCTATGTAGTATGCAACTCTCTCACCTAATGCTCTCCTTTGCTTCCTGAGGTCAGCACATCATCCTATATAATGGCAAGGCTGGTCCTGCATACAAAGAATGGGAAGTAGAAGGAGAGACAGCAGAGAAAAGAGGAAAAATTCACAATATCAAAACAAATGGATGGATTGCAAACAAGACAGTCCATCTCTAGCTGATGCTCTGTTCTTTACCTGGATAAAGGTGGGGCAACCACACGTGGTCTGTGTTCCTTTGGTCTGTGGCAGAGGCTAGATTATACTTTCCCTCACTTGTGTAATCAGTGGGCCATTCCAATCAGAGGAAGTAGAGAAACAATTTCCCTATAACTGCACTTTCTCTGCCCCATGGCTGGTAATAGGTTAGCTTTTGCTGTGAGGCATGTCCATGGAGAAAGGAGTGCAACTTCCCAGTGACCTCTGCTCTTCTGGCTTGTGGTGATGACCAGAATATGCTTGTCCTTACTGCTACAAGCTCAAGGCAACTTTCCATCAATAAGATAGGATCAGAGCCATGAATGACAAAATACGATAAACGTAACTTCTATATAACTGGAAGATGATACTTTCAAAGCTGATTTCCCCAAAATTATCTCCTTATAAACATGCTATGTTCCCTTGAAAACTAAATAGCACAGTGAAAAGTATCTATGGGCTAACTATAGCCAATGTTTTATTGACATATTTGATAACTGGGATTTTATTAGAAAGTTGCTTCAAATTTACATGAAGGGGAAACTACTACTTAGAAATGAAACCTTTTGATGTTAGCTCTGGAGCACGAGGGCCTATGTCTGCATAATACACAGAACACATTTATTTTCCCCAGAATAAATCTAGAAGGAAGTCATGATCTCCTCCCCAGCACAGTATTTTTATCTAAATGATATTTTGTGTCTTTCCCTAGCAGCCCCTATCTAGTTAATTGAATTGATATCAATCTTGCTTTCGGCATAGCAACACTGATTTAAAAATATTAAAAATATAGGAAAGTACACACTACATTTTAACCAAAGTTCTTTGTACTCATGAAGGCTTTTTTTAAAAAAAGATTTAGAGTCTGGTCTTTTGCCTAAGGTTGTTTCGACACATTAGCCATCAGGGCTGGTTTAAGGCACCAGCAGCGTCAGCATTCACAGGGTGCCCCATCATTGTGGGGCCCCTGTAGTAACCCTCTTCCTGCAAAAACATTATTAGTAATAATCTGAATATCCTGTTCTGTGAATAGCTTAGGCTGAGGTAGGTAACATTGACCTGAAATAAACATATGGGCCCCCCAAAATAAAGCATTGCAGGGGGCCCCCAAATTCCTTAAACTGGTCCTGTAATAGCCATTTTCTCTAGAATTAATATCTTTGTAGATAGCACAGCTGCAAAACCATTACATTTTCTGTATGTAAGAGCCCTGGTGGCGCAGTGGTTAAATGCCAGTACTCCAAGTCACCACATTGCAAGTTGCAAGTTCGATTCCAGTGGGCTCCAAGGTTCACTCAGCCTTCCATCCTTTCTTAGGTCGGTAAAATGAGTACCCAGCTTGTGGGGGCAATTAGCTAACACACATTGGATGCTGTTTAATGCAGTTAGATGTGTAAATAGCTATTGCTTAAAACAATTTGTAAGCCGCTCTGATAGCCTTATGGCTGAAGAGCGGGGTATAAATAACTAAATAAAAAAAATGTTGTTGTGTCTTTTAAAATATCTGATTTCTGGTGATATTTTCTCACCATGATCTGATTCCTATAGGAAGGACCTTTGAATCAATTGTGAACACTTATGTAAGCCCCCGTAGATTCAGTATGTCTGCCCTGGTTGGTGACTACTAATCAGATCCAGATCCATGAATGCAGTTGCAGCCACACTGTCCAGACGGAACTGACACATTCCTTTTTTAGTCTTCCTTAGAGATCTATGTGTCTGGATGCAAGGCACAAGGCATCAAGGATCCATCATCTCAGAATATCATCTCCTGAGAAGTTCACCAATGGCCAGAGACCATAGTTTAATTTTGTTAATTTGTCTTCCATAACATACGTGTGCATGTGTGTGCATGTGGAAGACAACTATTTTAGTATTTGAAATTGAACTCCTGGAATGCGCTGGAAGAAAGATGATACATGCTGTACATATAGTAAATGAAGAAAGAAGAAACACGTGGCTTTATGCACCAAATGAGAAGTATTAAAAATTTCTGGTAGCAAACCAATATGCTGTTTTCTACGGAAATCACCTGCATGAGTATTTTGTGCAGGGTAAGTTCCCAGTTACAGATTTATTTAATTTTTTTTGCATAGGAAAAAGCTTTTTCTATAGAGGAATGCTGTTTTCTGCCCAAAACAACAATGTGTTAATTTTGCACAGAATAAATGCCAAACTGCAAAGATTCTTGTCAGCCCAAGGTTCACCTCATCAGGGTTTCTGAACACTCAAATAACATGTTTTCTTGACCAATTTTCAAGTATTCTTTCTATCCCTAGTGGAGATCCTAGACATGCAGCACCAGTCAAAAGATAAAAGACTAGGTTTCATGACAAATAGGCTGCTGCCACACTACAGAAATAATGCAGTTTGACACCACTTCAAATGCATGGCTCAATGCTATGGAATTCTTGGGTCTGTAGTTTTGTGAGATCTTTAGCCTTCTCTGTAAGACAGATTAGATAAACTTGCAGATATTATAATGTGTTTGACAAGAAATGAAAATAAAACAAATTTATATTATATGTTATATTATATATTATTATATTATATTATGTTTCAAGAATTAGGTAGTAGTTAATAAAAGTATAATTTTAAGGTAATGAGAAATAATATTTAAGTGAATATTGTAAAATATAATCTTAGTAATGTTTTATGTGAATATAGAGGGAGTATTGAATTGTGTAGTCACCATGCTTTCAGAAAGGGGTGGGAAGTCTTTTAGATTAGATAGAGAAGGGGGAATATAGGAAGGAGAGGGAGGAATGGTTATATGTTTGTTATGTATGGTATTTGTTTATGTAAAATGATGTTGTTTATAAAGTGAGTATTGTTTTTTTATACATAATGAAATTTAATAAAGATAATTTAAATTTTATCCAGTGTTGTCTTAGTTGATGTTGGAGCTTTTGTTTATGATTTGAATGAAACAAATCCAAATTGTAGCATCTACCAGCAAGCCAGCCAGCCAGCCAGAGAAGACTCTGGAGGACTGCAAGGAAGACTTCCTTCCCCTTTACACCAGGGTAAGGGCAGCTGAGGCAGCAGGGAGTTGGGGTGTGGCCAGGAGTGGCTGGCCTTAAAAGTCACTCCACCACCCGTACCCCAGGAATACCTACCAGCAAGCCAGCCAGCCAGAGAAGACTGTGGAGGACTGCAAGGAAGACTTTCTTCCCCTTTGCACCAGGGTAAGGGCAGCTGAGCAGGGAGTTGGGGTGTGGCCAGGAGTGGCTGGCCTTAAAAGTCACTCCACCACCCTCACCCCAGGAACACCTACCAGCCAGCCAGCCAGCCAGCCAGCCAGCCAGCCAGAGAAGACTCTGGAGGACTGCAAGGAAGACTTCCTTCCCCTTTACACCAGGATAAGGGCAGCTGAGCAGGGAGTTGGGGTGTGGCCAGGAGTGGCTGGCCTTAAAAGTCACTCCACCACCCCACCCCAGGAACACCTACCAGGGGCCGGGAATGATCTGGGAATGAGAATTGAGGTTGTGTGGGGGAAGGGAAGGTATGGTGGCAACAGAGCAAAAAATTGTTACAAAAGAAGGCGGGATCAATGTCTAATACCTATCCTGCCTTCAGTTCACTCTGTTTCCCAGAATAAATTGGAGAGCGCACCAACCATTCCACAGACCCTTACTCTGCTCCTTTGCAATGCCAGGTCGGTTAAAAACAAGATGCATATTATCCATGACCTCTTATTGGATGAGGCTGCCGACCTGGCATGCTTTACGGAGACCTGGCTGGGAGAGGCCAGTGCTGCGACTCGGGCACAGGCACTCCCGGCTGGGTACTCAGTTAGTGAGCAGGTAAGGAAAAGTGGGCCGGGGGGGGGCGGAGTGCCTCTGGTTCATAAAAACAATCTAACCTTGACCAGGAAGCCTATCCGGAACACAGTCCACATCGAGTGTATGTACCTAAGCCTGAGGTCCAGGGATAGCTTAGGGATTCTGTTAGTATACCGGCCACCCCATTGTCTAACAGACCCCCCTAACCGAGCTAACACAGCTGGTCTCAGAGTTGCTGCTGGAGTCACCCAGACTTTTAGTTCTTGGCGACTTCAACATCCCACTTGAGACCAGCTTGCTAAATCTAACTGGCGCAGCTCGGGAGTTCATGGAATCCATGACAAACATGGGCCTATCCCAAATGGTTGTCGGGCCTACTCACTGTGCAGGTCATACCCTCGATGCGGCCTTTAGTATGGAACAGGAATATCCATGGGCAGAGGTTATTGAAACCTCCGCATTGTCATGGACGGATCATTTCCTGGTCAAGATGGAGCTAAGAGCCACTGTCTGCCCCACTGGGGGTGGTGGACCCATTAGAATGGTCTGCCCTTGAAGGCTAATGGAACCAATTGGATTCCAGAAAGCCTTGGAGGGTTTAATGGTTGGTAACGCCGGTGATTCTGTTGAAGCTTTGGTTAGTATTTGGAACACCGACCTCACCAAGGCTATTGACACAATCCCTCCCAAGCATCCTTTCCAGCCTGCTCCTAACCGTAAGCCCTGGTACTCAGAGGAGCTTAGGAAGATGAAGCGGGCTGGACAACGACTAGAGCGCACCTGGCGGAAGACTCGACTCTTAGCCAACAAGACTCGTCATAGGAATTTCCTTAATTCTTATCGAGAGGCGATACGTGCAGCGCAGAAGTCTTTCTCCGCTGCATGTATTGCATCTGCAGAGTCCCATCCAGCAGAACTGTTTAGAGTGGTGGGGGAGCTGACACAGATTCCACCTGCGCAGAACCCCTTACTCAACCCGACAATGGCCTGCTGTGATGCATTTAACATCCACTTTGCAGATAAAACCTCTCGGATAAGAGCCGACTTAGATGCCAGTGTTATGACTGAATCTATAGACGAGGTGTCCAGTAACTCCGTTGATGAAATTTTATTGGATCAGCTTCAATCTGTGAGTACCAATGACGTGGACAAGCTCCTTGGTAGAGTGAGGAAAATGACCTGTCCCCTCGATCCCTGTCCATCTTGGCTGGCCACCCAAGAGGGTGACGCACTGAGAGTACTCCTTAGAGATATTATCAATGCGTCCTTCAGGGAGGGGACTGTTCCACCTTGTCTGAAGGAAGCGGTGGTTAAGCCGCTCCTGAAAAAGCCTTCCCTGGACCCCTTGGACAGGAACAACTATAGGCCAGTCTCTTTGCTGCCTTTTCTAAGCAAAGTGATTGAAAGGGTGGTTGCTTCCCAACTCCAAGCTGTCTTGGATGAAACCGATTATCTAGATCCATTTCAAACTGGCTTTAGGACGGGATATGGAGTGGAGACTGCCATGGTTGCTCTGGCTGATGACCTCCGCTTGGGGATCGACAGGGGTAGTGTGACCCTGTTGGTGCTCTTGGACCTCTCAGCGGCCTTTGATACAATAGACATTCCATCTTCTTGGATCGCCTGAGGGAGTTAGGAATCGGAGGCACTGCCTTGCAGTGGTTCCGTTCCTTCCTCTCGGGCAGATCCCAGAGGGTGAGGCTTGGGGACAGTTGCTCTACTAGAATAGAGCTTAACTGTGGCATTCCTCAGGGTGCCATCCTGTCCCCGATGCTATTTAACATCTATATGAAGCCGCTGGGAGAGATCATTCAGAGGCATGGAGTGCGGTGTCATCAGTATGCTGATGACACCCAGATATACTTCTCCATGTCTCGGTCATCAGCTTCGACTTCAGATGGCATCTCTCCTCTCAATGATTGTCTTAAAGCAGTAATGGACTGGATGAGGAAAAACAAATTGAGACTGAATCCAGACAAAATGGAGGTACTAACAGTTACAGGCCCAAAACCAGATCTGGGAATACAACTTCCAATCCTGGATGGAACTACACTCTCCTCCAAGGATTGTGTTCGCAGTCTGGGGGTGCTCCTGAACCCGTCGCTCCAGATGACTAATCAGGTTAATGCGACAGTCAGGAGTGCCTGTTATCAACTTCGGCTGATACGCCGGCTGCGCCCTTTCCTGGAAACTAGGGACCTCGAAAACTGTGGTACATGCACTAGTAACCTCCCTTCTGGATTTCTGTAATGCGCTCTACATGGGACTACCCTTGTGCTTGACTCGGAAACTTCAACTAGTCCAGAACATGGCAGCCAGGTTGATTTCTGGCGTTTCCAGAAGAGAGCATATAACACCTGTGCTAAAAGCTCTCCACTGGCTGCCTATTAGTTTCTGGGCACAGTACAAGGTGTTGGTTATGAACTTTAAAGCCCTACATGGCTTGGGTCCAACTTACTTCTGGGACCTCCTCCTTCCGTACAACCCTCCCCGCACACTTCGGTCCTCTGGGAGGAATCTGTTACAGCCTATGAAAACAAGGCTGTTGGTGACCTCCCAGAGGGCCTTCTCTGCTGCTGCTCCCAGATTATGGAATGGCCTGCCAGACAAGATCTGTCTTATTACCACCTTAGACAGCTTTAAAAAAAGCTGTCAAGACGGATCTTTTCCGGCAGGCCTTTCCTGAATAATTATCCCGGCCCAAGACTCAGCTGTCCTTTCTAGGCTGTGATTGTATGTTGTAATTTTTTCTTCTAATTTATATATATATTTAATTATTGTCTGTTTTAATCCATCATAATTTAATATTATTTTAAGGGGTGGGTGGGCTAGGGTATTGTGATTATGGAGTTTTTATATTGTAAGCCACCCCGATTGCGTTGCAGAGGGGCGGGATATAAATAAATTATTATTATTATTATTATTACTAACCCTACAGTTTGTTTCCTATCAATTTCCATGCAAAATAGACAAAAAATATTCTGAAACATTATCTAACCCCTCCAAAAAAACCTTGCCAATTGATTCCAAATTTGCATGAAAACGTTTCAGATGACAATCTAAATATAAGTATCAAGTTCAGCTAAAATTGGGGCATAAGTGTGCATTCTACATCCAACCCACCCAAATTAAAAACAACAACAAAGCAACCTCCCCCAAACCAACATCAACAAATAAAACCCCACCAGAAATCTGAACTATTTTGAGGGGGAGGTACTTAAAAGTAGCTGACAGATTGGGTCTGAAATCTTAATTTGGTCTTTACTTTGATACCACTAAATTAACACATCAAGTTTAGTGGCTTTCTGATAAAGCACGTGGATTTCTATAACATAACAGACAAAACACTTATTGCAGTATAAATACAGTACATAATTATGTTTTCTGAAGCAAAATGCATCATGTGGTTCAAGCAAGATTAAGCCCTGAAGGGTCATATGTAAATGGATTTCTTTGTCAATAAAGCTCTTCTGTGAGAACATAGGTGGACCATCTGTTCCTGCCTGCTATGAAACTGTGCCTCTCTTCCAGGACCTGCCTGTGAAGGTCTGCTCCTACAGGCAGGAAACAGGATCTCCTTAGGAAAACAACACAGTATGTTGGTGGACTGAGGGCTGGCAGATGTCAGGCAACTCTACAGTGAGATTAAAGCTGCTCCTTTTTCTCAGCAGAAAAAAAAATAGATATATCACTGGTGCAGCCCTAAAGAAGCAGGTTTATGTATATATCACTGACTTGCCACTAGCCATAAGGAAGACCTTAATATTTTGTCTGTTGTGCTATAAGGGAAATTTTTATATTCATTTATATTGTGGAGATTGTATGTATGTCAATAACGTTAACACTCCTCATAGAATGTGAGTAGAATATGATCAGTCCCAACATGCTACAAATGAGTTTTGCAGTATTCAGAAAGAGGGGGCTAAAAACTCCACAAACTGTGTTGTAAAAGGGTTTGCGGTTTTCCATGAAGTTTTCCAGAAATTGCACATAGATGCTCATTTTTTGCACATGGGGACACCAAATGTGCAACAATGCGCATTTTTGCTCCATTTGAATAGATGCGCACAAATGTGAATTGACCAAAAAAATGGTGGAGACAAAACACCATCACTGTGAATAAGCAAAAATGCACACCCACTTGGAGTATACCATTATGTCTAAACTGATCCTATGGCTCAAATTTCACAAGGAATGACACAGTAGCTAGATATTCTTCTTGTGCTTTGGTCTACTGATTATTCTTAAGCCCAATCTGCTTGCTTCCATTGGTTTAGCTGCTCTCATGTCATGAAGATCTGGGAATCTTGGCCGAAGCAGCTTAAGATGGGTTTTTTCTATGGAATTCATGCAAATGAACGATTTGTGGTTTTTGTGTGATTTTAAGTCATTTCTGATTTATGGCAATTGTAAGGTGAACCTATAATGGGATTTTCTTGGCAGAATTTGTTCAGAGGGAGTTTGCCCTTACGTTCCTCTGATACTGAGAGCATGTGACTTGTCCAATGTTGCCCAGTCGGTTTCCATGTCTGAACAGAGATTTGAATCCTCACCTCCCAGCATCGTAATCCAACACTCAAACCACTGCATCAGCTGGCTCCAAACTAATGATACAGAGCAAATTCCTATTAGACTTAGAGCACAATCCTGTCTGTTCACTTATAAGAAAATCTCACTGTATTCAGTGCAATTTACTCCAAGATAAGTGTCCAGGAGATTGTAGCCTTAATTAGAAACGCAGAAAAATGTTTGTGTGTATGTGTGTAGTGCACCAGATGAGTTTTTCTTGATTTACACATGAATCCTTCTTAAAAACAATCCTGCAGGCCCAACACAATGCTGTGCAAGTTTCCTCAAAAGGAGGTCTAATTAAGTTCATGTAGCCTTACACTCAAGTAGGACTGCAATCTTAAACACACCGAGAGACCAACCCTTGTTAAACACAGTGGCAGATTGTCAGTCTCAGCTAGAGTAGATGCATTAAATCAATGGGAATGGGAGCTTGGTAAGTCAAAACTTATGAATATTCTGTTGATTCAATTGGCCTAAATAGACATTAGGCATTAACTAAACATAGACAGGTCATGCAGGATGTGCAGTCCTCCAGAAATATGTAGTCAGTGTATTTCTCACAGCAACACCCTTTCCGTATTTATCATCCTCTGAATGCTGTATTGGAGCCCCCAGGGTGTCAAGTACAAACGTGGGGATTGCAACAGCTTGTTAAAGTAGAACTTTTCCTTGAGTCTCACAAACATTATGGAGAACCACACATACTGTGATGATAGAAGGCAGGTTCTCCTCTGCCATTTCAAGAGTTGCTGTGGGGATCCTCCATCTCACCTTGAGGTGACCAAAGGCCCTCTCCACCACATTCCTGACCTTGTTCAGATGTTTGTTGAACAGGGCCTGCTGTGGTGTTAATGTCCCCTTGTAGGGAGGCATGAGCCATCTCCTAACTGGGTAAGCAGAGTCCGATCCAGGAGTGGCCCAACTTGAGCACCACAAATGGTGAGGGTTGGGTTCCCCAGGACAAAGACACCTGCCTCCATAGTCTCAAACAGGGCAGAGTTACGTAGCACCTGGGAGTCATGATTCCAACCACTCCAACTGATCTCCACATCCACGAACCTCCCAGTGTGGTCACACGAGCCCTGTAGAAGCATGGAGTAGGTGCCTTTCTGATTTACAAAATTAGCTGCCTGACGTACTGGACAAACAATTAAAATATGGCAGCCATCAACTGCTCTGATGACTTGTGGGAAACCGAGTGCTTGAAATCCATCAATCACCTGCATTTGGTAAAGAAATATATATATTAGAAACTACCAGCTAATATCCATTCATTCCCATAATAGATACATGCATCCATTAGTGTGAACACCCATGCATGCGTAGGTGCATGCTAATACTAAGTGTCTGTAATTACTAAAATCTAGAAAACCCAGGAACTCAAGAAAGATTGATATGACAACAAATATCACTACACTTATTTTGACATATAAAAAACAACATTACAGTGATCATCAAGACATATTACTCAAGGTAAGAGTATCTTTTCTGTAATAAGAGTAATCACTAACAACACAGCTAGACCTTCAATCTAAACAACAACTTTGGATTTTATGCTTCCTGGATTTCTTACTGTTGCAGAAATCATGGAACAGCAGACCCACGGATTGGAAAGTGAGCTTTATTACACCGGTGGGCCTGACTGGAATATCTTCCAGAGTCAGAGCCAAGAGCTATGACTACAGAATACCTTTATACAGTATAATGACAGTATGCAAAAACAATTCCCTCCTTCCTTTCTTTGGTGTCAGCAACTTCCTTGAGACAATTGTTGATAGTTCAAGGCAAGACAGCTTAGGAACATTTGGGTACAGTTCGACCGTTATTAGAGAAAGAATTTGTTTACATCAGCATATCATATGTTTATGGAACATAGACTTGATTAGTAAGGAACATTGACTAGGCCTGAGAATTAAAGGAAAAAGACCTTGCAGAGTCCCAGAGTCTCATGGGCTATCTAGTCTGACCCCAAATAGTGATTGTAAGGTGGCAGCATTCAGCAATTAGACATTAGAGTCGAAATAGCTACTACATTACAATAAAACTTTCTACCTGAACTTGAAGTTTATGCTTTATTAGTTTGGTAAGGCTGATATGTGACTCCTAGCTTTTTTAGAAAAATGCCCATGGAAGATTAGTATAGTAGTATCTTGAAAGGATGCCCTTTATAGATACATATGGGATACTGCTATGTGTAGCGATGCCCACAGGATTTATCCCACATAGGTGCATCTGTTTATCCAAAAATGTTACATTTAAGAATATGGTCAACCTCCTATTTGTTAAGTATGGATATGTCTGTAAGAAAAAAAAAGAATGGATATACGGGTGCCATTCCTCATAAATACATTATGTATCTATTCGCAAAGAAGTGTAATACCTTAAATAGAACCTTAGGAAAACTGTATGCAGTGTAGCTACAGAATAAGCAGTCTATTTACCACATTGGAGTGTATATTTGTATATCCGCTATTATGTATTTAATTACCTAGAAGAGTAATAGGGACCCTACCCTTTCTCTATTATAAGTATCTGGAGACTTCAACACTTAAGAGTGCAGGGTATGGATCTATGAACCATTCATACTCCGCCGTGGATACCAATGTTCATGGATGGCAGGCAGATTATACACAGTGGCATAGAAACAAGTTTTTTCTTATAAAAATTTGCAAAATCAAAGTTTGATATTTGTATTTCTTTTTTTAAAAAGACATTTACCAGTCATGGATGGAAAAATCAAAGGATGAAGAATCCATGGATATGAGTACAGAGGGCTGAGTGCACTGTTGATCTTGACCTGGGAGCCAAGATGATCACAATGTAATAACAGGAACTTCTCAAGAGATACAAACAACCTGACAAACATCAAATAACCCTCAAACCTTTATATAAGCATCATTTATATGGGGCAGAATGCTCCAGCTAATCAACATTCTATTCTTGCCATGGAACTAGCCTGTCCCTCCCCTGTTACAGCATGAAATGGGATTGTGTCCAGACTGCCACACTGGACTGCCAAATGCAGCTACCATTTCTATGCAGGCAGCCCTGCATGTGAGCAGCCTTGATCACACCCTGTAGGACTCCTTTCTGGCTGCAAAGAAAGTGCAAATAGAAAAGCTGCAGTGACAGGGCAATGTGGCCCCTGTGTAGAGGCATTTTATGTGCATTCGGCCATTCGTTCTTATGCACAACCATAACCCTCTGTAATAAAAAAACCCCTCATCCTAAGCACCAAATGAACTATGAAACCCAGGCAGAGAAATGAAAAGGTATGGCAGTCTGAGGCTGCATCTGCACTGCAGAAATAATCCAGTTTGACACTGCTTTAGCTGCCATGGCTCAATGCTATGGAAGCCTGGGATTTGTAGTTTGTTGTTGTACCAGAGCTCTCTGACAGTATCTCACAAAACTACAAATCCCAGAATTCTATAGTGTTGAGCCATGGCAGTTAAAGCAATGTCAAACTGAATTATTTCTATAGTACAGATGCAGCCTAAGAATTAGATTTTGGTGTTTTTGGTAAACATGTATAGGACTGTACTGCATATTGGAATTCCACATCAGAGCACTGTACCAATTCACCCCCTATTCTTAACTAAATATTTGCTTCAGTTGAATAAAGTATCAAAGTCCTATTGAATTAATGTAGTATATGCACAATGCCATATAAATAACCATTTTCAACTGTGTGTTTCCTCCTTTGGCATATTTTAGATTTCTTGAAATAAAATAGCAGGGCAAATCTCCTGTAATTCTTGTATTGTCACTTTTTAAAAATCATTTTGTCTCCTTTTCTGCTCGTAATCTGCATTTAATAAAAGGCTTTGCTATGCCTGGCCACCAGGTAGCTCACAGAAGCCTCATTAGTGTGTAAATTGCCTTTAACCCCTCTCTGAGAGAAGGTTTGTTAGTATGCAGCTCTCATTCCCAGGCATACTGGCGGCTGCATGGTGTAATGTAAATAACACATAATAAGGTGTTATACACATAAAATAACATTAATAATGCTTTGAACCAAACACTGCTGGTGTCTGAATTTAACCAAGAATTCAACATGCTACCAGCCATATGATAGCTGACTTTGTGTCAGTTATGTGTAGTAACTTTGGGGGAATTTGTTATTGTATTATTTTATGATTTTTCTTTGAATTGTTGTGATGCTTGAAATAAGTTCATTTTATAGCACTGTTTCAAATTATACAATACGGTACTGAAGTTTTTACTTATCTATTTTGATTAGGGATTAGTCGTTTTTCTAACAGCTGACATATCTTTTGGTCTTCTTTTGTCTGAACATAGCATGGAAGGTTCATTTTCTTTGATAGGAGTATGATAAAAATTAGAAATCAAGGACTAATGTCACCATCCTAGAAAGACTGTAGCTCTCCATGGTACCGCCCTTGTCACTGAAGTCCTGGGGTAAAGAGCAAACAAAAGCATAGAAAAAGCAAAGGGAATAATTACAGTCTTAAATATTGGATGTCCAGCTCACCTTCAGGGAACAGTAAAGTTTCTTAAGTAGAGAGAAATGGTATGCATGAGACTTGCCTGACCCTTTACTATCAGAAGCAATACCTATTATTTATTTGGCAAACATAGCACCAGCATACTTTTTAACATGATTTTAATTGTGTCAATGATATATGGAACCCAGCAGATGTTTTTATGTTTTATGGCTGTGGAGGTAGTCTGTTCTGCCCCCTGAAGAAAATGGGCCGGAGTCTACACAGGAATGCTGTTCTGTTGCTGCAGCCGCTGCCACCGCCATTTTCCCTGCTCTGCCAGGTCTGGTCTGGGCAGCCAGCTGCACATGTGATGAGCCCCTGCATGTGACCAGCCTTGGTTACATGCTGCAGGCCTGCTATCCGGCAGAGCAAGGGCAACTGGCAGCAGCAACGGGGGCCAGCCTCCTGTGGACACACAGGGCCTGGTCTGTCCCATGCCAGTGGGAATGCATTAAACTGGATATTTTTTTAAACATGGTCAAGGGATCCCTCCTGGCTTGCTCCCATTCCAACCCCATATCTGCCCCAGGGGCAGTGAGGACTGCCCAGGGGCAGAATGGGACAAAAGCCCTGCGTCATTTGGACTGCAAGGCTCTGGAACAGGGGCAAGCTGGGGTATTTGGCTGGTGTAGACAATTCCTTAGTTGCATATTAACAGCATGGTGCAAAATGTAAATTTCAACTGTATTTTGAACTTTCATGGCATGGGTGGGGGAACCTGTCAGAGTAGCTCACACACTCAGTCTCTTGGGAAACAGTGGACTTTTAGATATTACAGTAGCTACTCAGGAATATGCTTCCTCCGGGCCATTTTTATAAGTAGGATGTTCTAGTTTTTGTCTCAGCTCAAAGTGGGGACAGTATAACTGATAAAGATTGCAACAATGGGCATCTTTTAGAAACTTCAGAAACAAGAGTTGTAGCACTACCCTGACACTTAGGTCTTTATCAGACAAGCCTTTTTAAACATTCTTTTCCTGGCATTAAAAACAAAACAAAACAACAACAACAAAAAAACATTTTTATGCCACCAAAAGAATGCCTCCTACCATACTTACCTTCTTTCCTGGTAAACGCTTCCCCAGCAATGAAGAGGAAATGAACAAATCCCCTGTTCACTTCCTCCTTTGAAATCCTGCAAGACTTCATCTTGTGGGAAATTTTAAAATAAAACAAAAATCATTAAAATTACATCAAGCACGTATGCACACTTAAAAACTTCCAAGTAAACAAGGGGGGGGGGGTTAATAAAAAGTGTGTCACCAACCTGGATGTCGTGATCTCACCCGGAAGTGTTCTGCCCAGTCCAGCTATTCATGAGGTAAGTCTGTTTAAAAAAAAAAGAAAAAAAAGATGCAAGGTTACATACGCTGGCTATGCTGGCAAAAAACAAAAAAAAAACAAAAAAAAACCAAAAATTGGCACAGCTGATCTATTGACAGCTCAGGCTGTCAATAAAATAGATTGGCTTAAGGACAAGATATAAACGCAAAAGGACGACGTTGTCTGGTATGTGCACTCTTTTGCATTTATGTGGCATTGTTATGATACCATATTTAGTGCATCTGATAAAGTCCTTATTCATAAAAATCAAATAAACTGTAAAAGGAGGGATGGGACTTTTGCTGTCTGATTTTTCTGCCTTCATTTATCTAGTGAGTTGTGGACACTATTGTGGTTCATTTTCTTCTTAGTTGCTGACCTCTACTCATACTGATGTTGTGGTTTGTTTAGGAGTTTTTCTTTCATTGCATCTGAGCTAGTTGCAATGCACCGATCAATGGTCTCACAGATTTCATTTGCCTCACTGGGAGTTGTTGCTATGAAGATTTTTCCACCGCTCTAGGTAGTCAGTTTAAAAGAGTAAACCTCAGCAACATTGAACTGTGAGCTTCTCTCAGGGCTTTTGTATACAGTCACAACTCTTTTTGTCTTATTAGACTAGAGTTTCTGGATCTTGACATACATTCACTTGGGGCACTATTGAATTCTATAGTATGAAGAACATTTCAGGCATTAAGCACCTGCAAATTTTGTGTGTGTGAATCTTGTAAAACTTATGACCACATCATGGGCTTTGTCTTGGTTTTGTTGTGGACTTTCTCTATACCATCGTTGACAAGATTTAAAGATGAACATAGCTCATGCAGCCATGCAGTCAAAAAGCTGACATGTCTCTGCCCTCCAGTTTTTCAGGAACATTGTATAAATGCAGGGTCTCCTATTCTCCACTTTTACCTGCAGTGAGGAGACTGCAGAAGGTACGTCTGCAGCAGTTTGTTTTTCAAGCTTAGTTCCATAATTTCACTGGCAATCTATTCTACTGCTGTCAGTTTGGAAGAGTGCTGAGTGTATGTCCCCTTAGGATTTCCCTCTCATTTGTTTAAACACGCTCTTAACTGAGGACTTTAGTCCTTTTAAACATTCTTTTGCCAGCATAAAAAAGCCCATTTTAGGCTGGCATAAGAACGCTCCCCCCTGCACTTACCTTCCTCTCCCAGCAAAGGCAGCCCTGGCAATAAAGAAGAAGTCAATGGAGCCCCGTTCACTTCCTTGTTTGATATCCCATGAGACTTTGTAGTGCGGGAAATTCAAAAATAAAAATAAAGCATACAAAGTTTATACAAGCACCTAAACATACTTTAAAATTCCCAAGTAATCCAGGGAGGGTCATAAAAAGAGCAAAATGTACCTGGATGTCCCAATCTCACCTGGACGTATTTGCACCAGACCGGTCATTCTTGCTGCATTGATGAAATTTAAATGGCCCAAGGTTTCACACACTGGCAATGCCAGCACTAAAGCACCATGGGGATCTATTGATGGCTTTAGCCATCAATAAAAAGGTACGGGATTTTGACAGGACATAAATGTGAAGGGCAATGTCATCTGACCTGCACACCCTTTCGTGTTTATGTGGCATCGTTATGATGCCATATTTAGTGTGTCTGATAAAGTTCTGAGACTCAAGATTTTCCAAACTTTTTCTTGCATTTCTGGTGCTTTTGTTCAACCTGGGATACATATTGATTAATGTCACGGCAAGCCTTGACCAGAGTGCAGTCAAACATTGTTGGTGTAAGAAAAAGTCTGTTAAATTTCACTCTGGTGATGTTATTGATGCAGAAATCATGGAACAGCAGACCCATAGATTGGAAAGTGAGTTTTATTACACCGGTGGGCCTGACTAGAATATCTTCCAAAGAGTCAGAACCCCGAGCCATGACCACAGAATACCTTTATACAGTATAATGATCATATGCAAAAACAATTCCCTCCTCCTTCTCTTTGGTGTCAGCAATTTCTCTGCGACAATTGTTGATAGTTCAGAAAGTACAAGGCAAGATAGTTTAGGTACACTTGGGTACAGTTCAAGCGTTATTAGAGAAAGAATTTGTTTACATCATATGTTTATGGAACATAGGGTTGATTAGCAAAGAACATTGACTTGACTAGGCCTGAGAGTTAAAGGAAAAAGACTTTGCAGACTTCCAGAGTCTCATGGGCTATCTAGTCTGACCCCAAATAGTAATTGTAAGTAACAGCATTCAGCAAATATAAATTAGAATGAAAATGGCTACCACATTATGAGGCAAACTTCCATACCCTGAGGCAATTTTAGCAGTTGTGAAATAGTGTTGGTTATGACTTCAGTGCTTTGATCTCTTTTTAAAATTTGACCAACTGGTGAGAATTGGGTTGAGGCAGCCACCTTGAACAGTGGTTAGCTCTAGAATGCACCCTCAGACTCTTCCCAAAATTGGAATTCAGCACATGGTCCACAAAAGCTTCTCCATTCCTGCCTCAACACATACACAATGCATACAGTCTCTCTCTCTCTCTCTCTCTCTCTCTCTCTCTCTCTCTCTCTCCCTCTCTGGCTTTTCTTTGCAACAAAGATTCAGGAAGGACTCATCCCACGCTTTCTGCAAGTGCGCTGATGACTAAAAAGGCCAATCTGAGATAAACAAGTCTGGTTGCAGAAAGCACAGCAGAAGGTCTCCGTGGGTGATGTTTCCGGGTTGTGATTCTTTCTGCGTTGTCGTTTCTCTTCAAGAGTTGATTGGCATGAGTTCTCAAATAAGGCTGTGTCTCCATGCCTCCCGATGTGAGGCCATGGCGGACCATTGTTGGAGCTCCAAAAAAGCAATACAAGGACTCCCTGAAGCAACATCTCAGGCATACAATATACATGTATATATAATCTAATATCTCAACCCAATATATCAATTTCTCAAATTAGTGAGGGAAACAACAGTAGGCCAGATGAGATAAAAGAGAAAGAAGGAAAGAGTGAACAATAGGTTTAAAAAAACCCTGTTGTAGACTTAATTGTGTGTGTATGTTCCTTCAAATCATCTTTCGACTTATAGGGACTCCATGAATTTTGTAGGGATTTCTTGGACAAGAAATAGTCAAAGGTGATTTGCTGTTTCCTTTTTCTGAAATATAGGACTTTTTTGGATGAAGAAAAATAACGCAAGCAGCCTCTCCAGCTTGTGAGGCTGCTTGCGCTGCAAAGCGCCCCTTTCGTATGACGCTCGCCCTTGCCGGTACTGTTGCGGTACCGCAGGGAGAGCTGAGCGTCATATTTCATAGAATCATAGAATCATAGAATCATAGAATTGCAGAGTTGGAAGAGACCACGAGGGCCATCCAGTCCAACCCCCCTGCCACGCAGGAAATCTTGATCAAAGCATCCCTGACAGATGGCCATCCAGCCTCTGTTTAAACACCTCCAAGGAAGGAGACCCCACCATGCTCCAAGGGAGTGTGTTCCACTGCCAAACAGCTCTTACTGTCAAAAAGTTCCTCCTCATGTTGAGGTGGAATCTCTGTTCCTGGAGCTTGCACCCATTGCTCCGTGTTCCAGTCTCTGGAGCAGCAGAAAACAAGCCTGCTCCATCCTCAGCGTGACATCCCTTCAAATACTTAAACAGGGGTATCATATCGCCTCTAAACCGTCTTTTTTCTAGGCTAAACATACCCAGCTCCCTAAGTCTCTCCTCATAAGGCATGGTTTGCAGACCTTTCACCATTTTAGTTGCCCTTCTCTGGACACGCTCCAATTTGTCAATATCCTTTCTGAATTGTGGTGCCCAGAACTGGACACAGTATTCTAAGTGAGGTCTGACCAAGGCAGAATAGAGTGGCACTATTACTTCCCTTGATCTAGACACTATACTTCTATTGATACAGCCCAAAATTGCATTGGCCTTTTTAGCTGCCGCATCACACTGTTGACTAATGTTCAACTTGTGGTCTACTAGGACTCCTAGATCCCTTTCGCACGTAGTCTCATTCAGCCAGGTCTCTCCCATCCTATATTTATGCATTTCATTTTTCCGCCCTAAATGCAGTACTTCGTGAGTAAAAAAATCAACGAAATATGACGCTCAGCTCTCCCTGCGGTACCACAACAGTACCGCTAGAGGGCAGCGTCATCCAAAACTGACACTTTGCAGCATAGCAGCCTCGCAAGTTGAAGAGGCTGCTTGCGTTATTTTTCTTCATCCGAAAAAGTCCATAGTCTATGGAGATTATCAGACGTGGCTAATGTGACACCATAATGATTCCAAAGGAACAGAAAAGGATGCCAATATCAGATGACATAATCTTTTTGCGTTCCACTGTTACCATTATGGCATTTCATTTTATTGATGGGCCAAACCGTCAGTAGATCCCCCATTGTGATTTTGTGCCAGCATTGCCTGCATGTGAAACCTTGGGCCATTTAATTCTCGTGAATGCAGCATCAATGGGTGGTCTTGCTAGAACACGTCTGGGTGAGATCGGGACATCCAGGTAAGTGACACTTTTAAAAAACTTTCCCTGGTTTACTTGGAAGTTTTAAAGTGTGTGTATGTGCTTTTTGTAACTTTTTTTGGTGTATTTTTAAATTTTTTTTATTTTTGAATTTCCCATGCTTGCATCTTCTTGTGAGAACAGACAGGATTTCAGTTTAAGAAGTGAACAGAGCTCCGTTAGAGCTCCATTCATTCCTGGGCTGCCTGTCGAAGGGAGAGAAGGTAAATGTTATGAGGAGGGTTATTGTGCTGGGACAGGGACGGGATTGGTCATTGTGAGACAGGACATTTTTTGCAGTCTGGTCTGATAATCTCCTACAGCACTGGGTACTCCTTGGCAGCCTCCCATCTAATTACTAACCAGGCTGACCTGGCTTAGCTTCCAAGTTCATATAGGAAGCATACACAACAGAACAGAACAGTATGCAATCATCTTATTGTTAAGGATAATATGGTCTTGTCATATTTATTTTCATGCAGTAAAATTATCTATAGGGAGATTGCAGTGTTATTTTCCCAAGGTCTTTTCAGCAGCATAAAAATAAAAGTGCATGCCATTGCAGTTCTGCACAGACTTTGACGTTTGATTATTCTAGTCTTCCAAAATGTTATGTGGAGCCACACATTGACTTAGGCAGACGAAGGAGTGTGGCTCACCTATGTGCAGTCCGTGGAACAGAGTCCAGGAAAATGGCCCACAAAATAGTGTGAAAAGGCCATGCTTGGTGGATTTAGAGTAATGATCCTGGTACATTTGGGAGCATCAACTTTTCATCCCCCTTATGCCTCCCATCCTAGCATTCCCAGGGCCCAGTTTATAGCTGGGAGTCCCTTTGTTTTCTCTTCCCACAGGAAAAGGATGTCAAAGGCCCAACTAGGAGCTTAGATTAGGGGGAAACTCACCAGAATAGGTTCTTCTTCCTTCCACTTTCTGATTCTTTTGAGTCTTGGGGTTGTTGTAGGGACATGTTCACCAGCATCCACTAAATGTGAATTAATGTGGTGGTGTAATGTGGGGTGTGATAGCTTTTCCCATTCTTTTACTAAGTCTTCAGAATATATCTGAGTGCCTAGGTGCATACTAGATGAGGCAGGGAAGGGAGGAGAAATGCATTGCCCTGCTACTGAGAGAGGCAGAAAAAGGAAGAAGAACCAGTTTGGAGAGAGGCACAACCGTTTGCTGGACACCAAGTTATTTGTTCTAGGATATACTTTTCCTAGAGCACCATCTTATACTGGGTGTAGATGGGGTGGAAGAGAGATGGGACTGTATTAAACCTTCCAGCAGCCTCAATAGATTTCCAAATATAGACTATCAAGGAGGCAGCATGGTATAGTGGTTTGAGTATTGGACTATGATGCTGGAGAGTAGGGTTCAATCTCTGCTCAGCAATGGAAACTCAGTGGGTGACCATGGGCAAGTCACAGTCTTTCAGCCTCAGAGGGAGGCAAAGGCAAACCTCTTTCGAGCAAATCTTGCCAAGAAAACCCCATGATAGGTTCATCTTAGGGTTGTCATATGTCAGAAATGACTTGGAAGCAAACAAGAATACCACCCAGGGATGGCCTTCCAATTAGGCAGAGTGAGGCAACCACCTCAGGCAACAGATTTTGGGTGTCATGGAAGGGGAAGAAATGGTTAATTATTTAATGTATTACTATTGAATTTTGACTGCATGAGATTGAGAGAAATGCTTGTCATATTTTCTCCCCACGTGCTGAGATAACTTGTATATTGTACAACTTGACCTGGGCATGGGTGCCATTTATTGATCTATCTCACAAAGCAAAATGTCTTGGGTCAGCCCTTAAACCACTGAACAGAGATATTAACTTCAGTTCAAAGGACTGGACTAGATTTTTTTAACAGAGAATTCTAAGTACCTCACCTGTCTTCCTGGGATTTCCAGAAAGACTCCAGTATGTTAATGCTGCCCTCAAGCATCAGATCTTGAGAAAGCTACTTTTTGGGGATAAAACCTCATAGATAGGGGTTATGAGAGTTATAGTCTGAATTTTTCAACCTCTAGATAAAATAAACTGTTGGTCACAGCAATCAAATGGACTTGAAACTGCTTAGATTGATCTTGGTTTTCTAAAACCATAATTTCATTTACCAAAGGGAAAGACTGCATGGAATTTGCTTTCCTAGGAGGATGAGAGAACTGTGCCTTAGGTGAAAGATTTCTGGCCTATGCATCTTATGGTCAACTATTGAGATATTGCTATATTTTTACTGACAGAAGGCTGCTGTTTGGTGCCACAGGCACCAAAGTGACAGGGATACTTTGCCTTGGAATTCACTGCCTACTAATTGTCGTGGTCTCTTTCTTTTACATTTCTCTGGTTTCTTCTTTTCTTGGGTTTCTCTGTGCAAATTATTAAATCACTTTGTACTGAGCTATCCGGGATGTGTGTATTAGTGTCTCCCATAAAATGTCTATCTTCCAGGACATTAGGAAATAATTGCAAAATTGTGGATGAAGATGATGAAGAAGATAATGGTGATGAGTACCGGTAATATTAAAATCAATTCTCAGACAGAAACAATAAGCAGAGGTGTTTTGCTACAGACTCTGAAAAAAACGTTTTAACAAAGGTGGAATAATGTGCAGCAAAACCGCTTGCTTTTGTGAGCTAGCACAAAATAAAATTAAAATAAAGAACTTGACATCTTATGCGACAGAACCTGAGTAGGCAGAGCAGCATTTATCACCTCCTGTTCACTAGCTTTTTTCTGTTTTTAAATTAGTGAGATCTATCTTATATGACGCCTACTCATGGGCTTTGGCATAAAGTAAAAGCAAAATGGAATGATATAGAATAAATACCTTGGACCTGCTTTTACCCATGCTGCATATACTGTGGGAGGTTGTTTGTAAAAGTCTGATAGCTTGATGATACTGACTTTTGCAGATTTAATTCTGGAATAAGAGTTGTGCTGAAGTGAAAGAAATAGGCTCTCTGCATTCCTGACTACTCAGAATGTGACTGGAACATAGAGAACTGCATTAGGCCATACCTTCTGGCTGTCCTGGTTTAGCAGGGACAGCTCAAGTTAATCCTCTAATAGCTCCCTTTCTCAGCTGCTTTTAAAATGTCCCAGTTTCTCTCTTAGCTCCTTTCACTTTCCACCATCACCTTCACCTTACTTCAATTCCTGAAAGTTAATTTCAGAGTGTAAAAGTAGTTAGCACTCAACCAAGCAAGAAAGAGTTCTGCTCAATACATTTATATAAACTCAATAAATAAATTCCAGGGTTTATTTTTCCTGCCTGAAGCAGCAGTGTTCCTCATTAATAACTTTTGCCCTCTTGTTCCCTGGAGACATTCTTTTGATTGTACTCTGATGTGGATTAGCTACCAATGTCCGCTTTTTCACCTGTGAAATGTTGTAGGATGTCTTATGCAATGTTAGATATTTGACTGTTTAGCCCAATAATCTCTACTCTGAGTGGTAGCATTTCTCTGGGGGCTCAGTAAAAGCTCTTTCCTCCATCTGTTTCTAATGGAATAGGACATTTCAGTGTGGCCTGTTGCTAAGTGGTTGGTGGGCCCAACAAAATTATAGTACTACTAGCTATACCTGGCATAACATACACCGAGTATACATGCTCCCGTGCTACACCCCTATGCGACACACACCTCCCCCCTGCGCCGCATGCATGTGCCGCCTCCTGCATCACAGACACACCATGCCCCTTGCCACATGCACACGCTGTCCCCCGCACCACATGCACATGCTGCCCCCTGTGCCACACACACACACACCATGCTTCATCCCCCCTTGCTACTCACACCCACCATGCGTACAATAATGGAGAGCCCCTCTGCCACCACCTTGTTTAGAAAGGACTTAAACTTGCACATGTTTCCGTCCCCAGTGTGCTGATTGGGTGCCCAGCTTTGATTGGTTGGTAAGTTTCCTAAGTGGCTAATCAGCACACTGGAAATGGCAACATGCTCAAGAGGATATATATATATATATATATATATATATATATATCCACTTTAACTGCCATGGCAACATCCTATGGAATCCTGGGGTTTGTAGTTTAGTGAGGCACTAGAGCTCTCTGACTGAGAATTCTAAATGCCCCTCCATAAATGTCAAATCTCAGGACAGAACCATGGCAAAGTGGAATAATAGTGTTATAATTCTGTAGTGTGAAAGGGACCTAAGTGCAGATAGTGGAGGCTGAACCTGGGACTGTATACAGGAGATTATCAGACGCTTCAAAAATGATGTTATAACAACACCATGAGATCACAAAAGGGCTTCCCTATCAGATGATGTCGTGCCCTAGTATTATGCAAGAGTTCTGCTGCCATTATGAAGGAGTTATTTTTTATTGTCAGGGAGAAGTTGAAAATTGATCTCCTGTAGTATCTGTGTTCCGGATTTTCGTTTGTGCGAAAAGGTGCCCCATTCTGCTGGCATGATTCCAGCATCAATGGGCAGTCCTGCCAGAACACTTCAGAGTGCGAATGGGAAAACTAGGTACTGTACGCTTATTTTTTTTAAAATTTTTATTTATTTAGTTATTTATACCCCGCTCTTCAGCTGCTCCACAAGGCTATCAGAGCAGCTTACAAATTGTTTTAAGCAATAGCTATTTACACATCTACACTGCATTAAACAGTTTCCAATGGGTTTTAGCTAATTGCCCCCCACAAGCTGGGTACTCAATTTTTGTGAACTCTTTTTGTGAACCTCTTTTTGTGAACCTCCTTGTCTTGCTTGCAAATTTCTAAATGTGTATCTGTGCTTTTCTGAATGTTTTCTTTTTTAATTGTGGTGTTTTCGGGCTTCTTAGCGCACTCACATCTTCTCACGTGATACACTGAAATCCCATTCATGGAGAAATGCAGAAGTAAGTGGCGCAAGTGCTCATATTGCTAGATTCTTGGGGTGATTTTGTATCGTTATCATAGCAGCGTGCAAAAACATGTCATTGTGCCAGAACACAAACGTTGTGAAATATAGTTCCAGAATAACGTTTTTAGGCACCTGTCTGATAATCTCCACAGGCAAAGCAAGTGTTGTACTGAATCCTTCTAAAGGCAAAGCAGGTGTTATACCATGAACTAACAGTCCTTTTACAAAGTTCGCTCAACATTTCACAGGCAAAATACGGAACACATGTTGCCAAACAATACAACAGTGTGGTCAAGATGGCAAAAGTTATTAATGAGGAAGAACAGACAAGCCAGGAGAGGCTGCAGCAGTTTGCTTTTGCCTGGATCTACTGGAAAGGGCAAAACTCCATTCCCTCCTCTCCTTTCCTCTCCTCTCCTCTCCTTACTGCTAAATTAATTGAGTGCAAACTACTTTTGCACTTTGAACATTTTCAGCAATTGAAGTAAATTGAGGACAGAGGAAGAAAGGAGGAGGAAGTGAGAGAAACTGGGATGTTTTAAAAGCAGGTAAAAAACTGGGATGACAGACGATTGCTCAGCACTGTCTCTGCCAAATCTGGACAGCTGGACAGTATAGTTCAATCACCACTGAGCCAAAGCTTGGAAGTAACTGGCTTGTTACTTATTTACAATATTTATACTCAAACAAATATTCTAAGATTTTTGGGTAACTTGTAATAAAATCAAGTTGAACAATTTAAAATAGAAAATGATAAAATATTAAACAATAAAAATAATTTAAACCTTATAGAAGCATATTAATTCGATAGTTTAAAAAGCTGAAATTAAAATAATCTAAAATCAGGTTGTATGGTTGTAGGTTGTAGGTTGTAATCTAAAATCAGGTTGTAACTACAGTATGTAGTTATAGACAAAATTAATACATTAGTAGCCAAGGCTGCTACCTCCCTGCAGGAATAATGCAGTTTGAATCATAGAATCATAGAACTGTAGATTTGGAAGAGACCATGAGGGCTATCCAGTCCAACCCCCTGCCACGCAGGAAATCACAATCAAAGCATTCCTGATAAATGGCCATCCAGCTTTATTTCATGGCTCTGTCCTATGAAATCCTAGGATTTGTAGTTTGTTGTGGTACTAGAACTCTCTGACAGAGAAGGCTAAATATCTCACAAAACTGCAAATCCCAGAATTCCATAGTGTTGAGCCATGGCAGCTAAAGCAGTGTCAAACTGCATTATTTCTTCAGTGTGTCAGCAGCTTAAGGAGATTATCAGATGCCCTAAATATGGTGTGACAACAATGCCAGGAGATTGTGAAAGGGCTTCCCTTCCACATGATGTCGTTCACAGGTTGTCATGCTCCCATGCTGATTCTGTTCACCTGGTGTTCCTTTTAATTCATGGGCCATGAATTAAACCATGAATAGATCGCCCATTTCATTCCTGTCACAGAATGATGGGCAAATGAAAAGGTGCCCCATTACGTTGTCACAATGCCAGCATCAGTGGGAGGTCCATTCCAGAACACTTCCAAGTGCAATTGGGACATCCAGGTAAGTGACATGCTTTATTGTACCTTCCCTGGGGTACTTCGTATTTTTAAAGTGTTTTTTTGTGTGTGTGTGCTTGCTGTCACTTTTAAAAGTGTATTTTTCCTTTAAACTTTGAATTCCCTGTGCACTCGTCCTCTTGTGAGAACAGCCCAGGATTTCAAACCAGGAAGTGAATGCAGTTCTGAGAAAGACACATTCACTCCTGGGCTGCCGAGGGGGAGGGAACGTCACACGATCAAGATAGAGTGAACTGTTCGTGTGTGTGTGTCAGAATGGGGATGGTAGAGGAGATAGCGAGATGGCGACGCTATTTTTGTCCCTGTCTGAAAATCTCTAAGACATAACTGACATTATAATTGTAACTCAGTAGGGTTAATGCCATTCCCTTTTCAGTGTAACTGAACTTTTAGTTACTTTTATAGTTGCAGGGGTGTGGTCTCACTGAATGGTCGAACAGGGACATAATTCAAGTGGCTGCTCATGGTGCACCTTTGGCTTCTTCCTCATGCTCTCCTGTGGGTGTTAAAGCCACAATGAGATGGATAGGACGGTAGAGTGTTATGTACCACAAATCCATTGCTTGTAGAACATGGAGATTTTTTTTAAAAAAAAACTCGAGTTTCCTGGGTGGAATTCCTTTGTAAGTGTTGAGTTTTGATTCTATTGTTCTTCAAAGCTGGGAGCCAGATTTTATTTACTTTTAAGGTTTCTTCTTTCCTGCTGAAGTTGTCCAGGTGTTTGTGGATTTCAATAGCTTCTCTGTGCATTCTGACATGATAGTTGTTGGCCCACCACTCCACCCAGGGACAGGGGGAGTTCTAGCAGATAATGGCCCATCAACCAACCATTAGTCAAACAGACACTAACGAGCCTTGCATTTCTATACCCAGAAACTAACCATTCAATTATACAAATTTACATATTCTCCCCAACAGGGGTTCACAGCATATAAAGTCCACATACACTCCCACCCAAGCATTCTCTGAAGATGCCAGCCACAGTTGCACGCGGAACGTCAGAAAGAAACTATTCCAGAACACAGCCTCACAGCCCGGAAAAAACCCAAGGAAAATCTATGGTTACCAACCGTGAAAGCCTTCGACGTCACATTGTACTCTGTTCTGTCACAGAATCTCATGTTTCCACTTGGTCTCACGTTTTCCTCACTGTATATTGTATGCTACCAGCCCATTCGTTGTTTAGTGGCCATCTTAGTTATGTGATCTGATTGCAGTACAGTGCAGTGCTTGTGTAAAGTGTTGTTCTTATAAAGTGCTCAGCTCTCTTTAAACATAGAATTTGCTGCTATCCCTGGTTTCAGGTATCCACGGAATGTCCTGGAACATATGTCCTGTGGATAAGGGGATCTTATTGTATTTTGTTTCTCCATGAAATTCTCATCTCCTGAGCTGGGCAATAGTGTAGCAAAACAAGGGTAGTTTTGACTTGACTCTGGGCCTGTGCACACATACTATAGGACTACTTCACAGTTTGGCGTGATCCCACTAGGGCTGGCCCAAGTTCTGTGGAGTGAGGTGGCCATCTTAGGCAGAAGATGTTAGGCTGCATGAAAGGGCAGCAAACCTCTGGATATTTAACTTGTTATTGCATTGTACTGTCTGGATTGCAGAAGAGTACTCAGGGATTATTATGATGTTTTTGTCTGAGGAGCCAAAATAATTTACCTAGCTTTGGACGCTGTCTCCTCTTTGAGTTCATTGGTGGTGATGATGATGATGAGTGAGTGGGATTTGCTGCTCTGGTTCAGACGGCCAAGTGCCTTTAGTTAACCTTGATTTTCAGTGGCATTGTTCGTTGGCTCCAGTTATTTGATTCAAAGCTTCTGAGCCATTTCTGTTTAAAACTGTGAGGCTGAGACATCATGAGTGCAGAGGTCAATTATCTGGGCTTCACATCATCATCTTCATCAGAAACTGCCCTCTTCTTAGCCCCAAACAACCTGTAATTGCAAATAATCTAAATTCAGTGTTTCTTTTTACCTCATAAGCTCTGTGTCTTGGCAGCAGGATTGTGTGGCTCTTCCTGCTGTTTTAATTCTTTTCAGAGCTCACAGCAGAGGGCAGGATGAAAGAATGTTAATGCCACCTGCAAGGCCACAATTCAGGTTTAAATTTGAAGAAATTGGTTTAAAATAATTATGAAAAAGAAGGCAGATTTTTTAAAAAAGGGATAAGTAGATGAAATAGAAAATGAGAAAGGGCACGAGAGAGGAGCTTTCACCTAGAGAGTCAGGAGAGAGCAGAAAAAGCTTCAGAGGATATAAAAATACCTACTGTGCAAGGACTTTAGCTTGAGGTGAAAGTGAACAATATGAGGGACAATGTACATCACAGAAATTTATATATAAAGTCCCTTGCAACAGCCTTGTTCACGGTGTTATGATGCCTCCTCAGCCACTGGAAGCTTGATCTTTAATTTGTAAACACCATAAAACCTAATGCTATAATGTGTGATTTGTCAATTGTTATCTTAAGGCTGCAGTTCTATTTCACACCTACAAGGGACTGAATTCCATTGGACAATGGAACTTCTGAACAAACATGTTCAAGTTTACACTAATAAATTTACATAAAGAAGCCAACACATGTCATCTGCTAACTTGTCTACCTGTTCAAGCCTCCCACATTTTAATGGCAGCTGACGCAAAGAAAACAACAAACACTTAGGGATGGTTGTACCTAATGTGTTAACTGTGTTGTTTTATGCCAATGTAAATTCAAAGTAAACTTACCTTTCCTGGTTACATATATTGTCTCATCTCTGCATGTGATGTTGTCATACTGAAACCTCAAGCCATTCTGAATCAATCAATATTATTTTTCTTGCCCTTGCAACCAATAATTGCTTCAATTAATGGGAGAGACTTTCTTCCACAGGTAGTTTCTTATAATGACCCTACCAGAGGCCAAGCCAAGCTATCCATGTGACAAAATTGATGGGTGTAGGAATCTTCCCTTTACACACCACATGAGTGTTTCCCATGTCAGACAGAAATAAGCATCTAAAAGTGGACCAAGAACCAGAACTGTGGTCTACTTCTCCTATTACATTTCCCCATTTTAACTGTGGGATAGGGAGTGGTAGAGGATTTTTTTTTTGGTCATATCAAAAACATTTTTATTATGAAATGCAGTGATGCCAGCTTTATAGAATAACAAGAAAAGAACATCCACACAAGCTTTGTTTTGAATAAATTTTTCAATCATAATTGGAAGGACTGGTTTAAACACAAAACTGCCCCAACTATGCTAGAAGCTGGTTGGAGGGAGCATGCCTCTGTTGTTTCTACTAGATTTTTCAACGTCTGTCAGTAACATTGGCCATAGTATCTTCCTGGGCCATTTTACTTATATGGGACTTGGAGGCACTCTTTTGCACTGGCTCAGTTTTTTCTGGAGGGACAAACCCAGAAGATAGTGCTTGGGGACCACTTCTAAACATGAAGCTGGTTATCATGTTACTAGCAAAGTTTTTAATGTATTTAATCTAAAATGCATATCCAACATTTCTGTGTAAATGCACGAGATGGCTTACAACACTGAAACATACGAACAATCTAACAATATTGTTTTGTGTTTAAAGCCCAAATAAAGAATCCTCTCTATTTGGCCTTTGGTTGGAGATGTGTACACACACACACACACACATACACACATATTTGGAGAGTGATATATGAGATGAACATGCTTGTTAAGTACGTATCAGGATTTCATTTGTTCAGAGGCCTCACATTTCTTCTGTCTTTTCAAAGATGCCAGTAATATTCTTTCATCTCAAAGGGAACTGGAAGGGGTAGTGGTCTTCCTTATGTCCTGCAACCTTACCATGTAATCCTATGCATTCTGACTGAAAAATAAGCCCATTTGAGTTCAGTAGAAATTGTGTATGCAGGCTTGCTTACAGGAAAATGTGTATGGGATTGCAATCTCAATCATTATTTGCCAAACTAGAACCATCTTTTACTAGATAGAAGAATAAGACCCATAGTATAGAATTATGCTCTCCAGGTCTTGGACATTCTGGTTTTTCCTGCTGTGGTCACCTGAAATTGTCAATTGTCAAAGCCTTCCTTATGGCCCTCAATATGTGCAAAACTGTTCAGGTGCCAGCTGTAAGCTCAGATACTTCCCACTGTGCTCCTACCCTCCACCATGGACCTGGTGAAGGACAGAAGAAGACAACAATGTTTGCTGATCAGTGCACTAGAACTAGCTGAGAAAGGTTTGATATGCAAAAGCCCTACTAACAGGATTTTTTAAAAAGCCGCAGAGAAAGCCAAAATAGTGGCAAAATGAATATAGGAAAGCGGATGATTTAGGAGATTATCAGACACGTTAAAAGTGGTGTTACACGAATGCCAGGAGACTGCAAAAGCGCTCCCTTTTCAGATGATGTCTTCCCCCCCTCATTATGCACCCATTCTGCTGCTGTTCTGCCGGCACTGCTTTTTACTGATGGGATAAGCTATCAATAGAACCCTTTCCATTTCTGTCAAGGATGTTCCGGCAAGCAAAAAGGTGCCCTATTATGCTGGCGAGATCCCAGCATCAATGGGAGATCCCTGCCAGAAAACTTCCGGGTGAAATTGGGGCATCCAGGTAAGTGACACAATTTTTATGACCCTCTGCAGGTTACTTCTACCTTTTAAAGTGTTTTTGTGTGTGTGTGTGTGCTTGCTGTCATTTTTTTCATGTTCTTTTTATTTTTATTTTTGAATTTCCTGCACTTGTGTCTTCTCACAAGAATCCACGGGATTTCCATCCAGGAAGTGAAGAGAGCTCAGTTAGAGCTCTGTTCACTCCTGGGCTGCAGGAACAACAGGAGAGGAGGTAAGTGTGGTTGGAAGGGTGATTGTGGCATGACAGGGATGGGACAGAGGCAGGAGTGGAGATTCTGGGACAGGAACACTTTTTTCGTTCCTGTCTAAAAATCTCCTTAGTGCCATGATCCAAATATGACTTTTCTTTTAAACTGTATCTCTCATGCACATAGCTACACAAACACAGCTCTGTCCTCCAAAACCTCCATGCCATTCTTTGCTTGCTAGCATGTTTAATCAATGACAGCCACCTCACTCTGCGTAGTGGTAGGGTTGGCCCATGGCTGTACCTATGGGGTGTGGTGTAAATTTGGATGTTACCCCTCCAAATAAGAATTCTGTCTCCCAATGAAATTTTCCTTCAGTCTCCAAATTTATAGCTTGCAGTAACTTAGCTGAACACTTAGAAATACAGTTGCCCCTCTACATTCAGCTGAGCACTTAGAAATACAGTTGCCCCTCTACATTTGCGAATTTAGCATTCGTGGTTTTGAGTATTTGCGGTTTTGGGAGGGCCTCCCCTCCGCCCTCCCTAAAGAAGCGACTCGGCTTTAGACGCCCTGTGGCTGCCTCTGGGGGGGAGAGAAGCAGGCCAGAGGGGTGGGAGAGGTGGCGAGGGGGCCTTCCAAGGCCCCCTTGCCACCTTAGGAGGCTGGGCGGGGGGTGGGAGAGGTGGTGAGGGGGCCTTGGGAGGCCCCGTGAAGGCCTTGGGAGGGAGTGGGGAGGGCTGCGGAGGCATCCACAGGGCCTCCGGAGGGTCTCCAGAGGCCCCATGGTGGCCTGGGGAGGGAGGGGGGAGGCAGGGGAAGTGACTATGGGGCCTCCGGAGGCCCCATGGTTGCTTTGGCGGGGGAGGGGAGTCGTTATTCGTGGAATTTTCACATTTGCGGGGGTCTGTGGAACCTAACCCCCGCAAATGTGAAGGGTCAACTTGTAACAGGCGTTTAAACTGTTTAAACTGGCGTTTAAACTGTTAGGCATTTAAACTGTTAAGAGAAGACTTTAACTGTTAAGAGAAGACTTTAAGACTTTAACTGTTAAGAGAAGACTTTAACTGTTAAGAGAAGACTTTAAGAACTTTAAACTTTAAGAGAAGAGGCAAGCAACATAACCATGGGAATTCAAACAGCAAATAAAATAAATCTAGATGTGAACATCTTTTAGTATTTCACATTCTGGAATGCTAGAAATTTGGGGAATGATGGAGCAGAATTCTTACTTGGGGTACAATGCCTTCATTTTGCCCTCCCAGGAGCTGCACCCCTGGTTGGTTTTGAGAGTCTGCCTGCACAGATCACTACAGCTGTTGTTGTTGTTGTGTGCCTTCCAGTTGTTTCCAAGTTATGGTGAACTTAAGGCAAACCTATCACAGGATTTTCTTGGCCAGATTTGTTTAGAGGAGGTTTGCCATAATTGCCTTTATCTGAGGATGAGAGAATGTGACTTCTCCAAGGTCATCCAGTGACTTTTATGGCTGAGCAGGGACCTGAGCCCTGGTCTTAAGAGTCACAGTCCAACATTCAGACCACTACACCACACTGGCTCACCACAGCTCCTTTATCATCTTAATTATAACAAGCCAACACACATACACACCCCCATTTTTTTTTGCATCATAAACGTTAATATCAAAACAAAATATAAATTCCACAACTTTGACTTCAAAGGCAGGCATTAGAAACAACCTATACTATAGAACACATTGTAGGTCCTTCATCTTGCCTTCACATACAAGGAGATGAAGAAGTAGAAATAAATTTAGAACAGGAGTCTCATTTTTATGTCATACTTGAAACAGATCTGATTTAGCAACAACTCTGCAGCAAGAGGGGAAAATGAAGAAAACTCAGCTTTTCTCTTATGTTCACTTCAGTGCTAAACAGATTGGAAGAACCAGCTTACCCTAAATCTGTTAAGTCTATTTTCAAGTAAAAATGTCAGGCCTGTTTCCCTGGAAGGTGAACTCTATTTACTGTTTAAAAGTGGAGGTACTTTCCTCTATAGATGACAGTGCGAAATATGGTGCACACCAATAAGGTATATTGAAATATACTAAAGGGTTTACCACTCTCTTTAAAAAAAATACATTGAGTTATGTTATATTGAAAGGAAGACAAGGATGCCATTAGATAAACAAGGATATTACAGAGAGCAATATATTGGTAGGTAACTGCTACTACTACTGTTATATTTATAACTTTGTAATTCAGGAAAAAAACGTGTCTTCCAGGCTAACCCTGTTAACTCAAGAAAGATTACTGACATTTTGACTGTGGAATGGAACAGCCCTGCCTTGTTGGCAGAATGGATTTCCTGTCCCTCCTGCAGCTTCCTGTGTACCCACACACCCAATTTGTTATGGAGTATTTGGAAACCTTCTGGAGCAAATTTGATGGGCACCATGGTGAGTGTAGGAAGATGGGGGGTGGGGGGGAGAGGAAATCCTGTTGTGTGGATAGATGGAGCCCAGAATCTATTATAGTTGGTCAGAGTGTGGATATTTTATTTATTTATTTATTTATTTACACCAATATTCTACATTGGCTATCTAATTATATATGTGTAACTAAGTAACTTCTTCTAGCCTAACCCTACCTAGCCCACTTTAAGAGTCAGCAGCTGGATTAAGCAAAGGCCAGTCAGTTTCCAGTCAGATGCAAGGATGATGATGTTTCCAACTCCCTCACATGAGCAAGCAAAACTTCAACAAGAGAGATTATCATACAAGGCTAGAAAAGTGGAATTAAAGCAGAATAGTAGTGTCTATGGCCCAAACATATCACACGACATCATGACTGGCCTGTAGTTGGTGTGTATTCAAACTGTTCCTTTCATAAAACCTTGCAATAGCTTGTAATGTCACTGTTGTTATGCTCTGGCCCTGGTGTGATAGATCCCTTTGCTTCAATTCTGGTATTACAGCAGTCATTGGGGAGGGGGATGAATCTCCTCCACCTTTCATTATCTCTCTCCATCCCACTCACTATTCCAAAGCAAGCTAACTTAGTGTCTGGCATTTTAAAAATGTTTATCTTTGTTGTATTTGCATACTTATGGCAATGAGATAAAATAAAAATAATTTTTAATTGTTTTTGCCATAATTATGTGAACATAGCGAAGATAAAAGGAAAAAGAAAAAAAAAGACAGGCATGGAGTTTGCCTGCTTTGGAATAGTGAGTGGAAGGGGGGGAGAGCAGGATAGGAGGAAAATCAGGCCCCCTGATGGCACCGACTGCTGTAAGGTCAGAACTACAGCAAAGGGATTTATCATCATGCCAGGAGGGTTTTCAAAGCAGTGCAGTTACACAAAAGAAGAGAGTTGTGATTAGAAACTTATGTTCCTGTTTCCTTTCCTAATGCAGTTACACCAAGACACTAGCCTTGAGTGATAATCTCCAAACAAGAGTCCTGCTTCTGATCATTGAAACCTCACTCACTGGCAGGAGATGGGTGGAAGCATCATCTCCCTTGCACCTTGATCAGAAGCTGAACAGGCCTCCTTTGCTCAGTCCAGCTACTGACTCATAAGGTGGGCTGGGGTGGCATTTATGTGGCCTTACAGTAAGACTACATAGTCTTAGGAGATTATCAGATGCATTCAAAAAGTACCTTATCAGAACACCAGGATGACATTTCTGTCCCGTGAATGGGAGCCAGTTTCAGAAGTCCTCATCCTTGTCATGTTCTGCTTCTGTGCTGCAGCAGTTAGGAGGGCTGTGCTTTTCATTGATGGGGAGGTCCTGTCAATGAAAAGTGCCGCCTTACTAACTGCTGCATCACAGGAGCAGAATGCGACAAGGACGTCGTTGTCTGAAACTGGGTCCCATTTGCAGGACACGAACGTCATCCTGGCATTCAGATAAGGTGCTTTTTGCTGCATCTGATAATCTCCTTATGGAATACAGAGTAGTTAAGATCTGTAACTCTAGGTTATAAATCTGTAACTGCAGTATTGAATGTCAGCACTAATTTATATCTAACTTTTGTCCCAACCAGTCACCCAAGGCAACTTACAACAAAGTTAAAACAAGATACAGCTAGAAACCTGATGATAAAAAGTTTAAAAACTATTTTATTATTCATTTATTTGATTTATATCCTATCTTTCTCCCAAAGTGGGATCCAAAGTGGCTATTAAATAAATATCACATTAAAACACCAAACATTCAAAGCAATATAAAATAATTTAAAAATATAGCAATAAGGATAAAAGAACAGCACAGCGCCTCCCATTAAAAGATCCTTCTGCACAGGCAATTACTGTAATCCCCAAATACCTGCTTGAATAGAAAGTTTTTTACATGCTAGTGGAAGAAGAGCAGAGTTGGGGCCAGGTGCCTAGCCTCCTGTGGGTGGGCTGTTAACAATGGTCCTTTTACAAACACTACTTAATACTTAGCAAGCAGCACCCATTCTAGCAAGCTACTTGCAATTGTGGTATACTTTATTAGGAAAAAGCTACAACAGTGCTACAACATCATCATCCACTGTCATCCACTTGGAATGGATGAATCTGTCAATTTCATTTTCTGTGTTTCAGTCTTTTTAATGACAAGTTTGTTACCTGTCAAATGAATGAAGAAACTTGAGAATTTTGGAAGGTTCTTCTTTAAAAAATAATCTGAACAAAATGTTAAACAGGGCATTTTACATTTAAAAGTTCAATTCCAGTGGGCGCCAAGGTTCACTCAGCCTTCCATCCTTTCGTAGGTCGGTAAAATGCGTACCCAGCTTGTGGGGGCAATAAGCTAACACACATTGGAAACTGTTTAATGCAGTGTAGATGTGTAAATAGCTATCGCTTAAAACAATTTGTAAGCCGCTCTGATAGCCTTGTGGCTGAAGAGTGGGGTATAAATAAATAAATAAATAAACAAACAATCTGCATTGGCCAAATTCAACAGGTATAGTTCTTATCATGAAGAGAGTATTATGTTCCCTTCTGTGTACCTGGTCAACAACAAGAAGCCTGTAAAAAAAAAAAAAAAAAGAGAGAGAGAGAGAGAGAGAGAGAGAGAAAGAGCAGTCATAATAAAGTACCATAGGCAATGTTTTACTGTCTTCTCTCCACATTTGTGGGTTTACCTTTTAATTTGATTATTCTCAAGTTTGTCATGGAGGGGGAAGAAGTTGGAGAGAGGGGGAGGACCGTTTAGCTCAAGCAGAACAGAACTCCTGCTGTTTTCCTACCTGTAAGCACCTGTTTACCCCTTTCTCTCCAGAGTCATGTTTCTCTCTAGTCTCACCCTGGTTGATACCCAGAGAATTCAGTGTCTTTGTCCAAGACATTAACAGGAGCTAAATTTTTATTATTTTCAAATCACTGGGGCTTACATGCATTTACCTTTGGATGAATCACATAGTTTAGCAGGAAACTCCCCAAAGAGCATGGGAATGGAGGAATATATGTTCTGTGAGAAGAAGAGAAAGCCTCCATGAACTGAAAGATAGAATAGACATTGATATTTACTCTTGATAGTTATTTTTTATAATATAGTCATGGCAGCCACTAGGCCTTTATCAGACCACCCCCCAAGAGCCTGTTCTTTTGCTGGCATAACTTTGTCGTTTTTACGCCAGCAAAAGAACTCCCTATGCAGCACTTACCTTCTATCCCAGCAAAAGGTTTCCCCAGCAATGACAGAGGAGTGAATGGAGCTCCATTCACTTCCTCATTCAAAATCCTGCATATTCTTCCAAGAATACATAGCACAGGAAATTCAAAAACAAAAACAATACTCCAAAAGTTTAAAAACCCACAAAAACACACTTAAAACCTTACAAGTAAACCAGGGAGGGTCATAAAAAGCGTGTCACCTACCTGGGTGCTACAATCTCACCTGGAAGTGTTCTGGCCAGACTGGCCATTGACGCTGCATTTATGTCACTAAAATGGCGCGCAGATTCAAACACTGACAATGCCAGCACAAAAGTGCTAGGGGAGATCTATTGATGGCTTAAGCTGTCAATAAAATAGGGTGGGTTTTTGACAAGATATAAACCTGAAAGGGCGATGTTGTGCAGTGTGTGCACCCTTTCGCGTTTATGTGGTGTTGTTATGATGTCATATTTGATGTGTCTGATAATGTCCTAGGTCTCAAATGTCATTAAACCCACACTTTAAAACTGCAGGCTTTGAGGCAAAACTAAACCTAAACAATGCTGTATCTGTGTCATTCCTAGCTGGAATGTCTTTGTCCATACTAAAAAGTGCTTGTTAAAACTGTGCGTGCACAGTGTGCTTCTTTGAATGTTCACTGTAAACCGCCACTCCAAAACATGGGGGGAATCAATGTAATATGTGACACATTTCCCCACTATTTCTATAGTGTTCCAAGTGAATTATCTATTAATTTTTGAAAAAAAGGTTCAGTTCAATTAATTGCAGTGTCCAATATTAGCACACTCAGTATTATGGAAGTGCACTTTTTCTATCATTCAGTACAACATGTTCTTGTAATTTAAATGCATTTACCACATCTAGCTCTTGGGAAATTTCCCAAATGTTTTGCACTGTGTCTCATGCAAAAGAATCCAGTTTAAAGCTGTAACAGAGTTTTCCTATTTTCCTTCACTGGGATGCTTTTTTAGACAAGCCATATGATTTAGGATAGAAATAAAGCTTCAAATATGATATGATGCCAACAGCATGTGTTCTTTTAAATGACATCACAATGCTTGCTCTTTGACTCAGAGGACTTTATCACATGAGGCTGGTAAATCACAATTACAACCAGATAATAGTGCCTTTTGTTGGTACTTATCACACAATGTCACGTCTCTCTTGTTGTTGCTTTGCATTTCAATTGTCGTTTGGCACCTTTTCATTGACAGGGAAAACCCATCAATGGCTCCCAATATCGCTGCTTTTCCACTACCAGCCCTGGTGTGATAGGTCTCTTCTACTGCAGTTCTGATATTCCAACAGTCATGTGGTATGAGTGTGTGGGATTCGCCCCCTCCCCTGTCATCATTTCCAAGCAGGTTGAGGTTGGTTTTATTTAATTTCCCTTTTATTTTATATTTCTTTTACTTTAATTTTTAATTTTTTATCATTTTGCTGTAATTGTGCAATTGTGGCAAAATAAAAAAAAATAAAAAAAAAATAAAAAGGCATGCATGTGCTGGGTAGGGCATACGGGGTAGGAAGGTGGGGTTAGCAAGGTGTTGCAGAAGAGTGAGTGTGGTACATGGATTGCCAAAGGAGCACAATTGCAGAGAAGTGTGATAGAGATTGTTTTCAAACTGGCATGTTCCCATTTGTTTCAATAACATGATTGCTGTGAGACAACAGGTTGGTGTGATGAAGTCCAGAGTCCCTTCTTTATAGCATCCTTTATAGCATATAGTTGGGTGTGCTGCATTGCACAGTCTCTTCACTGGGGTGAACTTTCCCTCCCTCCCTCCCTCCCCATTGTTTGGACCTATGTTAGCTCTCGTTTTTTCAAGGCTAGGGAGCAGACTGGTCACCTCCTCCATAGCCCTTCATCTGTTTGTCTTTATTTCATTGCATATATGATTTCTTGTCTCAACATTGTCATGTAGGTTGTAAAGGGTATTACACTGGATCCATTTCTGGGGGAAATGGGAAAGGCTTACCTGATCCCCTAAGGACCTTGATGATGGGATCTCCAATCACCTTCCTGTCTCAAAGACTGATATGCAGGCCCCATTCTCAGCTGGTAGGAAGGACTTTCATTTATTGAACCACTTCCTGGTGGCAGTGGCTTCCATATCAATGAGGCCGTAAATCTACTCCAAGTTTTAGAATGAATTTTAATAATAAAGGTGTGGGCATTTTATTATTTTTATCCATTTATCCCACTGACTCTTTGTGTTTCATCTCCCTCCCTCTGAGCCTCTCTGCACCTATGGCCACTGGGGAATATAGGCAACTGTTGCACCTTATCATGATTTATCACAGTATCATGATGACTCTCTGTAGCATTCAGTCCCTGTATATAGTACTGTAATTGGTAGAAATGTCTTAGGGTGTGGTGATCCTGTCCATCTCCACTGGATGTGCTACAGAGCTGCACCTAAGAAAGGGGGATATTGCCAAAGCAATAGCCTCTGCAAAGGCTTTGGAGAATGATCCTGGCTCACCTGTAAATGCAGATGGAAGACAGCACCTGGTAATGATCTTATAGCACATACAAACCTCACCATCTTATTTCCTGATAGGATGAAGATTTAGAGTGATGTCAATCTGTTTTCACTCTGAATCTTCAGATGATTTAGGCTGAGAACAGTTATATAACCCAACGAGTCATTTTTGCATTTCATGACTCTGGCAGTTTGAGAATGTGACAGATTTCCCAAGAAGCTAGTTAACTTACAAGTAGCATCTAAAATCCACATTGAGAAGATGGCGGGGGGGGGGGCGTTCAGGTGAAGAGAGAGAAAAAATCCATAGCATTTTCCATCTTGCCATTAAATTACTTCTTACTTCCCTTCCCCAGTGATTTTTGTGACACGCTAAACCACTACAGAGGCAGTGCCTGTTAAGAGAAAAGCAATCATGATGGAAGATCCTATTAAAGGATGACAGGCATGTACATGTGTGAGGGTTTTTAAAAGGGAACTAAAGGAGACAAACAACATTTCTAACATAGACGTTAGCAGAGTTTAGCCTTATTCAGGGATTCTGTAACATGCAGATTAAATAAACATGCAAGGAGGGAGTATGTTACTCCCAGCCATCTATCATCATTCTCCTCATGTAGATAACAACAACCTGATTTTTCAGCATTCCTGATCCCATCAAAAGCCACTATATAGAGAGGAAGCCCTCCTACTCAAATCATCCCACTCCACACATATAGAATGACATCAGAGGGTCAGGCCTCTCCTCCTCTTCATGTGTTTACTTGAACTGTATTACAGAACTGTATTACAGAATATTGACTTGAGAGGTGTCTCTCCCATTCAAGCGTAGTCAGTAGTGTCTCTCATGTCAGGAGTATGGTGCCAAACCCTATTCAAGTTGCTGAAACTTTTCTGCCAAATAGGTGTAGCTTATTGGATAGCTCCTTTGAGGTCTGGAATAAAACCAAGAGTAAATTCACAACACCCTTGATATGGAAAATACTGGCCACCAATGTGTTGCCCCAGAAGTTTCAGAAGGCTACATAATAAGTTTTTTTAAAAAATAAAATAAAATAAAATGGGTGTAAATGACTCTACCTTTCCATGGTAGTGGGATTGCATGCTCCTGTGAGGCAAGAGGCTATGCTGCCAGAGTAGTGCTGCTATTAGGGTCTCTCTTGTCAGACAGGCTTTTTTTGAGGAGCCAGACTAAATGTGCCAAACAGCTACTGGGCAGCAGCAGCAGTAGTGGGGATGGGTGGGTGGGTGGCACTGGGGGAAGATCTCTCAAAGACAACAGCAGTGGCACTATAGCTAACACTTGTTAGTACTGTGCAGAAGGACGCACAGTAAACCCCTTTTGAATGTGTTTTAACACAAAACCCCCATGAAGAGGCAGTTCAAAATGACACAAGAGATAGTGCCAGAAGATGACACTCCCAGGTTGGGTGGTGCTCAGTGAGCTACTGGGGTACAGCAGAGGACACCTATGAGTACTGGCGTGGCTAATGACCAATTGGACTCAAGCTGAAAGGACATTCAGCTGTTGATGTGCTCAGAGGTGAAAGGAAGTCTGAAGCTGGACAACACATATTATAGGAATATAGCATGTGAGAAGCATGAATTAGGAGAAGCTAGACATAGTAAAATAAGAAATGGAATTTATGAACATTGCAATCCTTTGTGTGAGTGAGCTAAAGTGGACAGAAATGGGACATTTTGAGTCAGATAATTACATAGTGTTTTACTCAGGAAATGAAAATCTAAGAAGAAATGGGGTGGCATTAATAGTGAAGAAAATGTAGCAAAACCAGTCAAAGGATATAATGCAAAGTCATGTCAATATGAATTCAGGGACACCCATCAATATAAACGTAATCCAAGTTTATGCTCCAACAACAGAGGCAGAAGAATGAGAAACTGAAAGATTCTGTACTGGAGTCCAGCAGAAAATTGACCACACACCAAAAATAGAACTTCTTGTTAATCATAGGCAATTGGAATGCAAAAACAGGAAACAGAGCAGAATCAAAGGTTGTGTGAAAATCTGGCCTAGGATCAAGAAATGAAGCAGGAGACTGAATTTTGTGAAGACATTTTGTTCATTATAAACACATTGTTTAATCAACCATCCTACTGTATACATGGACATCACCTGATGGACAGTATAGAGATCAAATAGCATTCGTAATTGGAAGTGGAAGATGGAGAAGCTCCATTCTCTCTGCAAAAACAAGACCAGGAGCAGATTGTGGCACAGACCTGAATATATATATATATATATATATATATATATATATATATAATAGAATTTAAAAATGATGTAAAAAATAGACTTGTACTATTAAGCCTAATTGACCAGGAGCCAGAAGAACTCTGGACTGAAGCTAGAGACATTGTCAGGGAGGAATACAAAAAGACATTATTTGCAGCTTAAAACAAAGAGAAACCTTAATGAATGACAGATTAAATTCTCCAAGCAGTTAAGGACAGAAGAGAAGCAAAGGGTGATAGAAACAGAATCAGAACACTGAATGCAACTGTTCGGTGACTTGTGCATAGGGACAAGGAAAACTACTATAATAATTGATACAGAGAAATAGAAGGTGACAACAAAAAAGGAAGAACAATAGACCATTACACAGCCATGTAAAAACAAAAAGACAATAGAAACAATGCATTGAAGAACTATATAAAAGAGATGAAAGATTGCAGATTAATTCAAGGAAGAACCATTTGAAGATGACTCTACAACTTCAGAAAATGAAGTGGAAACTGCTCTCAGAACACTTAGGAGAAATAAAATCACCAGGAATAGATGGCATACCAATAGAGCCGCTTCAGTCGATAGGCACAGCATCTACTCTAGTTCTAGATAAAATCTGTCAAAAAATATGGAAAATAAAACATGGCCCCCAGTTTGGAAACACCCGATATACATTCCAAACCCCAAGAAAGGGGAGAACAAGGATTGCAGAAACTGCAGGACCATTGCATTAATTTCCCATGCAAGCAAAGCAGTGTACAGAATTCTGCAACAAAGACTTTTACCATATATGGAGCAAGATGGCAAATGTCCAAGCTGGGTTCAGGAAAGGAAGAGGCACTAGGGATCATATTGCAAACATACATTGAATAATGGAGCACACCAAAGAATTTTAGAAGAAAAATGAACACGTGCTTTATAGGTTATAGCAAAACCTTTGCTTGAAAAACCATAAATTGCTCTGAAAGAAATAGATGTTCCACACCATTTTATTATCCTGATGCACAGAAAATAGCAAAAACTTAGAAGGATTACTGAAGAAAGTCAGGGAAGACAGTGCAAAAGCAGAGTTACAGCTGAACATTAAGAAGACAAAAATAATGACAACAAATTATTTATATAGCTTTAAAGTGGACCACAAAGACATTGAAACTGTTAAAGATTCCCCATACCTTGACTCAGTCATTAATCAGAACAGGGCCGGTTTAAGGCACCAGCAGCATCAGCATCCGCAGGGGGCCCCATCATTGTGGTGGCCCCATAGTAACCCTCCTCCTGCAGAAACATTATTAGTCATAATATGAATATCCTGTACTGTGAGTAGCTTAGGTTGAGCTAGGTTACACTGACCTGAGATAAACATATGGGCCCCCCAAAATAAAGCATTGCAGGGGCCCCCCAAATTCCTTAAACCAGTCCTGAATCAGAATAGGGACTGTAATCAAGAAATTAAAAGAAGACTAAGAACTTTATCAGACCAGGCAAGTATGGCATCATAATGACAACTAATAAATGTGAAAGGGTGCGCATATCAAATAACGTTATTTTTTTAAAAAACGTTTTTGCAATTTTGTACTGTCCAAAAGCTGTTCTTTTTATTGACAGGCCAAGCTGTCAATAGATATCCTGTGGCATTGCCAGCGTTTGAAATCTCACACCATTGTGCTCAATGAATACACCATCAATGACAGGACACTTCTGGGTGAGATCATGACTGCGAGGTAGCGGATGCTCCTTTTATGAACCTCCCCGGTGTACTTTTAACTTTTAAAGTGTGTTTCTGTGCTTGTGTGAACATTTTGTCTTAATTTTGCTTTATTTTTAAAATTTGCCACGCTCGCGTCTTCTCGCAAGAATCAGTGAAGTAAACGGAGCAAACGGAGCTCTGTTCCTGCTCCATTTATGCTGGGGCTGCCTCTTTAAGGTAGGTCTAATAAAGGAGGTTCTTTTGCCAGCACAAAAAATGGTTCAAAATATGCCAGCAAAACAATATTTCTGGGGGGACTCTGGGAGTCCAGATGCCATTCATCCAGTTCCAGATCCACTAAGGGTTGCAGCAACCCCTCCATGTGACTGAAGGAGGTGATTGAAAGGGCACTACAGTTTAGGGGACAAAACACTTTCCATCTAAGGACGAGCATGAATTACTCAGGGGGTACCTTGCTCAGTGCTCATTTTTAAATCAAAATATGGGGTAGTCTCCAGGAAGGGTCAAGGACCCACAGGCCACAGGCCAACCCTGCCTTAGGACCTCATGCAAATCAACCACCTAACTTCAAAAGCTCTCTGCAAGCAAGGACCTGAAACCTATTGCAAGAGTTCTCTGTACTTCCCCCATTAACTCCATGGGAAAGGAGGGAGGGAGAAAGGGAAAGAGAATGAAGAGACAGAAAAAGAGAGATTCTAAAAGGGCATCACTGCCCACTTTCACATCTGGAACTGCCCACCATCGGTTTAGCTCCACCTATCATCACTATATAGCCCCTAACAGATTGCTCTGAAGAAGTGTATCCTTCAACAGACTAAAGGTTCCCTAGCTTTGCACAGAAAGAAGATGGTTTCATCATGAAACAGTTTCCTAAATACTAGACCTGGAGGATCTAACCTTTGGGGTGAGGACTGCCACTTCAGTCGAGGCAAGGTGGCTAAGAATGTTTCCTCTCTCTTTTCCTCTCCCCCCTCCCTCTCTCTCTGGTTAAAATGCACTCCTGATTTATGACTTAGAAAGTGCCTTGGGTAGCAAATGTTAAATTGCAACACTCAAGAAAGAGAATATCATCAGTAAGTTTCTTCCTTTGAGACTTCATAAGAGTGGCAAAAATAAAACCATTTGTCCAGATAACACATGCATGGGTTTCTTATGTTGCAGGAACCCACAGCCACAGATTCCACTGGGGGAAAGGAAAGGAAATCCCAGGGCTCAAAGGGTGGCAGCATTCATTTAATAAATGTATTAATCATCAGAAACTGTAACTTTCCCTATCCAAGTCCAGCATTCTCTCCGATCAAGAAAGCTGATTTTTGTAATAACTTCAAGTAGCACAATTAAACAGCTGCCTTCTCTGGCAGCAGTGAGACTGACCCTGATGCTACTGACTGAGTGATAACATGAAAGACGGGCTGAGTTATTCCTGAACTGTTCCCAAGAGAACCATTGATTTCTTATTTATCCTTTTTCTCATTGCTTGCCTGTAGGAGCTTTTTAATAGGTGCAGCATCCCCAATGATTTTAGGTCAAACCATGACAGCTCCACTGAGAACTTTTCAGAAGAATCAAAGTAGGAAATTCACCGTTAGAATAATTTCCAGTTCTCTCAGTTTTTCTAAAATTGTCTGTCCCTTGTGCTTAATTGCATTTGAATGGCTTAGCAGCACGATTAACAGAGGTTTACAGAAAGGGTGTAGAGGAAGCAATCAAATATGTGATTGTATACATGAGTGTATGTGTCAGCGCTTGCGCTTCTGTGGTCCCTCTCAGCTGGGTTCTCCAGAGCTTTACCCTCTTTGCAGTGTGCAAGGCACCAAAGAATAACGCTGAGCCTCGAAGCTCTATTTGCAGAACTTTACTTACAGAGTATATACAGACTAGTAGCCATCTATCTACAGAAAAATCAGACAGAACCTCCAGCCACAACTCCAACAATAACTCCCCATAAAGAACATAGGCTACACCCACGTATATACATTGTCCATGTTATGGTTGCATCAGCCAAGCTGTTTCATCCTGGGCGTGTCCTGTGTGATGGTTGCCTCATGTTGCATCATACAGGCTTTTCAATAGCCATGGTAGCCATATTATGTCCTGTGAAATTCTGTCAGGCCTTGGCCCATGCACTGACAGTATGTGATTTGCATGTTATCTCTCAGAAATTTGTTATGTCATCTTTCTGCATGTGATTTGTATAATAAATGATAAAGTGATATAGTTAGTATTTTATTTCCAAATCTACTCTAGTAGTCACTCATAAAAATCTAAGAAGAACCATGCTAGACCAAAGATGTATGGGACATAGCCATTTAGGATGAGGCATAAGCTTCTTCCACCAACAGAAATTCCTTTCTGCCAGCAGAACCCTCTTCAGCCAGTTGATTTCAAAGTTCTGCCAGCAGAGCAATTCACTGGCAGGACTGTTTTGCTGGCTAAGAACTTGTCACAGTAGAGAAAGAGAAGTGGGGAGAGGGAGAAGCCAAAGGACCTTATCAGATGTGGCAAAAATCATGGGATTACGATGTCAAGGTAGGGTTAACAGGCCCTGCTATCCCACAATGTTATCATCCTCACATTATTACCCTGTGCCGCAGCTGTGAAAAAGGTGTTCTTTTTCATTCATGGAACAAGCCATCAATAGATCATCAATAGCACTCTTTTCACAGTATTGACAGCGTGTGAAACCACGTCCTGTTGTAATTTCATCCTCAGCAAGAACACATTTGGATGAGAATGCAAAAATGAAGCACAGGATGCTCTTTTTATAAACTGTCCCCTTTAGTTTCCATGTTTTTAGATCTGTTTCAGTGCTTGTGTGTTCATTTACTTTCTTACTTAAGAGGCTTTTGGAGTTTTAACCATGCTCACATCTTCTCATGAGAACAGCCAAAATCTTGCCGATGCCAAATCGTGAAAGTAAACTCCAGTTCTTGAAGCATTAGTGGTCTTTGTGCAATAATTCTGTGGTGTTTCTTTTGTGTGATTATAGCTATGTGCGAGAATAAGTGTTATAATGCCACAATGTTCCCACTATCTTCATTAATGGAATTACAGTGTTTTTAGATGCTAGTCTGATAATGTCCAAAGTACCCCAGATTCAAACCACTTCTAGTGCAGAGATGCAGCCACAGTACCAGCAGAAAATTCAAGCCAGGGTGAGGGTAATCCTGAGTAATTTCCAATACTCCTAGGCTGCTGACATACTGCAGAAATAATTCAGTTTGACACCACTCTAACTGCCATGGCCCCATCCAATTGAATCCTGAGATTTGTAGTTTGTTGTGACACCAGAACTCTCTGACAGAGAAAGCTAAATATCTCAAAAAACTGCAGATCCCAGGAATTCCATAGCATTGAGCCATGACAGTTAAAGTGGTATCAAACTGCATTATTTTTGTGGTGTGTCAGCAGCCCTAGGCTGGAAGGGATTTGGAGTCAGCATACCTGCAGATGGCCTAGTGCTGCCTTAGCTGGCTCTTGTCCATTTTAATTAGTTAGGGTTGTGCTCATTCATCCCATTTTTTCCAGCTGAACCTTTAGAGTGTTTTTTTTAAAGGATAACTGGGGCAGAATCAATACGAAAAGCCAGTATGAGATACTTTTGAAGATATAATAGAAAACTTGGCTGTATTTTATCTAGCATAATGGATGAATGGTATAATATACAGGAGTCTAATAAATGAAAATAGAAACTATATAAAAGAATTGCAATTTCTAAAAGAAAATTGTTTAGGGTTTTTTGGTTTTTTTTTTGCTACTTGATATTATACAACCTTATTTGGCTTCCCAAAGGCTTATTGGCATATGTGTGTATCTCTGTGTATGTTGTGATTTGGTCCAGTTTACATAATCCAAAATCAGGAAATATTGTACACATAACATCACAGTACAGTAGGACTCCTGTATCCACTGATTCATTATCCACTAATTCAATTATTCACGGGACACTAAACAGCGCATCTACCATAGATTCTTTCTAGAAAATATGTCCTCTTTAGCCATCTTCTAGGTCCTCCAAGGCAACTCTATGGTATTTTAAACTGGAAATCCCATTATTTTCAATTGTGTTTACAATTATCTATGGTTTCCCATATCCATGGCCCCCACAGAACCAATCCCCCACAGATATGGGGGTCCTACTGTATACAACCACAGCCTTCCCACCATGTGTATGACATAACAATTACCCTACTCATCACATGACATATCCATGTTCACAAGTAGCAGTGCTAGATTGTGTGATCTAAAAATAAGATTAAAGCTTCCTGGGCACTGCTCTTAAAGTCATATATCTATATGCCTACAAATGACCTTATGTGCCTTGTGCAGAGGACTAGGGAAGAATACCTTCCCAGACTTTGGATTATGAAAACAGGACTCATGTTGCTTGATGTACGATTAAAAAAATGCAATAAACTGCATTGTAAAGCTTCTGTAGGGTCATGGCTAAAAGACTGACCTATGAACCTGTAATCAAAATCCACTATGCTGTGAATTCAAAGTAGGCAGCCTTATGCCATCATTTGTTTGTTTGTTTATGATACACAAGAGTTAGAGGGTGCCAGTGTGATACAGTGGTTGACTATCTTGCTTGTTTGGTTTGGGTGTGTGAAACCCAGGTTCATAGCCCTTCCTACATGAGAGTCCAGCAACACTCACAAGGTTATTTTGAGGCTGAAGTATTTGTCTAAGCTGATCTGAAAATAAGTGAGAAGACAGATGAAAAGTACAACTGAGACTCTCCCCCTGTTAAAAATAAAAGAGGAGAGCTTTTTTTAATGTTTACAATTCAACTGTGCATTAACACAAAGTTAGATGGGTGTCATAATACTCTGGGGATCTCGAACAAGGTAACCTGACCAAAGTGAGCAAAGTAAAATTAACCTTTAGAGACATTTGGCTCTATACTTAGCTCTGTACATTTTCCCTTTCCTCCTCCTTGCTCATTTTAAACTAGCTTTAAAAACCTTCACACTGTATGAGATGTTTAGTAGCCAAACCCATCAACATAGAAAAGCCATCTGCATAGGTGTACTGAATGTTCTATATTTTACTTGAAACATTGCTAAGATAACTTATTTGCTGAAATGTTTCTTTTGAGATTGTACTACTAGATATTGGAATAGCTTGTCTCTTGCTTTTCTTTGTTTGGCTTTTAAAAATGTGCTGAGCTACAAATATATATGAATGCACTTATGCAATGATACGGATGCTCCAGCCCCTTTCTAAATCCAAACTCAGCCTTCTGTCTACCAAGGCAGAATATTTTTGAGACACACTACTTCATATTTAGCACTGACAGAACTTGACATGATGGCAGCTGATGATAGGATTAAGGGGATTAGGAAAGACATTCTAACGCACAGATAAAACTTTGGCAGAGAACCTGGCCCTAAAATGATGATGATATGGCTTGTGTCATCTATATATATGCCATAGTTGGCTTCTGTTAATATTCTGGCAAGTATCACAATAACAACCAAAAACAAGATAACAGTTTGGTCTCTTAGCCTAACAACTGTGTCATCGCTTTGATAGTTCAGTCTCTCCTCCCCCCCCCCACCACTGCAAATAGGAATCTTGACTGCATGTTCTTGGTGTAAGCACAACAATTCACTGCTATGTGAGTTCCAGAAATAGCAGATGTTCATTCTGTATTTTGTCCCCCGCCCTCACGAAGCAAAGATTTCTAGAGATAGCTTTGGAGTCAAAGTCAATGGTTCAATAGCTGTGTGTGTGGAGATTATCAGACAGGAACGCAAAAAGCATTCCTGTCCCACAATCACCAATCCTGCCCCTGTCCCAGCACAATAACTCTCCCCACTACACTTACCTTCTCTCCCATTGACAGGCAGCCCAGGGATGAATGGAGCTCTAACGGAGCTCTGTTCACCTCCTGGACTGAAATCCCACCTGTTCTTGAGGAGAAGACATTCGCATGGGAAATTTAAAAATAAAAACAAAAATACGCATGAAAAAGTTACAAAAAGCACATACACACACTTTAAAAATTCCAAGTAAACCAGGGAAGTTTTTAAAAAGTGTGTCACTTACCTGGATGTCCTGATGTCACCTGGAAGTGTTCTGACAGGACTGCCCATTGATGCTGCATTCACGAGAGTTAAATGGCCCAAGGTTTCACACACCGGCAATGCTGGCACAAAATCACAATGGGGGATCTATTGACGGCTTGTCCTGTCAATAAAAATAAATGCCATAATGACACCAGTCTGATATTGGTGTCCTTTGGCATTCCTCAGGCATCATTATGCCACCACATTAGCTGTGTCTGATAATCTCCTGTGTATATCAAATAACACAATTATACTTTACTTTAGGGTCCTTCACTTTACTCTTTATCATACTTTGTTGTTATTGTTAACTGCCATCAAGTTGGGTACAACTTATGGTAACCCTATGAATAAGAGACCTCCAAGTCATTCAATCATCAACAGCCCTGCTCAAGTCCTTCAAACTCAGGGTTGTGGTTTCCTTGTTTATGTCTATCCATCTGGAATGTGGTGAAAGTACAACAGTCTCAGTTTAATCATTTGGGTCCCAGGGAGAGTTCAGGCTTGATTTGCTCTAGGACCAATTTATAGGTCTTTTAGCAGCTGACATATCCATAGAATTCTTCTAAACCATGATATGTCAAATGAGTTGATTCAATTATATATCTTTACACTTCAGGATCTTCTCTAGTTCATTCATAGCTGCCCTTCCAAGTCTTTATCTTCTGATTTCTTGACTGCAATCTTCATTCTGCTTAATGACTGAGCTCAGGTATGGAAAATCTTGAATTAGTTCAATGTCTTCATCATCTGCTTTAAAGTTATGTAAATCATCTGTGGTAATTTTCATAACATTCAACTGTAAACCTGCCTTTGCATTTCCTTCCTTGACTTTCTTCAGTAATCGTTCCAAGTTGTTCCTATTTACTGCTAGTAGTATATTGTCATCTGCATATCAAAGGACTTTATCAGACTAGCGGCTAATAATGCTGTATTCTGCAAATGAGGAAAGCAGAAACATAGTGACATTATTCCACTTATGATCACACGTCACTGTAACCGTGCAATTCAAATGCCACAGAATGATTGAACAATCACCATTAGCACTTTAAGAATGAGAGTTTACTTCCATGATTTAGCATGGGTGAGATTTCAGCGTTTCTCGCAAGAAGACGGGAGTGCGCTTAAAAACACTGAAACCCCCTTTATTAACAAAGTAAATCAGCACATAAACACGTAAACACACCTAAAAATGTGCAAATAAAACAAGACAGTTCATACAAAGAGCATCTTGTGGATAGTTTTCACGTTCTCACCCGGATGTTTTCTCAATGGGAACGGGGAGGATGGGAAAGAGGACTTTCCATTCATGCTGTAATCTCACAATTACAGCAGGATGTGTTTTCGCATGCTCTTAGGTACCATGAAAATAGCAATATTGAGGGATACTGACGACTTGTCCTGTTAATGGAAAGTGATGTTTTATTCGCAGCTGGAGCACACAGTCAGCACAGGAGGACTATGATGTCATGCGATAGCGGTACCTGTTCACACTATTGTGGCATCATAATCGTATAATTTTTTCCATGTCTGATAAAGTCCTTAGATTGTTGATGTTCCTTCCTCCAATTTTCATGACTCCTTCCTCTGTGAACTTTTTCGGATGAGTTAAAAACACTGTCACAGGCACAGAACAGAGTCAAGAAAGGGTTTCCCTTTCACACAAGGTCTTCCCAGTCCCATGCTGCCCCTGTGCTGCTCCTGTGCTGCTTCTGTAATTTTTTATTCACGCTGAAAAGTTTTGAATCAACCACCCGTTCCATTTCTGTCATGGAATCATGCGTGGTCTGAAAGGTGGAACGTGCTTCTTTCATTATGCTGGCATGCTGCAGGGGGAGGTCCATGCAGAAGACTTCTGGCTGAGAGTGGGACATCCAGGTAAGTGGCACCCCCTTCGCCCCCTCCCTGGGTTACTTGGTATTTTTTTAAATGTGTTTTTGTGCTTGGTGTACTTTTAAACTTGTTTTTTTACTTTTATTTTCAAATTCCTCATGTGATCACTCTCTTGCAAGAATGGGCGGGATTTACTTTCTGGGCCGTAAATGCAGCTTTACGATGGCTGCATTTGATCCCGGCCAGCCGAGGGGAGGAAGAAGACGTGCCTGTCACTGCAGAAGGTAGATGTGCCAAAATATTTCATTTATTCCATGGCGGGGACGGGAGTGGGGGTTGTGAGGCAGGAACAGGGTAAAAGTCCCTGTCTGAAAAAGTCCTGAGTCTTATCCTGCTTTGTGTATGATATGTTCAGCATATAAGTTAAACAGATAGGGTGATAAAATGCAGCCAACTGATTCTATAGGGTGATAAAATGTAGCCAACTGATTCTATAGGGTGATAAAATGCAGCCAACTGATTCCAAACCATTCTATTTCTCCATATTCTGTCCTAAAGTAGGACATACTCTTGTCCTTAGTACAGGTTACACATCAGGATTATCAAATGTTGTGGCACACCCATTCCTTTAAAATCAACGCATAGTTCTTCATGAAAAGCACTGGCTGATTTTTCTTTTGAAATTCTTTGGTGCACTCCATTATCCAAGGTATGTTTGCAGTATGATCTCTAATGCATCTCCCTTTCCTGAGCCCACCTTGGACATCTGCAGTTTCTCACTCCATATATGGCAAAAGCCTTTGTTGCAGAATTCTGAGCATCACTTTCCTTGCATGGGAAATAAATGCAATTGTCCTGTAGTTACTGCAATCCCTGGTGTCACTTTTCTTGGGGATCAGAATGTAAATAGCGCATTTCCAATCTGTGAGCCATTCTTTTGTTTTCCTTATTTTTTGAGAGGTTTAAGTTAGAACTAGAGTACAGTAGATTCTATCTCTGTAGACTGAAGTAGCTCTATTGGTATGTCATCTGTTCCTGGTGATTTATTTCTCCCATGTGTGCTGATTTCAGCTTCCACTTTCTAAAACTGGAGGTTCATCTTCATATGATTCTTCCTTGAATGAATTTTTCACTCTTCCATCTCTTCTACATAGGTCTTCCATGCATTGTTTCCATTGTCTTTTTACTTCTACGTGGTCTTGGAATTTGTTCCCCTGCTGGTCATAGAATATCCCCACTCTTGGTTTAAATTTCCGTTTGAATTTTCAGATCTTATGGAAGAGATCTCTTGTCCTTCCTTTCCTGCTGTTACCTTTTATTTCTTTGCATTGATTTATTAGAGTAATTCCCCTTGTCCCTTCGCACAAGTCATTGAACAGTTGCGTTCAGGGTTCTGACTCTATTTCTGCCACTTTTTTTACTTTTGCTTCTCATCTGTTCTTAACTGCTTGAAGAGTTTCATTTGTCATCCATTGAGGCTTCTTCTTCTTTTTGGCTATAGATAGTGTCTTTTTTCATTCGTCCCTGACAATGTCCCTGGCTTCAGTCCAGAGTTCTTCTGCCTCCTGGGTCAAATCCACACTACACAAATAATCTAGTTTGAAATGGGATTATTTGCCATGAGTCCTTCCTTTGGAATCCTGGAATATGTAGTTTAGTGAGGCACCAGCACACTTTGGCAAAGTAGGCTAAAGACCTTGTAAAACTACAAATCCCAAGATTGCATAGGAAGGACCCATGGCAAACTGGGTTGTGTAGTGTGTTCTGGAACTGGTCAATTAGACTTAATAGTTAACTCTATTTTTCATATAATCTTTAAATTCTACAATTTTCTTCAGGTTGTATTTCAGCATGATGGTTGGTTTAATATTCTTTAGCTTTACTCTGTTTTTTTTGTGGTTTTTTTTTGGTATTAGCTGTTTGTTGTCTATGCCACAATCTGCCCCTGATCTTGTTTTTGCAGAGAGAATGGAGCTTCTTCAACTTCTGCTTCCAATTATGTAATCTGTTTGATTTCTATATTGGTCATCAGGGTGATGTCCATGCATACAATCACTTCTTAGATTGCTTGAAGAATGCATTTGCTGTGAACAAACTGTTGGCCTCTCAAAATTCTGTCAGTCAGTCACCTGCGTCATTTCTTGATCCTAGGCCAAATTTTCCTACCATCTTTGATTCTGCTCTGTTTCCTGTTTTTGCATTCCAATTGCCTATGATTAAGAAGAAGTCCTGTTTTGGTGTATGGTCAATTTCCTGCTGGACTCCAACACAGAATCTTTCAAATTCTTCTTCTGCCTCTGTAATCAGAGTTTAAACTTGGATTATGGTTATATTTCCCCTGAAGTCTTATTGATAGTATTCAATCAGACTTTGCATACATATTTCCTTTGACTGCTTTTGCTGCCTCTCTTCTCATTATTTAATTTCCTGAGTGTAATTATATGACACTGTAATTATCTGACTCAAAATGTCCCATTCCTGTCTTTTTTAGCTCACTTACCCCAATGATTGCAATGCTTATATGTTCCAGCTCTTGTTTTACTATTTCTAGCTCCCCCTGATTCATGCTTCTCACATTCCATGTTCCTGTAATATGTGTTGTCCAGCTTCAGACTCTCCTTTTGCCTCTGAACATATCAACAGAGGAGTCCAGTTGTGTCATTAGCTACAGGACTATTTGTAGTTGTCCTTTTCTGCATTCCAGTAGCTCACTGAGTGCCATTCAACCTAGTAGTTCCAGTAGTTTTCTGGAACTATCTCTTGTTTCATTTTGTACTGTCTCATCATGCGGTTTTCCTGGTAAAAGATTTTCAAAAGGAGGTTTACCGTACCTCCATCTGTGCAATACTTACATGCATTAGCTATGGTGCCACTGCCATTGTCTCTGGACTTTATCAGATGCACTAAATACGGCATCATAACAATGGCACATAAATGTGAAAGGGTGTGCATATCAGGTGACATTGCCCTTTCGTGCTTATGTCCTGGTCAAAACCCATCCTATTTTATTGATGGCTTAAGGCATCAATAAATCCCCTGTGGTGCTTTAGTGCTGGCATTGCTGGCATTGCTGGCATATGAAACCTAGTGCCATTTAACTCATGTGAATGCAGTGTCAATAGCCAGTCTGGCCAGGACACTTCCCGGTGAGATCATGACACCCAGGTATGTGACGCACTTTTTATGACCCCCCCAGGTTACTTGGAAGTTTTCAAGTGTGTGTATGTGCTTTTTAAAACTTTTTGTGTGCTGTTTTTGTCCCTTTTTTTGGATTTTTGATTTTTTTTAAAATTTACGTGGGATTTGGAACGAGGAAGTGAATGGAGCTCCATTCACTTCCTCTTCATTACTGGGGAAGCCTTTGCTGGGAGAGAGCATAAGTGTGGTGGTGGGGGGCATTCTTTTGCCTGCATAAAAATGACTTGGTTTATGCTGGCAAAAGGACATTTTTAGAGGCTAATCTGATAAAGTCCTCTGAGAGATACTCTACCTGTGTCACCTTCTGTTACTGCTGTTTCCCAGTAGGTTTTTGGCCCATTTAGTCTCACTCCTCAGCAAAAGCCTGTCTGACATTACAGGTATCTGATGAATACTGGACTATACTATATAGCAGGGTGGGGAATCTTGGGCCCTTGGTTGAATTTAGACCTCCTGGCATCCAAATCCAGCCCTCTGACCTTCCTCATAGATAGAACCACACCTCTTTCTTCACCATGACATTATCTTCTCATGATTTCACATGATTTATCTGTGTGGTTTCTTCCCCATTCTGAAAGGCTTAAATGACTCTGCCAAGGTTTTACTAGTGGTGGCAAAATCTTTAAGCTAAAATATGCCAGCATTTTGAGTCAACACATTGGCCTTTGTTCTGGCCACTGGAATGTGGACCTCTCAAAACTTCTCTGAAATTCAATTTGGTCCTCAGGTCCTGAAAACATGTCTTTACTCTTGCTCTATTTGATATTTTCCCATATTGGAGCAATTCTAGACAAAACCTCCCACATAGCTAGACACTGGAAAAATTGCTTTTGAACTACACCCCCCAGCATACATTAGCCAGCATAGCCTCTGGCCATGCTGACTTGCGGATTCTGGTGGTTTTAGTTCAATAAATAATTTTTCCAAGTTCTGACCCTATCTTACCTCTTACATATTTCTTCCTGTGACCTTCTTCCAAAGGCTGAGCCTCTATTCAAAGGTTCCTTGCTCCCTCAGAAGACTCTGCCTTTTCACCTTTGCTGTCATGAGATGTTTGGGACTCTCCCTCTCAATGCCTGCATCAGTGCCACCTCTTTCCTCATTCAGGTCTCACCTCAAAATCTCTCCTTTTCTGTGAAGCCTTTGGCACCACATCCGTGTTCATATGCCTTTCTGTAACTGTTCCTGAGGCATGTGCCACTGAAGCCACTGTGCATATTATTCCTTCCTTCCCCTTCTTCAGTTGCTTTGTCTGCCTCGAATTTTAACTTATAAGCTCCTAGAGTGTAGGGGCTTGTCCTTCTGTATTTTGTAAAAATGCCACACAGATTGCTGGATAAATCTAGCTATGTCAAATGAGATAACAAATATGGCATTATATAATTTAAGCAGTACCACCAGTGTGAAATCCAACAGTAGTGGGGTGCCCCATCATCTTAATAACATGAAAAGGGGGCCTTTAATGTGTATATGATGTGACTGCTAGTAGAGCATACATTATGCTTAGTGAACCTCAACATCACTTGCCTGTACGGACTTGTGGGATTTGTTTTATTTTATCACATTTTCCTGATTTTTAAATATTTCCCTCAGTACATATTTATTTAAGACAGAGACAGCATGGAAAAAGCTGTCCTTCTGAACCAGAAAAGTAACTTATTCCAAGCTCTGGAATAGAGCTTTTTTTGTTCTATAAGAATATTTTCTTTTAGCGGGAAGTTTCCAGAAGTTTCCTTGCTATAACAGCATTACCCCACTGTGTAAGCAACATCAGTGAAGAAATGAAGCTTTATGAGGACATATGTAATGCTTCTGGACATAAGGTCCCTCTTCACACTACTGAAATATAGCTCTATGATTCACTTTATCAGTAATAGCTACATCCTATGGAACCCTGGGGTTTGTAGTTTGGAGAGTCACTAGGGATGTTATCAGACAAGGCAAATAAGGCATCATAACGATGCCTAATGATCATGAAAGGGCGCATGTACCACACAATGTTGCCCTTTTGCAATCAAGACCTATTAAAAAAATCATACCTTTTTATTGGCGTCTCAAGCTGTCAATTGATCCCCTTGGCACTTTTGTGCCAGCTTTGCCAGCATTTGAAACTTTGCACCACTGTACTCACATGAATGCAGTGTCAATGGCCAGTCTGGTGAGAACACTTCTGGGTGAGATTGTGACATCCAGGTAGGTGACACACTTTTAATGACCCTCCCCAGTTTACTTGGAACATTTTTAGTGTGTTTATGTGCTTTTTGTAACTTTTACTTAGTTATTTTTGTTTTTATTTTTGAATTTCCCACACTATGGATTCTCGTGAGAATACGCGGGATTTCAAATGACTTCAAATTTCCCGCACTATGTATTCTCACAAGAATATGCAGGATTTCATTACTGGGAAGCCTTTTCATGGATAGGAAGTAAGCGTGGCATGGGAAGTTCTTTTGTTGGCATAAAAACGGCAAAGTTATGCCGGCAAAAGAACGGGGTTTGGGGGGTGGTCTGGTAAAGTCCTAGCGCTCTTTGGCTGTGAACTGTGAACTGCTCTCCCTAAATTGAAAATCCCAGGAGGCCATAGGTTGTTGCCATGGCAATTAAAGTGGAAGCATAGTGTTATAATTCTGTAGTGTAAAAGGGCCCAAGGAGTATAGGATGGATAGTTCTCACTAGTTTGTATGGGGAAACAATTCAAAAAATATGATTCCAGCTCAAAGAGGAGTAATTAATGTGAAGAAACATGTTTCCATTTCTGATTCTACAGACCTTTGGACAGATACAATACACTCAATTGAACTTTCAGCCTTTGCTGCACCTGATCTAAGGGATTGTGATTTCAGTAGCAAGATGCAGCAAGGAACTACCTTGTTCTTTTTAAAACTGGAGATGAAAGTTTATCCAGGCAATTTCTTTACATAAAAAAGCCCTGCTGAATGTAGAGCTTAGAAAAGTTATTTTTGTGGGATGCTATTTTTAATTGCCATCCAGTTGGCTTTGACTTATGGTGCCCCTATGAATGAAAGAACTCCAAGTCACCCTATCATCAACAGCCCTGCTGAGGGCTGTGATTTCTTTGATTGCATCTATCCATCTGGAATGCACTATTCCTCTTTTCCTATAGCCTTCTACCTTACCGAGCATCATTGTCTTTTCTAATCAGTCATGTCTTTTCATATATGGCCAAAGAATGACTATCTCAGTTTATTCATCTTGGCTTCTAGGGAGAGTTCAGGCTTGATTTGCTCTAGGACCCATTTGTTCATTTTTATTTTTATTATTTATTTTTTTGCAGTCCAGGGAATCTGTAGAATTTAGAAAAGTTATTTTTGTGGGCTGTTATTGTTAATTGCCAGTTGGCTTTGACTTATGGTGAGCTTATGAATAAGAGACCTCCAACAGACCCTGTTATTAATAGCCCTGCTCAGATCTTGTAAAGTCAAGGCTGCTTCAATCTCCCAGCCAGCATAACCACTGCTCAGACATGCTGGTTGGAGGCTTTTGGAAGCTGTAGTCCATTAAAGGTACTCTACCAGGTTTTAACTGGATGAAACCAATGGTGCCCAAACAGCTACCCTTCTGTAAATCCCACAAGCACACAATAGCTCTCACTGACTGTTGAGCCCAACAGCTTATAGCTAGAGGCATACTACCACTGAACCTCTATGTTGCATATAGCCATTATGATTGATAGCCTTTGACATGACTATCCACCATGAATTTGTCAATTTCCCTTCAAAACATCTCAGGAACGTGTCCAGACGAGGGCAACCAAAATGATGGGAGGTCTGGAAGCCATTCCCTATGAGGAGCGGCTTAGGGAGCTGGGTATGTTTAATCTGGAGAAGAGAAGGTTAAGAGGGGACATGATAGCCATGTTTAAATATTTGAAGAGATGTCATACTGAGGATGGAGCAAGCTTGTTTTCTGTTGCTCTAAAGACTAGGACACAGAGCAATGGAGTCAAATTGCAGGAAAAGAGATTCCATCTAAACATTAGGAAGAACTTCCTGACAGTATGAGCTATTTGGTAGTGGAATGCACTGCCTTGAAGTGTGATGAAGTCTCCTTCTTTGGAGGTTTTTAAACAGAGGCTGGATGGCCATCTGTCAGGAATGCTTCCATTGTTTATTCCTGCATGGAGGGGGGTTGGACTGGATAGCCCTTGTGGTCTCTTCCATCTCTATGGTTCTACGATTCAGCTGGGGGGGGGTCATCCTCTGGTAGCAAATTAATTAGGGATTGTAGCCAGTCATCTGTTCCAAAGGGGAGGGGTCTCAGAAAAGCTATGTGTTATCACTGAGAATTTCTTCCTTTCGTTTAAGACTAAAAAGTGCTGTAGGAACATAAAGATTGATTTAATAGGACATGAGCTTTTTGCACACAATAACCCACTTCAAAATTTCATCAGCTCTCATGCTGTTTCTATAAAAGCTCATGGCACAAAGAATATTAGTCTCTAGAATGCCTGCCACTTCTTCTATTTGTGTTTTTCTAGACCAACATGAATATGCTTTAAGTAGTTAATTTTAAAAAAATCTTTAGAAACAGCCTGTCTAACAAATCAATCCTAAAATTCAGTATGGAATTTTACCTCCTAAGCATGATGAACCTTCTTTTGAAGAGCTTTTACCATGAAAATCCTATGATGAGATAATCCAAAATTAAACAAGAGATAGTGCCAGGAGATGACACTCCCAGGTCAGATGGCACTCAAGGAGCTACAGGAATACAGCAGAGGACAAGCCAAAAGGACATCCCTCTGGTGACGTGCTCAGAGGTGAAAGGAAAGTTTGAATTACAGAACACATATTACAGGAACATTGAATGTGAGAAGCATGAGTCAGGGGAAGCTAGACATAGTAAAACAAGAGCTGGGAAGTATTAACATTGCAGTACTTGAGGTGAGCAAGCAAAAGTGTACAGGAATGGGATATTTTGAGTCAGGTAATTTTGAAGTGTTTTGCTCAAGAAATGTGGTGGCATTTATAGTGAGGAGAGGTGTAGCAAAAGCAATCAAAGCATATAATGCAAAGTCTAACCAAAACATGTCAATAAGACATCAGGGAAAACCCATCATTATAAATTCAATCCAAAGTTATGCTCCAACTACAGAGGCAGAAGAAGAAAAAAATATGAAGATTCTATGCTGGGATCCAGGAGGAAATTGACCACACACCAAAACAGGACTTCCTGTTAATATTAGGTGATTGGAATGCAAAAACAGGAAACAGAGCAGAATCAAAGAAAGTAGGAAAATTTGGCCTAGGATCAGGAAATAAAGCAGGAGACTTTTGCAAGGCCAACAGTTTTTTCATGGCAAACACATTCTTCAATCAACACAAGAAGCGACGGTATACATGGATGTCACCTGATGGCCAATGTAGAAATCTAATAGACTACATAACTGGAAGTGGATGATGGAGAAGCTCCATTCTCTCTCTCAAAACAAGATCAGGAGCAGATTGTGCCACATATGCACTGATATCAAATATTAAAAATTAGAGTAAACCTAAAGAAAAACACTAAAAAAACTAGTAAAAGGGGGACAGAAACAGAGGCAGAACCCTGAATGCAACTGTTCAACAACTTGTGCACAGGGGAAAAGAGAACTACTATAATAATTAATGCAGAGAAATAGAAGGTGACAACAAAAAAGAACAAGAAACCACTTCCACAAGAGCCAAGAATTCAAAAGGAAATTTAAACCAAGAGTGGAGACCAGCAGAAGAACACATTATAAGACCAAGTAGAAGTAAAAAGATGATGGAAACAATGCACAGAAGAATTATGTAGAAGAGATGGAATGGTGACAGATTCATTCAAGGAGGAACCATAACAAAACAAACCTCCAATTTTAGAAAGTGGAAGCTGTACTCAGTACACTTGGGAGAAATAAATCCCCAGGAACATATGACATATCAATAGAGCTGCTTCAATCTACAGAGACAGAATCTGCTGTAGTTCTAACTAAAATCTGTCAACGAATATGGAAAACAAAAGTATGGCCCCCAGATTGGAAACTCTCTCTCTCTCTGGCTTTTCTTCGCAAACGAAGATTCAGGAAGGACTCATCCCGCGCTTTCTGCAAGCACGCTGATGACTAAAAAGGTCAATCCAAGATAAATAAGTCCGATTGCAGAAAGCACAGCAGAGGGTCTCTTTGGGTGATGTTTCCAGGTTGTGATTCTTTCTGTGTTGTCGTTTCTCTTCAAGACTTGTTCAGCATGAGTTCTCAAATAAAGCTGCAGCATTGTGGGTAGTGCATCTCCATGCCTCCCGATGTGAAGCCAGGACGGACCATTGTTGGTGATCAATTTGGCCGAGCCTGAGATGTTGTTTCAGGGAATCCTTGTATCACTTTTTTGGAGTGCCCCTCTTACGCTGACCCGTGGCGAGTTCACCATAGAGTACTATTTTTGGGAGGCGATGGTCCTCCATCCTAGAAACGTGACCTGCCCAGCGCAGTTGTGTTCTCAATATCATGGTCTCAACGCTGGTGATCCCTGCTTTCTCAAGGACAGCAACATTCATCATATAGTCAGTCCAGTGTATATTTCGGATTGTACATATACAGTGCTGATGAAAACATTCGAGGAGTCGTAAGTGTTGGCAATAGATTTATTGAGTTAGGTTTATATTGACAGGTACAATATATTCCGGCATATAAGACGACTGGGCGTATAAGACCACCCCAATTTCCAGCCAAAAATCTAGGCTTAGGCATATATTCGCCATATAAGACACCCCCCCCGCCAATTTAGCTGGCTGGCTGATTGGCTGGGGGAACCTTGCCAGCTGATCCTCTTTGTTTCCCAACTCACGAGGATCTCCTCGTGAGTTGGAAAAGCGAACAGGATCAGCTGGCAGGGCTCTTCCAGCCAGTCAGCCCCTCTCTTCAACCTTCCAGTCAAACTTGACTTGAAGGTGGAGGAAAGGGGTGAAAATGCCCAGTTTGCCTCAGCAGCCCCCTTCCCTCAGTCTTGGCTCTTCCAAAGGGGACCAAGGCGGGGGAAGCGGGGGTGACTGCGGCAAACCCCTAGATTCACCCCCTCTCCCCACCTTCAAGTAACGTGGGGAGAAGGGGAGAAGATGCCCCGTTTGGCTGCATAGCCCCGATCCCTCCTTCTGGGCTCCCTTCTGAAGGGAGCCCAGGAGGAGGTGGGGGCTGTGGGCTGTGGAGTCAAACCCGAGATTCGCCCCCTCTCCCCACCTTCAAGGAAGAGGGAGCCAGTCTAGGGGTTTAACTCTGCAGTCCCGATGCAAGGGAGCCCAGAAGAAGGCATCAGGGCTGCAGAGTTAAATGGGGCATCTTTGCTCTCTCTCCTTGAAGGTGGGGAGAAGGGGCGATGATGCCCCGTTTGGCTGCACACCCCCGATCCCTCCTTCTGGGCTCCCTCCTGGAAGAGAGCCCAGGAGGAGGATGCAGAGGCTGTGCAGCTAAACCTAGGATTCGCCCCCTCTCCCCATCTTCAAGGAAGGTGGGGAGAAGGGATGAACATGCCCCGTTTGGCTGCATAGCCCCGATCCCTCCTCCTGGGCTCCCTCCTGGAAGGGAGCCCAGGAGGAAGATGCGGATAGCCTCTGCATCCTCCTCCTGGGCTCCCTTCCAGGAGGGAGCCCAGAAGGAGGCATCGGGGCTGCAGAATTACCCTAGCTTTGCTCCTTCTCCCCACCTTCAAAGAAGGTGGGGAGAAAGAGCAAAGAAGCCCCGTTTAACTCTGCAGCCCCGATCCCTCCTTCGCAAGGGCGAATCTAGCGGTTTGTCTCAGCCGCTGCAGAGGCGATCGAGCGGCGGCTGCGGCAAACCACAACGTTGGCCCCCCTCCTCTGTCTTCCTTTGCTCCCCAAAGGGGGAGAAGGCAGAGGAGGGGGGCAAATGAACTGCTAAACCTTTTGCTTCACCCCCCTGCCCCATCCCCTGCCTCTTCGCTCCATTTGCGAAGAGGCAGGAGATAGGTAGGCAGGCGAAGCAAAGTATATCCGGCATATAAGAGGACTCTCGATTTTGGAGGGCACTTTTGAGTGCTCAAAAGTCGTCTTATATGCTGGAATATACGGTATATTGAGTATTTCCAATCATTGCCTATCGCCAAGATTGGAAACACTCAGTATGCATTCCAGTCTCCAAGAAAGAGGACACCAGAGATTGTGGTAATAACAGGATAAATAACATTTATTTCCCATGCAAGCAAAGCAATGCTCAGAATTCTACAACAAGGACTTTTCCCATATATGGAGCAAGAAATGGCAGATATCCAAGCTGGGTTCAGGAAAGGAAGGGACATTATGGATCATATTGTAAACATATGTTGGATAATGGAGCATGCCAAAACATTTCAAAAGTATTCAGCCTGTGCTTTATCAATTATATCAAAGCCTTTGATTGTATAGATCATGAAAAACTATGGGTTGCTCTTAAAGAAATGGGTGTGTCACAATATTTAATAGTCCTGATGTATAACCTGTACTCAGGACAAGGGGCTACTATTAGGATAGAGTATGGCAAAATGGAATGGTTTTCAATTGGCAAGGGGGTCAGACAAGGCTGTATTTTATCACCCTATTTGTCTAACTGGTATGCTGGACATATCATACACAAAGCAGGATTAGACTCAGAGGAATTAAGCATGAAAATTGGAGGAAGGAACATCAACAATTTAAGATATGCACATAACACCATACTACTAGCAGAAAATAGGAACAATTTGGAATGATTATTAAAGAAAGTGAAGGAAGAAATTGCAAAGGCAGGCTTACAGATGAACATTATGAAAACAAAAATAATGACCACAGATGGTTAACATGAATGTAAACGAGATGATGAAGACATAGAAATGGTTCAAGATTTTCCATACTTTTGCTGAGACATTAATCATAATTGAGACTGAAGTCAAGAAATCATAAGAAGGCAAGAACTTGGAAGGGCAACGATGAAGGAAATAGACAAGATCCTAAAGTGTAAGGATATATCACTGAATACTAAAGTTAGGCTTGTCCATGCTAGCATATTTCCATTTCTGTGTATGGTTGTGAAAGCTGGACAGTGAAGAAAGATGATAGGAGGAAAATCAACTCATTTGAAATGTGGTGTTGGAGAAGACCTCTACAGATACCGTGGACTGCTAAAAAGACCAATAAAGAGGTCCTAGAACAAATCAGGCCTGAACTCTCCTTAGAAGCTAAGATGAATAAACCAAGACTGCCGTTCTTTGGCCATCTATGAGAAGACATGACTGTCTAGAAAAGACAATAATGATTGGTAAGGTAGAAGGCTGTAGGAAAAGAGGAAGACTGCATTCCAGATGGATAGACTCAAAGAAAGCACAGCTCTGAGTCTGCAGGGCCTGAGCAGGGCTGTTGAGAATAGGGTGACTTGGAGGTCTCTCATTCATGGGATCACCACAAATTGAAATCAACTTGATGGCAGTTAACAACTGCCAAGAGCCAGAATTGCTATTTGTATTGCATTACTGAGAAACAGTGGTCACCTTAGAAGATTTACAGTTGGACCCAGAGTTTATAGGCAGGATCAGGGAATTTTAAAAGTCTGCTTGTAATAGGTCAGTTAAAGAAGATGTCATTGGCTTTTCTGGCTCCCTAGCCAAGAAATATTGGCCAGTAGACTGGCAATTAACAATGTGACAGAGGTTTGTTGGTCAGACAGTATGTAAAAAAGGAAGGAGCAGGAGCCCTTTCACATTACACAATTATAGTATTATGATTTCACCTTAACTGCCATGACATAATCATATGGAATCTTGGGAGTTGTAGTTTGTGAAGCTCTAGAGCTATCTGGCTGAGAATTCTAAATAACCTTCCCTAAACTACAAATCCAAGAAATCTATACAATGTTGCCATGGCAGTTAAACTGGAAACATAGGACTACAGATGTGTAGCCCTTGTTAAGCACTGCCAATTCGAGCAGGTTAGTTAGCCAGAGAAGAGCCTGAGGAAGAAGATGATATCTTAAATATTTAAAAAGAAGCAGATGAAAGGAGCTGAAATTTGAGGAGGCAATAACTATGTCTGTTCGGGAAGAAACATTCCAGAAGCAGAGCTGAACATTATCAGCAGAAGCAGCTAATTTCAAGAACCAAAAAGATTTCAGGAGAGAGCTACTGAATGACCTCTTCATTTTTATGTGCTTGCCATCAAGTCCTCCAAGTAAAAGAAAGACTTCAGGGGAAGCTGAGGCAAGCCTGGAGACTCTTTGACATGGGCAGCTGTGAGCCTAATGGATGAGGCAACTTAGAAAACCATAATTGGATGAATTCAGAGATTACTTGGCTTAGAAAGAGGACTTGGGGTGATCTTTATACTAAACAACTGTAATGCCATGATTCTACTTTAGCTGCCATGGCAACAGCCAATGGAATCCTGGAATTTGCTGTTTGGGTCCTGGGCCTTAGTTATTTGGGGTGAGCTTACTCAGGTGGAGAGCACATAAAAATAAATGCCAACCAGGTTCTAATAGGGAAATGAAATTAATTAAGGTAATAGAAGCTTCCTTAGAGATATTGTAGCTTTTAAAACTTGTTTTTAAAACTTGTTTGTTGTTGTTGTTAACTGCCAGTAATTTAACTTCAACTTTCAGCAACTGTATGAATGAGAAACCTCCAATTCACCCTATCATCAACAGCCCTGTTTAGTTCTCGAAGGAGATTATCAGATGCAGCTAATGTGGTGCCAAAATGACACTAGCAGAATGCAAAAGGATGCCAATATCACACGACGTTGTCCTTTTGCATTCCACTGTCGTTATTCTGCCATTTATTTTTATTGACAGGCTGGAGTTGTCAATGGATCACCTGTCCCGTTTTGGTGCTGGCATTGCTGGCGTCTGAAACCTGATGCCATTTTGGACTTATGAATACAGCAGCAATGGGCAGTCCTGCCAGGACATTTCCAGGTGGGATCACGAGAACCAGGTAGGCTACCTTCTTTTTTGTACCCTCCCTGGGTTACTTGTTATTTTTTTAGTGTGTATGTGCTTTTGTTAACTTTTGTGTGTGTGTATTTTTCTTTTTCTTTTTGAATTTCCCGCGCTTGCATCTTCTTGAGAGAATGGGCATGATTTCAGTCCAGGAAGTGAATGGAGCTCTGTTAGAGCTCCGTTCATTCCTGGGCTGCTGTTGGATGGAAGATAAGGTAATCTGATGGCGAGGGTTATTATGTAGGAACAGGGACGGGCCTGGAGATTGTGGAACAGGAACACTTTTTGCATTCCTGTCTGATAATCTCTGAAGACTCAGGGCCATGGCTTCCTTGATTGAATCTAGCCACCTTTAATGCCATCTTCCTTTTTGCCCACTGCCTCCTACCTTGACAAACATTGTTGTCCTTTCTAATGAGTCATGTCTTCTCATAATATGTCTAAAGTACAACAGTTTCAGTTTAGTCCTCTTGGTTTCTAGGTAGACTACTGGCTTAATTTGCTCTAGGATCCATTTATTTGTCTTTTTGACAGTCCAGGGTATCCTCAGAACTCAAATGATCTGATTCTCTTCCTATCAGCTTTCTTCACTGTCCAGCATTCATAACTATACATACAAATTGTAAATACAATGGCATGGACACTCCTGACTTTGGTATTCAATTACAGTGGCTGCAATGTACAGCTGTGCCTCTATATCCACGGATTTCGTATTCACAGATTTAAGTATTCACAGCTTGAAAATATTCTTTAAAAAATAATAATCCAAAAGCAAACCTTGATTTTGCTATCTTATATAAGGGACACCATTTTGCTATGCCATTGCATATAATGGGACTTGAGTATTCATGGATTTTGGTATCCACGGGGGGGGTCCTGGAACCAAACCCCAGCGAATATGAAGGGACAACTGTATCTTGTTTCTTCATCTGCTGGATTGATTAAAACCACGGGGAAGAGAAAAAAAGAATGTCATATCAATTTAATAATAGCTATCAGAATAATAAATGGAGTTAAAATGCTTAAATATGTTGAATAACCATATTGCAAATATTTGAAATTTGCTAACATTTCAAATTATGTAACCTTAATTTTAAACACCAAATTTGAATTTTGAATGTGTAGTTTTATCTTTAAATTATTATTTTTATTTTACTCATACTGTCAAATAAGAAATACCACATATCATATGCTATCAACTGTTTAGAATGCTTAGCTGAAATGCAATAAAAATATTATTAAATCCTATATCCTAAATAATATATTCTGAAATCAAAGATTAACATTATCAAACACTGAAAACAGATATAATCAAGCCCCATTTCATGTTAGGTATATGGTGACTGTCCAACAAATATTTAACAGCTCAGAAAATATCTAAAAACAGTTCAAGATAAAAATGAACAGAATTTTCAGGAGCAAATTGATTGGCTTAATACAGTTGTCCCTCCATATCCACAGGTTTGATATCCATGGATTTAAGTATTCACTGCTTGAAAATATTCTTTAAAAAATAATAATCCAAAAAGCAAACCTTGATTTTGCCATCTTCTATAAGGGACACCATTTTGCTATGCCATTGCATATAATGGGACTTGTGTATTCACAGATGTTGGTATCCACGGGTGGTCCTGGAACCAAACCCCAGTGGATATGAAGAGACAACTGTATATTTTTAAATGTATTTAAAGAGAGAATGTTAAAAGCTAATAAGTGACCCACTGACTAAAAATTGAGTCTCAGTGAGGATAGAGATTTCAGCATATGCTTTGCTTAATCTTGCACAGTACTTTTTTTTTAATGCTTGCTAAATATGAAGCACAATACTTTCCATCCATAAAGAATTATGTGGGAAGGAGGTAGTGTCACTGCTTTTGGAAAAAAAATATTTCAAAAGATATTCTGAATTGCTTAGGGCACATCTCTACTGATTGAAAAGTCCGTGATTTTGTTCCTGTTCTTTCCAATTTTATACTGGATTTAAATAAACTGACCTGGGGTGATGTTATAAAAAGTCTCTGCTCATACCAGGAGCTGACGGAAAATATTCTGGGATAAACAACACATGTATGGATCTCCAAAATAAAATCTGAAAGAACAGGAACAAACTCTGGGAGTTTCTGGTCTTTTTAATCAGTCTGGATGTGCCCCAAAAGAGTCAGGAATTACAGCTTTAAAGAAAAGAGTTAGTAGCTAGAAATGAAAAGTGGAGTTAATTCTACAAGTAGAATGAGGCCATTTAAAAAAAGAGAGGTTTTTTTTTAAAAAAAAAAATTGTGGTCTAACTATCACTTTTGCTTTTAGTGCTTTATCCCTGTATGCATGGGACCAGTACCTGTGGTTTCAATTATCCATTGTCTGAAAAATATGGTTTCTCTAGACATTTTCTTGGTTCTCTAGCACAATTCAATGGGGTTCGCTTACCCATGTTTTCAATTATTCACGGCATGTCTGGGAAGATATCCCCCACAGACACAGTGGGTGACCTGTATAAAACAGTATCAAAACAAAAAAGCAACACTTTTCAGGCTAGAACCATTGCTTAATATTTCACTTTATAGTATTTGTGTTCCTTCTTTCTCTTTGGACTTTATCACACATGTCTGAAATCCCGCAATTACAATGGGATAGTAGCATGAATGGGTTCCTGTTATCACACAGTGTTGTTGTCCTCCCATGGTCTGTGTGTGCTCCACCCACTAATTATGCATAACTTTTCTCTGATGGGCAAAACTCATGAATAACCCTCAATATCACACTTTTCATGGTATTGACAAGTGTGCTGAAATCTCATCCTACTGTAATCGTACGATTACAGCATGCATGGACAGTCTTCTTTTCCTCCTCCCCTTTCTCAATGAAAACACATAATTAAACTTCCAGGGGAGAATGTGAAAAGGACCAACAGGACACTGTTTTAATGAACTGTCACCTTTGTTTGGTATGTTTTTATGTTTGTTTAAGTGTTTATTTGCGGAGTTCTGTTATTATGTACTTGTTTTTTGGTGTTTTTAACTGAAGTCGCATCTTCTTGCAAGAAAGCTGAAATCTCACCCATGCAAAACCAAAGGAGAATTTTTTTTTCTTAAAGGTGCATGTGTAGGCCAGCAGGAAGCATTAATACTCTGTCATTAGAAGGCAATGTGAAGAGAAGTGTTACTATAGTGTGAGCTGAAATCCCATTCTGAAACCGCTAGTAGTGGTCATGCCATAATTCCGTGTCGGTAGTATTGCATGATTATGATGATGTGCGATAATTACTGTAATCATGCCGCTATGTTTCTGCTTTCCTCAATCGTAGAATTACAGCATTTTTAGACACTAGTCTGATAAACTCCTTTTTCTCCTTTCCACTTGTGTGTATGTGTATGTGCGCACACACATAAATAAGGATAATATGAAATATTGTTCTTATCATCCCACTAATGCTGTCAAGCTTGTCAATATTTTTTTTTAAAAAAACCCTATCTTCTTTTTCCTTCATTTCCATTGCTACCTTTTAAATTCTTACTGAAACCTTATGCTCCTAATACATTATCAGTGTTTTGGGGGACTATAAACAATAGGTGGCATCCTATTGAGTAGTTACAAATGTGTAAGCTAGACTTATTCATCTACAACTGTTTAGTATTGATATTTACAATTGTGGCACTATTGCCACAATTGCAAATTTGGCCTCAGTCCTATTTTAACAACCAGCAGTGGCAACGAGAAAGGGAGGCCTTTTTGGCTGGAAATCAGGGCACAAGGAGGATGACATTTCCAGCCCCCTGCTCCCAGTGAACTGTGGTAAAACAATTAGAAACAGGACCATTGTTGCAACTCCTTATCACACTGAATATCACTGGTGGGAGGAGGTTGGAAACGTAATGTTGTATCACCCCACTCACTAGCAGAACAGACTTCCTTCACATGGTGCAGTTGCTGTCTGTTAAGGTAGGTTTGGGGAGTAGAGTCAGGAGGCAGTACATAGTCACACATTCATAACTACATCTGTGATTTAGGAGCTTGGCCAATAGTATTATATGGGACTGTAGACTACAAGCATGAGCAGTGAAGAATATTCATTTCCCCCCCCCCCCTGTTTAGGTGGGAAAATCATGATGGGAAGAGAGTAAATGGGTAACATTAATGATGCCAATAGGGGTAACTCTGGTAAGCATGCTGTGGTAAAAATGATGAAGAACCTTGTGACATCTTAAAGCCTGCTTATCATCGAAGAGTTCAGGGGGAAGAGAGAAATCAGTAGGCATCTTGTGCAGGGGACTTTTCTTTTGCTTTTTTAGTACAGCTGGTCACTATACAGGAGATCTGCTGCCTCTCCTCCTGTTGTACTTTCTTCCGCTGCTGCAGAATAAATAGCAGGAGATGTGCTGCCTACCCCCCACTCCTCCCTCTCTCTCTCATGATGTTCCATCTCAACCTGGGAAGCCTGCTGAAGAAGGAAGAAGAAGACAGTTCTTACCAGTTGCTCCCTGTCTGTGTAACCCTCTGAAAAGGAGCTAGCATGTAATTGCAAGCCAGCTCATTCCAGCCAACATCTTTGGAATCAGTAGCTGCTGACTCCTCTGGTCCCTCTGGAGAGCATCTGTACACTTCTCTAGCATGTTAAAAAGGTGAACTCTGATGTTTAATGCTTTAAACCTTTTAAAAACTGGTGGTGGGTTAAGTTAAATTGCTAACTTTTGAGATTATCAGATGGGAACCAAAAAACCCAGCCCTGTCTCGCTACCTCCTGTCCTGCTACACTCCCGTCCCTATAGTTGTTTTAAGTTAAAAATTATCAGACACCTACCTTGCTGTGTGACAGAAACTGCTCCACTCCCCTTTGGCATTCCAGGAGTGAATGGAGCTCTCGCTGAGCCCCATTCACTTCCTGGAAACAAAATCCCGGCCATTCTCACAAGAGAACAATCGCACGAGAAATTTAAAAATAAACGTCAAAATAAAAGGTAAAAAATTAAAGCAAGCACAGAAACACATTTTTTAAAACCCAAGTAACCTGGGGAGGGAAAAAAAAGAGTGTCACTTACCTCAATGTCCCAATCTGGACCAGAAGTGTTCGGTACAGACCTCCCCGTTATGCTGGGATTGTGCCAGCATAATGGGGCACCTTCTCAGACACCTGTTGTTCTGTTACAGAAACAGAATGATGGGTCAATTCATGGCTTCTGCTGTCAATAAAAAGGAGTGGGGGTGGGTGGAAGAGGCACGGGGGTATAACGCCATAGGGATGTCATCGTCTGAAAACTTAGCCCTTTAGCGACGTCCTGTTGTTCCCTGTAGTGGGATTTTTGGCATGTCTGATAATCTCCTTTGTGGCTGCTTCAGCTCTGTTAAAATACATCCCCTGGTCTCTGTTGTTTCCTATGGAGCTGGCTCCCCTCGATTACATCAGTCTCAATTTACATCACATATCCAGGAACACAACCCTACTGTAAACTGGGACCCATCTGTATTACATAATTTGATGTCTGAATTAACACCTTGAGTTAGTGAACTGAAAAATTAAAATTATTTTGTTTTAGGAATTGAATCAAAAACACATTACAAGACACTGTTTCACATTACATGCATTGTAAATCATAATTCAGGATTACATGTATGAGCACCAATAAGACAATGCAAGTGACTGCCGTATCACTCAGAGGAGGAATAAATCAGACTTTGGTTGTTTTACAGTCTTCAGGGAAAAGCACTTCTCAAGGTACCTTTTCTCATATATAACTTTATGACAAGGATGTCCTTGATGTACATGGAAAAACTGGAATAGTATAATGCTCTGCCTCCTACTCTGTAAACTATCAGTCACCAGGCATAAGTTTTGGAGACACTCCTTTCAGAATCCCTGAAGGTTGATTTTAAAGTTGTGATCTCCTGAAGAAGGCCATTAAAATATTTTTACTCTAAAACACATGGGGCTATTTTCAAGAATAAAATCATCTTTCTTTTCAACATCCTGAGATTTGTTTCTTTTCTACACCACAACGCTTCTAGATCTGGGGCAGCTGAAATGAAGCTCCAAATGGAGCTGGCTTTTGTTTTCTTTTTTCCTGGCTTGACAGGCTCCATTTTTCCCCACAGGTCTATTGCCACTCTCTTCAGACTGTAGTTGTAGTTGTCTGTCCTTATGTACAGACCTGCCTGAAGGAAAATGAGCATGGGAGGGGGAACAAGAGGGTGGACGAAAGAGGTGACATTGGGCTTATCTATATGAGGCAAAAACAAACAAATAAACCAGGGTGCCTCATAGTAGGCATTTCAGAGCAGCTGTGACTTGTCTTAACAATGTTTTTGATTCCATAAGCTTCTCATGCAAGATGGCGGCCATGAGTGATTTATTCACATTTGTACTTACCTCAATTTACTGCAGCCAAACTTTTAAAAAAAATGTCCAAGGTGTGATAGAACAATTTTTCAATTTAACAGAAAAACAAAAAAACCACACCACCCTGTTTTCTTGCCTTAGCACTAACTCGCTATGGTGAAAATCCAATATGGCAGCAGTAGGCACTTGCCTCGTTAGCCCAACCCTTACGCTTGCCCGGACAATCAACTTTGCAATTCCTCTCCTATGGGAAAGTGATTAATATTGAATCACTTGTCCCAATGAACAGAAATGTGCATTCCCCTTGCTGTTTTTAAAAAAACTCCAGGGAAAGATGCAAAGGCTTTTTCTGTGGAGTTTTTGATGTTATGGGCTCCCCTCCTTCTGAATATGGTGAAACAATGCAGAATGCTATTAAGACAGGTAGGATTCTCCTTGCATTGTGTGAGGAGAATTTTTACTGTTTAGACAACTCTATTTGTTTAAGTGCAAAAGGGTTTGCATTTCCTTTTTCCCAAACTTGAGGTAAGTGGGGCCCACCCAGAAGGACTTCTCACCAACAAAGAGCCAGGCTTCCCCTTTACTCAGCATAGAAATGGTTGGAGAACTGAGGTGGGGGAGACCTCTGACTGACTGACAAGAACAGATATAGAGATATGGGAGGTGACCTCCTTATGTGAGGTTTTTAAAAAGCCCAACTGCTTGTAAAAGCAGGGGTTGCACACTTATACGCCCACTATTGTATCCTGGCCTAGGATTCTATGATGTTCCCAGCCTTTTGTATGTATTAGGCTGGGTCAAAGCTTTTGTGTTGAGGCCTTGAGGCATTCACTTAGCTCTGTTTTAACAAACACTTTAAAAATAACCCCGAAAACCCTTATTAGAAATTAAAGGCATTTCAAACAGATCATACAACATATTATGGCTTTAGATATTCTAATGTTCAGGCATATAATAATTTAAATTTATGATACATGCCCCAGGTTATTTTGAGTGGATAAAGGATTCTCTTGTTTAAGCATTGAGCTAAAGCAGGAGATGCTGCAGAGAGGGGAAAAAACCCTATACATTTTGCTTAGAGGAGTTCATGATGTTCTCCTGACAGAGACATAAGAAAGTTGTCTCAAAATAAAGATTTATGCACTTTCTGCTATCATTTCTTTGAAGTCTGAAATATGTGCCTGAAGAAAATGTTTCCTATTATTGCTATCAGAGCACCAGGAAAAGGCTATTATTGTGGGTGTACCTTGAACCAATACTGGATCCTCGTTTGGCCTGGTTGAAAGCATACCAAATAATTGTCCACGGAGTTCAGGTGGTATGTTTCAGTGAGAGTTCATCTTCCAATGATTCTTCTTTTGACACTAAAACTGCTCTGGAATGTCACCCAGTGGGTTTCTATGGCCAAACAGGGATTCAAACTCCAGTCTCCAGAGTCATAGTCCAATGCAATAAACCACTGCACCAGACTGGCTCTCTCCACTCATTGTCTAAACAGTAAAAGGGAATAGCAGGCTTCTTTGATGTAAAATAATGGGGTTGTACTTCTTTCTTTCTATCTCTGCTTCTGGAAGGGATAGAAACTAATCCCCCCCCCCCGCAAGAAAGCTTAGAATCTGGGCCAGTTAATGGTCCAAATGGGTACTAGGTAGAATGTCTAAAATCTGGATAACCAGATACCCTGGAAATATGGCACTCCTGCTTAATGGTGTTATAGAAGGGAAACAAATTATTTATTTTTCAGAGTTTATTGCCAGGGAGGAAGAGAGGTTAAATGTCTTTGCCTGGGTACCTAAATAACTAGGAAAATACTATGTTCCTTGACTTAAAGGAGATGGTGAATGATATATTGCTGTGTCTTAGGCAACAAAAAGTCTCAGGTCAGCTCTGATTTATTCGGAAATTCCAGAGGGGCTTCAGTATCAAGAGCAATCATCTGATGATTAGCTCTCATTCAGACAGATTCTCTGAACATTCTAGCCTGTTAATATCCCTCTGTGAATACCAAACTTGGACCTGCATTGCAGAGTCAAGGCAAAGTCATGGTTAGATCTAGATACATAGCAAAAACAAACAAACAAACAAAAAAACACCTATCACAATATCAAGGATTTCCTTCAGGGGCACATTTCAGATTTTAAAGGAAATCTAGCAAAACATGCTTAAGAGGATTGTCTATATCTTCACACAATTATGTGAGAAAGATGGTGAAGAATTTAGATCACTTTTCTGGTTTATTTTTAAATGAAATTTCTTTAAAATATCTTATGTTTTCCAGCAGAATATTTCACTGGCAGATTTTATGATTCATTTTTCATTTGAATTCAAGATAATTCCTTGGGCTTTTGAGAAATGTGGTTTTCAGCCATGTTTATTCTCTGGCAGGCAAGATACTAACTGCAGTGCCAGCTGCTGCCCATGATCAATTTAATGATTAACACATGAAATAACGAGACAAGACACATAAATAGGGTTGAAATATGTGCCACTTTATTTGATATCTGACCTATTTATTTATTTCTTGAGGTATGTGAACCAAGGGGGAGACCCAAATACTTCCCAGTAACAGAAACCTTATATCATAGAACACTTGGAAATTCACCTAGTGTTGCCCAGACAGAAGCAAATCATTTTATTTATATGACTGAAACAAAAGTTTGAGCATCAGCAGTTGCAATCCTTTATATTTCTTTCATACCAAGTTCCATTAATTTTTTTTAAAGCAAAGGTTTGCCACTTAATTTTGAAGTTACACTAAAATATTTGGGATGTTTGCATAAGTCTAAATATTGTGTTATGTCAGAATTGGGTCATAAATATGTATTCTGTAGGGGAAAAAATATAGAAGTCTGAAGTGTGTACTCAGGAGTTACCCAAAGTACCTGACAGAATCTTAATACAACCTTCATTTAAGTCCCATTAGCTAACATACCATGTTTGGCGACTGTATTATCAAGCTGGATTTGCACAGCATGACAGACAAACACGTTAAATTATGGTAAGAGAAGATACTAAATGCCATGAATGAGGCTGATAAAAATGTAAGGATCTGAAGATGTCCTAGAGTTCAGCAATATTGGACACCAGCTGGTACGGGAATTAAAATTCATTTGATCACAGCATAAGACTGAGTGCAATGCCTTTTGCAGAAATCCATTGCCAACTGGGTCTACTTCATACACAAAAAAGCTTGAAGGGATTGTAGTGGTACAGTTACAGGGAAAGGCAAAATGGAGGCATTGCTCTCCCCCAAATAAGAATTCTGCACCCCAAATTAAACTTTCCTTCAGTCTCCAAATGTTTAATATTGCAGAAAGTGAGATAATGAAACGTGTTCAAACCTTGGGCTCTTATATTTGTTGTGTTTGCCTTCCCTGGGTAACTTTGCCTGCCCCTTTTCTTTGGTTGCATAAAATATACTTCTTTATGCTCAATTGAAGTTGTATGCTGCTACTGCAATTTTAGAAATTTGGGAATGAAGGACATTTATTTGGGGAGGAAAGAATTCTTATGAGGGGGATAATGCCCTCACACCTTTTAGTGGTAGCCTGTTTTTTTTTGTGAAGTACATTGCCTGTGAAAGTTATTTTGAACTACTACTCCCAGAATCCTCCAGCCAGCATGGCCACTGGATGCTGTAATCCAAAATAATTTCTCCAGACTCTGTCTGCCATGAGATGCTGTCTAGGAGGCATGCAAATATGGGTGGCTTCCAAAGTGGGTTGGACATATTAATAGAATACAAGGCTAGCTTGTGATCATGGATATGTATCACTACAAGTAAAGAGGTAGTATACCCCTAAATACCACTTGACAGAGAACACAGATGGGGATTATTGCCATTGTGTCCTGTTTGTGAATTTCTTAGATGCGTCTATGTATAGGTGTGAAATCTGGACAGTGAAGAAACATGACAAAAAGAAAATCAGTTTATGCGAAATGTGGTCCTGTAGGAGAGTTCTGCAGATACTACTGACTGCCAAAATGACCAAAAAATGGGTCCTAGAACAAATTAAGCCTGAGCTTTCACTAGAAACCAAGATGACTAAGGGCCCTTCTATACAGGGGGTGGGGGTGGATTGCTCCGGAGTAGTAGCAATTTGCAACAGCTGCAAGCTGTTTTAATGATTAAGGGCCCCCATAAACTTTGCATGCACCCTAGCCAAGATGGTGGCCATGAGTGATTTACTCACATTTTAAAATCTGCTGCTGCCACTTTTTTTTTAAAAAAAAAGTTTCCCATGGTGCGCACAAGTGATATTTCACATTTACAAAAGAAAAAAGATAAAAAAAGATCACCATTTTATTGCCTTACCAATCTCTCACTTAGCCAAAACTCCAACATGGCAGCAGCAAGCATTTTCCGTGTTTATGAGTCCCGCCCCTATGCTCATCCAGCCAATCAGCTTGTGCTGCCTCGGTGCCGCAATGTGAATGCAACTGTCTTAATGATTGGATATTCACATCCCCTATGGAACTTTTTCAAAACTCTGGGGAAAGCCGCAAAGGCTTCCTCAACAGAGTTTATAGTGGATTTGGCTGCCCCCCCTTCTGAATAAGATGTATCAATGTGAATGTCTGTTTAGACAGATCGCCTTCCATGTGAATTCCATGAGGATTATTTTTACTATTTGGGCAACTCTTAAACTGAGCCTGTTGTACTTTGGACATATCATGCAACAACGTGACTCATTGGCAAAGACAATAATGTTTGGTAAAGTGAAAGGCAGTAAGAAAAGAGAAGACTGTATCACAGTTGGATTGATTCAGTTAAGGAAACCACCGCCCTGAGTTTGCAAATCCTGAGCAGGGTGTTGATGACTGGGGATCTTGGAGGTCTTTCATTCATGGGTCACCATAAGTCAAAGTTAACTTGATGGCAAACAACAACAACAATCTGGTTGAACACTGTGGCAACAGGAAGATAGATTAAATAAGGCTTTTGGCTTATACATCAGAAATGTCCTTATGTTCCTGAGAGCATAGCTGTCATCACAATGAGAGCAGCCTCCTTGTCCACCTGGTCCATCCTTGTGATTTCTAATATTCCTAGAAACATATGATCCCCTATGTGCATAAAAACAAAAAGCCTAGTCATGTGGTCAAGTATTAGATTTTATCCAGGAAACTGAACCTGTGAAATGGGTTTGTGAGTATTTCTGAACTAAGTTTTGAATGGTTTTGAATTCTCACCTCTCCAAGAGATTGGAAGGATATAGCTTGGAAGAAGTGATGGCAAATATCAAGAAAATATTAAGTAACTAGCTATACCCAGCATCACATACACCATTACCTATACATATAAAATGGTTCAGTATGTTTCCATTCCCACTCTGCTGATTGGCTACTTAGGAAACGTGTCAAGAGTACGATCATTTGACGCATTAATATATAACCTTTCAAATCAACTATAGTGGCATATGTTACACCAGGTACAGCTAGTTTCATACTGAGAGCCCCTCCACCATGCAACCGCACACACAAACACACACACACCACACTACACACACGCCATGCATGCCAGGACATGAGAGCCCCTCTGCTGCCGCCATGCAATCATACATGCACACACACACACTATGCTACACACACACTATGCTATACAAACACACACAAACATACCACACTACACACATACCAACACATAGCAAGATGCAAGAGCCTTCTGCTGCCATCATGCAAGAGTGCATACACACACACCATGCTACAAACACACACACCACACACACCAGGACATGAGAGCCCCTCCACCGCCATGCAACCACCCATACACACACACCATGCTACATACACACACATACTACACTCACACACCACTCTACACACACACCACATGCACCAGGATGTGAGTCCCTCCGTTGCCTGCAATCACACACACACACAGCATACTACACACAAACAAACAGAGCAGGATGTGAGAGCCCCTCTGCCATCACCATGCAACTGCGCATACACACACACACACATTACACACACACAAAAAACACTATCCTCCACACTACACTCCCCACTACACATACATCCATGCTACACCCCCATGCTCACCCCCACACCCACGCTAGACACACACACTCCCACACTACACTCTCATGTTACACCTCCCACGCTACACCCACACACCCAATGCTACACCCTCACATGCTACACACACACTACACTACACACACCATACTACACCCCCACACTACCCCAACCCATGCTACACACACATACCATGCTACACCCCCCCACGCTACACACACACACACACACACACACACTACCCCATGCTACACACACACACACTCTACACACCCCACGATACACACACCTCACTGGAGAGCCCCTCTGCCGTCGCCATGTTTAGAAGCTTGAAACTTTCTACATGTTTCTTCCCGCAGTGTGCTGATTGGCTGCCGAACAGAGAGCTTTGATTGGTTGGTAAGTTTCCTAAGTGGCCAATCAGCGCACTGGAAATGGTAACATCCCCAAGAGCATTATATATAGAGATATTCATGCATTTAAATTGTATAGAAATATCAAAGTAAGTTCTGTTAGGCAGGATCAGGCTCTGTTTATAGCTGCCATCTAGGAAGGGTCCAGGCTAAATCCAGCACTGATCACAAATGGTTTGCCAGAAGCAACATTCTTGACCAATATTGTTTCACCGCTGTGATACTTCTGCAGTATTTAAAGACAATGGAAAACTCAGAAACTTCTGCTTCATCCTGATTGCTGTGTTGATGGTGCAATGACTCAGAAGATTAGATCATTAATTTATTTTTCAGCTATAAGGTTTTAATTGCTCAGATGGATAGCACTGTTTCACACACTTGCTCCATCTCAAAAGCCTGCAGCACAATAAAAAAGTAATATTACTTATTTAAACATGGTATATTTTGTTTGATTTGTTCACATTTGTGTTTGATTTTCATTAAGACTAGGACTTTATTGATTGCCGATGACCAATTTACACATGTAATGAAAATAAGGTTAATGGAACTTGCATTGGGAATACCCCATAAGTTGATGGCAGAATGCATCCATTAGTAGCCTTAAACAAACATTGCTTACCTCTGACCTTGTTCATACTATTTCTAGTAGAAAACATACAAATAAACAATTTTTGATCACCTTCATGAGGAAAATATTTCACAGCACAATGAGATCTGAGATGAAATGTCACAAATTCAAAATATAGCAATTTCCCCAGTTTCCACTTGTTTTAAACCAAAGGTCATTGCAAAATCTACAGTGCAATACAGCCAGCTGTATATTATAAAGAAAAACTATACATATATGTACCTCCATATTATGGTGGTGGCTGCTAGCTTCCATAACAGCAATGCTGTGAATCTGCTCTGGGGCCAGACTTTACAGGAACTATCCAAGATGCTGGACCCTCAATAGATTTGAATGTCTCCTTTAAAGTTTGGACCAAAACCCAAATCGGGTCAATAGGAGTATAGTGTCTAGATCAAGGGAAGTAATAGTGCTACTCTATACTGCCTTAGTCAGACTTCACTTGGAATACTGTGTCCAGTTCTGGGCACCACAATTCAAGAAGGATATTGACAAGCTGGAGTGTATCCAGAGGAGGACCAAAATGGTGGGAGGTCTGGAAGCCATGCCCTATGTGGAGTGGCTTAGAGAGCTGGGTATATTTAGCCTGGAGAAGAGAAGATTAAGAGGTGACATGAAATCCATGTTTAAATATTTGAAGGGATGTCATATTAAGGATGGAGCAAGCTTGTTTTCTGTTGTTCCAGAGACAAGGAGATGGAGCATTAGATTCAAACTACAGGAAAAGAGGATCCACCTAAACATTAGGAAGAACTTCTTGATGGTAAGAGCTGTTTGGCAGTGGAATGCACTGCCTTTGAGTGTGATGATGTCTCCTTCTTTGGAGGTTTTTAAACAGAGGCTGGATGGCCATCTGTCAGGAATGCTTCCATTGTTTATTCCTGCATGGCAGGGGGTGGGACTGGATGGCCCTTGTGGTCTCTTCCAACTCTATGATTCTATGATTCAGATTAACTTTCCCAGCTGATATGGGAGCCACTAGCCACTACTGCTCTGTCAGTGAATCTGAACTCTGCAGTTTCATTTCAATGCCTAAATCAAATTTGTACTAATACAATTACATTTGATTTGGTATTAATTAGTATGTCAAGTGATCCACCAAACAAGAAGACAGTGCTTGTATATTGTATATGCTCTATACATCACTTATGTTGGTTACTAATATTCCATATAGCATTGTCATGGTCTGGCAGCATGTTTTAAAAATCAAAAATTGTTATCTACTGATAGTTAGAGAAGAATTTTGCAAGAATCTTGTTGTGCAAAGGACAACACAGAATATACATTATTAACTCTGTCAAAGATCTTGCATGGCAGATCCTCTTGTGATCTGAACCTCCCCCTCCCCCACAATCCACCAGGCAGCCACGCCAACTGAGCAAGTTCTGCAGCACGGGTAAGTGGACCACTGAAGGGGGCCTGTGACAACTGCTTATCATACTGCAACTTACTGGTGGGAGGGGACTTGGTGTGTTACCCACCAGTGCCCTGTTTGCCAACACTGCAGAACTCCATTGATCAGTACAGCTGCTTGACTTTTAATGTGTGTTTTGGGGGGCATTTGCAGTTTTGGCAATTGTGTCATGAACATAAATGTAAATAACAACATTTATGAGGTTGTATGTCTAGCTTATGACACCATAAATAATGAACAGGATGCCAGCCATTATCTTCAGTTCTATGCTAACCCACATATGAAAAGAGATTGGTCCAACACAGTTTTTGGTAGATGTTAAATTCTATGTTTCGGGGGCTGACATGAAGAAAAACTCAGAGCACATCTTCCATCCCCACTTATAACGCAGTGCATGCAGCCCTCCTCTAGTGGTCTCATCAAGCTCTGTGTTTCAGTGATGACTTGAAAGGGGATCCTGCTGCATGCACTGGCTTCAAGCTATCAAGAGGTAATTATTTTACAATAATCTCATTCTAATGACCAGTTTGAAAATTATTACAAAAACACCCAATATCCTTTGATAACAAGCAGTGCCCTAGTTTTGGATGAGGATGCTGGAAATGTACTAGTAAAAATGATTACTCATAATGTGTGACTATGATTCATCAAGAGAAATAAACAATTTCTTGATCTTCCTCTTGACAATTGATAGTGGGATATAGGGGCTGATAAAAGCTCCCCTTACCTTTCACTTATGTCTGAAAGGATTTGCTGGACTATAGACTAAAGATTTTTTAGTCATTTGTTAATTTCGTTGCTAATTTTGAAGCAAATGTATGCTTCTTTATCATATAAGAAAATAGTAAGTAACAACATGAGATGACTCTAGTTGTTCTTTTAGCTATATAGCCTGTACTGAAAAGGTGATGTGGCTAAATGATTCAAAGTGTTTTGCTTCATTTTGAAAATTATCTGTGAATCTGAATCACTGGTGACAGTATAAGATTATGACATTACAAAAGTGGCCATGAAATATATCCTACTGTAGCTTTGTGAGTTGTAGCATTACTAGAAGACTGTAAAAAAGAATCAAGAAAGGAAGATGGTGGGGTTCACATGTTTTATTTATGCAGACACATATAAATATAATTACAACCACATTTTCAAAACTGTAATTGAAAGCTTACAAGTCATGTCTTCAAACAGAGAACTCAGCTGGTGAGTATCAATAGGACTACAGACTAAAAATGGTGCAATTATCAGCCTGCTTGGAGAACCCTCACTATTTGCAAATATATTGCAAATAGATGGTACATATAATTAGGGAAATAAACCCTAAGAAGACAAAAACCTCTGGAGAAGACTGACTATGCTCAATGGCTACAAAATGCTACAGGTATCTATGGAAAGCCAGGACTTGGGGTTGGATGAGACTGGTGTATAGAACAGAGTAGCACAACACAGGAGAAAATATAGCTGGTTAGCTGGTAGGCTAGAACCTAGAGAATTTCATGTTGAAAAATGTGATACAGGTTCCACTTATTTTCTTTCCATATTGCTTCTTTTTCTCCATTTTGATCCTGGAGTATAGAAATATCAGCACCTTTTTCATTTTGAAAAAAAAAGTAATAATACACTTTTGTAAACTCTAGAATAAAGATGTTTTGGGGAACTTATTTTTCACTCAGATTGCTGTGTATGGACAGTGCAACTTTACTGGACTATAGCTCCCATCATCCCTCACCATGATCTATGCTAACTATGGCTAATGTGAGTTGCAGTCCAATACCTGGTGAGCTACAAGTTACTCACTTTTGTTGCATGGGATGAATCACAAAGCTACATCATTATATCCTATTTCTGCTGTAATTTATGACCAAACCCAATATTTTTATAGCAGAAGCCAACAACTAAACCTAAAATATATGAATGGGGACAAGTTCCTTTGGATAGAAGGCATGGAGCTATACTGAATACCAATACTATTCTGGGCATTTTAGCTTATGAGCGTTGATTGCTAGAGGTGATTATACAATCATGACTGAAGGTAGGAAATATAAAGATTCGCTGGAATCCTGTATCAGCTACTTAGTTAAACAATCATGAAAATAGAACAGTTACAGAGGAGTAAATCTAAGTAACTGTTTCATATTCACGACCACTACTTAGTCATGGTTGCAACATGATTGCCATGATCATAACTCTCCTCTCCAACCTACTTTAACAGGCATCAGTTCCATCAGGAGAAGGAGGTTCATTCTGCCCAAGATTGGAAGGTAAGTGAATGACGTTTCCATCAGGTTGCGGGAGGGGGCAAGGGAAGTTACTTAGTTAAGTATACAGGATTCTGGCCATAGTCTTTATGTACATAAAGATTGGGCGATAAGCCAAAACTTGTAAGAGGTACTTCTAACCACAAGGGTCATTTGAATCTCACATGAAAATGTTGGCTCTAACTTGAGAAGCTGGTTGTGTAACTCTTTCCAGAACATGTTGATTATTATTAATCCAAATGGACTCACCTTCTACTTACAGTACCTGCATCTTGCCTGTACTGAGGACATTTTCAGACGTGCCTTACTGCGCAAGCAGCCTCCAGAGCAGTAACGAGGCTGCTGCGCGGCAGGGGGTCCTTTTTGGACACTGCTGTCCCTCTTCCGGGATCATTCTTGTCACATACGTGAAGCTTTGGAAGTGGCTGCACCATATTTTAATCACGGGCAACTTCTGTGATTGAAATATGGTGCGGCCGCTACAAAGGTTCATGTACGTGCCAGGAATGATCCCAGAAGAGGGATGGTGGCGTCCAAAAAGGACCCCCTGCCGCGCAGCAGCCTCTTTATTGCTCCGGAGGCTGCTTGCGTGGTAAGTGCTGTCTGAAAATGTCTCCGTTTATGCACTGCCCCACAAACTACAGCTGATTCTTGATTCAGGAGAACCATCATTTCACTTTGATGGAAAAGAAACAGCAAGAGCTGGGTGTCAGGCATATACTGTAAAATAAAGGGTTTTGTTCACTTTTGAGACTAGCATTCATCACAACATATGCTTTTGTGGATACAGTCCTCTCCCTGAGATCTGTGGAGTAATTTAAGGCAGTGGCTGGTATCAGTAAATGCTCATGCTAAATAATGATACTAGTCATAAGGAACCTACATGATTTCTTGTCATTTTGTTGCAACAGAGTTAACACAACCACCATTTAGAAAATTGGAATCCTAATGATGTCTCAGACTTCTCCCAGAGGTCTTGTGTCCATTGGTGGCTCCATATGGTTCATGTTTGGAGGCACTGAGCCGCAATATATGAGCCCAGTCATTTGAAAGATGCACCTATACCTGTATGTCTGGAAGGAGTGAGTAGTGAGGAGAGGGAATGCTTCACTCAGCTGGAATCCTAAATTTATTTTAAGTTTGTATAAATAAGATCTTAATTTTGGTATGGCTTTTATAGTAATTGGCTTGCTTGTAAAATACTCCAGTTTTTTCTTACTGTAGTAATTCCTCTTTTTAATCTTGAAAAACTGGAGACAGCTTGTAGCATGTACCATTATACATACTAAAGACTTTTTCAGATGCCCCTTACCACACAAGAAGCCTCCGTAACAGTAATGAAGCTGCTGCGCGGCAGGGGGTCTGTTTCGGACAACGCTGTCCCTCTCTTGGCATCGTCCGTGACTGTTCTGGGTAGGACTGAGGGCAGCCGTGCCATTTTTTACTCATGGAAGTTGTCCATGAATAAAAAATGGCATGGCCATCCTCGATCCTATCTGGAACAGTCACGGACGCCACCGAGAGAGGGACGGTGTTGTCCGAAATGGACCCCCTGCTGCACAGCAACTTCGTTACTGTTATGGAGGCTTCTTGCATGATAAGGGGCATCTGAAAAAGTCCTAAGCATCTTATCACAGTGGTTATTGGCATAAATGGAGGGAAAGGACATGGAAGTAGTTCCACCCACCCAATAAACTTCATACTCCCTGCTTTCATTTTTTAAAAGCAAATCTCCATCCCTTAGAAGCTGAGATATTAGGGAATACGTGAAGCCATATTTTGCCTCTTTGCTTTGTAAGGAACTAGCTTGATCCTACAGTGTTTTTAGCCAATGAATTAAGTCATAGCATGTGAGTTATGCCCTCTCTCTAGAGAAGGGATTTCCAGGCTGCACTAAAAACTGTTGGTGTTGATTTTCCAAAGTAAAAAATGATTGTTGCCCCATTAAAATAAACAAAGTGAACTCGAGGAGTTCTGTAAGTGTGATTCTGCACAGGTATATGTACCCAACCCCTTCAAATGGCAGCTGCAAAGACAGGGATTTATGATTTTTATAACTCAGGTCTTAAAGTAAATGTATAATTTTGTCCAGCATTGTCACTTAGTTTCTTCCTGCATTAGTTTTTATAAGAAACTGCAGTGGTGAACCTGTGAAATTGATTATAATAGCAGCTGATTTTGTTAAGGGATAGAGGGTCATTATATTGGATGACTCAGAGAAAGAACTGAAGTTATAGGCTACAGGTTGAAAGATATATTCCAGTCACCAGGCCTACTTAAGTGAGAAGCAACAGAAGAGAAAACCTACCGGTACTATAAATTTCTCAGAAAACAGATATCCAGTGTGGTGTAGTGGTTTGAGGACTGGACTAAGGAAATCTATCATACACAGCAAAAAGTACCTTAGCAGAATGCCAGGATGACGTTACTGTCCCGCGAACAGGAAATGGTTTCAGATGATGTCATCCTCATTGCATTTTGCTCCTGTGCTGCAGCCATTAGTAAGGCATCACTTTTCATTGATGGGACCTCCCTGTCAATGAAAAGCAATGCCTGACTAACAGCTGCAGCACAGGAGCAGAATGCGACGAGGATGTCTGAAACTGGGTCCTGTTTGCAGGAAAGAAATGTCATCCTGGAGTTCTGCTAAGGTACTTTTGGGAGGCTTCTGATAATCTCCTATGACTCTGGAAACCAGGTTTCAAATTCCCATTTGGCTATGGAAACCAACTGGGTGACTTTGGGCAAGTCACACTCTCTCAGAGGAAGGGAAAGGAAAATCCCCTCTGAACAAACCTTGCCAAGAAAATCCTCTGATAGGCCTTAGGGTCACCATAAATCAGAAATGACTTGAATGCACACAACAGCAAGAAATATCCATCTGTCTCAATAATCTGGTGCTCAGGCTGCCAGATTGACCAGAAGCAGTAGACATCTTTGAAACTACCTGGGCTTTTTCACACCCAAAATGTGCAGTTCTAAATTAATAGCTATGCACTTTACAATTCAAGTAATACAATGGGTGTTGTTGTTGTTGTTGTTGTTACGGATGTAAAAAGAGTTTGATAATACCGTGAACAGTAAAATGAAACTGTGCTCCTCTAGAACCCCTAAATCTGATTGAGGCCTACCTCTTTCCTCTGCTAAAGATTGTCCTGTAGACCATAGGTGGGTAACTGTTGGGGATTAGATGGTTGTATTGCCCCCCCATGGGCTCTTGGACAGCTGTACCCCATTGGAATTTTAAAAAATGATATTTTGTGCCCTCAACAACCCCTATGGGGCATGGGGCAATTTTGCCACATTTTAGGCTCTATGACCTCTGGATCACTTCCTCTTGGGGGGAAAAAGAACTTTCCTGGGTTTAAAATAAGTAAAAAATTTCCTCCCTCACCTCCTAAGGTTAGGGCAAAATGTTTTTGGAAAAAACGGTGTGGTTCTAGCAGCCACAAAAATGGCTGTGGGGATATATGTGACCCCACAGCTCCTGCTGTAGACCCTATTGCTACTTTCACCAACATTTCTAAGATGAAGGGCATCATTCCAGAACATGGGAACCATTCTTCGGAAAAGTCTTGTGAAGTTGTTATGATAAGCTCACTGGTGCCAGAAAATACCCAATACATTCCTAAGGACTGTGTTGATTCATCTGGGTTCCTCTGCCATCCCCTCTTCTTAATCTCTTTTTATAAGATGTCCCTCACTCGACATACATTTTTCCCCTGAAGTTCACGATGCCGCTTGTGTTCTGCGTTAGTGCTGTCATATTCTAAGTTCTGAGGATTTTCCTCCCACTGTTTGTAGGCTTTTAAATGTCACTGAATGCGATGCTAGGGATCAAAGCACATGTGCACACTCAAAAGGAAAATGCATAGGGATGTTGTCACGGCATGTACTATATGTGCAGATAGTACTCCCATACTGCTATGCAGGTTTAGCCTCATCTGGAAAAAAATCCTGTGTACACCCTTACAACCATAATTCAGTGTCATCCATACATGGGGGTGGAGAGGTTCACTTTAATCATGTTAAGTATAAGTCAGGGCAGGAATCTGATGGCCTTCTGTAACAGCTATGAAGTGTATATTTATTTCATCTTTAATACTTGATGGATATGTTTGTGTTCCAGTTAATTTGCCTGTCATCTTTATCTTGGCATCAAAAGCATAGCTGTAACACTTCCAACCTATTGTAGGTGGATTATAAAACTTGAAGCTCTTACTTACTTTTATGAAGCCCTTGAATGCCATGTTCACAGGAATAGTCCAAATTGTTTACATGAAGGAATGCACTGAGGATTAAAAAAAAAAATCCAGTGGAAACCTGTGAGGAAAAAAAAAGATATTGCCATCTGGGTTGCAGCCACCCAACTTCATTTGGCTTCTCTATCCCCCACTCTTCCATCCTTCACAAGTCAGTCAGCATTCTGTGCTGAAAATAAAAAAAAGCCAGTGAAAGAGTGCCAGTACCTCACACTTATACTAAATAACTAAAAAAGGGTATGTTTGCCGAAATCCTGTTGTGGCCTTACATCTTTGTAAGAGCACTTATAACTGTGGGAACTAGAATTGTGCAGTTGTGTAAATGTCCATAACCAATATTGTTCTGCTGTTATGTTACTATGTAGCAGAGCCAGCAATGTGCCTCAATGCACACTGTGCATTGAAGTGCATTACACACCATTGTGCATTGTGCACTGTGATGCACACCAGGTGTTCTTGGTATGCAACTTTGCAATTAAGTAAAGAGTTTTCCTAGTACCTCTGCTATATAGCTAGGTGTAGGTAAAGTTACGTAAACATAACAAGTTACATAGGATTCTAGCAAGCAATTTGTACTTGGTATTTAAATTTATGCTGCATTACAGCAGTAATAGACTTATGGAAATGAAGATGAAAATTGCATTTATGACTTTGCTTCTCCCACCCTTCTTCCCTGTCTTGAACTTGAAAGAGAATGAAGCTCCTGCATGGATTTTGGAATACTCTGTATATAAGTATATATATGACCGCCCCCCATAGAACTGGTGCCTGCAGTTTCACTGGCCCATATCTCTGAAAAAATATGTTCTCTCTAGGCATTTTCTTGGTCCTCCACTGTGATTGTATGGAACATCTCTCTAGGCATTTGAAGGTCCTCCAGCATGACTCTGTGGTATGCTTCTGCCAGAAATATACTGTCTGCTACTATCTGCATTTTTTGCTATCTGTAGTAAGCCTGTGGGAGTTATACTGTATGTATGCATATAAGCATTTAGAGTATTTATACCCTGTCCATCAGCCAAAAATGCTCCCAGGTTGTCAATTCATTAATTTGACAGTTCCCTGCCCTCAGGCTTACAATCTAGGTAAACCATGACACACAAGGAAAGGGGGGTGGTAGTGGGGAAGAATAATAAATCCAACAGATGCTGACCACTGTTCTCCCCCTCAGAGGCCACAGCAGTGGAAGTTGGAATGAAAAGAGGGCTTCTCATGGGCTCTGGGACCAAGGCATGATGGAGCTGTGCCTGGCTGCCCTCCCTCCCTGCTTGGAGGTCAAAGCAATCAATTTTTCACCCGCCTACTCACTGAAATGGAATGAGGTCAAAAAAACAAAGATGCAAGAAAGATACAGGAAATCTATAAATATAAATTAAAGGAGCCTTGGTGGTGCAGTGGTTAAATGTCAATACTGCAGCCACAATGTTGTGAGTTCGATCCTACATGGCTCCAAGGTTGACTCAGCCTTCCATCCTTCTGTAGGTCTGTAAAATGAGTACCCAGCTTGTGGGGGAAATTAGCTAACACATTGTAAACTGCTTAGAAACTGTCTAGTGCTATAAAGTGGTGTAGATGTGTAAGTGATATTGCTTAACAATTTGTAAGCTGCTCTGAGAGTGAAGGCTTTCACGGCCAGCATCCATAGTTTTTTTGTGTTTTTTTCCCCAGGCCGTGTTCTGGAAGAGTTTATTCCTGACATTTCACCTGCATCTGTGGCTGGCATCTTCAGAGTATGGTGAGGTAAGGGTGTGTGTGGGGGTTATATACTGTGAGTCCCTGTTGGAGAGGATATGTAAATTTGTGTATTTGAATGGCTAGTTCCTAGGGTGGGAGGATATGCAAGGAGGATTAATGTCTGTTTGGCTAATGGTCCATTATCTGCTGGAAATCCCCCTGTCCCTGGGTGAAGTTCATTTGCATGTATTGAGTTCTTATTTTGGTGTTTTTCAGGACTGATAGCCAAACTTTGTTTACTTTAAGGGTTTCTTCTTTCCTGTTGAAGTTGACCAGGTGTTTGTAGATTTTAATAGCTTCTCTGGGCATTCTGACATGACAGTTGTTGGCTTGATCCAGAATTTCAGTGTTTTTAAATAACATTTTGTGTCCAGGTTGGTTTATAACATGTTCTGCTACAGCTGATTTTTCTGGCTGGCCCAGTCTGCAGTGTCTCTCATGTTCCTGGATTCGTGTTTGTACATTACATTTAGTGGTCCCTATGTAAACTCTTCTAGAACATGGCCTCACAGCCCAGAAAAAAAAACATGCAAAGCTTATGCTCTGAGAGCCTTTGTGGCAGAAGAGTGGGGTATAAATACTCAAATAAATAAATAAATAAATAAATCTCCAGAACCACCCTGTATAGAATCATAGAATCATAGAGCTGGAAGAGACCACAGGGACTATCCATTCCAACCCTCTGCTATGCAGGAATACACAATCAAATCATTCCCGACAGATGGCCATCCAGCCTCTGCTTAAAATCTCCCAAAGAAGGAGACCCCACCACACTCTGAGGCAGTGTATTCCACTTCAAAACAGCTCTTACTGTCAGGAAGTTCTTCCTAATGCTTAGGTGGAATCTCTTTTCCTATAGTTTGAATCCATTGCTCTGTGTCCTTGTCTCTGGAGCAGCTGAAAACAGGAGCAATTCTGCTATTCTCATTCAGAAATATTTTAGAAACAGGCAGTTCAACAGTGATACTGCTCAGTACCTGCTTCTTCCCTGGGAGTCTGTCATTTTGCTGCTGTTCATCTCCTTTTCTCTGTCCCTTCTTTCTCCAATGACATTTATGATTTCATTCCTTTTCCTAGGAGGTACTTTCTGAAAGAAAAAATGGAAAAAAAACCACAAACGAAATTCTGGGACAAAATAGGAAAGAAAGGTGTTTCATAAATTTTCTTTGGTTTTTTTCCGGGCCTGGAAAAAACCCAAGGAAAATCTATGGATGCTGGCCGTGAAAGCCTTCGACTTCACAAAGGCATTCTTTTGATTATATGAAAATAATATTAGAAAAATAAGGGTACAAGATACTTTGGGGAAAATGTCTTTGAAGAAGCAGATCTTAAAAGTGATGAAATGAACTCATTATCACTGTCATAAATCTTATTTTAGCTATGTTATATAAAAAGGACTCTTCAGCCTTGTCACAAATCAGGCTTTTGATATAAAATCGAAGCCTTTGCAAATATTTTAAATTAGTCTTTAAAATTACCTGGGTCAGAAAAGTATGTATCACAGCACATTGAGAGAGCTGGGTATGAATTCAAGGAAGAAATAATAACTGTAGTTTCCTTCTTTAAATCTATGGTTAAACTGCAGATAGTTTATATGCATAGAATAAATGTAGCATAGCAACAAAACAGAGTGTAATCCATAGTGTGAAGAACCCTTGGGTGGATGGGATATTAGTGAAGGTGGAGGGACAGGTTAAAAATAGATTTTCAAAGTCATAGAATAGGAAAAGCAAGGCTAGGTACATACAGCATATAGACCTTCTTAAACAATTTTTTTAAATTACATTTTGCTTTATGCAATATGATCCAATCTTGCCCAATCAGCTACTTGCCCAATCAGCTCAGAGATGCACCAAAAAATCACTTCACACATTACTTAAAAGGTGAACTGGATTGTTTTCCCTTATGGTACAAAAAGGAGTGGTCTTTTCACACCTTTCTTTGAAAACTACTGAGATCTGTATTAAGTGAAGCCTGGTTGCTCCCTCTTCATTGACACCCCCTTGTCATGGGAGAGAGGCTTGCGTACCCTAATGACTCCTTGAACGCTTTCATCAGTGCTGTATACGCACAATCTTAGATATACACTGGACTGACTATGTGATGAATGTTGCTGTCCTTGAGCAAGCAGGGATCACCAGCATTGAGGCCATGATATTGAGAACACAGCTGCGCTGGGCAGGGCACGTTTCTAGGATGGAAGACCATCGCCTCCCAAAAATAGTACTCTACGGTGAACTCGCCATGGGTCAGCGTAAGAGGGGTGCTCCAAAAAACCGATACAAGGACTCCCTGAAACAACATCTCAGGCTCGGCCAAATTGATCACCAACAATGGTCCTCCCGGGCCTCACATTGGGAGGCATAGAGACACACTATCCACAATGAGTCTTTCCTGAATCTTTGTTTGTGAAGAAAAGCCAGAGGGGGAGGGGGGTTGCTCCCATGTTACACCATTTGCCAAAATTAAGCAAAAGAGGGCAATCATACACCACTTGAACTGCTCATTCCATTTGAACTGATCATTATGTTTAATGGTGCCAAATAACTGCCATGTTTCTTTAAAGAGAAAGACGAATTGGAAGAACAGGGTGCCCAGTAAAATGCCAGAAGCAGGGGGGTGGGTGGGTGGGTGGATAGATGATTGTGTAGACTGGTGTAAGTGTCCACAGATATGGGATCAATTGTTTCAAGAGAACTATAGTGAACTTCATATATTAATTAATAATCCTTTTCAATGAACTATTATTGTTCAACAAGCATTTTTACTTTGTTGAGGATAATTAATCAGACCTTATACCCAAAACAGAGAAGAGGTGACTTCCTATGAAACTGAGGCATGTGAGTAGAACATCCAGCGGATTTGGTGCCCTTTCACATTACACAATTACAGTATAGTGCAATATTGCACTTTAACTGCCATGACATCATCCTATGGAATCCTGGAGTCTGTAGTTTGACTCTCTCTCTCTCTCTCTGGCTTTTCTTCGCAAATGAAGATTCAGGAAGAACTCATCCCATGCTTTCTGCAAGCGCGCTGATGACTAAAAAGGCCAATCTGAGATAAACAACTCCGGTTGCAGAAAACACAGCAGAAGGTCTCCTTGGGTGATGTTTCCTGGTTGTGATTCTTTCTGCGTTGTCGTTTCTCTTCAAGACTTGTTCGGCGTGAGTTCTCAAATAAAGCTGCAGCATTGTGGATAGTGTGTCTCCATGCCTCCTGATGTGAAGCCAGGGCGGACCGTTGTTGGTGATCAATTTGGCCAAGCCTGAGATGTTGTTTCAGGGAGGCCTTGTATCACTTTTTTGGAGTGCCCCTCTTACGCTGACCCATGGCGAGTTCACTGTAGAGTACTATTTTGGGGAGGCGATGGTCCTCCATCCTAGAAACGTGCCCTGCCCAGCGCAGCAGTGTTATTTATTTATTTATTTATTTATTATTAAAGTTTATTTCTAGAGCGCTGTCAATGTACACAGTGCTGTACAAAAACAATCAAAGATAAAACAGAATGAAACCTGCTGAAGGTGTACAATCTAAGTAAAACAATAGGCAAAATAATAAAATCAATTAAAACAAGGATAATTATAACAATTAATAACAACATCACAGAAAACCCAAGTGACAGAAAAAAATAAATGTAAATCAGACAAAGCCAAGGAATGCCTCCCTGAACAAGGTGGTTTTTAACCTGGATTTAAAAGTGGACAAAGAAGTAATGGCGCGTATTTGAGGGGGAAGAAGGTTCCAGAAGTGAGGGGTGGCAAGTGAGAAGGAACAAATCCGGGATGGAGCAGTGGAGATCCTAGACAATAGGCCTTGAGTACTAGAATGAAGGGTATGGGTGGGAATGTAAGGAGAAAGAAAGTCAGATAAATAAAGAGGGGCTAGCCCATGCTGGGCTTTGAAAGTTAGCAACAAAAGCTTATATTGGATACGGAAAGGGAAGGGGAGCCAGTGAAGAGAGAACAGCAAAGGGGAACAATATTTGTTCTCAATATCAAAGCCTCAATGCTGGTGATCCCTGCTTGCTCAAGGACAGCAGTCAGTCCAGTGTATATTTAGGATTGTATGTATACAGCACTGATATAATCATATAGTCATAGAGCTGGAAGAGACTTCAAAGGCCAATGTAGTCCAACCCCCTGCCATGCAGGAATAAACAAACCACTCCTGATAGATTTGGAGGTTTAAAAACCTCCAAAGAAGGAGGCTCGCCGACACTATGAGGCAGTGTATTCCACTTCCAAACAGATCTTACTGTCAGGATGTTCTTCCTAATGTTTAGATGCAATCTCTTTTCCTATAGTTTGAGTCCATTGCTCTGTGTCCTTGTCTCTGGAGCTGCTGAAAACAGGCTTCCTCCATCCTCAGTATGACATCCCTTCAAATATTTAAACATGGCTATCATGTCCCCTCTTTACCTTCTCTTCTCCAGGCTAAACATGCCCAGCTCCCTAAGCCGCTCCTCATAGGGCATGGCTTCCAGACCATTTTGGTTGCCCTCCTCTGGACACATTCCAGCTTGTCAACTTCCTTCTTGAATTGTGGTGCCCGGAACTGAACACAGTATTCCAGGTGAAGTACTAGAGCTGTGTAGTAGAGAATTCTATGTACCCACTCCCTAAACTGCACACCCAAGGATTCCATATGATGTTGTCATGGCAGTTAAAGTAGAATATAACACTATTCTTGAGTAGTGTGAAAGGGTCCTCAGAATCCAGTTGGGTGACAGCATAATATTGTCTTGTGACCACCAATATATGTTGGAGAATGCAGCATAAATTGCTTACTTTCTGGGACAGTTTATATGTAACTAAAAAATAGTTTTTGCATATTTTGTTACATTAATTAGCCACAACAAGTGACAAATAGGAATAGTTTCTTCCTTTAGAAAAGGGGTAAGTGATTTTTTTCCCCATGTATCTCTTGTGGGCCACACTGGTTTGGCAAGGCTGCACCAGAAGTTATGTCCTCTCATTTCCAGTCCTCATTTTAGCCAGTTTGCTGTGATTTTAGGGGGTGGGGCAAGATAAGGAGGCAAACTAGAAGTTTTGATGTATTTGGGATGATTCCAAACTCCAGGATATTGCACCTCTTAAAAATGTATCAGGACAGAATTCAAAGTACAGCTTATGGCCTGCATAAACGTATATGGTTTTGGTTCAGGCTAATTGAAAGATTGCATCTCCTCGTATGAGATTTGAGGTCTTTGGGAGAGAGCTTTGTTCAGTTCATTTTGTGTGTTTGCTGGGGACATATGAGAGGGTCTTTTTAGTAGCTGTTCCTGGAATATGGAATTTGCTCTTATGGAAGCCCCCCTCCTCCCGCTCTCTTTTCACCAGCAGGCATATACTTATTTATTTATTTATTTATTTAAATAGGATCTTGACTTCTAATTGGCTATGACAGAAGGTTTTTTTAATAGGATGTGCTGGACTTTGATCTTCATTATTTTTAAATATGTTTTTAAATGTTTTAAAATTATTTTTAATAGAATTTTAAATTTAATTTTAAAAACATTTTGTACTGTACAGTTGTTCCTTCATATTTGCTGCAGTTTCAGTTGTTCCTTCATATTTGCTGCGGTTCCAGGACCCCCATGGATACCAAAATCCGTGAATACTCAGGCCCCATTATATGCAATGGCATAGCAAAATGGTGTCCCTTAAATAAGATGGAAAAATCAAGGTTTGCTTTTTGGATTATTATTTTTTAAAGAATATTTTCAAGCTGTGAATACTTAAATACGTGGATACCAAATCCGTGGACACGGAGGGACAACTGTATATTCTTTTAGTTTTGTTTTGAATGTTGTTTCCACACTTATTGTAAGCTACTTTGGGATCAATACTGAGAGAAAGGTGTGGTGTAAATTGATTAAATAAATACATTTTTGGGTACCTGGGGTTTTAGGAGTGGGCTAAGGGGTTTCAGGGGCCATGAAGGTGGGAGTCAATGACCCTCTGTGGCTTGTAGGCCATACTTTCCTAACTTCCTGGTATAGAAGGTTGTGACAAGTGAGCAGGAACACTGCCAGAGGTAGGAGAGGACAGTTCCTTAGTGACAACAGTACATGGTGCCCATCACTCCCTTGCTCTAAGGGTAGGAGTAGGAATTATTCAGCCTTCCAGAGATACTATTGTACTGCAGCTCCCAACATTCCTCACCCTTGGCTATGGTGATAGATGCAGCTAGGAGTTGCAGCACATCAATATCTGGAGGGCTTTGTAACTCCCACTAGTGTCAGCTGGTGACCTCCATACCAGTGGGGGGGTGAAGTCATTCCATGTTTTGGCTAGCTTTAAAGAAGCTGTCCAAGGTGCTGGACCCATGCAGGCATAGGCTTCAGCACCTTGGAGAGCTCCTTTACAGCCTGCAATAAGACCTGGAATGGATTCATTGCCCCACTGACCTGAAAGCCATTAGCCACCATTGATTCCCACCTCTGCTTTAGTCAAAGCATGGGCAGGTGGACACACCAAAAGCTACAGAGATATAAGGGCAGGCGTGGTGGTGACAACCAAGAAAACATAGCAGTAACAATCAGGTAGAAGCTCTGGCCCTACTTCCTCTGTTTCTCTAGGGTCTTATCCTGACTTATGATATGTCTGCTCCTGGTTTATCAGAAGAATAGTGGAAGCACCATGTAGATACTACATCCCACATATACTTTTGTAATTCATGCCTAAACACATCTACTTGGGAGTAACTTTTCAAAACTCACAGTCTAAGGCTGTAATCCTATGTAGGAAAGACCTCTCAGGTAATAACCCTCCAGATGTTGTTGCTGTATTTCATGCCCTGTGAGCCTGATGAGGGTATAGAGTCAAAGGAGGAGGAGGACATGGCAGGGGCTCTGGCACAGTTTTATCTACACCTGTGCCAGCAAGGAACCTTGCCAACTTAGAGGCTCAAGCAGAGGAAGAGCCTGGTCTAAGTGGGTTGGCATCAGTCCCAGCAGAGAGTCCTACCCACTCAGATAAGGACAAAGAAGAAGAGAAGGACTTACCTCCACCATTGTATACCCAGCAGCAAGCTCAAAAGGAAGCTCAAAGGAAGTCTCTGAGATTTTAAGAAAAAACTGCTTGTTAAGAAATATCAGACAAAGCCTTAATTGCTTTCTATGTTCAGGGAAAGGCAATGGAGGCTTTGTCAGAGATCACCTGATCTTCCTGGTGAAAGCTTCCTGCTGACTTTGGTGCCTGGATTCCAGTTATCTTGACTTCTGTTACTTTGACTCACGCTTAGACCTTGGACTGTCCCTGACTACTCTGCTGCCTGCTCCTGTTGACCCACAGACTGTTTTGGACCCATGCTGAATTACTGCCATAAGCCTCTGACCTTTTGGACTGTGTTACTGGACTAAATCTTTGATTGTGTTTGCATTCCTATGAGCTAATTAACAGTTGGCTCCCTTCCCAGACTAGTGCTGTTTATACTTTGCTGATAACTAGTTGCTTTCCAGATACTGTGGTACTCCCATCAACCCTAGCCAGTAGGACTAGTGGTGAGACTCAGAAGTTGTTTAATTTGTTTTAGTGGTATCATTACAAACCTTGTTTTAGTGGTATCATTACAAACCTTGGGTGCTTTTTTAAAAAAAGGAAATGTAGGATGAAAATGTAATAAAATAAATAAAATCATTCTCCGCTGAACAACTTATGAAGAAGTAACTTTTACACATTTTGCATTTATCTGTTGCTTATAATGGAGTGTTCACTGAGATACATGTTCAAATGAACTAGCTGGACAGGAATCTGATTGTGAATGCTCTTAATCCACAGTGTGCATTACATTTCTTTCCAGGGAATAATAATTTTTGTCCATATCTGGGTTCATATTCCACTGAACACAACAACACACACAAACTGAATTTTCTTCCCTAGTCTGTGCTTGTAAACAAAAATCCAATCCTACCTGTTCAAAATAAATCACAGCCTCTCATTGCGCACTCATTTTTGCACATGCAAATTTATTCTTAGTTTATAGAAACCACTTCGTTACATGAAAGTTTCTTTAGTATTAAAATGGCATCAATATATTTACAATTTCTTGTTAAAATGTCAATTGTATATCTAACTTTGCTATTAACATAATTTTGTGGTAGATTTTTTAAAAAAATAATTAAAATATTCCCTGCTCATAGATAAACACCACCACTAGCACATAGATGCACAGCTGCTTGCTTTAAAGGCACATTTTAAAAATGTCATCCAAGTATGTGCCAACTAGTGCAAGCCAAATGAATTCAATCAAAAAATACATAATACAAATTTGAATCTAATCTCAAATCACTGGACCTAACCCAGAGATAAGGTAAAAATTGAAACTGTAATGTTTATAGCCATGAGCCATCACAATTTTGTATACAGAAATAAAATACAGAACGCATTAAAAGATACAAATTGCAAAGTTAGTTTAATGTGTTATTTATATTTATCATATAACAACTAATCCTAAAACAAATCCTAAATGTTCAGGCTTGCTTTGCTCTAAGACTCTTTTATTTATCTTTTTGGTGGTCCTTGTAGCCACAGAACTCTTCCACGACCACATTTCAAATGAGTTGATCTTCCCGTCAGCTTTCTTCACTGTCCAGCTTTCACATCCATACAGAGAAAGTGGAAACACTATGATAAGGGTGATTCTGACTTTGGTATTTATATTTCGTGATTCTGACATGCTTTTACACTTGGGGATCTCATTCTTTCACAGCTGGCTATCCATGTTTTAGTCTGCTACTTTCTTGACTGAAGCCTCCATTTTGATTACTGACTCAACCAAGGTATCGTAGAAAATCTTCATTTCAAAGTCTTCATTACCCACTTTAAAGTGATATAAATAATCTGTGGTCATTATTTTTATTCTCTTAATATTCCACTGTAAGCCTGCTTTTGTATTTTCTTCCTTAACTTTCAATAGTCATTCTGAGGAGATTATCAGACGGGAACAAAAAAAGCATTTCTGTCCCTCAATCTCCTTTCCCAGACCTCTCCCATCCCTGTCCTTGCAGAAAAAGAAAACATTTCACACCTATCTTTAGTGGCATCAACAGGCAGCCCAGGAGTCAATGGAGCTCTAACGGAGCTCCTTTCACTTCCTGGTTTGAAATCCCAGCCATTCTCATGAGAAGATGAAAGTGCGGAAAATTCAAAAATTAAAAGCAAAATAAAAGACAAAAAGTGACAGAAAGCACAAAGCACAAAAACACACTTAAAACATTAGAAGTGCCCAGTTTTAAAAAGATACTAGATGAAAGTCCACAAGATAATCCAGAAAATATATAAATGTATAACATACACTTTACAATGGATCTCAAATTTTATCTTCTGAACATAACTACAACTTTGGAAAAGAAGGATGAAAGAGATCATTGGCGAACACTTTTATATTTAATAATGGCAGCGTGATTAAACGTAGCAGCAAATTGGAAGAAGAAAGAAATACCTTCAATAGAAGACTGGTTAATTAAACTGAAAGAAATGGAAGAAAATGACAAGTTAACACATACCGTATATTAAATAAGAAATTTACAAGTAAGATTAGTAAGGAATGAAGCCCAATAACGCTTAAATGGGATATAAGAGGGGATCTGTTGATGGAAGACTAGACAATAATATAATGATTTAAAGGAGGATAAGGACAGTAGAAATGTGACTCTGAAAGAATATTTAACAACAGAAGGTGATAAGGACATGGAGCTATTATAATGATATTTATAAATAAAGGGGGAGAGATTTGTATATGAGGAAAATAAAGAAGTTGAAAAGGAAATAATGAAAGGAAACACCTCTTATGGGAACTAGAACAGGGGAAGTCAGAAGAGTTAAGTGTAAATTGGTAATTGCAATACAGTAATAAGCTTGATATGGGTAAGGTTAGCTTTTCCTTTGCTGATGAGATGTTTATTGGATAAGATGTATTGTGTGGTATTAGAAATACTTAAATAAATATTGGGGGGAGGAAACATTACAAGCAACCCCGGGAGTGTATTAAAAAGTGTGTCACTTACCTTGATGTCCCGATCTCACCTGGAAGTGTTTTGGCACAGATCTCCCATTGATGCTGGCATCGCGCCAGCATAACAGGGCACCTTTTCAGACATAGGACATTCCGTTACAGAAATGGAATGGGGGGATCTATTGATGGCTTTGCCTGTCAATAAAAAGCAGTGCCAGCATAACGACAGCCTAACGGGAGCATTACGAGAGGGGAATGACATCATGTGAAAGTGAAGCCCTTTAGCGATCCCCTGGTGTCATAACACCATATTTAGAGCATCTGATAATCTCTTGAGTCTGCTATTTTCTGCTAGTGATATGGTATCATCTCCACATCTTAAATGGTTGGTGTTCCTTCCCCATATTCTTCACAGATCCTTCCTCTGAATCTAATCTCACTTTCCTTATGATATGTTCTGCATATACATTACCCAAGAATCATCATCCAAGGAGACCTTCTGCTGTGCTTTCTGCAACCAGACATGTTTATCTCAGATTGGCCTTTTCAGTCATCAGTGCGCTTGCAGAAAGCACGGGATGAGTCCTTCCTGAATCTTGGTTTGCGAAGAAAAGTCAGAGAGAGAGAGACATTAACCAGACAGGGTGATGAAATGCAGTTTTGTCTGACCCCCTTTGCAATATGAAACCATTCTGTTTTTTACATTGTGTCCTAACAGTGGCCTCTTGTCCAGAGTTACACTTAAGGACAATCAAAGGTTGTGGCGCTCCCATTTCTTTTAGCGCAAACCATAAATTTCTCATGATCTACACAATCAAGGTTTTTGGTATAATCTGTAAAGCATAATAACCTAAGTCCTCCCTCCCTATCAAAGCATAGATACCAAAAAAAAAAAATAAAAAAAAAATTGAAAAGTTAAGAGAAAGTGGGATTAGAGATAATTTACTAGTTTATTGTTTCAAAATAAGGTAATCGTATTTGTTTTATGGCCTGTGGGGTTGTTGAAATGAACTTATCAAACACACTTAATATAGAGTACACCCCACATATAACACAGAGACTGACTTTTAAGTAAAAATGGATATGAGGTTGAATTATTGTTGTTGCCGGTTGAGTACTTTTTTCATATTATTGGATTGTAAAAGTTTTTTTGGGGGGGTGGGGATAGCAGGAAGAATGTGCAGTTGTTAGCCATTGTGGAGAAAGAAGACATTACTTCTTCAAAGCAGCGAGTCTAGTCTTTAGACCAAAAAGGAGCTGACTTTGGCAAGCTTCTTCTAAGAATGATTGTGCTATTTCATGGGCCTTAACTTGTTTTCCTTGCTTCTTTCAGTTCAAATGATGCACAGTTTTGCTCACTGGTACTGCCACTTAAATTGCCTATGAATATTATGCTTTTTTTAAAAAACAGCCTTGCTGATTTTGTTTATATAATTGTCAAAGTCCTACAGCAACGATTATTCCCCATCTATGTTTTATTTCCCATCTGTGTCCTTTACAGAGATGATGCTATTTTTCATGTTATTTGCAGAATTATTATTGCAATGGAAGAAAGTGGTTGGACTATACTTTCCAAAATCATATCTATATAAGCCTTAGAACTGTTTGTTTTATCTCTGAAAATGCATCTTTTCTAAACTTGTGAATACAGCATGTAACCAGGGAAACAGATATTTGTAATCTGAATTCATAGAATCATAGAATTGTAGAGTTGGAAGAGACCACAAGGGCCATCCAGTCCAACCCCCTACCATGCAGGAATTGTAGTCCTTTATGTGTTTCTGTGACTGTCAGGATCTATTGGCTTTCAACTTTCCTGTCTCTGTTAACCAGCATATATAGCACTATGAAAAATGTTTTATTTTGGATTGCATTTTCTGGCCTAGAGATATGGAAACGAAGGAAGCTAAGAAGGACCCTCTGTGCTGAATCATCAATGTTTGTACAAAGAATGGAGAAACTCCTTAGGCTACTGAAGATGACACAGACCTGGTTGGACTGCAAACTTCATTGTACTGTATAGTTATTAATTTAAACCCCACTTTTTTTTTTGCTAAAGACACACAATGAAGCTAACAACAAAGTATAAAAACAGATAAATTAAAAACGCAAAGGCACAAAAATAATAGATATGGCCAGCATTCAACCAATGAGACTTCCTTCAATCAGCAGACCAAGCTATATGCCAAAAGCCAGTCTTGAGTTTGCCTTGTGGCAGAAAAACAACAGAGAGGAAGCCAATCTGACCTCCTTTGGCAGGGAGTTTGAGGGTCTGGGAGCACATACCAAGAAGACCTTGCTATACAGTTCCAGAGCAGAAGAATTGTGTGCCCAGCTTTAGTCGGAATGCCCTGATAATTTGTCTAAGATGGAACTGGATCATAAATACAACAGACTCGATCAAGTCCCTTTCTCCATAATATGCTCTATAATATGCACATGTGAAATTCAATAAAATAGGCAGTGTTCCTACATACATTTATGAAGGGCTTGTTTGTCCAATTTACCAATTTATCCTGATAAAAATATTAGGAAAGCACATTGAGAATATTAGTTGTCCTTTCAGACTAAGGCCTCAATCCTGCATGGTTTAGCATAACATAGTAGTTCTGCATGTATAGCTACACCATGTTAACCATTTACCACCACACTCGACCTAATGTAGATCCATTGAAGACTACCCCACCCCCTGGAAGTTCTGCATCTGGTGGAATGTGTGCATGTGGGAAATTGCAGAAGCATCTGGCTATGTCTCAGTAGCCAGATGTAAAGTGATTACATCATCTGCTGAAGTGTGCCAGGATCCTCTGGAGGTCTCAGCAAATGATATAATTTTGCACATGGTAATGGAGATTTAGCCAGATGTTTCACTGACCCCCTCCCAATCTCCATCAGGCACAGAATGGCTGAGGGAGGGAGGGAGGGGGGTCAGTGGACTTGTGGTAAGTCTGGAGCAGAGAGGCTTTGCTCACTGTGGAGGGAGAAAGGGAATACTAACCTCTGCAGTGACCAAAAATAGATATACAGTTGTCCCTTCATATTCACTGGGGTTTGGTTCCAGGACCCCCCGTGGATACCAAAATCCATGAATACTCAAGTCCCATTATATGCAATTGCATAGCAAAATGGTGTCCCTTATATAAGACGACAAAATCAAGCTTTGCTTTTTGGTTTATTATTTTTAAAAGAATATTTTCAAGCCATGAATACTTAAATCCATGGATACCAAATCTGTGGATATGGAAGGACAACTGTATGCTGGCATAAGGTTAACTTGCATATACTACTAACAGGATGCCAGCCAGAGTCTGCATCATTTAATAGCAGTTTTTAATTCCCCTTGTTGTTTGCATGTAGAACAATTACCCCCAGAAGTCTGCCGATCCTGTCCTTTTGGGTTCCAGGAATATTGCAATCTGCTCCTCTTCCCACGTGGAAATAGGTTGTGTCTGACACTGTACACATGGCTGTGCCTGTGCAACAGAATGTTCTTTGAAGCAGATTAGCGATGCAGCACAATAGGACAACTAGCCAGTTCAAATACTGCTGCAGAAACAGTGCTCGGAATAAGTCTTTTTTTTTTTTAAATGCAAAGAATTTTTCAGCTCTGCAGGGCATATTTGGCCAGCTGCATATTCAGCATAGAGGTGACCTGCAGCACAGTGGAGAATTAGTGTGGCTTGGCTGTACATCAATATCTCTCTGACATGCAGTGAACCCATGAATATCTGCTGGTGAACTTGCAGCACTAGTTAAAAAACACAAAGAACAAACTTCAATTATGCACTGCAGAACACTTGTTTTCCCCCCCGCAAAAGTAGTTCCTATATTAGGCCAGTCCTCCATTTCTCCCACACTTTAGTGTAAATATTGGCTGTGATCCTGCATGGGACATGCAGTGTCGTAGTTACACTCTGTTCTCCAATCCAACTCCTTAAAAGCCACCTTAAAAGCCAGGCAGCCAAACTGAGCAAAGGCGTTCTGTCATGCTGATGAGCAGGATACTCCTGGGCACCAGTTCACTCCAGCATCTCTGAAGAAGTAGACTAAGGAGATTTTTGCATGGCAAAAATATCCTCCGGAGAAATTGGGACAGAAATATTTCTGTCCCGGAAGCAGCGCCATGGTTCGCACACCCACTTCCCTCTCCCGATATGCCGTCGTCCTCACACTGGGTTTTTTCTTCCCTCTTCTGTAATATTTTACTAATGGGAGTTCGCCGTTAATAAAATATTACAGAAGAGGGAAGAAAAAAACCAGTGTGAGGATGACGGCATATTGGGAGAGGGAAGTGGGCATGCAAACCGCGGCGCTGCTTCCGGGACAGAAATATTTCTGTCCCGACTTCTCCAGGAGATATTTTTGCCGTGTGAAAATCTCCTAAGGACCTTATCAAACCATGCTAATATGGCATCATAAGGACCCCTAATGGTTGCAAAAGGGCATGCGTACCAGATGTCACCCTTTTGTGATCATGTACTGCTAAAAACCCATCCTAATTTTATTAACGGCCCAAGCCATCAATTGATTCCCCAAGGCACTTTTTTGCCAGCATTACCGGCATTTTAATCCATGCACCATTGTACTCACATGAATGCCGTGTCAACAGCTGGCCTGCCAAAACACTTCTGGGTGAGATCATGACATCCAGGTAGGTGACACACTTTTTATGATCCTCCCCAGTGTACTTGGGACTTTTATAGTGTGTTTATGTGTTTTTTTTAAAAAAAACCTTGATTTTGTTATTTTAGTTTTTTATTTTTGAATTTCCTGTGCTATGTATTCTTGCAAGAATCCATGGGATTTCAGACGAGGAAGTGAAAGGAGCTCCATTCATTCCTCATTCATTGCCAGGGAAGCCTTTTGCCAGGATGCAAGGTAAGTGAGGTGTGAGGCATTCTTTTGCTGGCATAAAAACGGTACAAATTATGTCAGCAAAAGAATGTTTTAGAAGGGTGGTTTGATAAAGTCCTAAGTCTATGAAAGCTGATGCTACAACTTTCTCTCAGTTGGTCTCAAAGGTGCTGCAAGATCCCCTTGCTTACTGATATTCCAGACTAACATGGCTATGTCTTTGAATTCTACCTTGATTCATGTGCAGGGAGAAAGGTGGGAAAAGAAAGAAAGAAAGAAAGAAAGAAAGAAAGAAAGAAAGAAAGAAAGAACCTACTTCACTTTTTTTTGATGGTCAAAGGCAGTAAAAAAACATTGTATGCCTCCCTGAGCATATGACTCAATCAATAAACTACATCTTATTTTAAATGTATATTCATTTCAATCTCTTTTTCCCTGTGCATAAAACATAAATTTCAGCTGCAAGGAAATTATGGTCATCTTCAGATATTTTTAAGAATGGCTGCTGTTTTACTGCTCTGAACCTATGGATCTCTTGTTGTGTGCCTTCAAGTTGTTTCCAACTTATGTTTCCAACTGTCCCTAAGGCAAACCTATCACATGGTTTTCTGAGGCTGAGAGTATGTAACTTGTCCAAGGTCACCTAGTGGGTTTTCATGGCTGAGCAGGGAATCAAACCTTGGCTTTACAGCAAAGAAAACCAAATGGACTTCAGCAAGTACTGGAACCAGCATGGTGTAGTGGTTTGAGTGATAGTCCATTATTCAAACCACTATACCACGCTGGCTCCAGTACGAGTACTTGCTGAAGGTCATTTGGTTTTCTTCACTGTAAAAGACACAGGGAATTTGGTTCAGAATCAGCACTCTTACTGTAGTGCTCTGCTGATGGTGTACTCATGCTCACTGGCAACACATTAAAAGGACATGTATACAACAGGAAATTAAAATATGATTATTATTATTTTTTGTTGGAACAGGGCAGGGTGGAGGTGGGCCTTGTCTTTCAAACTGAGTTGCCCTTTGAATGGCGTTTATTCACAAGTAATGTTTGGCATTTCATTTGGCATACTGAAAGTTTGCCCACTAGGCCTGCACTAATATTTAAGAAATCACGTGTAGACTAAAATCTGTTGTGACCATTAGGCAGAAAGATCAGTAAATGTGGTCAGATTTGTTTGGTTTTGTTTTACTGCTAAGAGAATCTTTACTGCTTAGGTTGCAGTTGCTAACTTGCAATTAATCCCAATGAAAGCTAAGAGATAAATACTTTTCAGATAGTGATGAATAACCACCCTCATTTTAAAATGAATTCATTAATTTGGAAGGCCAATAACCTACAACTACCTCTTCATTTTAATGCTCTTGCCTATTTGGTAACAGAAAACACACCTAACTTCAGCATCAGCGGTTGCATTTTTCAATGACAATAGGTGAAAGTAAGGACCTCTCCATTTCACAATTTCACTGGGCATAGACTTCCATTCACTGCCAGTGTTTATTTGCACAGACTCACACTCAGTGATACATCTCTGTGCTTCCTCATGCCAAATTCAGCTTCATCCTATCCACCAGTTATGACTTATTGTTCCTCTGTGTCTCTGGTACAGTTTAACACAGCTTGGCTGTATAATTCAGAGCTTAGAAAAGCTACTTTTTCATCAATGTTTTGGACTACAATTCCCAGAAGCTCCCAGTCAGGAAGACTTTAAATGTAGTAAATGATGGGGGAAACCCCCACTCTAACACCAGTGCTAAGATTAGCACTGTAACATCAGTAACATCAGTTACTGTGGCAAGCAGGAAAGGTCTTTGCCTTATAACCAGAAGATTGTTGGTTCAAATCCCACTTGGGGTGAATTTTTAGAGCCCTGGTGGCGCAGTGGTTAAATGCCAGTACTTCAAGTCACCACCTTGCAAGTTGCAAGTTCGATTCCAGAGGGCTCCAAGGTTCACTCAGCCTTCCATCCTTTCGTAGGTCGGTAATTCTGATAGCCTTGTGGCTGAAGAGTGGGGTATAAATAACTAAATAAATTTTAAAAAATAAAAAAAAAATAAAGATTATACAGTCGGACACCCATATCTGCAGAACCAATATCCGTGGTTTCAGTTATCTGCAGGACACAAAACAACACATCTACCATAGATTCTTCCTATAAAATGCCTAGAGAGGCATCCTCTCTAGATGTTTTCTAGGTTCTCCAAGGAAACTCTATGGAATTTTAAACCAGAAGTCCCATTCTTTTCAATGGCATTTGCTGTTATCCACAGTTTTTGGTATTCATGGTGGCCCCCGGAACCAATCCCCTGTGGATACGGGGGTCCTACTGTATAAGATAAAAGAAGAAGACTACTAACACTGCTGTAATCCACAAAGGTAGCTACATTATTTAATTCAAAGACATACCCATGCTCATCTGGAATATCAGTATAGAAAGGGATCTTGTAGCACCTTTGAGACTTAGGACTTTAGCAGACCACCCCGTTAATGTTTTTTGCCAGCATAAATTGTGCCATTTTTATGCCAGCAAAAGAACACCCCACCACCACCAGACTTACCTTGAGCAGTGTAAAAGAGGCCTCCCCGGTAGTAATGGAGCACAAACGGAGCTCCGTTTACTTCTGGGTTCCTGATCTCGGCGATTCTCAAAATATGCTAGCGTGGGAAATTTTAAAAAAACAAACAAAACAAATAACCACACAAAAAGTACAGTAAAGCACAAAAGCACACTTTAAAAGTCCCAAATGCATAGGGGGGTGTTCATAAAAAGAGTGTCACCTACCTGGCTGTCACAATCTCACCCAGAAGTGTTCTGTCATTGATGCAGCAGTCACGTGAGTACAATGCCATGAGGATTCAAATGTCAGCAATGCTGGCAAAATAGCAGAACGGGATATCTATTGATGGCTTGGCCCATCAATAAAATAGGATGGGTTTTTAACAAGATATGATCATGAAAGGATGGCATTATCTGGTATGCTTGACCTTTCGTGATCATTAGGCATCCTTATGCTGCATCTGATAAAGTCATAACTGAGAGATACAATCTGCAGCATAAGTTTTCATAGACTTGGGGCTTGTCTAGATTAGCCAGAATATGGCACCTTCCAGCTGGCGTATTCTGGTCCCAGAGCTGGCCTGTTCCTCCTTTCCATTACCAAGAGGAAATGGGCAAAAGTCCACACACACATACTGGCTGCAGCATGCACATGCTGGCTGGTATTGGTGGGCTCCTCCCCTGCTATTGCATGTCACACTCTCTGAAGCCAGGGAGGGGGGCCTCAACATGTGATCAAGGCTAGCCATGTGCAGTGGGCCTTGATCATGTGTTGGTAGCCTCCTTCTGGCTGCAGAGCAACTCCAGCGGCAGCCAGTGGTACAGGGCAGCATGCAAGTATGGACCCTGCGTTCCCACGCCAGACCCATCTGAGTTTTCCAACATAATGCAGGGTTTCCCTGCTGTTAATTTAAAATGTTTTAAATGGGTTTACCCTGGCTTCACCCTGACTTTGCCTTGGGTATTGTCAGGACTGCCGGAGGCAAAATGGGGTAAGAGCCCTGTGTCGTTTGGACTATGGGGCTCCAAGCTGGGGGGAAGCCAGGGTAAATTGCCTGTCTGAGGTCTCCTTCCTCAGATGCATTCCTACTTCGTTCAGTTAGTCTCAAAGGTGCTACAAAATCCCTTTATATCATTTAATGACAAACATAATACTTTGGGAAATTTCTGCAGTAGAAGTAATATATCTTAGGACTTTTTCGGACGATGTAAAAATAACACTAGCAGCGTCGCCAGGTTGTGATAGTTGATCGCGAGTAAAATATGACTGTAAAAGCAAAAATATCACGGTCAAATGTCCCAGCGGTACTGCAACAGTACCGCTGGGAAGGAGCGTTGTACGAAACTGACGCCCTCTAGCGCTGCAGCGTCACAACCTGGCGACGCTGCTAGCGTTATTTTTACATTGTCCGAAAAAGTCCTTAGTGAAACAACTTGTATTTTTCATTTACTGAAACTGTTGACGACATGTAAGACCTTGATAAAACATGTGAGCACTGTGTTCACCAGCTTTCCTGGTCCCAGATTGGTAAAAGATCAAAACAAGTCCCAGATTCTCATGAGATATTACATGGACTAAGCTGGAGGCTGCAAAACATGAGGCTGACCATTAGGAATTAAAAAATAGGAAAAAATAAATTAAATCCATTCACAGAAAAGGTAGCACTGACACAAATGAAAGAGGCAATACTGTACAATTTATTCAAACTAGTAAGGAATCTATGTATGGGCCAAGTTAACGATAACTTAAATCTTACTGATAGTCCTGACAAAAACAGTATCAGTCAGACTGGTTTCAATTCGCCATTCAATAATTGATCCAATGGGTTTACTGTAGCTGGGACTAACCGACTAGATTCTGGCTAACATGTTTAGCATGTTTTTCAATTTGGCTTTTACCTCAGTTGGTAAAAGATGTCTGTTTGTCATAGCATGCATCCCCTCCTAATGTTTTGCTTTTAGTATGTGATTGGTTGCTGGGTGGTAAACAAGTTTCTGGGCCCAGTATAAGGTGTTGGTTATTACCTTTATAAAGCCCTAAATGGCTTGGGTCCAACTTATCTTTGGAACCGCCTCCTCCCATACAATCCTCCCCGTGCACTCCGGTCCTCTGGGAGGAATTTGCTTCAGCCACAAAAATCTAGGCTGTCTGCAATCTCCCAGAGGGCCTTTTCGGTAATCGCCCCCAAATTGTGGAATGGCCGAATGAAATCCGTCAGATGATGAGCCTGAGTGGCTTTTAAAAAGCACTAAAGATGGATCTCTTTCGGCAGGCCTTTCCTAATTAGTTCCCGGCCTCAGGGGCTCCTGGCCCTTTTTAATCTGCTGGCTGTTTATTATTTATTATTTATTATTTATTATTTATTATTTTAATGTGATTTTATATCAGTTGTTTTAATGTATTTGGTTTAATGTCTTTTTATGGGGGAGGGCGGGGGGTGGGTGGTGTTTGGGGATTTTAATTTGTATTGGTATTTTAATTTTTGTAAGCCACCCCGATTGTTTTTAACAGAGAGGCGGGATAAAAATAAATTTTATTATTATTATTATTATTATTATTATTATTACAAATTAAATGTGTAAGTCTGATTGCAGAGACATGCACCTCTGAAGGAACTCCTGCTGTCTGAGGAGAAACAGGTTAATTGGAGGTAATTTTCATTTCCTTTAATGTCTACTTTGACCTGAAAGCAGAGAGTGGAAAAATTACTTTTTGACTATAACTCCCAGAATCCCCCAGCAATTCAAATATCCAAAAATGATACTGACTGGTTCAGGGACTTAGGGAAGTGTGTATTTGATTTTAACCTTATATTCTTATAACTCTTATTTTAAAATCTTCAGTTAAGGGCCATTTCTTCTGCAGGGAGATGAACATTATGGGCCAGAAGCAGTGCAATGGAGACTGCAATCATTTTGAATAAGTCAGTGCAGAATAACCGTGGGTCTCATTTTTAGAATGTTTTTTTTTAAATTAAAGTATAAAATGAAGTAACCAAAACCTATATTTACATCAATATCAACAGTGGATGGGTGGGTGGCTGGCTAGCTTTTATCCCACATAAACTGATATAAATCCACGACTCCTTTGCTAATATCTTTGGGATCTGCAATACCCCACTGAAGAGATCAGCCTTAATTACACAGAAATTCCAGTCTCTTGTGGGGAGACTGTAATTACATTTTTTTTAACCTGACTTCAGCAGACAGCATAATAGAATGGCCATAAAATTGATATTTTATGTCTTCAAGTTATAAAATAGAGGGGAAATTACACCGAACAAAAAGATTATGACCATGAAACAAGTAGCACACAATTTCTTTGCCAATAACACCCTGTTTAATTTGAGAACACCCAGCCTACTTCACAAAATAACATGCCAGCAAAAGCTACCTTGCAATGAATAATTTGCAGAACTAGTTTGAGGAGTGCAGTTTGAAATTTCAAATGATGGCATTCAATAGAGCATTTTAATACAGCTGACAGATCTCTGTTTAGGAGCCTGTAACATAAGGGTGAAATATATATATATATATATATATATATGGGATTTTGTTTTGCACCTCATCTTTCTAGAGGCCTGTGCAAAACTGAACTGTCTTATCCTACAGAACAGAATGATTCTTAAAGTGCATTGTTAAAAATGTGACAGTCATACACGCTGCATGACTCAGCTTCACTGTCTGCTCTCAGTGTCCCCATTTCACACTCAAGCTGTTTAGTTCTGGATTATTCAGAATGAGAACTTTGGGTGATGACACTAGAAAATTATGGGAGAATAATCAAATAATCTCTACAGGCCTTGCAGAGTCTTGGGACTTTTTCGGACGGGGTTTTACAATGCTAGCAGCCTCGTCCCCGTTGCGAGGCTGCTGCGCTGCAGGGCATCCCTTTTGGATGACGCTCTCCCCTGCCGATACTGTTGCGTAACTGCTGGGACGCTGCAGCATTATATTTGGCAGTTTTCTAATCACGAAAGTTGAACATGATTAGAAAAGTGCCAAATATGGCGCTGCAGCGTCCCAGCAGTTACGCAACAGTGTTGGCAGAGGATCGGCAGGGGAGAGCGTCATCCAAAAGGGATGCCCTGCAGTGCAGCAGCCTCGCAACGGGGACGAGGCTGCTAGCGTTGCAAAACCCCATCCGAAAAAGTCCTTGCTGTTTTAATACATGGCACGATAAACATTCATTTTTATAAGAGTCGTTGTTGCATACTCTCCATGTTTCATAGATGAAAATTGGGACAAGAGTATGATCAAGATTGCAAACGTTATTGATCAGAAAGAAAAGACAAGCTAGCAGAGTCTGCAGCAGTTTGGTTTTTGCTTGAGGTGATTATCAGAAGAGCAAAATGTTCTTTTGGCACTATATTTTACAGCATATGCATCCTGGCATAATAACAGTTCTTTTCGCACACTGCTATAATCACAAGACATAGATGCCCCTCAATTATTGCAACATGACCACTCGTGCTGGTCACTTCTGCATTTTCGCATGGACGAGATTTGGCGGTTCTCACGAAAAGTTGCAAGTCACTTAAAAGCCTAAAAACATCTAAACAAACAAACAAACAAACAAACAAACAAACAAACTGAACACACAAGCACTGAAACACATTTGGACATTTGCCAGCAAAATGGGGAGGTTCATAAAAAGAGTGTTCTGTACCAAGTTTTCATGTTTTCACCTGGAAGTGTTCTTGTGGAGACTGCCCATTGATACTGGAATCACACCAGCAGAATGGGACACAGTTTTGCACACAAGCACTACTGTGACAAAATGCCATGGGATATCAATTGGTGTCTTCCAATTGCCTGCCAATATAAAAGAACACCTTCTTAACAGCAGCAGACAGCTTGCAGAATGCTGGGGCATGACGTCCTGCAGTAGGGGAGCCCTTTTGTGTTCTCGTTTCGATGTCATAATGCTGTATTTGCTGAGTCTGATAATCTCCTTAGTCTACAGGTAAGGGCAAAATTCTATTCCCCCCCCCCATCCTCTTCCCCCTCTGAGTTAACCGAGTACAAACTATTTTTGTACTTTGAACTTACAGCTTGTCTACACAGGCAAAAAAAATTGTACTTCAAATAGCATTTCCCTGGTCTGCAGTGACCCTGCACACATCTTCTTAATGCCACTTACATCTTATTAAAGCGAAGTGAGAGCAGCATTACCAGCCACACATTTCCCCTAGGTGAGCTCACTTCAGTGTAAAAGGGCAATACTGCTATGATGACATGTCCTATACTTTGCATTATTTTTGGCCACATGGCTTTGGACGCTTCACTTTTTCCCCTTCCCATTGTGCATGTAAATATGTGAATATGCAAATAGGCAGAGGTGTGCTAATAGTGATATACAATAGTGATATATAGTGAGTGCACAACAGCAAAATGTAAATACAAACTGAGGAAGTAGCCTTTCCTGGTGGGAATGATCAGTTGATCTAAAACCACACCCCACCCTGGCTCCACACTAAAGCCAACTCAGAGGTGGCCAAACATCCAATAAACTAGTTTTTCCAGGAAAGCTCAGTATAAAAGATAGGGCTTGTCTATAAGAGGTGAAAAAATGTGGATTGATGTGCACTAACACCAATTCAAAGCAGCTTCAATTTGTCTTAATGGTTTTTTGGCAAGATCTCAGGCATGTGAAGCTATCCACTTTCACTGTTCCCATGGGCACGCCTGTAAATTAAGAAGGCAGGTGCGAGTGAATTACTCATGTTTTTATTTACCTCGAGTTGCTGCCACCAAACAATATTTTTTAAAAGCACATCTAAGCTCTAAAAGTGCAATATGTCACCAAAATAAATGGGGGGGGGGAGGCTGTTTCATCACCTCACCACACGATTGCTACGGCAAAAATACAACATGGTAGTTCTGGGCACTTACCTTGTTAGCAAGCTCCACCCCCTGCACACATCCTACCAATCAGCTTTCCACTTCCACTCTTATCAGGAATGTGAATCAAAGTGAATCAGTTGTTCCAATGAGCAGGAATGCATTCCCTGGGAAGCTTTTAAAAAAATATGTGGAAAGCCGCAACGGCTTTTCCTGCAGAGTTTTTGGTGGATTTGGCTCCCCTCCTTCAGAATATGGCAGATTGATGTGGGATGCCATTTAGACAAATCGTATTCTCCTCAAATTCTGTGAGAAGTATTTTTGCCATTTAGACAACCCCATAGTTTTTTTTTTGTTTAAATCAGACCTAAGCCTCCAGGCACTAAAAAGAACTGTATTCAATTAGAATCCTCAAGAACATTGTGTGTTCTAACCACTCCCTGTATAATGTGAGTATGTTTATTCCCACTTGTGTAGATAAACCCTTAGTTTGCAGAAACTGAAGTAAGCTGAGAGCAAAGGGGGATGTGGGAGAAGGAGAGAGGGACTGGGATATTTTAAAAGCAGCTGAAAAAAGTGGGATAGCAGAGGATTAATCAGGACTGTCCCTGCCAAATTGGGATAGTTGGAGGGTTTCTTGTTGTTTGAAAAGATGAGCAATCATAAACTTTGAAAAGATGAGCAATCATAATGTCTCCATACTTTAATTGTATAGTTTGCAATCACATTGTTGTTACTGGGTTTTTTTAATGATAGGTATGGGAGGAGGGGAGTGATTTCAATTGAGACCACCACATGTGTGGAGGTTTACCCTTCCCTTCAGTTAGGGATAGAAATGCTTATTGCTACCAATGCGAGTTTTTATTATTACAAATTGCTACATAGGAGCTATTTTTGTCATGATTGTGCCTTGGGAGGGAAGAGTTAAATTGCTTTTTTTCTAGTACACTGTAGGTCTGATGGAAATCTCTACCCCTTTCCCTCATCTAGGATGAAAGAAAAAGAAAAAATAATGTGGCACATTATTAATGTCACATGAATTTCAGATTTTGTAATATCAACAACTTTGCAGTGTAACCCTGTAAGCATGCTGTAGCTTCTATTAACTTGGAGTTCACAATAATATGGGAGTGTGGTTCATTACTGCTATATCAGAAATAGCTACCACTGATAGGAAAGAATGAATCAAATTTGGACCTGGAGTGGGATAGATGTTTATAGGGCTCTAAAGATACAGCTTGTGTGTATGTCTGTATTTTTGTATTACTAGCAGTTATATCTGCATGGTGTCATCAGTGAGTGTGCTCTTACGTTGAGAAAGCACCTACTTCTCAAAGTACTCATATTCAGGCACACCATTGCATGGTCCAGTTCCAATCCTAGCACTATGAGGAGGGTGAAGATGGACGTTCCCACATCTAAATCTAATTCCACATCATGTCTCATGATGGGATGCCTGGTTGGGATTTGTGGAAGACTTTGTACTACTCATCTGTACCTAGGAGATTTTCACATGGGGCAATTATTCCCCTGAGAGATCGGGAGAGAAATGGGGCTCTTCCGGGAGCAGAGCTCCGTTTCGCACGCCCCTTTCCTTCTCCCGATCTGACGTCATCCTCACTCTGTGCTGCTTCCATTTCTCTGCCAGTATCTTCCGTCATTTTTTAATAACGAAAGTTCTTCGTTCTTAAAAAATGACAGAAGATACTGGCAGAGAAATGACCAAAGCAGAACAGAGTGGCACTATACGCCTAATGATGCACTAGAATCACATTAGCTTTTTTTAGCTGCCGCATCACATTGCTGACTCACATGTCACCCCAGGATCATTTTTTGTAGTCCCCAGCCTCCCACCAATTTGTGGGAACAAACAGCAAGTCACAACTCCTAGAAGTGTTCAGAAGTACAAGGGCTTGGAGCACCCCTTTCTCCGCAATGTCTACATATAGTTGGAAACAGAAACTGGTACTCTTTCATATTTTAGTTAGAGGACTATGATTTGACTTTAACGGTCTTGACAACATCCTATGAAATCCTGGGATTTACAGTTTAAGGGAGGGTAACCCTAAAGGTACCAGATCCCATTTGATTTTGGAAGTTAAGCACTGTCAACCCTGGTTGCTATTTGGATGGGAGACCACCAATGAATACCAAGTGCTGTAGGCTGTATTTCAGAGGAATGAACTGGCAAAACCACCTCTGTGTATTCCTTGCCTAAGAAAACACTGTAAATTGCCATAAGCTGACAGCTGACTGGACAGGGCACGTACATACATAGTTAGAATTCTGAGCTGGAGAGCTCTCATGCTTCTTACCAAACTACAAACCCCAGGATTCCATAGGATGCAGCCATGGTAGTTAAAGTGGAATCATAGTGTAGTGTGAAAGGGCTCCAGGAATCACTGCTGGCTTTATATCTGTTCATACAGTGGAGAATTTTCACATGGCTGTGACCAGCTGTGCCGCCATAACCCTGTCCAGATCCACAGAATTCTTGTCTAATATTGTACACTGCCTTCTCCTGAATAGCCAAGATAATCTGAAGTTTGCTTTGTGTTTATTCATTGGACTTTAGATGCTATTTAGAACCACCTAAGGATACTTAGAGTTTTAAACTTCTGTTTCCTTTCCATTCTGTTAGCTTCCTCAAACCCATCTATGGTCTTGTCTATACAAGGGGGGAAAATATGAACATGTCCAAAAATGCAAGCATCTGTTACAATGCGACCTGTCTACACAGCCAAAAGAGCCCCCTAAACTCCACATGACCCCTAGTGAGGATGGTGGCCGCATGTGATTTACTCGCGATTTTAAATCTTCTGCTGCCAATTTTTTTTTTTTTAAAAAAACAGCTTCCTATGGTGGGCACAAGCGATTGTTTGTATTTACAAAGAAATAAAGAAAAAAAGAGTATAAGATCATCATTTGATTGACTTACTAGACCCCTGCTTAGCTGAAAATCTGACATGGAGGCTGCAGCAGCTTTCCCTCGTTCCTAGCCCCACTCCCATGCTTGTCCAGACAATCAGATTATACTGCCTGTTCATATTGCACATTCAAATGTTGTACAGAGCTTTTTAGAAAATCCATATGAAGCCCTGGACACAACACACACAGAATTTGCAGTGGATTTACTTTCCCCCCTTCTGAATGACATGTATTTGTGCACATGGCTGTTTGAATGGATCGCTGAGCTTTCTCATCACGTTCATATTATTTTGACCAAGACCTGAAACTGCAAATGCACTCTTTAACTACGTGTTCTTTAATTTGGGGCAACTGGGTTGTGGAATGGTAACTAGGAATTCCAAGTATGCTTTAAAAAGTGTGATGAGTTTTCCCTAAATGGGGGCTTACATATTTACATTATTCTATATTATTTATTTCTATGGTCATTTCCATTTTAAGAGCCTCTGGTGAAAGGAATTCCTTTTGCTTAAGCACCCTTTATTCCTTGTGAGTTCTCAGTCACCAGAGAACACAACTGTGGGGCCGTTTACACGGCAAAAATATTCCTCAAAGAATTCGCCTAGAATTCTGTTAGTTCCCACGTCTTCCGCATCTGTATCGCCCTTTTCGGAAGGAGGGGGGCAAAAATACCCGTAAGTGGCGCACTTAATGACACCGCTGATTTTCCGCCTTTTTTAAAAAAGTGTCGCAAGTTTGCGCATTATCGCATATGGGAACTATCCGACATTTTTATATTCGCGATGTTAAATGTAGGAGGTGTGTGCGGATTGTAAAGTGACGCAATCGAAAACCCGCCTACACATCCGGCATCCCTCTTTTTGAAGCATCTGTAAACATATTCCTTTTTCTTATGGATTCACTACAGAGAACAAAGAAGGGGGGCAGGGGAATAGCTTGGACTCATGCGGAAACAATTGATTTACTGGATCTTTGGGGGGAGGAAAAAGTACAGGAGCAGCTACGTCTATGTCATCGGAATATCGATGTGTTTGAGAAAATAGCCTCAGAAATGCAAAGACGTGGACACAATCGAACCCCGGAAGAATGCCGCACGAAATCGAAAACGATGCGTCAGAAATACAGGGAAATAAGAGATCATAACTCGAAGAGTGGTAATAATGCGGCAACAATGCCATACTATAGAGAACTTCATGCAATTTTGGGAGTGGAGGCAAACATCTCTCCCAATCGTGTGTCGCGGAACGCAAACCCTGATCGGAAATCTGTACTCCTGAAGCCCAAAGAGCCTGGGCATGTAGATGGACCGGACGCGGGACCGTCCGAGGATTCGATTATTCTCTTTGATTCCGGTACAGTATTTCATTTAATTCTCGTGGCAGAGTAGCGAAATGACGTTCTGTTTTACCAGCTGTAACTTGCTCCTTTCTTCCTCAAATAACATATGACGCTTTATCGGACTCTCTGTGTGATCCTTACGGGTAGCTAGACTGCTTGATATATTTATGTAACGTTGGTGTTTTACTGATTACTAACAATTTAATGTTGCGGAATTTTTTTTTTTAATATATGCAGGTTAGCGCATTATCGTTAGAACTGTCTAACTTATTAAATTTAGTGCATAGAGAAGTAACACATAATGCTGTTTCTTAGGGGGAGATATGGTGTACGTGACTGGCTTTTCACTATCGATGGCCTCAGGTTTTTTTTTATGGGCTCCAAAGGTGTGAATAGCTGTTTGTAATGGAAGGGCTTGCATTTGCACTTCAAAGGGGCATGGCCTGGCCTGGCAGTGTCAGCTTTCAACAAGCTGTCCTAGTTGAAATTTCCCAAGGTACAACTTTTACTTCTTTGTTGTCTAAATGCTCATACTGACATATTTGTAATTAATTTTTACAAATACACATTACTTTTACATAAGGTTTGCCGACTTGTTATTCTAAATTGGAAACTAGTGAAAGGTTGCACCATTACTTTTGTTGCTGCCCCATGAGAGTTTTCTCCTGATAGTTGAATGTTTACATTAACACATCAAAGCATTATACAAATGGAGAAACTCATGTAAGGCTTCACTGTTACATCTCATACTGAGATATTTGGTCCTATCCTATATTTGAATTATCTCTAGATATGCATACAGTATCTTATAACATGGATTGTGGTGTGAAACCACACGCTTCTAAAATTGCTTATGTTTTCTGATTATACCTTTTTTTAAAAAAGGTATGAACTGTATCGTATGTCAGACAGTTATACCATAATGATGACAATGCTCACGCATATACTCTTAAATAATATATGTTTATATCTTACTTCAGAACCAATACTGGATACCACAGATTCAGAAGAGACCCAAGTGGTGACTTTGAATTTAGAGGAAGTCCCATCTACCTCTACACCCACAGAAACTGTGGATAATGACAGTCTTAAAGAACCTTTGGATGAGGATGAAGCAACAGAGTTTGAGCTGCAATGGAGTGCCCAGCAGCAAAGGAATGGTAACTAGTTTCCATAGAAATAGGAAACTACCTTTCCTATTTCTATGGGATATTTCGTAGCACGCTTACTTAATATTTCAACTTTCCATAATTGCATACATTTTATTCCTTCTGCAGGGTCAACTATCAGTAACCCTAGAGCAGCTATGAGTCCAGCAGAGAGGCTTGCAGAGATCAGGAAAAAAAAAGAAAGGAAGACATTCCACACAGCAGAGGTTCTTCAGCACTCTTCTAAAATGATTGACAAAATGCTGACCCACCTTGATTCCATGTCTCAGAAAGAGGAAGAACGCTTTGAAAAGTTATGTAAGGCCAATTCAGAGAGACTGGAGTATGAGGAACAGGAAAACAGGTTGCTTAGAGAGGAGCATAGGAAGGACAGGGAAGTATTTGAAAGTAGTATTAAGGAGCAAAATATACTGCTGGCTACTATGGTGCAGCATTTAGGAAATCTGACTTCGAAGGGGCCGTCTATTAGGAGGGTTGTTAAAAAAAGGAAAACCGTTGAATCACAACAACAAACTCCTTGTCCAAATTCTCAAGTGGAAAATGGAGTTGCAGTTAGAAGTGCCACACTTGCTTGTTCTAGGCCTGCACGAAAGATTAAGAAGCCAGATATTATGAGTCTTTAGACACTGTTGGTCATTAGCTTACAGTTCACTGTAATTTTAATGTTATCCAGGGTTAATTTTTTTTTAAGAAGGGGTAATACAACATCAGTACCTACACATTCTTGTTGTTACAATTTATAGCTTCTGGAATACCAGGAAGCAAAAAAAATGTTTACAAAACTAGTCATATTTTAGTTTACCATTTACACTATGTGCTTTTAGGGAATGATGCTTCTGGAAAGAAGAGGTTCGGTTAACCCTCACTGCTTCCCTGTTTACACATTATTAGTTTTCCAATTTGAATGTGAAATAAAAGCTGTTTCTACTGCAGCATCAAATCTTTTAGATTCCTCTTTTATAACCAAATATTTACAATTATTTTTTATCTGTGTTATGTGATTTAGGAAGATTTCTTTTTTTTCTAATTTTGCATGTTGTTAGTTATTACTGTGAGTAGATCATAGTATTTACAGTATAATTTTTATTAGATGGTCATTGTAAGGATTCCATGGAGAGGTAGCAGTAGCATATGTTCACACAGACTAATATTTTCCATCCATTTCTGATGAGTTTGTTCCTGCGGAACTTAATATATTGCTTTTTTAATGAACTGATATTCTGTGATTTTATTTAACAGAAATGAATGTAGTTCTAATCAAATGTTTGCTTTCTGTCCAGTATTAACACTGATAAGTTTTCAAGTAAACATTAGGAAGTATTACCTTGACCTTTGATCAAGGAATGGTAGAGCATTAATGTCTTTTCTATAAAGTTTAGAAAGTAGTATGCAAACAGTACTGTGATTTCTTCCTGTTACAAAAGAATGACAACATCAAATTTAACAAAGAATACTTTATTACAAACAGTACTGAAAGTTATTCTATAACTACTAATAGACAGGTAAACCCAAATCTTCACAGACAAAAATACCATCTGTACAAGTAACATAAATACTATGCTGTTTTGTTCATTAAGTACATGTTATTAGAAAAAAGTGCCATACTAATTAAAAAAACCAAAACATGACTTATAACTGCTCCTCCACACGGGACATTCTTCTTTCTAGTGCAGCAATCCTGCCCTCCAAACGTGCGGCTGAAAGGTAAAACAGGAAACTTTTGGATTACCTGTTATGATTTAAATGGAACTCACATGAGAAAAATTTATAGCACCTAAACTCACCGACTGCTTCACTTATAGCATCTACCAACTGCTGGAACTGGTTTTGGGGGATGGGCAAAGCTGCTTGCAATGGTTGCTCTGGGAAAAAAAAATGAAAATCTTGAGAATTATTAAGGTTATATCTCTTCAAAATTACTAATGAGTGCATACTTAAAACAGAAAAAGCATTTACAGATAGAATTTTTTTTTTTAAATTCGATGGATAATTAAAATGTACTTTGGTAACTATGGTGTTTTTAACGAAGTAGAGTGCAAATATTCAAAAGTTTAATACTGTCATCAAAGAACACTACTGGATGTATTGTAATTCATACATGCACAATGGCATTACTATAAGATTTCATTTACACACACCAATTTTATTTTGTAGTAGTACAATATGTTAAGACTTGGAATACATCACGCAACTGCAATACACTTCCACATACCTATGTTCATATGCCCTTTTTTCTTAATTTATGTACTATAATTAGCTTTATATGTATTAATGGTAATCTTTTTAGAATCTTTCCCACTTTGAAACACCAACCTCCTACTGGCTGTACATTGAGCTGTGCGGGCTGTTCCTCCTCTTGTGCTGATTGCTCAGATGAGGAATCTAAGCCCTCAGCAGCACGTCGGGCACGGCGTCGCATTCCTGGAAATGGTTATTAATGAAAATATTAATTTTTATGAACAAACATGTTTTAGTCTATGACAATAAAAATATATGTGATGACAAGTACCAGCAGGCCTTCTGTCCCTCCAGTCAGGACGACCTGCTGTCTCCCACATGTCGTGTAAATGACTGTAAAAGGGTGGTCTTCTTCTGGGGGGAGGGCTGCCATCGAATGCTTCCCTTGCCTCGTAAAATTTACTTTTTAAAATTTTAAACTTAGAACGGCACTGCTGTGCCGTCCTATTAAAACCACCTCTAATTAGAGACCTAGAGGCAGTTACAAAATAATGCCTGTTCACCCGATTGGATGAACGCATTATTCTTGCCGGGCACCCCTCTTGTTGGGCAAGATTTTCGAGTAGAAGGGTGGTTTCCTGCGTACGCCAATAAGCGATCCGGCGTACCAAACGCACACGTCCTCCTCCTTGGACAGCCATCGTAACGCCACTGACAACAAGAGCGGTTTTCCTGAGTTTTATAGTAGAGGAAGTATACTTTCTAGCCGCCAATCAACACCCTCCGCTATGTGTTTAAATTTACAAAACTTCCTTATTAGGACAATTGATTGGCTGTTTAAAGCGGGAAAAGGGAGTAGGGATATCCAGTATACATTTTAAAATAAGGTAGTCCCCAGTAACTGATGGACAGATTTCTATTTTGAAAATGCGATGGTCTGATAATTTTTATTTTTGCAGGTATGTACTATTAAATTCCGCTGAGTGAAATTTGGAATGGTAGAGTAAAAAAAAACAACAACACACGTTATAAATCTTTTTATAGTTTTTATTTAGCAGCACACAGAATACATTGGAGAAAGTATTCATCGTTTTGGTTCCAAAAAATTATTATGGGTTACATCATAGCTTGTTCTAAGTACAGCAATATCGATACTTCTCATCTGCGCCCATGCTGTTTCCACCAAAAGTACTCCGTTAAAGAAGCTCTAATTTTCTCCCCCTCCTTTTTTTTCAAAGATTCTTTGTTAACTTGCGGTGCGCCAAGTGTGTACAGCACATAATCATTAGACCTATAATTCTCCTCATCCAAAACCGCTCCCTTTGTCTCACAATAGTTATGCAAAATTACACAGGATGCAATTACAGAACAAATGTTTTCCTCTGCAACTTCTAGCGGAATAGATAAGCATCTCCATCTCGATTTCAGACGGCCATACGCACGTTCGATCGTATTCCGCGCCTTGTTATGGCGCTTATTGTACAATAATTTTTTGGGTGTCAGTCTACCACGATAAGGAGTCATAAGCCATTTTCTAATAGGGTAGGCAGCGTCCGCTAGAACCAATGGAACCACAGTAGATCCGAACACAGTAACAGTTGGGTTATTGGGCACGTATATACCTTCCTCCATTGCCTCGAAAAAAATTGAATTACGTAGCATTCGTGAATCGTGCACCTTCCCGCTCCAACCTATCTCTACGTCCCTAAATAGCCCAGTGTGGTCACAGACACCTTGCAGAAGTACAGAGAATGTGTTTTTACGGTTAATGTAATTGTTTCCTTGTCTTACTGGCGGAACAATATTTATATGACAGCCATCAAGGGCACCAATAACATGAGGGTATCCCATTTCAGCAAATCCATCCATAATCTGAAAGAGAAAAAATAAGGGAGTTTTATTTTTTTTTGCTCCAAATTGAAAGAAGAAGCGATATTCCAAAGCACTGAAATAACACTAGTGTTCATTATGACAGGGTTCCTAAAAACAGTTGTTATGATTTGCCATGTTTGAACTACGAAACCACAAAATGTTAAATATGTATATGCGTAAGTTATGTAATATGCGTTTTCACGTGATTACAGTGCACACAAATAAAATTAACAGGTACATTATGGTATACTTTGGCAGGTAAACATTTACCTTCTTAGGATCACCAGGATACACTGCTTTTGAAAGTAGTAATTTTTCCATGGAAAGCACCACTTCAACAAATATTTTAGAAATTGTTGATTTGCCAACACCGAAAAGGTTACTTGCACCTCTGTAAGCACTACGATGTCCTAGCAACCAGATCGCAATCGCAACACGTTTCTCTGGGCATATTGCCCTCCTCATGTTAGTGTCCTTCTTTGCTATCTCAGGTCTCAAAATTTCAACTAGTTTCAAAAAAAGGGCTCTGCTCATGCGAAAATTAGCATACCAACGTTCATCTGACCACACCTGCATTACAAAAATCTCCCACCACTCCTGTGTACTTGGGTAAACCCAAAATCTCCGTTGACGCAGTGAGCTGTGTATTAACGGGGCCAGCATGCATGGCAGCTCGTTCTGTAGGTTGAATGCGGTGATAATATTCCTCTTAAAATCGTTACGCAAAGCAAAGTACTCAGTGAAAGCGTTTTTTTCTTTGCGAAGTCTTCGCTTCCTAATAAGGGTTCTTCTTCGGTAGGAACGACACTTCTCAGAGAATGAAACCATTGTGGAGAGTACTTTGATAGCCAAATACAAGCAGGAAATGATGGTAGCTAAAACCTCCATGGTGGCAGTAATTTACTTTGGAAGATTGAAGACAACAAAGGCCATAAAAGAAGAGTAGATGCCCAATCAGAAACCCAAGAGGGTGTAAAAGGTTGACCAATGAGTGTGCGGGTGGCGGGAATTCCGAAAGGAAGTACGTGTACAACGAATGACGTACTACGTTGATTGACAGATAATATTGACAAAAGATGCGTAATATCGACATCGTGGGAATTAAAGTACTTCGAATTGTAGAAATTCGAAATTTTAAATAATACACATTATAATGACATGGGAACTACAACACGGATGTAAGTAGGAAGCGAAACTTTTCCATGGGAACTCCGCGGTGCAAATTCGAAAGAGCGCTAATGCGATACTTTGCGCAAAAAAAATAGCCGTGGAACCGACCCCTGTGATTATCTTAACAATTAGCAGTAAACACAACTAAATAGAAACATTTATTGCCTGCTATTAAAGGAGATGATGTCTCAGTCACTAATTTGAGAGTGAGCCAAACAAGATCTATCTGATATGATGCAGCACATCTATTTGGATACAAATGTGAACATGATTTTCCTTAAAAAGTATTAAATTTAAGTACACAGATTGCTCAAAAGATTCAGATCAATGTCCATCCAATCCAGTAATTATTTTCTCCAGTGAACAGATCCAAATGCTAGAGGCCATGTTTGACAGCACTTTCTGTGCTCTGTCAACCCACTCCCAGCCACATAGATGGTAACATTTTTTTAGGGAACCAAACATTAGCAGCATCAGTCTTAACACTCTGAGGTTTTGTTTAATAGCTGATGACACTGTGGCATTCTGTGAATTTGTCTGTCTTTTTTCATCATGCTGCTGGCCATCACAGCTTCTGCATCTAATCTTGCTAACCTTTTTCTAAGGGCAATGATAATGCATTGTGATAGCAGTAGAGACAGAATCTGCATGCTGATTATTGTTTCTGCAGAGCAGTGAGTGTGACTTCCTTTCAGTCTATGGTGGCATTAACCCCCACCAAGCATTGGTAATAATTGGCATCACCAACCAAATCAAAAAAGGAGAAGTACTTCCAGCTGTTTTTAAGAGTAGATGTCTGTATACTGTCAGAGAACCAATGCTCACAGGTCTTCCTATAATCCAAGAATGAGGTTGGACCAGATGTGTCTTGGGGGAAGCGTCCCATTCTGTCTCATGCTTCTACTACTGCTATCTCTGTCCAATTATCAAATAGGCTTTTTAAAGCCCCGGAAGCTGTTGCATAGAACTGAGTTCTGTTTTGCAGCCTGGTAAGCTGTTGTACTCTTTCAGCGGGCATGCATAGGATCAAGGCCAGGAAGCTGTTGCATTGAGGACTATTCCTCAGTGCACGTGTATAAAACTGAGCGGTGTTTATACACTCAGTGGACAAATGTCCAAGCTGCTGGTGGGACATGCAATAAAGCCTCTGTTAAAGATCTCAGTAAGTAAGTCAGACCCCATAAAATAATACCCCTTCTTTCACTGCTGTCGTTACAGTCATGGGAGCTGTTGTACTGTGGCACATTTCTGGTATACAGAAGCACCAAGAATGTGATTTTACTGTCCATGCCAGTATTGCTCTTGTTTGCATGGAAGAGTCATAACTAGTATAAGAACTTTATCAGGCGAGGCTAAAATTGCATGATTATGATGTCATGGTAGTGCGAACAGGTTCCCACTATTGCACGACATCATCATTCTCCCATAGTCACTGTGTCTCTGGCTTTTCTTCGCAAACGAAGATTCAGGAAGGACTCATCCCGCGCTTTCTGCAAGCGCGCTGATGACTAAAAAGGCCAATCCGAGATAAACAAGTCCGGTTGCAAAAAGCACAGCAGAAGGTCTCCTTGGGTGATGCTTTTGGGTTGTGACTCTTTCTGCGTTGTCGTTTCTCTTCAAGACTTGCTCGTCGTGAGTTCTCAAATAAGGCTGCAGCATTGTGGATAGTGCGCCTCCATGCCTCCCGATGTGAGGCCAGGGCGGACCACTGTTGGTGATCAATTTGGCCAAGCCTGAGATGTTGTTTCAGGGAGTCTTTGTATCGCTTTTTTGGAGCGCCCCTCTTACGCTGACCCGTGGTGAGTTCACCGTAAAGTAGTATTTTTGGGAGGCGATGGTTCTCCATCCTAGAAACGTGCCCTGCCCAGCGCAGCTGTGTTCTCAATATCATGGCCTCTATGCTGGTGATCCCTGCTTGCTCAAGGACAGCAACATTCGTCACATAGTCAGTCCAGTGTATATTTAGGATTGTGCGTAGACAGCGCTGATGAAAGCGCTCGAGGAGTCGTAGGTGGTGGCGATAGGTGACCCATGTTTCAGATCCATAAAGGAGGATAGACAGTACGATGGCTCTATACACACTGATTTTTGTGCTTTGCCTCAGGTGTTTATTGCTCCAGACTCTTTTGTGAAGTCTTCCAAATGCACTATATGCCTTTGCTAATCTGTGATCGATCTCTTTGTCAATCTTGGCATCTGAGGAGATGATGCTTCCCAGGTAGGTGAACTGCTGAACGGACTTGAGCACTGATTTGCCGACGGCAATGTGGGGATGGTGGTGTTTGTCCTGTGGTGCAGGCTGGTAAAGAACTTCTGTTTTCTTCAGGTTGACTTCTAGCCCAAACAGCTCTGCAGCTGTTGCAAAGCAGGATGTTAGGCGCTGCAGAGCTGCTTCTGTGTGGGCAACAAGGGCAGCATCATCGGCGAAGAGCAGCTCACGGACTAGATAGTTTAGAGTCTTAGTGTGAGCCCTCAGACGGCTTAAGTTAAACAAGCTACCATCAGTACGGTAGCGTATATAGATGCCGTCGTCTTCTTCAAGCTCTGCCATAGCCCTTTGGAGCATCGTGCTAAAGAAGATTGTAAATAAAGTTGGTGCAAGAACACAACCTTGCTTCACTCCATTAGTTATTAGAAAGGGCTCTGAAAGAGCATCGCCATATCTGACTTGACCACGCTGGCCCTCGTGTAGCAAGATAATCATTTTAAGGAATTTGGGGGGACATCCTAGTCTTTCCAGGATCTGCCACAGACCTTTTCTACTTACAGTGTCAAAGGCTTTGGTGAGGTCGACAAATGTTACATAGAGACCCTTGTTCTGCTCCCTACATTTTTCTTGCAGTTGCCTAAGGGCAAATACCATATCTGTAGTACTCCTATTGGCTCTGAAGCCACATTGGCTTTCAGGGAGAAGTTCTTCTGCAATAGCAGGAACTGTGTACTGCAGCAATAACACATCCCTTTTAATTGGCAGAACAAGCAGTCAATAGCTCTCAATATCATTGTTTTTGCAGTATTAGAGAGTGTGCAAAATTATGTCCCGCTGTAATCGTGAGATTACAGCACGAATGGGTGGTCCTCTTTTCTCCCCTCCCTGGTCCTAGCAAGAAAACCTCTGTGTGTGAGAATGTGAAAATGATCGATAGGATGATTGTTTAGTTTTGCCATTTTGTTTGCAAGTTTTTAGATTTGTTTAAGTATTTATGTGTTGATTTAGTTTGTTAATGAAGCGGTTTGAGGTGCATTTAAGCAAACTCACATCTTCTCACAAGAACCACTGAAATCTCACCCGTGCTAAATCACAGAAGTAGAATTCCATTCTTAAAGTGCTAGTGGTGGTCATGTGATAGTTCCATGGCAGTAGTATTGCACGATTATGGTGATGTGCGATACTTAGTGTAATAATACCATGTTTCTGCTTTCCTCAATAGTGGAATTACAACATTGTTAGATGATAGTCTGATAAAACCCTAAGAAGGATATATTGTTCATAGCACCAGAATTATTCTGGAATCAATTTGCAGGACTGGCCCAAAACATTCTGCAGCCCATCTTCTATCCACTCACTCAGATCAAAGGGCATAATACCGAAGGCCAAGGGAATTACTGTGTCAGATAGGACAGAAAATTTTGCCAATGCCTCCTCTGCTCTTTGACACCAAAAACACAACAATAAGAATTTAAATAATTAATATGATGCCATTTCATTCCATCCCAAATCAGGTGGCTGAGGTGGCATCCTTACTCTGCCTAATGATAGAGCTGGCCCTATGGATGTCATAGCATATCCTCCAACATTTTACATATGAAAACTGGGACATGTGTGGCCAAGCAACATCAGAATGTGGTCAAGATGGCAAAGGCAAAATTAATGAGAACCACGCACAGGCTTTGGGGGGCTGCAGCAGTTTGCTTTTGCTTGATTTGACTGGGAAGGGCAAGACTCTGCCCCTCTCTCCTCTACCCACTGCTGAGTTAATGGTGTGAGAACTACTTTTGCAATTTACAGTAAACTCAGTTTGCAGCAATTAAAATAAGCTGAGGACAAAGAGGGAAAGTGGTATGAGGAAAGAGAAATGGGAGCATATTAAAAGCAGCAAAAGCAATTGAAATAGTGGGATGACAGAGGATTAGTCAGGGCAGTAAAAATGAAAGGCACAGATACAGGATGGGGGACAACTGGCTTGATGGCAGTACATGCGAAAGGGATCTAGGAGTCTTAGTGGACCACAAGCTGAACATGAGCCAGCTGTGTGATGCAGCAGCTAAAAAAGCCAATGTGATTCTAGGCTGCATCAATAGGAGTATAGTGTCTAGATCAAGGGAAGTAATAGTGCCACTCTATTCTGCTTTGGTCAGACATCACCTGGAATACTGTGTCCAGTTCTGGGCACCACAATTCAGGAAGGATGTTGAGAAGCTGGAACATGTCCAGAGCAGGGTGACCAAAATGGTGGGAGGTGTGGAAGCCATGCCCTATGATGAGCAGCTTAGGGAGCTGGGCATGTTTAGTCTGGAGAAGGGAAGGTTAAGAGGGGACATGATAGCCATGTTTAAATATTTGAAGGGATGTCATACTGAAGATGGAGCAAGCTTGTTTTCTGCTGCTCCAGAGATTAGAACATGGAGCAATGGGTTCAAACTACAGGAAAAGAGATTCCACCAAAACATTAGGGAGCACTTCCTGGAAGTTAGCGCTGTTTGGAAGTGGAATACACTGCCTCATCATGTGGAATCTCCTTCTTTGGAGGTTTTTAAGCAGACACTGGACGGCCATCTTTTGGGAGTGTTTTGATTGTGTGTTCCTGCATGGCAGGGGGTTGGACTGGATTACCCTTGAGGTCTCTTCCAACTCTATTATTCTGTGATTCTAGGACCATCCCTGCCAAATCAGGACAATTATGGGGATGCATACAAATTGTCCCCATATTGTAAAGAAAACAAGCAGAGCCTTGGCTTGAAATCTTCTGCTGAAGTAGTGTATGCATAAGCAAATTTGTGAAAGGAAACACAATGATCAATGCAAGCATCAGGTTTAGGTTGCAGTATCTTGCACAAAATTAAAGTTAATTCAGACAATTGAAGCAAGAGAATAATTATTCTGCAATAATTTTGAACACTTCCTTGGTAAAGTGTTATGAATAAAGACAAAGTAATTAGGTTCAGAGAGAGAGGTTAACTACAGTTTAGAAATGCAAAGAAGCTGTATAAAGATTAATGTTATTCTCAGAACTTGTCCAAGAACAGTTACCAGCAGGCAAAATATAAAAAGAAAAAATTCGGGATACTTAAAACAAACATGAAAAATATAAATTATTCTTCAGACCTAACTGTGATCAGAAACAAATCAACACTTTAAAAATGTTATATCTTAATTGAAAATATTTTTACTACCTTTTTGGACAAAATTTAGAAAAGAATAGAATAGAAATTTTTAAAACAATGAAACATAAAAGACTATTAAATCAGTATTGTAAAATGTTTAAATTAACATAAGCAGTAAAAAAAAAATCCCCACCAGAATCCTAGATTGGTTACTTAATTAAGAAGATGTAATTAAGCAACATCTCCTAAACTGACCCCATTGTCCATCTTAAGAGCCAGCAGCAGATCAGGCAAATGAGGTCCATGCAGGTCATGATCGGGGTATGTTTCCACCCTCTCCTGCTATTAAATGAGGCTGTGACAGTGACAGGGGGCGTGCTTTTAATGGCTGCAGGCTTGCTTACTGTTGGGGGTGGAGACATCATCTTCCACAAGTGGAAGCTGAATGAACTCCTTCTCCTGATCCAATTACTGACTCTTAAGGTGGACTGGGGTGGCATTTATGCATGCCACCCCAGATTAGGTATAGATCAGTAACTAGGTTATGAATCTGTAACTGCAACACTGAATACCAGTTCTCATTTATAAAATAAAAGTGGGCACCCATTAATTTAAAAGGAGGCATTTAAGATACACTTTAAAAGATTCAAGAAGGGATCCACATTACACATCCCATAGGGTGGTATTCCCTAAGGTGGGGTCACCACAGAAAAGGCACAGACTCCTATGTCCACTTGGCAGGCATATGATCAGGGCCCAAATAGGTTCATACAGATAATAGTGTCCTTCAAATAAACTGTTGTTGATACCAACAGTTTATTGGTATCTGTTGGTACCAACAGATACCAATAAACTGTGCTACTCAAAGGTGCTACTATGCTGTGACAGACCATGGACTTTATCAGACACACTAAATACAGCTTCATAATGACGCCACATAAACACGAAAGGGCATGAAGATCAGAGGACATCGCCCTTTCATGTTTATGTCCTGTCAAGATCCTGTACCTTTTTATTCACAGCTGAAGCTGTCAATAGATCCTCTGTGGCACTTTAGTGCTGGCATTGCCGGTGTGCGAAACCTCGGGCCATTTAAATCTCGTCACTGCAGCAATAATGGCCGGTCTAGCGCAAACACTTCCGGGTGAGATTGGGACATTCAGGTAAGTTTTGCTCTTTTCATTACCCTGCCTGGGTTACTTGGGAACGTTAAAGTATTGTTAGGTGCTTGTGTAAGCTTTTAATGCTTTTTTATTTTTATTTTTGAATTTCCCACACAACAAAGTCTCACAGGATTTCAAACTGTTCACTTCCTCTTTATTGCCAAAGCTGCCTTTGCTGGGAGAGGAAGGTAAGTGTAGGAAGCGTTCTTTTGCCAGCATAAAAATGTTTGGTTTTTATATGTCAGCAAAAGAATGTTTAAAGGGGCTAGTCAGATGAAGTCCTAACATTGCTTTCTCTTTAAAAATTACTGTGTAAGGTGGTTGAGGGGATAAAGAACTGATAAACAGAGGAATATACACTGAAAGGGGTTCTGAACCTCAACAGCAAGCAGAGTCATAGGGATTCTGTCACTAAACTAGTTAATACTTACAATGTAGGTGTCTTACAGAATATTTTTTCTCTGCCTCTCAACACCCACTCGCCTCTCCAATGCACAAAGGTGCAGTTCTCTTCTTATTAAACATTGGTCATTCTAAAATCAAACAAGCTTTAATTTAATCTTACTATGGAAATTACTATGCACTAATTAGATATTATATAGCCATGACTTGTCCCAATGCACATTTTAAGACCACAAACTAATGTCTCTTAACTTCTTATACGTGAGCTTGTTCTCTAGGTGGCAACACAAATACCACTTGTACCATCCGTACAAAACTTTTGTAACAGAAAGAGGCAAGTATTGTAAAGCTTCTTATAGAATCCTAGCTTAAGAAGCTGACAGCTGTTCACTTTCTTAAAGCTAAATTTCATGTCCCAGCCATCTTAGAGAGAACAATCTTTTTGGCCCATGTTAGAAATAGCAGGGAGTGCTACAAATGGTTCCTTTTGGGCTATAAATATTCTGCACAAGATTGGCTGTACATGAAAAAACTTATCCATACTGGGCCAGCAAACCAAGGAAGGTTAACTTAGCTGTTGCCTATGATGAGAAAATGTAAGAACTCTCTATGCCATGTGAGGATGATTATAGAAGTATGGGTCTTGGGCCTAAAGATCAGTGTTAGTTCCAACTGAATCGATGAGAATTTGACAAGTCAGCACTTAGATCTAAGTTTTATTTATTCCATGGGTTTACTCTAGCTGGGGGTTCACTTTGGGATTTAGGCCAGGGAATCATGCAGTCTTTCAGATGTTGTTGGACTTCAAATCCTAGCAGCCCTAGCCAGCATAGCTCACGGTAAAGAATGCTAGCAGTAGCATTTGTCACCATTGGATGATTCTGTCCTCTGATTTAAGCCAATAGTTGCTTCTGGCATTATATATATTTCTTTACGTACCCAGAATCTTTTTCAACATCACAGTAGCATCTCAGAGTAGACACAGTACTTTTTCAGACGGAAGAAAAGTAATGCAAGCAGTGTTGCCAGGTTGCGATGCTGCTGCGCAAGAGGGCGCCAGTTTCGAATGAAGCTCTTCCCAGCGGTACTGTTACAGTACCACTGGGACATTTGAGCGTGATTTTTTTCCTTCCCAGCGTCATATTTTACTTGCGATCGATCGCAAGTAAAATATGACGCTGGGAACGAAAAAAAATCACGCTCAAATGTCCCAGTGGTACTGTAACAGTACCGCTGGGAGAGCGTCATTCGAAACTGGCGCCCTCTTGCGCAGCAGCGTCGCAACCTGGCGACGCTGCTTGCGTTACTTTTCTTCCATCCTAAAAAGTCCACAGTTTAAAGAGGTGTTTGACTATGGTATGCTGTTCCCATACCCTCCATCTGTCCCAATTTGGTAATAACAGTCCCAATTAATACTCTATCATCCCACTTTTTCGCAACTTTTAAAACTCCCAGTTTCCCTCTCTTCCTACCACCTTCCTCTTCTTCAGCTTACTTCCGCTGCTGCAAACTGAGTTAAAATTACAAAAGTAGTTTGAACTCAATTAACTCAGCAAGGGGAGAGTGTAGAGGAGATGATGGGACAGAATCTTGCCCTTCCCAGTTGGCTCAGGCAAAGGAAAACTGCTGCAGCCTCTCCTAGATTGTCTGTTCTTCCTCATCTATAACCTTTGCCATAGGTTTTTCATGGGTTCTTCCTTTGTCTTCTTGACTACACTCTGATATTCCTTGTCCACATGTGTTCCAATTTTTTTCTGTGAAATGTTGAAGGATACATGTTCATTGTGTATTGGGTGATTTTGTGTACACACACACACACACACACACACACATTTGCACACTGAATGCCAGTCATGGTTGTGTGAATCACTGTTCAGTTTTCATGAAGAGATCTATGTTGTGATATAAACTTACATTGTTTTGGCCCAACAGCACTGGGTAACATTATACAAGAGTAATGAGTAAATACAGAGTAATAAGTTATACTGTAAGAGGGTTTCTAATTGTTTCATTTATTGGATATTATCAGATGCATAAAAAATGGCATTATAACAATGCCATGAGATCACAAAAGGGCTTCCTTATCAGATGACATCATGCCCCAGGATTATGCAAGCGTTCTGCTGCCATTATGAAGGAGTTCTTTTTTATTGTTTAAAATTGATCTCCCATAGCGTTTGTGTTCCAGATTTTTGTGTGTATGAAAAGGGCCCCTGTTCTGCTGGCATGATTCCAGTGTCAATGGGTGGTCTTGTCAGAACACTTCCAAGTGCAAATGGGAAAACTAGGAAGTGCAGGGGGTCCTCCCTGTCTTGCTTGCAAGTTTCTAAATGTGTATCTGTGCTTTTCTAATAATAATAATAATAATAAAATTTATTTATACCCTGCCCCTCTGTTAAAACAATTGGGGCGGCTTACAAAAATTAAAATACCATACAGATAAAATCCCCAAACACCCCCCACCCCACCCTCCCCCATAAAAAAAATTAAACAATTATAAATTAAAACCAACTGATCTAAAATCACAATTAAAAACAATAAATACAATAAAATACTATAAATGGCCAGCGGACTAAAAGAAGCCAGGATCCCCTGAGGCCGGGATCTAATTAGGAAAGGCCTGCTGAAAGAAATCCGTCTTTAGTGCTTTTTTAAAGCTACTCAGGGTCATGATCTGACGGATCTCGTTCGGCAGGTCATTCCACAATTTGGGGGCGATTACCGAAAAGGCCCTCTGGGAGGTTGCAGACAGCCTAGATTTTTGTGGCTGAAGCAAATTCCTCCCAGAGGACTGGAGTGCGCGGGGAGGATTGTATGGGAGGAGGCAGTTCCGGAGATAAGTTGGACCCAAGCCATTTAGGGCTTTAAAGGTAATAACCAACACCTTATACTGGGCCCGGAAACTGATAGGCAGCCATTTCTGAATGTTTTCTTTTTTAATTTTGGTGTTTGGGGGCTTTTTAGCATGCTCATGTCTTCTCACGAGATGTGCTGAAATCTCATTCACAGAGAAATACAGAAGTAAGTGACATGAGCAGTTGTATTGCCAGATTCTTGGGGCAATTTTGTATCATTATCACAGCAGTGTGCAAAAAACGTGTGTCATTGTGCCAGAACACAAATGGTGTAAAATGTAGTTTCTAATAACATTTTTAGTTACTTGCCTGATAACCTCCATTGTATCAGCACTGTAAAAGATATTTGAAAAATCTCTCCAAGTGCTACCCTGTAATACTGTTCTAAACATCTAAGAGTCTATCCTAGCTGTTACAGCCTGTCTACACTGCAGAAATACAGCAGCTTGACAACACTTTATCCACCATAGTTCTATCCTATAGAATCCTGGTATTTGCAGTTTTGTGAGGTAATTAGCCTTTTCTATCAGACAACTCTGGTGCTTTACCAACTACAAATACAAGGATTCCATAGGACAGAACTGTGATGGATAAAGTAGTGTCAAACTGCTGTATTTCTGGAGTGCAGATAGACCCTTAGTATTACCTATCAAATTAAGGGTTGGCATTTGTTTTTGTAAGCAACTGAACCTAGTATGTATGCGTGCTGATATGTATCTGACCCAAGGGAGGTAGCAGACCAAGCGTGATTTACATTCTTAGCTGACCATATGTTAGAATATGTTAGAAGGTGCTGCAGAAAGCAAAGAAGAATGAGAAGAGATACCTTTGAAAGGTAACTACCTGATTGGTTTGAGATACAGTAGGAAACATAATTTTTTGGAAAAGATTCCTGCAGTGTCAACCAAGAGGAAGATAATCAGAAACAGACATGGAATAGAGAAAAGAAACCAATTTCCCCAGAAGCAGTAGTGATAAAGAAGTACTGTAAAAGATCTTGGAGATTGTAGATAGAAAAACAAATGCATTTTGCTTTGAGTTGGTAATGGATGGGTTTTTTATGTCTGCATGGAGTGCCTATATATATATATATATATATATGAGATCATCAAAGAAACATCTCTACAGTACATTAATTCAAATAAATGGTATGATAAAGGTTTTCTTTCTAGTACAGAACTCTGCTTTTGGAGCTCAGCAAAATAGCCTAACTTCGGGGCCATTTACACGGCAAAATAAATCCTCAAAGAATGCGACAAGAAGCCTGATAGTTCCCACACATTTCAAAGCAACAGCGCCCTTTTCAGAAGGAGGGAGTGCAAAAAACCCATAAGTTGAGCAGTATCAGCTTTCACTAGTTTTCCAGACTTTTTTGATTAAGGACTATTTCGGATGTCTTAAATGTAACGGAAGCAGCCTCGCCACGTTGCGAGGCTGCTGCGCTGCAGGGCGTCCCTTTCGCATGACGCCCGTACCTGCCGGTACTGTTGTGGTACCGCAGGGACATTTGAGTGTTATATTTCAGCAATTTTTACTCACGAAAGTTGATTGTGAGTAAAAATCGCTGAAATATAACACTCAAATGTCCCTGTGGTACCGCAACAGTACCGGCAGGGACGGGCGTCATGCGAAAGGTAAGCCCTGCAGCGCAGCAGCCTCGTAACGTGGCGAGGCTGCTTCCATTACATTTAAGACGTCCGAAAAAGTCCTAAGTTCGCAAAAATGTGCATAATTTGTCATGGGAACTAACCATCGTGTAAACTGGCATCGACCTTTTCGAATTACTGTGAGCAGAGCTGAATCCTGATTGGTTGGAGTGACCATTCTGCTTTATCCGAATAGACTGAGGGGTTGGAGAGAAGAAATTCACCCTCCTTCTGCTTGCAGCCCACTTTGGAAAATCTGCTCTGAGCCCTTCCTGTCTGTTTCAAAGGAAGGCTTTGGGGGTTGGGAAGATGATCGGAACAAGCCCCTGCTTCGCTGGTGTGAGCGTGTGTGTGTACATTCGTGTGTGCAGGGAAACAGCTGATCGCATGTTCGTCCTTTTGTTTGTTTGTCCTTCCATTCACTTACCTTTATTCAAGGCTTCGGAGGCAGGAAAAACAATCAGGAATGAGGCAAGCCCCCGGATTCTGTGGTGTGTGTTTGTGTGTGCATGCATGAAGGGAAGGGAAGGAGATCGTTCCACCATGCTTTTGCTTCTTCGTGCTTTCATTCACTCCTTTCTTTATAGAAGCCTTTCGGGGCTGGGGAAGACGGGGGAGTTGAGAGATCGTTCTTTCGATGTCTTGTTTGTTTGTCCTTTTCTTTCCTCTCATTATTTATGGTCTCCATGACCTTCTGCCTGGCTTTAATCATCTGAAGGCGATCCCCCCCCCACCTTTGCCTGTGTGAACTAAGGAAAACCAAAAGTGGCTGCATCTGGCTGCATCTTCCGAATATGCCAGGAGTCGTGTGATTTATGTGCTCCTGATGCAAAAGAATGGTAATCCGGAATCTTGCAAACTTTTTCCTGTCGTGGAACCGGCCCCTTGGTTTCTCATATTTTTCATTTGTCCTTGTTTAGTGGTGAAAGATCAGTCTTCATAGCACATAGGCCCAACACCGTTCAGTTCTTCCTTGAGTTTTTTCTGGGCTGTGAGGCCATGTTCCTGAATTGTTTCTTTCTGATGTTTCCCCTGCATCTGTGGCTGGCATCCTGAGAGAATGGTTGGGTAGGTGTGTGTATGGAGTTTAGACGCTGTGAACGCTGTTGGGGAGCATATGTAAATTTGTGGTTTCTGGGTATAGAAATGCAAGGCTCATTAGGTCTGTGTGGCTAATGGTTGGTTGATGGGCCATTATCTCCTGGGAATCCCCCTGTCCCTGGGTGGAATTCCTTTGTAAGTGTTTTTATTTTGTTTACTTTTAACATTTCTTCTTTCCTGTTGAAGTTGTCCAGGTGTTTGTGGATTTCAATAGCTTCTCTGTGCATTCTGACATGATAGTTGTTGGCCTGGTCCAGAATTTCAGTGTTTTCAAATAGCATTTTGTGTCCAGGTTGGTTTATAACATGTTCTGCTACTGCTGATTTTTCTGGCTTGCCCAGTCTGCAGTGTCTCTCATGTCCCTTGATTCGTGTTTTCACACTGCATTTAGTGGTTCCTATGTAAACTTGTCCACAGTTGCATGGTATGCGTTAAACTCCTGCAGCTGTGAGAGGGTCACAGCATTTCTTGGATTTTTTTTGGTTGGTCTGTAGATTGTTTGGAAGTTGTGTTTCCTCATCAGTTTCCCTATACTGTTTGTGACTCCTTTGATGTATGGTAAAAATACCTTCCCTTTGGGTGGCTGTTTTTCTTCTTCATTCCTGTGTTTTTTTTCTGGGCCTGCCTGCTCTTGGGATGTCTGATCTGGAGTAACCATTAGCCTGTAGGGCCCAGTTTAGGTGCCTCAGTTCATCCTCCAGGTAGTGGGGTTTGCAGATCCTTTTTGCACGGTCTACCAATGTTTTTATTGTGCTTCTTTTTTGTCCTGGGTGATGATTGGAGTTCTTGTGTAGGTACCTGTCCATGTGTGGGGGTTTTCTGTATACCTTGTGGCTAACCATTGGTTTGGTTTGTGGATGACTAGGACATCTAAGAATGGCAGTGTTCCTTCATTCTCTTTTTCCATCGTGAATTGGATATTTGGGTGGATGCTGTTCAGGTGGTTCAGGAATGAGACCAAATCTTCTTCTCCATGATTCCAAATGGTGAAAGTGTCATCCACATATCAAAACCATGTTGTGGGGTTTTTCGGTGCTGTTTCCAGGGCTTGTTTTTCAAAATGTTCCATGTAAAAGTTGGCTATCACTGGGCTCAGGAGGCTGCCCATGGCTACCCCATCTATCTGTTCATAGAATTCGTTATCCCACTGAATGTAGCTTGTGGTGAGGCAGTGTTTGAACAAGGCTGTGATGTCCTCAGGAAATATTTATTGTATGAGTGCCATGGTGTCCATTATGAGGACTCTGGTGAACAAGGAGACAACATCAAAACTGATCAGTCTATCTCCAGGTTTCAGTTCAATGTTGTTGATTTTTTTCTATGAAGTGAGCTGAGTCTTTGATGTAGTGAGGGGTTTGTCCTATGTGGGTTTGTAATTGTGTGGCCAGAAACTTGGCCAAGTCATATGTGGGGATCCAATGGCGCTCACTATGGGTCGGAGTGGAATGGAATCCTTGTGGATCTTGGGAAGTCCATGTAGTCTTGATGGGAGAGCCTCTGATCTGCATAGATTCTGGTGTATGATTGGCTGAATTGATGAGTTCTTGATCAAGGCATTTTTTTCTGGTAATTTTGTTGGTCGGGTCTTGCTTGAGTTTTCTGTTTCAGGGTCCAAGAGTTCTCTTATTTTTTGTCTGTATTTTTCTGTTTCCATGATTACTCCGGCATTGCCTTTGTCTGCAGGGAGAATAATGATTTCTGGGTCTGCACTGAGATCCTTGATGGCTTTTGTTTCTTTTATAGTTATGTTGCTGGGTGGTGGTTTTGCCTTCCTCAGGATCCTAGCTGTTTCTCCTCTTATCTCTTCTGCCTCTTCCTCCGGGAGACAGTAGAGGGCAGATTCAACATGGGCGATGAAGTCTTCAACTGGGATTCTGGTGGTGGTAACTGCAAAATTGCCTCCTTTGGACAGGATGGATGTTTCTGCTTTTGACAGTTGCTGTTCTGTTATGTTGAAAATTGTGCTGTGTCCAGCTGGGGCTTCTCTTGGTATTTTGACATTTGTCAATTTTTTGTTTCTGCCTTTTAGTGTGAATCACCATATCTTTTTCCATTTTTCTGTAGATGAGGTTGTCAATTTTGTCCCAGTCTTGGGTGTTCATTTTTTGAATGATGCTGAGCTAGAGTGATAATAGCTCCTTGTCTGTGTTGGCCAGGTCTTTGCGGGTGGTGTGTACAGTTGTCCCTCCACATTCACGGACTTGACATTCACGGATTTGAGTATTCACGGCTTGAAAATATTCTTAAAACAATAATAATCCTAATAGCAAACCTTGATTTTGCCATCTTATATAAGGGACACCATTTTGCTATGCCATTGCATATAATGGGACTTGAGTATTCACGGATTTGGATATTCACGGGGGGTCCTGGAACCAAACCCCAGCGAATGTGAAGGGACAACTGTATTCTCTCTCGTAATACTGCTTTTTCCATTCTGTTGTAGATCCGATTGGCCTGTGGGGATTTTAATGTCCTCTTTGCTGTGAGAAAGTATGGTTTCTGTGTCTGCATTGTAACAAGAAAGTTAATGAACGGAGTAGGTGTGCTCTCCTAGTCTGGAGTTTCTCCAGCCTCCTGGTGTCTTGGAACAGTTTCTCCCGGTAGAGATGTTCAATGTGAAGTCGAAGGCTTTCACGGCTGGCATCTATAGATTTTCCTTGGTTTTTTCCAGGCTGTGAGGCCATGTTCTGGAATAGTTTCTTTCTGACGTTTCACCTGCATCTGTGGCTGGCATCCTCAGAGAAGTTTCTATACCCAGAAACTAACCATTCAATTACACAAATTTACATATACTCCCCAACAGGGGTTCACAGTTTATAATCTCCATATACACACCTACCCAACCATTCTCTGAGGATGCCAGCCACAGATGCAGGGGAAATGTCAGAAAGGAACTATTCCAGAACACAGCCTCATAGCCCGGAAAAAACCCAAGGAAAATCTATAGATTGACTTCACACTGTTCAGTTCTTTTCTTTTTTTAAAAGACTAGAACTGAACCTTTAGTCAGCTTCCCATAAATCACCACTTGTCCTGAATGTGTTCCTAAATTTGCATGTTTGTTTTCTTTCAGAGAGGAATGACAATGTGGGGAAAGCAGAACATCATAAATGAAGTAAGCTGTTGTTGTTGTCTGTTTGGCAAGACTTTAGTGAGGTGGTAAATCCTCTGACATCTAACCATTTCTCCGGCATCCTGCTGCATTAATTTCAATCCCATGAGGGGTTTACAGACTGAAGTAACTGTTTTTATGGTTTTGAAAGCAAGAAGTAATTTTTTATCATTGATTTTTACCTAATAAAACACAGTGTCATGGGGCTGGGGGAATAAAAGTCACTGATACAGCTTCATTACTTACTGTATATCAACTGGCACTCCAGCAAGCCACCTGGAGCTTTTGTAAAGGATTCACAATTCCACACATGAAAGTAAAGCAGCTTAGATTGTTCAGGGTTCTCACATGTACCAATACACCATGAACATGATTTTCTTTAGAGTCTTAGACCAGTGCTACTCAAAGTGGTGGTCCCTGGACCAGTACTGGTTCCTGATCCATTAGCTGCCAGTCCCTGGCAAGTTTCCAGGAAAGAAAGAAACATGTGCAGCCAGTAGGTGCAAATATGTTACCAGTCCCTGGCTCATGGGGGGGGGGGAGATGTTGGTCCCCCCACATCAGACTCCCTGACAAGTATTGTGTTAGACCCTATAACAAGGTAGGAAACTGTGGCCCTCTACATGTTTTTGGACTGCAACTCCCACACTCTCCCGTCACTTGCTATGCTGATGTACATCATGTGGCACTATAGCACAAGATTTGGGGATAATGCTGTACACTGTGTGGCATTATCAGGCTAGATTTGAGGGGAGGGGATCCAGATTTTATTGCTAGTGTACATATGGAGGGCTGATGGGAGTTGCAGGCAAAAGAAATATCCAGAGGGACTGTTGTATGCTATACACAGAGTGAGGAGATTATCAGATGAGTTTAATAATCTAGGACAGGGATACCACAGGATCGAGAAAGGGCTTCCTATTCAGACGTCATCCCTGTCCCAGTATGCTCCTGTGCTGTTTCCATTCCCTTCCATGTTTTGTTGTTGTTGATGATGATGAGCAAAAGCCATCAATAGATCTCCCGTTCCGTTTCAATAATAGAATCATGGGTGAGTGAAAAGGCACCCCATTCCTGTGGAGCAATCTGGGAGGTCCACACCGAACACTTCCAGTGGCGATCAGGACATCAAGGTAAGTGACAGCCCTTTTTGTACCCTCCCCTGTTTACTTCTTTTTTTTTTTTTTAAGTGTGTTTAGGTGCTTGCTTTAACTTTTTGAGGTTTGGTTCTATTTTTATTTTTAAATTCCCCACACAATGCAGGGCCCCCTATAAGGTCCTGTAAGGTAAGTACAGAACACTTCCCAGTAGCCATTGGGACATCCAGGTAAGTGACAGCCTTTTTTGTACCCTCTCTTGTTTACATGTGTGTGTGTGTGTGTTTAGTGTATTTAGATTACTTTAACTTCTAGACTTTTATTTTTATTTTTAGTTTTGTTTTTCCCACACAATCATCCTCTCCCAAGGACGGCCAGGATTTGGTCTGCAGGAAGTGAATGGAGCTTTCTGAGAGCTTCATTCATGCCTGGGCTGCCGGAGGGGAGGGGGCAACTTTTTATTCCACGAAAAAGGTAAGTGTGTGAAAAATAATTCTTTTTAACAAGGACAGGAGCTGGGCGGGACAAGGACAGGAGCTGGGCGGGAATTAGAAGGCAAGACAGGTATGCTATATTTGTCCCCGTCTGATAATCTCCTAAGACAGAAATATTAAAATAGAGTATTCACAATATTTCCTTAGGTAATTAACCTGCTTATGTATTAGTATCAGCAATGAATAATGATTAGAGTTCACAATTCACATTTATATCAAAATATTGACACAATAAGGAAACAAATGCATCTGTCCAGCATAGTCTTCATAGGCTAGTACACCTCTGTACCTGTACCCATCTTTGATAACTAGAGTGATTCATATTAATCAAGTTTTAATTGGATGTGATTTGTTAGGGCTGGGATCACATCAGAAGCACAGCAGGTCTTCACAAATCGGCTAAGTGTAATTTATTAGACTTTCAGCACTTAACCAAATAAAGCTTAGCTTGAAAGCTTTGATTTCATCATCTCACTATTACTTGTAGATTAGCAGTTTCCCTAAAGTCCCACATCTATAAAGTTTTAAATACATTATGAATTTATCTATTTATTTTTCTTAACCTTATACACAGCCTTTCAACCAAGTGTTGATGAAGACAACTAAAAACAAACAAAATTGCAAAGGAAAATACATAGGCCTTGTTTATACGAGCCAATAAAACGTGGATTGATGTGCACAAATGTCAATTCACAGCAGCTTTCATTTGTCTTAATGGTTTTTTTGGAAAGATCGCAGGCATGTGAAGCTATCGGCATTCATTGTTCAAACAGGCATGCAAATCACATTTTTATTGTCACCAGGTGCCACCGCCAAACAGGTTCTTAAAAAAAAAAAAGCACATCCAAGGTGTGAAAGTGCAATAGTCTGCTTAAATAAATAGGGGGGGGGAGGCTGTTTTGTTGCCTGAGCACACAAGCGCTATGGCAAAATCCAATGTGGCGGTTTCAGGCACTTGCCTTGTTAGCAAGCTCCATCCCTGCACACGCCCAACCAATCAGCTTTCCACTTCCACTCTTTTTGGGAATGCACACCAAAGCAAATCACTTGTCCCAATGAGCAAAAATGTGCATTCCCCATGAAGCTTTTTTTAAAAAGTATGGGGAAAGTCATGAAGGCTTTTCCTGCAAAGTTGTTGGCATTTTTGTCCCCCTACTTCCGAATACGGCAGATTGATGTGGGATCCCATTAAGATCAATTTTATTCACCTTGAATTCTATGAGGAGTATTTTTGCCATATAGACAACCCCATAGTATCAAATACAAGGAAGAAAATCCAGTTCAAGTAAAAACACAGCCGTCTAATCAGTAAAGCTAATATAGACTATAACTAGCCAAATAAATTATTGTAAATGTACAGTGTTGACCATATTAGGTCAATATGAGGCCTGTCTGGATAAATCTTTCTTCCTGTCATGTTGATCTCCCAGTTGGGATCAGTCTCATAGAATAACAGAATCATAGAATCATAAAGTTGGAAGAGACTACAAGGACCATCTAGTCCAACCCCCTGCCATGCAACAACACTCAATCAAATCATTCCTGACATGACCATCCAGCCTCTGTTTAAAAACATCCAAAGGAGATTCCACCACACTCCGAGACAGTGCGTTTAACCACCGCCACCTACCCACGTCCACACACACACACATGCATAGGGAATTGAATGATATGTATTGAGAAAATGGGGCCTTAGGTTAGATGGGAACCAGGTCCCTATTCAAGGATTTATGGCATTCCATTGCATAGTCATGTTGGTCTGGCATTTTTATTAGGCTCATGTAATCAATGAACTGGCTAAATAATATTGCTGGTGTACTGGAAAGATTCTCCAAGCACACATTTTCTAAAACATGACTTTCTGTCCCAGCCAAGGGAAACTGGTGGCTTTCAAGTCAGTGTGTGTGTGTTTGTGAAGCTGCTGTGAGTTAGTCCTGACTTTAATGGAGCTATCCATGCTACTGAACCTTATCCTCCAAGAAGCTCCTTTAAAGTTTGGGCTAAAACCTAAAGACGGGGGAACCACCAACTGCCACTGATCCTGAGGGCTGCCAGATCTCAGGATCTGGCCTTGAGTCTCCAGTTTTCATTGGTCATCCCTATGTGGGAGATGAAGGTGCAAATTCTCCAGTTTTGATGGGTTCAGCTCTAGGCAATAGGAAAGGGGTGTGTGCAGATCTCCAGCTGAGCTAGTAAAGCATTATCTTGCTATAATCTGCAAGCCTTAATTGATTTGTTGTACAACTTGCAAAGGCTCTCAGTGTGTGTGTGTGTGTTTGAGTGTGAGTGAGAGAGAGAGAGAATGAGAGGAAGAGAGAGAGATGAACTCTGTCAACACCCACTCACCAGAACAATAGGCATTGCTTCAAATGCTTTATTGTCTCAGGATATAGATGCATGCAGTAACAATTCATTGACAGATCTAAAGACTTGGTGCCAAAAGCTCATCGTTAATACATTTCCTAGATTTCAATTTCCCTTACCCGCCACCTGGCTAATCGGTACTATCAGTCCCATGCCCCACTCCTTAAACTTTCCCAAGAGAAACAGCCTTGATGAGCTGTGCAGGCTTCCACTAATACATACGAACCACACCAATCTCCCATAATGCCCTCTGCTCATGTCAAGACCCTAGTGCAATTACAAGCAGGCCCAACACTGTGAACAAGCTACCTAATACAGCAATAAAAGCTATCTATATAACCCTATGGCACCAGGCACATGACAGAGATGGAGAGAGGGTGGGAGGGAGGACTTTATCAGATGCACTAAATATGGAGTCATAATGATGCCACATAAACGTGAAAGGGTGCGCATATCAGATGATGTCGCCCTTTCACGTTTATGTCCTGGACAAAACCAGTACCTTTTTATTGATGGCTGAAATTATCAATTGATCCCCCGTGGCATTGCCAACATGTGAAACCTCGCGCCATTTAACTCATGTGAATGCAGCGTCAATGGCCGGTCTGGCGCAAACACTTCCTGGTGAGACCATGGCATCCAGGTAAGTGATGCACTTTTTATGACCCTCTCCTTGAAACTTGGACTACTTGGGACTTTTAAAGTGTGTTCCAGTGCTTTTTAAAACTTTAACTTTCTTATTTTTGTTTTTATGTTTTAATTTCCCACACAAGCGTCTTCTTGTGAGAATCCATGGAATTTTGAATGAGGAAGGTAAGTGTTGTGGGAGGCATTCTTTTCCTGGCATAAAAATGGATTTTTTTTATGGCAGCAAAAGAACATTTTTAAGGGGCTTGTCTGATAAAGTCCAGAGAGTCTGTATTTAGAGTCTATGCAGTTACTTAGCTTCTTTCCTTCCCAGTTGCTGTGGCTCCAGGACTCGCCCTCCACTCTGTTCTGTATCTACCTTCTGGTAGAAACAATTAGGCTAGATTAAATATTCCTTATCCCATTTTCCTAAGTAAATGAGAAGGAATAATCTCATTTCACCTTGCTCTGGAAACAGCCCCTTTAGCTAAGATTTCTGTCTTAATTTCCAAGCAGGAAAATGTATGTCTCTGTGTTTGAATGACAAGTTGTAAAGAACTGTGGTTGGTACTTAATGCATAATCCTAAAGACATCACAAGTGGCTGTCCCTAGATCTCAGATTTTGGGTCAGAATCCTCAAGGCCTGGAATGATCCTGAACCTGCAGCACTACTGATCCTAGGTATTAGTTGCATATGTCAACTCTCCATGCTACACACTAGGTTGCTTGCTATGCATATGGCTTGACATTCCTCCCACCCCTGTTCCATTCTGGAGCATTTCTGCAAAGAGGGAGAGATTGTGAAAAGCTAAAGCTGAATCTTAGCAGTATGACCCTCTGCTATGCTACTGCAGTTGCTTTGAAAGAGACTCCAGAGAATTAAATAACTTTTTACAAAATGTCATCTCAAATTAATGTGTCTCAAGTGTGAGGCTCTTTGGGACATTGGAGAAACAAGAGCTTGCCCACAGAGGTAATGATCACAAGGCTTTGTCGTGCTCATTAACTTTCTTTGGAGCACAGCAATGGAGTTGAGTGGGCGAGTGTCATATGGTACCAATATTAGAATAGTCAACACACGTTCACTTGCTTATGACTCACCCCATCAGTGCATCAACTGAGAATGAAGTTTGCTGCTGTAGCAGGGAGAAGATTAACCACCCTATTTAGAGAATCAACCATTGCCTGTAAAAAAGAAAATAAAGTAACAACAGCAGCAAATTGTTGTTTCCATCTGTTTCATCTTTTTTATTCTAAAGGAGAATTTCTTTTTAATGGTTAAAAATCATGGTTAAAAATAATAAAAAAAATTATCCTTGGATAATGTCTGTGAATAGCTTTGAACACTTGGAATGTGTGATACACGTTAAGTGTTCTTATGCCTCTAACACACCAAACACATATGCATCCCTTACACAGCACCAGGAAAAAGGTTTGCTGTTTTGTTTTGTTTTTTTCATTTGGAGTGGTGGCTGGCTTGGGGAGTGATAAAAAATAGCAATGCGATGCCATGTTTCCTCCCCTTTGATGACATGAAAACCTGTTGGATTTGCAAGGTCAGTAAAATTTAGTTTTTCATACTAAATCCCCAAGACTGATGATGTTTATGTTGGCAACTGAAGCACCAACACTGTAGCTAGTAATCTGAACCAGTAAGGACAGAGCAGATAAATAGCTGCTCATATTTTCCCATCTTGTTATTTTCTAGATTTACTTGTAGACTGCTATGCTTAGGCTTTACTTCCTTCCTCAGGAGTCACTTCCTGTTTCCTTTTTTAACCAGAGAGAGCTGGACATCGTAATAGCCACCCCTGAGTGGACTTCCACAGATGGAACTCAGCTTTTAGGGGTGTCTATAACAAAGTCTAGATTTTTTTCATTTCCTCTTGACCTTTCTTTGATGGACTTCTTGAAGCAAAAAGGATAACCTTGTTACCTTACTCCTGTTTCATAGCCATATAGAGTCATCAAGTCAGAGGGGTGCCACCTGAAGACTCATGGGCTTTGTTTCCCCAAGTCTGCAATCAGGAAGACAAACCTCAGCACTGGAGGTGAAGAAAGTTAGGTTTTTGTTTTGGAGGTGGCTTTAAAACCATTTCCACCTATTTCTTGTTTAGCATCAAGATGTTTGTATGCTGTGGCAACACTAAGGCTGGTCTCTCTCTCTCTCTCTTTCTCTCTCTCTCTCTCTCTCACACACACACTGCCCAACGGTGTCACCTGGTGTAGTATGGCCTCTCCACACAACTCTAGTGCTGCCACTGTTTGTATGTGTGTTGTATTTGTGAAACTTTAGTACACCAAAAAGCAAGCAGTGAGGGGGAAGGACTGGGGAGAGAGATGGTGGGGGCATCACATGGGCCCATCATTCCATTTGGAGCAAGGCAGGGAGTTGGGTGACAGCACGAGGATTTGTGAGCTTCCTTCCTTCCTTCCTTCCTTCCTTCCTTCCTTCCTTCCTTCGTCACATATAAGAAACATGGTGACTTACAGTATAGAATTTAAACAAAAAACAGTTAAAACAATATAAAGTACAGCTTAAAATACAGAGAGAAAGCTGTCCCCCAAACATCTTAAGGTTCAGGCAAGCTTGTATAAAGACATATAGGAGATTATCATACCAAGCTTCTAATGTGCAGCAATCATGTTAATGAAGCAAACGGAAACATACTGGTATTGAAGCAATCGTTACTGCACCTCCACTTCAATACCGGTTTGTTTCCATTTGCTTCACTAACAGGATTGCTGTGCAATACCAGTGGGAGAGTTGGGGGAAGACTAGAGACAGATCAGCCAGTAGAAGAGTGCAGGGAAGAAAATAGACAGATGGGGTGAGGGGAATAGATAAGTCAGGCAGAGTGGAGAAGACCGGGCAGCAGAAGGGGGGGAGAGAGAAAAGAGACAGATCAGGCAGGAGAGGGAATAGTCAGATTGGGTAGGCAGGGGAGACAGCACCAAGTGACAGAAGGAGGGGGAAGAAAAGAGACAGATCAGGCAGGAGGGGGAATAGTTAGATTGGGCCGAGACAGGAAGAGAAGACTAGGGGAGAAAAGAGACAGCTCATGCGGGAGAGAACTAGTTCAATCGGGCAGGCAGGAGGGCAGAGAAAGAAGGCGAAGAGAGAGAGAGAGAGAGAGAGAAGAGGACAAAGATGCCCACTCATCCCATGTGACTGTTTCTATAGGAATTGAAGCAGAAGGGACTTATCACATGGAAGCAATAATGGAAACACAACACTATTGGGGGCCTATTGACAGGTTTCCCTCGTCAATGAAAAGGTGTCCTCCAGCAGCAGTTTGAATGCCAGGGTTGCCATATGTCCTGGAAAACCAGGAAAATCCCAGATTGAAGGGACTAAAAATATGTCCCAGCTGGCTGGGCCAGTTGAAGCAACAGATCCTGGATTCCACCTTAGTTGGAGCACAGGCTGAGAGATTTCCAACACTTCCAATAGTTATGTAGAAAAGGGTATCTTAGCAGGCCTTGCTTGTCTTGCAACCAGGGACCAAGGAATACCTGCTAGAATTCCGTCTTCTGCACAACCATTGAAAGTGCTGGAACTCTCTCCAGATTTCAATTGGGCAGCCCTAATTTTCAGTGGGCAGAAAACCCGTCCCTAGTTTGTCTGCTGTTATCTCTGCAAAATAGGTTTTTTTTTAAGCACTACACAAATCAGGGTTTGGAGTGAGGAGAAAAGGCTTTGTGTACACCAGCAACAAGGTGTAAGTATGACATAACATGTTCAAGTTTTTTGTGTGTTTTTTTTAAAGCAGGGGTACCAACTCTGTGTTTGGAGGCAGAATGTACACTATTTGGAGGCAGCTGTGACACTCATTGACATGAGTTAGGCCTATTGAAGGTGATGGCCATGCTGGCTGGGAGAACATGGGGGGTTGCAGTCCAAACAAATAATTTTCCCATGCTCTGACCAAACAACAGGAGAGACATTGGCTTTGTGCCATTTTTGTGAACTTTCAAAGATTTACATTGGCAGGGAACAATCAATACCTGCACTGCAACACCACTACCCACTGTATCTCTAGGACTCACTGTTTTTGATTGTTGTACTCGTAAAGCATCATGTAAATTTATGGTGCGATATAAATAGATGATGATGATGATGACTACTACTACGACTACTACTGAAATATGTGACAAAACAATATTAAATATCAAAATCTGGTTTGTTGGAAGCAGTTGCCAATAATTTGCTCAATCCAGTCCCGTATACTTTTGTTCTGGTTTTGTGGAAGAGAATTAATGGCAACCCTATTGAATGCAGACTGGCAACAGAATAGAAATGACATTGTACGATAAGGAACAGTCGCATATGCTATTATCCTGTTCTAGTAGTGCTGTAAAGTCTCACATGATAATCTCCTATAGATTCTCAAATAGTTTGAATCTGAACCACATAGGGCTTTAAAGGTTGTGAACAGCACTTTGAATTGTGTCAGGAAACAGATTGGTAGCCAATGAACCTGTTTCAGCAAGGGAGTTGTTCCCTATAACTTTTTTCATCTAATATAAGCCATGGTAGCAGTGGTGCAGGGCCTGGAAACAAACAAACAATTTACAAACAAACTCCCTGGGGGCTGAGAGTGAGCCACCAGTCTCAGCTACAGTATTACACCTGAAAAAGCTCTCTGTTAGTCATGTGTGCTGTAGGTAATGTTGTGAGGGATGTGAACCCGAGCATGTATGATGGGAACTACTGTAGCTACTGGATGCATTTTGTTTTCTGCCCAGCTACTGAAAAATGATTTGGTTTTGTTCCCATGTCCCCACTCTAGCTCTAGGTTTACATATTACTTGCTTACTTGGGTTTAATTCAAATTCTAGGCCCATCAGTGCAGATTGTCCTCATGCTCTATTTCATGATCAACTGACCCAGACCCAGTTTCGATCCACCTGCAAAACCATGTTTGCTCTACGGCTGTGATATCACAAAGACCTGTCTCACACCACTCCATGCCTCCACAATGACCTGCCCCTCATGTTTTGCTCCTGAAATCTCAGGGAAATGGATGCTGCTGACCTGGCAATCTTCTTAAGCCATTAGCTCACAGCACTAGCCCACTGTACTCTTTTAGGATAAATACTGAATATTCTCAGAGTTACGTTACAGACTTGTGGGAGAGCTTGCTTTTTGAGTGCAACAAGACTTAATCCAAGATATAAAGGTTAATATAGGACTGCAGCCTAAAGCTCAGGTGCTTGTTGGAAGGGCTTCTGATGTGTGTAATATGAGGGCTCTTTGCATTTGTAGCAGATCAAGCAAACTGTATCAGCCTTTGAAGATTGATCCTTTCTTCAACCGGCTTGGGATTTTGACTCTGCTGCTTTTGGAGCCACTCCAAAGGAAAGGAATACAACTCTCAAATCCAGCCTCTTTCTTTCTTGTGTGTCCGTAGCAGAGCTCATGCAAAATAGGCCATGATGCATTTGCATTCTATCTGGTCAATAAGAGAGGAGTCCTGAGGGGGTATGTGATGTGGAATGTTGGAAGGCTTTGTAAGGGTAACCATAGGAAGGTATGTAGAAAGATGTGTGTGTGTGGGGGGTGTTTTTAATCTTCCTCCAGAAAATATTTATTTATTTATTTATTTGGCCTTCTCACTTGCAGGTCAGGACCTTACTCTGCAGGACTTCATTTGTTGCCCTGGTGACTGTTCAAGTGGAATTAAATAACTTTGATCAAAGTACAGAATTACTGTAGAGTGATTCAATATGCCTCAGGAGTCACTGCCTGGACTGAAATATAGAGCTTATATAGAGGTTTCATCATGTCACAGATCTTGAGCACTCTTTAAAACCAATACATTCTCAATGGCAGTGAAATACAGAATGGGCTAGAAAAAAATCTACACAACCAGACAATGATACATTATGGATTTGCTGCTTACAGTTGCTGCTATTACATTCAGTGATTCCATGAAAATAAAAAATAGCTCATTTGCTTTTTGAATTCCCCATTGCCTCTGACCAGGAGCACTGTCTCTTAGCAATGGCACAAGAGACTAACCTCTTGAAGGTCCCTTTAAAGTACTTACTTTAAAGTACTGCTGTGGACCAGTAGAATGCCCAGGCAACCTGCCCCCCACCCAAAGACTCTGGAATCCCAAGTCCCAAATTTCAAATGTGCGATGGTCTCATTTTTCTTTGTACAATGAAAGGCTCTCTATGACATGGCTTTATTGTCTACCCAGAAATGTTCCATCTATCTGGGCAGATGGAATTAGGCTAAAGTTTTTCTCAGTACTCACAGATATGTTGTGGGAAGTTCATTTGTCTCTTTTTCCTTCTGCTGATTGAATGAAGATCTCCCTTTTAAGAGACAGCCTCTGGACACTGAACTTCTAATTTTGTTGCTCTTTAGCAACTTGTTTTATTGGCATCATGGCCTCAGGTTCCAGCATTGAAAAGGTTGGGTATCCCAACCAATGATGACAAAGAAGCAACATTGTGTGACCAGAGACCTGCAGAACATGGGATGGATTTAGCAGTATCCTATTGAAGAGTGACAGTAAAGTTTGTTGTATGTGGGGAAATAATCATTGTAATGTAAAAGCAATCTTGTGTACCTCATTCACAATCTTAGATAAGTCGAGGGTTTTTCCCTGCATGCATTTTGTTCTCCCAAAATTCCCTTCTCTTACTTCACTGAGCACTTCTAGCCAACTGGAAGTGCTGAGTGATTGGACACATGACCTAATTTGAATTTTATTGCTTTTGTGTAACTTGCCTTTTCTTCTGAATCTGACTCTCAATGAGAATGGAGGCATCTTAAGCTTTCCTGTAACCATGCCATGATGCATCAGAACCCAGCCACGGCTGTAGGCTGGTGAGTCTTTCCTACCCATTCTTAGTCAGTTAAGGACCTTTTCTTAAGTTTGTTTTAGTATGTAGATTGAGACTGCTATACCTTCAGTAAACTTTGTTTTGCATTTTAAACTGACTCCTTTGTTTTGTAATGAGTCTAATTTAACTGGGGGATCCCAGATCTCTGAATACACTTTCAAATGATAATTGAGCTTAAGTCTGCTTGCTAACCGCACTCTGCATAAAGCGTGAAGTCAAAGTGACTGAATGATTTTTAATTCCTTTTAAAAGGAAATAATTCTTGTTGTTTTTAAAGGACTAGATCCTGGAATTTTTTAATGCAATTTTATTTTTAGACTCATTACCTTCCAACAAAAAGGGTTAATGGTGCCCAGATTTAAAGACTTAAAAGCTCAATTTAATTTTTGTTTTTTTCAAAAGTTTTATTTTTCTTTTTTATCTGATCACCTCAGAGCTGCTGTTTCTGGTCTCTCGGCTTAAGGACAAAAGCAGTAAAGCAATAAAACGATTAAGCTGTAAAACCAACATGGCTGCTGAAGCTACCCTGCCTGCCTTTTTAGCCATGGAAAAGCTTTGTGGGCCTAACTATAAAAGATGGTCATTTTCTTTTGAAACATACATGAAGGCAATGGGACTTATTGATGTTTTACATAAACAGAGACCAAATCAGGGAAAAGAAAGAGATGATTTTGATAGGATTGATCAAAAAGTACTAGCCTTCATACTTTTAACAACTGATCAGGCACTAATTTCTGAAATCAAATATAAGAGAACAGCAAAAGATGCTTGGGACACTTTGAAAGATCTATGTGGTGCAAAATCCATGGCAAATTCTATTGCATTGATGATTAAGCTTGTGAACATGAGACTATCTAATCCAAGATGTTTAGATGAACATATTAATGATTTCAGAGCTACATTAGCAGAATTGCAATCTCCTGGAGAAGAGATTCCAAAGGCTATGCAAGTTGGGATTTTCTTAGCAAGCTTACCAAAGTTTTACAATCCCATCATAAATACTTTGCAATTAAAGAATGATTTAACCCTACCAGAAGCCTATATTCAAATAAGGGAATTTCAACATAGGCAAGATTTGATGCATTATGAGAAAGCTGAATCCAGAAATTCTAACTTTAACCAGCAAGTAAATTTGGCTGGAAAGGAAAAGAAACATTTTAAAGCCCACTCTAAGCCCCCCTCCTCTTCTGAGCCAAATGGGGAGCCATTAAATGCTAAGGCTTCAAAGGGAAACATAAACAGGCAGTCATTCTCACAGCAAGGGATGACTGGCCAGAGGCAACAGAATGAAAAAGGCCATGGAGCTAGTAACACAGGAGCTGATGCTAAACAGAGATTTCACATTGGAATGGCTTATGAAAAAGTAATACAAGCTTCTGGAAATGAATATAAAAATGCTTTTGTCGTAGATTCTGGAGCCTCAAATACATTTTTCAATAAAAGGGAATATTTCCAAGATTTTAATGAAGAAGTAAGATTCCCTGTGTACCTTGCCAATGGAGATACTGTTACAAGGCAAGGAAGTGGAACTGTCTATCTTCCTATGAAATTGGGATCTAGAACAGAGATATTGAAAATTGTAGACGCAGTCTATGCCCCTGAATTGAAGAACTCACTCTACTCAGTCAAAATGAGCACCTCTAGAGGCAACAGAGTAATTTTCAAAAAGAATGCATGTTATGGTTTTCATGGCAAACAGTTGATTTTTAAAGGCACTCTAAAGGATGATGGCCTTTATCACATGGAGATCAGTGACTCAAATGCCAATGTTGCCACTCAATGTAAACACAAAGACTGCATAAATTTATGGCATAAAAGGTTTGCTCATAGAAATGTTGAATGCATAAAGAAATTGGCTAATCAAGAGCTAGCAAGAGACTTTCATTTCAAGAACTGTTGTGTGAATGAAAGGTGTGTGGAATGCATTAAAGTCAAGGCTACTGCACCTTCACACAAGCCTCTCACAGAAAGGCAATCTACCAAACCTCTTGAATTGATACACTCTGACATCTGTGGGCCATTTAGACAGAAATCAGTTGGTGGAAACCTCTGTTTTCTCACCCTCACAGATGATTTCAGCAGATATACATTTTGCTATCTCCTAAAGGAGAAAAGTCAAGCTTTTGAAAAGTTCAAAGAGTACTTTAATTATGTCACTACTAAATTTAATTACAAAATTCAGAATCTGAGGACGGATAATGGGACTGAGTTTGTCAATCATCAATTTGATGAGTTCTTAAAGGAACATGGCATCAGACACCAGACTTCTGGGATTTATAGTCCTCAACAAAACGGTTTATCGGAGAAAATGAACCGAACCTTAAAGGAAATGGCAGTTGCAATGCTTGTGCAAGCTAACATGTCTAAAGCTTATTGGTCTGAGGCAATTCTCACAGCCACATACTTATACAACAGACTTCCAACCAGATCCAGAGATGTTACTCCATTTGAGTTGTGGCATGGTGTGAAACCCAGACTCAACCATCTAAGGGTTTTTGGATCAAAAGCTTATACATACATTCCCAAACAGAAAAGAGACAAACTGGACTGTAGAAGTGAAGAGGGAATTTTTATTGGCTATGCCAAAGGTGCTTACAAAATCCTAAACCCTGATGGACGCACAATGAGAATAACAAGTGCTGTTTATGTTGATGAAAGACCTCAACTTAATTCTAATCCAAACAAAGATTTCTATTCAGATGTGTTTGCAGTGGAAGCAGACCCTGACCCTGATTCTCAGCGGCAGCCACAGCGTGTGCAGCTCTTTCACCCTCCTGCAAGTGCTTCGCATCCAGAAGGGGCTCCCTCAGCCCAGGACTTACCAGAGGACGGAGGACCGGACGGCACGCCACGAGCAGAGCCAGGAACTCAAGTCCAGCTGAGACAGTCTGCGAAGGGTAACAGGGGAGTGCCTCCTTTGAGATTCTCCTACCTAACCACAGGGTAAAGCCTTCTGGAACCCTCTGACTGGCAGAAGATCAGAGGAATGCCAAAGTCTGATTCTGAAAAATGGGTGAAAGCTGCAATGGAGGAAATGGAGTCCTTATATAAAAATAAAACATGGACTTTGACAGAATTGCCAAAAGGCAAGAAGGCAATTGGCTGCAGATGGGTCTTTACAACAAAGCAAAATGCAGAAGGGGAGATTGAAAGATATAAAGCCAGACTTGTAGCTAAAGGTTACAATCAGCAATTTGGAGAAGATTTTCATGAGACTTTCTCCCCAGTTGTTACACACACAGCTATTAGAACCTTATTGGCTGTTGCAGCTTCCAAGAGAATGCATGTACAACATCTAGATGTGAAGACAGCGTTTCTTTATGGAGATCTAGATGAGGAACTGTACATGGAACAGCCTTCGGGATTTGTAGTACCTGGAAAGGAGCATTTAGTATGTAAACTTGAGAAAAGCTTGTATGGATTAAAACAAGCTGCCAAAAAATGGCACGAAAAGCTAAATCTGCTCCTTATCAAAGAAGGATTTACCCCAGGCACTGTTGACCGATGTGTTTACAAAAGATTCAGAAACAATAGATGGACTTACATTCCAGTTATGTTGATGATTTGATTCTGTGCAGTGAAGACAAAGCAGATAGTCAAGAGATACTCCTGAATCTCCAGAAAGAAATAGATATTAAAAGTTTGGGAGATATCTCACACTATCTTGGAGTACAAATTGAAAGAGACCATGATGGAAGCTTCTTTCTTAATCAAAAGCAAAAGATTATAGATCTTTTGGACTGTCTTGGTTTAAGAGATGCCAAGGATGCTCTAACGCCAATGGAAGTGGGCTTCTTAAAGAGCAATGACGCATCTGAACCTTTGAGAGACAGTGAAAAGTACAGAACTGCAGTTGGAAAACTTCTGTACATAGCGAATTTCACTAGACCTGATATTGCAAATGCTGTTGGCATCTTATGTAGAATGGTCAATTCTCCTACTCTTCGAGATTTTACTGCAGTGAAGCGAATTGCAAGATATTTAAAAGCGACTGCTGACTTCAAACTGATGCTGCCAGCATGTGACAAGCCACGACTGATTGCCTATGCAGATGCTGATTGGGGCAGTGATTTGGTGGAGAGAAAATCTACCAGTGGAAACATCATCTTCTATGGTGGTGGAGCAGTAAGTTGGACAAGTCGGAAGCAGAGTACAGTGGCGGATAGTTCTACAGGTGCCAAGTGCGTCTCAGCGAAAACAGCTTGTGATGAAATCAAATGGCTGCAGAATTTGCTTCTGGATCTTGGGATAGAGGAACCTAAGCCAACCATTTTGATGCAAGACAATCAAAGCTGTATCAAGATTTCTCAGAGTGACAAGCCTCTGAAGAAGAACATTGACATTGCTTTCCACAAGGTGAGAGAAATGTGCCAGAGTCAACTTGTTCAACTGGAGTACTGCAACTCAGAAGAAATGATAGCTGATGTTTTAACAAAGCCTCTCCCTAAGGACAGTTTCCTTAGACTACTAGAAGAAATGAAGATTGTTCCTGAAGTACCCTATGATTGAGAAGGGGAATGTTGTATGTGGGGAAATAATCATTGTAATGTAAAAGCAATCTTGTGTACCTCATTCACAATCTTAGATAAGTCTAGGGGTTTTTTCCCTGCATGCATTTTGTTCTCCCAAAATTCCCTTCTCTTACTTCACTGAGCACTTCTAGCCAACTGGAAGTGCTGAGTGATTGGACACATGACCTAATTTGAATTTCATTGCTTTTGTGTAACTTGCCTTTTCTTCTGAATCTGACTCTCAATGAGAATGGAGGCATCTTAAGCTTTCCTGTAACCATGCCATGATGCATCGGAACCCAGCCACGGCTGTAGGCTGGTGAGTCTTTCCTACCCATTCTTAGTCAGTTAAGGACCTTTTCTTAAGTTTGTTTCAGTATGTAGATTGAGACTGCTATACCTTCAGTAAACTTTGTTTTGCATTTTAAACTGACTCCTTTGTTTTGTAATGAGTCTAATTTAACTGGGGGATCCCAGATCACTGAATACACTTTCAAATGATAATTGAGCTTAAGTCTGCTTGCTAACCGCACTCTGCATAAAGCGTGAAGTCAAAGTGACTGAATGATTTTTAACTCCTTTTAAAAGGAAATAATTCTTGTTGTTTTTAAAGGACTAGATCCTGGAATTTTTTAATGCAATTTTATTTTTAGACTCATTACCTTCCAACAAAGTTCTTGTCTGCCTTCCTAACTGGTGTGTCCTCTGACCCTTCCATAACACCATCCATTTCCTTTCATCTGTATGTAACGGCTTCTTCACTGCTGGTAGCATTAATAATCTGAAGAATGCTATTCCCACTGCTCTGTGGAATAAAATAGGAGAGATAGGATATGCTTACACCATTATCAGACAGCATCATCATTCAGCTGTTCCGGGGGCATAGCATGAACATGAATAAGGTGTCACTTGTTACTGATGGCTTAGCCCATCAATAAAAAAGTGACACCTTGTCCACACCAACGCTACGCCCCGGGAACAGCTGAACGACGAGAATGTCTGATAATTTCACCCATTGTGTTATTGTTGCATCCTAAATTATGTGTTTTTTTAATTGGTATTTACCTCATCTGATAAAGTCCTTGGGGAAAAAAAAACTAGGAATAGGTTTTCTGTGGTTTTTCCCCAGGTTGTGAGGCCATGTTCTGGAAGAGTTTATTCCTGACGTTTCAGCTGCATCTGTGGCTGGCATCTTCTGAAGATGCCAGCCACAGACGCAGCTGAAACGTCAGGAATAAATTTACTTAATATCTGGCCTTCTGCCAGGATGGGACTCAAGGTGGCTTATATCAAGTTAAGAACAAAAAGTTAAGTACACTAAAAACCTATACAAAAATTCTAAAGGTATCAAACAGTTCCATTAAAACATTAAGTTACAATTAAAAGCACATTAAAACACAGTAAAAAAATTAAAAATGCTTCTGCCATAATAATTTAAATGCCAAAAGTTTGCCTAAATAAAAAGGACCAGTATTCTGTATCAGCTACTTAGTTAAAGTATACTTAACTAAGGGCTCATCTACATGAGCCAGGATACACCAGCTCCCTGCTGGTGTATCCTGGCTCCAGATCAGGCCCATTATTCCCCTGTTCCCTCCACAGAATGGGAGGAAGGCCTGGCCAGCACACCGGCCTGTCGCTGCAGCTGCCATTACCATTTCCCGCGCTGTCTCGGAAGGCAGGAAGGGGGCCCGCAACATATGACCAAGACCCCCTGCATGTGACCAGCCTTGGTCACATGCTGCAGGGCCCCTTCCTGCTTTCTGGGAGAGCCAGGGAGACCACAGCAGCAGTGAGGGCCAGCCTGCTGGGATTGGCTCCTACGGACATGCTGGACCCAATCCATTTCTTCCCAGTGGAAACAGATTTAAACAGGTATTATTCTAAAATGTTGCGTCAAGCCCTATCCCGCCTTCCCCCATCTCAGCCCCATATCTGCTCTGGAGGTGGTGAGGAGTACCCGGGGACAGAATGGGGCAAATGCACTGTGTCGTTTAGACTTAAGGGCTCTGAGAGAGGGGCAAGATGGGGTATATTGCCCATCTAGATAAGCCGTATGTAACCCCCCCGCCAATCAATGTCATTCACCTATGCCCTGAGCACTGGTAGAATGGACATCCTTCTCCCCACACAGCTAACGCCTGGTAAAGTAAGTGGTGGTGGCCAGTTACAATTGTGGCAATAGTGTCACAAATCAAGTACTGATTGTTAATACAGAATAGTTATAGATGAGCAAATCTAGGCCAAGAGAGGTTAATTAGTTAAGCATACTCATACAAGTATACTTAATTAAGGGCTTGTCTATACGAGCCCCCACAAAATGGAGTGTCCCACAGTAATGGCATTTCATAGCAGCTGCAACTTGTCCTAATGGTATTTTTGCCACCAAAAGTTTCGCATGCACACGGTGACTGCAAGTGAATTACTCGTCTTTCTGCTGCTGCCAATTTTTTTTAAAAAAATTGCATTGTTCGCTGGAGTGATATTTTTCATTTGCAACAAAAAGGGAAAGAAACAACACCCTCTTTTATCGCTTTCGCTAAGGTGAAAAATGCCATGTGTTTGCCCTGCTAGCAAGCCCAACCCTGTGCTCGCCCAGCCAATCAGCTTTGCGCTTCCTCTCCTATGGAAAAGTGATTCACAGCAAACTGCTTGTTCCCATGAGCAGGACTGCACACACCCCTCGCTATTTTTTTAAAACTCCAGGGAAAGCCACAAAGGCTTTTTATTGTGGAGTTTTTGGTGGTTTTGGCCCCCCTCCTTCCAAATACAGTGAAATGATGTGAGATCCCATTAAGACAGGTAGGATTCTCCTCAGATTCTGTGAGGAGTATTTCCACCATTTAGACAATCCCTACGTACCTGATACAGAATACTGCCTAAGATCTGTACCTGCTGGCAGAAAGACATGAGAGGGGGCAACTGAGCCTCCCATGGGAGGGAAGTCCACAAGTTGGGAGCAGCTGCTGAGAAGCCTATTATTGTAAGGTAAAAATGGTGTGTGTGTGTGTGCACGGCATGTACTCTGTTCTTTGAGTTCACTGGTGAAAAGGAGAGATATAAATAAGTAAATAAATAAATAGGTTAGGTGTGCTAGTATTTCTAGTACTGAAGAAAGTACTCCATTACTGATAGGAATAAACCGCTCACATAAATACTGCTCAAAGGACAAAGTATTGCTTAAAGGGCAAAGTGTTCATGTTTTGCCAGGGGTTCTGCTAGAAAGTAACGAACTGCTACATTATTTATTTATCTATCTATTTTTATGTGCCTTTCTCCTAGTGCAGAATCCAGGACAACTTATGAGATTGATTAAAATTTATGTTATAACATTAAAGAGAAAGTGTTTCCACTATCATATTAAAAGCAAACACTGAATTAAAGCAGTTGAAATGCATTAAAAACATAACAGGAAAGGGGAAGGAAGTACAACACCTCCTTTGAAGCAGCAACCAGTTGAAGGCCCCAAATCTGTCAGTAAAAAAAGCCTGTTGGCCTTCTGGGCCTTATCTATATGGGCTATTTATCCCATTCTGCCCCTGTCTGAGAACCATGCACACCAAACGATGCAGGGCATTTGCCCTGTTCTGCCCCCCCCGGGCAGTCCTTATGACCCCCTGTGAGGAAATGGGGCTCAGATGGGGGCAAGCTGGGCAGGGGTCGATAAAACCGTTTTGTAAAATACCTGCTTTTCTCTGTTTCTGTTGTGTCCATGGGAGCCCATCCCTGGAGGGGATGTTCTAGCTGCTGGTCACCCTTATTCTTCGCTCTAGATGTTGGTCACCCTTACTCTTCTGGGTGCAGCAGCAAGCTTGCAGCATGATAACCAAGGCTGGTCACATGCAGGGAGTCTTGTCACATGGTGTGGGCTGGCTTCCTGGACCCAGCATTCCCATTACATACATACAATAGGCCGGAAATATACATCTCTGCATTGGTGTATCAGACCGCAGTATTGCCTTTATCTTGTTCTATATTGATATATGAAATGGCCATAGCTTATGCCCTAACCCAACTGTGAAAAGTGGCTCCACCTGTAATGAAAACAGAAATTATGCCCTTATCTCTTTTCTTACTCACTTCTTAGCCCATTTTAGTTCTGTTCTTCACCTACCCTGGGCACTCTAGGCAGTGATATTTTGCTACACTCAAGGGAGACCATCTAAAAAATAGTAGAGACACACTATTAGTGCTACCTTCAGGAATATGTACTGTAGACCGGACATTCCCAGCCTGGCTCCCTCGAAGATGTGTTGGATAACAACTATCATTTTTCCTAGGCAGTAAATGGGATACAAGCCTCTCCAATCATGAGAGAGTCCCAGGAGATTTTCACACTGGGGCTAAAAGCCCCGGTTCTGTCCCACCACCTCCTCTCCCGTTCCTGCAACGGAATGAAGGTAAATGTTTGCACACTTTCCTCCATTCCACTGCAGGAACGGTCCTCCTCCCTCCTTGACTGGCCGGCTGTAAATGCAGCCATTGTAAGGCTGCTTTTATGGCCAGCTGGGGGAAATCCCACTCATTCTCTCAGGAGGGAAATTCAAATTTACCCCCCCTCCCAGCTGTCAAATAAAAAATAAATAAAAAGCAATTTTTAAAAAAATACAAGTAACCCGGGGAGGGGGGTGGGAAGGGTGGCACTTACCTGGATGTCCTGACCTGCCACGGGGCTCCTCCCCTATCCCTGTCATTCCAGAACAGGGACAGGATCCAATTCGCACACCCGTGTTCCATTACATAAATGGAACCGGTTGCTTAAAAACAACTTCTCTCCATGAATAAAATATCACGAGGAGAAAACAGAACAGCCACGATGTAGGAATAGAACAGGGTGGACGTCATCCGAAAGGAAAAACCTTTCCCGACCCTGTTCTGTTCCTGCCATGGGATATATAGCCCATGTGAAAATCTCCCCAGAGATTCTATTACTACCACTTCTACCAACATTAAGCAAGCTTGCCACCTCTTTCAGCGAGTTCTTCCCTTTTCTCATGGCAAATGCTGCCTGCAATCCTGCTACACTCAGTTGAGATTGATGGGACTGTAACCTTGGCTTTGCATCTATTAATATCTCAGAAACTGAGAGTGTACTATAACAAAGCAAGGTAAAAATGATTTTAAAGGTTTAGGAACATAGGAAGCAGGTTTAAACAAGGTCAGACTATGTTTCCGTCAAATCCAATATTAACTCCAGCAGTTCTCCATGCTCTCAGGTAGAGAGGCCTTTCACTATCAGTTGGTACCTAGTCTTTTTATCTCATGTTGCCTGGGTTTGAATCTGGGTTCTGCAACATTGTTATTAAAGAAAAGTGGGCCAAAATGTACTTAGTTTTTCACACATGGCTTCTCCATTGTGGCTTTTTTTTGTTGAATAAATCATGACACGGTGTAGTATGTCATGTGTTGTTGTTTATCTGAGGTTGTATTTACCTAATTTTAAGAACTGCTAAGGAACAGGTGAGTGTTATTATGTCTCGATATGTAAAACCATAGAATTCAAAGATGGTGTACTTTCTTTTTCACACGACTATAAATTAGCATACGAAAATGTTAGGAAATGTTTGTTCCCCCTTTTGCACATAGGTAGTGGAACTTAATGTTGAGTGTATTTTAAGAACACACTCCATAGAGTTCTCAGCACAGCTCATGAGAATGAAAATTATATAAAACTCAGAACAGTTGGACAACATAAAATTATATGGTGCTTCCAAACAAAGCTTTGATCATGCTATACCTCATATGTAGAATTTCATGGGATATGGGTGGAGAGGGCCCAAAATCGAATACTTTCCATTTGCAGTCTTCCCATGGTTTCCCTTTGCTTGTCTTTTTCCTTGTCACAAAAAAAAAAAATGTTAAGAAGAGAAAGCTGCAATAGGAGTCCAATGGCTTTGGACTAGTAGTGCCAGTAGAGCTGTCTGTCTGGAAGCATCCAGAGCTGCAGAGAATAAAAACAGCTTCAGGAGAAGACTGATTGAAAGATCCAGAACAATAAAGCTCTCCATCTGCCTCCCAAATGACACTAAAGTAGAAGCTAAGATTCCTCTCTGGCAAGGGCTTTCCAGAGCTTGAGCACCCCCACTGAAAAGGCCCTTACTTCCATCGCTATATCTCATCCAGCAGGGGCGTTCAGAGAAACACTTCTGAAGCTGGTTTCAGGACCCACCCCCTTCAATAAATACAAAATAAGAATGGACTTTTAAAAACTTTTTAAAGGCACAAGTCTTACACTACTTATGTCCCTGGGATGTTTTTCCAGTGTACTTGTTAACTGTAATATTGATGCATATGTACATAGCTAGAATGAAGGCAGTGTACTTGCAAGCTTCTGATTTGCACTCCACATTAATCACTTGTCATTAAGGGTTTTTTAAGGCTCCAGTTTACATAATTCATGTGAGAACTTTACAGTCTTTGGTCCTTAGAATGCAGACCACACAAGTATTTTTGAGATATAAAAGATTGATTAAAGTCAAGTATTTTAGCAATCGTGTCAGGATGGTTGTGCCCCCCATCTTCTTAAACCTTAGAAATTAAATTTTAATACCAAATAGGCATGATGTGGGGCCTGCAAAGTTCTCTCTCTACAAGCTCTGTTGAGATGAATGGAAGTTGTAGCCCATGGAGTAACAATAAAAAGATGAACACTCTAAGACATACATATTATGAGGTTCTTGCCCCTCCAAATGGCAATTGGGTCTCTAGTCTAAAAACCGCAATTATTAGCAAGTAGCCTGGATTGTGGGACTTTTAAAGCTAGGATTCAAAACTTAGCTGCCTGCCACCCATTCTTTTTAGTAGTGTGGCTCTTGAATAATCAAGAGGCACTTTCCTCTGCAGAGATTTTATCCCGATTAGTATGCCAGGCATATCCAGTGTTGTCATTATATTTATTTCCCAAAATTCTGTAGCTTGGCATTATGATGCATTGAACTTGCTTCTTCTTGGCCGTGTCTTATCCCATAAAATATCCAGTTGTGTGCTTGCAAAAATCATAATGTCTGCTTTAAAAGAACGTAACAAAACAGAAAGCTTTTTTGGATTGGATTTGTTTATGTCATATCTGAGTACCAGTATGGTGTTGTGGTTTGAGTGCTGGACTAAGGACTTTTATAAGACCAGTCAAATACGCATCATAAGGACGCCTAATGATTGCGAAAGGGTGCACGTACCAGATGACGTTGCCCTTTTGCGATCATATATTGTTTAAAAAACATCCTATTTTATTGACAGGCCAATTTTATTGACAGGCATTGCCAGCATTTTAATCCGTGTGCTATTGTACTGACGTGAATGCAGCATCAATGGGCAAACATTTCCAGGTGAGATCAGGACAGCCAGGTAGGGGATGATCTTTTTACAACCCCTCCCCCTGTTTACTTGGGACTTTTAAAGTGTGTTTTGGTGCTTTTCTGAATGTTTTGTGTCTTGAAATTCCTGCGCGAGCATCTTCTCGCGAGAATCAGTAAGATTTGAAACCAGGAAGTGAATGGAGCTCCATTCACTCCCTGTTAGTGCTTGGGCTGCCTCTTTAATGCAAGCAAGGTGAGGTCTGGTGAGGAGATAAAAATGGCACAATTTATGCTGGCAAAAGAACTTATGAGGAAGGTGGCCTAATAAGTCCTAAGACTCTGGAGACCAGGGTTCGAATCTGTGCTCAGCCATGGAAGCTGGGTGACCTTGGGTAAGTCACATTCTCTCAGTCTCAGGAAGGCAGAGACAACCCCCTCTCTCTGAACAAATCTTGCCAATAAAACCCCACGATAGGTTCACCTTATGGTCACCATAAGTCTGAAGGCACACACCACTTGAAGGCACACAACAACAATAGCAACAACAATAATAACAACAATGCTATATCTACTTTGTACATATGAGACTACTAGTGATTAAACCACTGTAAATCCTTTGAAATCATACAATAAGCCCCAGGGGCTTGTGGTCCAAGAAGGGAGGGAAACTTATCCCATAGTTTTGGCATCCAAATGCAAATAATGTGAGTAGTATTTACTTACTCAATACTAGCCAACAACATGGCAGTGCATAGGATTGGAATCTTCTATAATGCAATGTGTAGGTATAAATATTTTGTTTAGGAAAATATAGTTCATTTGGTTTCTATACCATGGGTGGGCAAAGTGTGGCCCATGGGCCCCATGCATCCGCCCAGAGCAGGTGCAGGGAGGTGTGGCCTTCCAAGGTCTCCTGGAGGGCTCTTGCAGCCCACTGATTTTCCACAGTTGCCCACTCCTGTTCTATATTATGAAACAGTAGCCAAAGACCATACCGTGATTTTCTATCTGTGTTAACATATTTAAGGCTCTGAGAAGACAGCCCAGATAAAAAACATAAGGGGCAAAATTCACAGTTGTGCAAATGCTTATGTACTGAGGTTTTCTCGTCCCCTTCTCTGCATCTCCCTTTATCACCCTCCTCCAAATGTACCCCAGTCCCCCACCTGCCCTCTAGGGAAAAATTGTATAATGTAGGAGGGATGCAGGAAGAGTGGGAATTCCTCCTCACCATTCAACTGGGATAAATTGTTCCATTGTCATGATGGGGTAATTTGATATACAGTTGTCCTTCCATATTCACAGATTTGGCATTCACGGATTTAAGTCTTCATGGCTTGAAAATATTCTTAAAAAAATAATAATCCAAAAAGCAAACCTTGATTTTGCCATCTTATATAAGGGGCACCATTTTGCTATGCCATTGCATATAATGGGACTTGAGTCTTCATGGATTTGGGTATTCATGGGGGGTCCTGCAACAAAACCCCAGTGAATGTGAAGGGAAAACTGTAGTCCATGGGTTCTTAGTACTGAGCTCAACTATACATGCTGTTTTGTAGCAACCATGTTGAGATTTATCTTAATTTCCACTTTCTGAAAATTCTGCTAGGTCACCCTATGTAAGGCCTCTGTAGGCCATGTGTCCTCTCAATGCTCTTCTTTGCCAAACTTACTGTATACCTCCTTTTCTCAATTTCATTGAATAAATCTTCTGAAGCTCTGGAAATCTGAGAAAAACTACTGCTCAGTGGAATAATATCCACCACAGAATGTCTTGTATTTGTAAACTGTGTATCTTTAAGGCTCCTTGATTCCCTGGTCAAGAAGGGAATTGCACTGAACAATTAATAAATGCTTTCAAGTAATAGCAAATTGTCTATTGAAAGGAGTAAATATAAACTCCCAATGAATCTGGTCATAAACTTGGGGCAGGGGAAATCACTGCAGTGACAGTGTTAAATTATGGCCACATTAGTCCCCAATCAAACCATTGACATATCTTAGCTAGACAGATCCTACTGATATAAGTATGCATAGGGTTCTTTTCTCATTTTGTTTATGGTACTTCATTCATTTACCTGAAATACTTTAAGAGTAGTGGTAAATTGTTTAATGGAAACAACCCTAGAAGAAGGGGGGTTAATAGCCTCAAAGGCTTAATGTTTATTTTGTCTAAGGGCCAAGCGCATGCTCTATTGATCTATTTCTGTTCACTGATCCAAATTTAGTTTGGCTGTGTACCCAGCATATTGGCAATTTATCTAAACAAACAGTCAATAGTTGTTTGCTGGCAACCCTTTTGGAGATATAGATACATAGAGTTTATCTACAGGGGCTAAATACCCCATCTTGCCTCTATCTCAGAGCCCCACAGTCCATATGACACAGGGCATTTGCCCTGTTCTGCCCCCAGGCAGTCCTCACCACCCCTGGGGCAGATACAGGGCTAAAATGGGGGGGGCAGGGGAGGCCCTGATAAAGTGTTATAGGAAAATGCTCATTTTACTCTGTTACCACTGGCAAAAACCATATTGGGCCCCACATGTCTTCAAGAGCACATCTGGCACACCGGCCGTCACTGCCACCACCATCTCCCTGGCTCTCCCGAAGCCAGGAAGAAGTTCCTCAGCATGTAAACAAGGCTGGTCACATGCAGGGGTCCTTCAGTCATAACCTGCCTTCCAAGTCAGCAAAGAAAAGGGCAGCAGTGGCTGCAGGGATGGGCCGGCATGCCTGTTTGGACTCCGGCCGGCCCATTCTGTAACAGGTAATGGGGGAAGAACAGGCCAACTCTGCAGTCAAGATACACTGGCGGGGAGCCAACATATCCTGGCTTATGCAGATGAGCCCATAGACTATTCAGAACTATTTCAGTTGATTTTCACAGTATAGTAATTGCTCATAGGAAAGCCTGCCTTCAATTGCTTGTAGAATTCCCTTACTTTGAGCTGCCCAGATCTCTGGCCATTTGACTTAGAAAGCTTAAGCACAAGAACTTCCCCAGGAGAATAGTAAAGTGACGGGCAGAGAATCAAAATCTATAGTGAGATGAGTAAAAAAATAAAATAAAAAAATCAACCTTGTCTATTTATTTTTACTTGGGCTGAGGCATTAGAAACTATTGAACTACTTAAATGATTCACAGACTGCTCATGTTCTGTGTCACCTGTTCTGTATATTTGAGGTATTGCTTTAGTATTCTTCCATGGGAAGTCATGAGAATATAATGAAATGTGACACCGAATCTTCAGAGAATCAGCCTTCAAAGGCCTGTTCTGGATATTAAATAGTTTTTGTAATTTTTTTTAAAAAGCACACAACACAAAACAGCAGCAATGATCAGTTTCTTGCAAGAAATGTATGGAACTGTGTTGCAGCCTCCCTACAGTAGTGCTGGAGCCCACAGGTGTTGTCTGATGTGCGATTCTCCATTTCACACTTGCCTAGTTGGCATCGATACTTTCTCCAGACTAAGGAGATTATCAGACGTGCTTAAAGTGACATTACAGGAATGCCAGGAGATCACAAAAGGGCTCCCTTACCACACGACATCGTTCCCCCATTGTTATGCACCTGTTCTGCTGCCGTTATGCCGACATTGCTTTTTATTGATGGGAGAAGCCGTCAATAGATCTGTTGTTCCGTTTCTGTGAAGGATTTTCCTCTGTGCAACATGATGCCCCGTTTTACTGGTGAGATCCCAGCATCAATGGGTGGTCCCTGACAGAACACTTCCGGGTGAGATCGGAACATCCAGGTAAGTGACACACTTTTTAAAAACTTCCCTGGTTTACTTGGAAGTTTTAAAGTGCGTGTATGTGTTTTTTGTAACTTTTTTGTGTATTTTGATTTTTGTTTTTCAATTTCCCGTGCTCGCATCTTCTCGCAAGAATCCTTGGGATTTCACTCCAGGAAGTGAACCGAGCTCCATTAGAGCTCGGTTCACTCCTGGGCTGCCTTGTCATCAGAAGAGAAGATCAGTGTGGTGGGAGGGTGATTGTGGTGGGACAGGGATGGGACAGGGGCGGGAGCGGAAATTGTGGGGCAGGAACACTTTTTGCGTTCCTGTCTAATTTCCTATGAGACCCTCAAACCTTTAATGTATTCGCAAGATAATTATTTCAAATTCTCACAGTAAGACCCAAATCATCCAACACTGGTGCTGTTAGGTATCTCTTCTTTGACCCAGATCCTGTTTGGGCAGTTTCAATTGAGGAAGCTTTCTTTAGGACTCAGGCTGGTCTAAACATTCATGGACCAAAGATTTCTTGATCGTGTCAGCTGGTTGGATCTGATCAGGTAGTCTTCTTTGCCTCTGTTGGTAAAATTGATCTTCTGCACTGGGAAGTTGGCCACAGGTCTCATGACTTGTGATCAAATAATAACAAATCATTGCAAAAATGTTTGAAGAAATCTAGGAATAGATTTCTAGAAAGAGAACTAGAACAAAGGAGAATTCCCATGTGAAAATCCCCAAATTTCTATTTGAGAGCAAGTATTAGAGTCTTTCTTGTGAGAGTGTTGGGACTTGGGAGATCCAGAGGCCTTGTCTTTACTAGTGAAAAACCCCAAATCCGCCCCCCCCCCGAATCTGACATGATAATGCCACATGATGTGTGGCCTTAGCCCAAATCTGTTACAATAATTCCACATGATGTACGGCCCTCTCCGCACCAGACTCGGGGTATACCACCAAAATCGGGTTTTTAGAAAACTTGCAGTTTTCTCCAGCATTTGCTGGAGACTCCGGAGAAAACTATCATGTGAACAAAGGATCCATTCATGATGTAGTTGCAATCCTTACAACACAGCTCTATTATTCAGCATTATTATCTCCCACTCCCCACCCACCCCCACCCCCGTGCTGTGAATAACGGAAGAAGGCTGGGAGAAAATCACTTGTCTGAGACCATGAGGTGAATTCATGGCACAGGCAAGAAGACTGAAAGCAAGGGCTTCCTGCTTTGCAGCTCAGTTTCTTATGGCCCTTTCAAACTACACAATTGGCACTAGAGAATTCTAAATATTCCTCCCTAAATGACATATCCCAGGATTCCACAGGATGCTTGCATGGTATTTAAAATGGAATCATGGGTTACAATTGTATAGTGTGAAAGGGTGCTGGACTTAATGTTAAATCAGCACTTCCTAGAAAACTCAGTGACTAGGCAGTGGTAAAAGCTAACAGAACCCAAATAACATTGGGTCGGACACTTGGTGAGGCAAAGGGATTGGCTCATCCTACATCACAAGGCATCCCAAGCACATTGCTTTCAGAAATTTAACCAGAGTGATTTTTATGAATAGAAGATGATTGCCAAGAAATTAGAAAAAAATAATTTCCAACATCTGTGTCTTCATACAAAACAAAATATAAATAGGCTAAGTACATGCTTCATGCATCCTCATAAGGCATGTGATGTCACCCAACCTCAGAACTGCCCATCTTAGAATATAAATTTGACTAATAAAATGTGCTTGTACTCAGAACAGGGCCCCACTTTCCTGGCAATTCTTCTCTTGCAAGCTACAGTGAAGAAGTACTCTTCCTGCCCCAGCCACCAGCTTACCTGGTTACTGTGGCAGCAATGGTGGCAGGGAGGGAAGAAGGGGAATCAGATTCCAGCATGTATTTCTGGGTGTGTTGCCTGTTTCAGGCTCACTGGCAACAGGAATGCACATCAGAGCAGACACCCCCACCATGCTGGTCTGGAGAAGGTGTCTGACCTAACTAAAGTGGTGGCTGATGGCCCCCATGTCAGTGGGGGGTAGTGAATTTCCTCCACGTGTCGGTCTGACCTTTAAATAAACTCTCCAAAGATGCTGAGCCTATTTTTCAGGTAGAGTTCAGCATCTTATTAGATATTCTAAAGTGCAGAATGAAACCCAGTTTGGATTCACTGACCTACTGACATGGGATCCACTGTCTACCTCCATATGTGAAACTACTGTGTGGGGTACAAGAGGGCTCAAATTAACTAAGAATTCAATTCAGAAGTAAACGAGATATATATTCACCCCAGGAAAAGGGAAGGAGGGTAAGTTCACCTTTGCCAAATCTCAGTCTTGAATCAAACAAGGAAAGGGGTCACTCATTTCATCCCAGAAAGCAAGACGTTTCTTTAAAGGAATCAAGAAATCTGCACTAGTACAAAATGTAAATCAGGATGCAGGGAGGAAAGGTCTCTGTTCCTCCTCCCCATCATTGTATTCCTGTAGAAGAGAAAGCATAGAAGAAAAGAAAATGGTGAACCATGATGATGGTTAATGTAAAATTCTGAAAATGAACTGGGAATATTTTCTTCTAATTAGATTATACCTCACGCAAGAGAGACATGCTGTTCTTCACCACTGAGAATCACTGACTGTTTTTATAACATTGACAGCAGGAGCGGAAGGGAACTTCCATTGTTTTTCTTGGGGAGGCGATCTCTAGACTCCAGTGTTTAGAGAGTCAGTGATAATGGCAGCCAGAAGATCCTGAGGAAAGTGATGTAAAGAGTTTGCCTGAAAGCGCTTTTCTGCAGAGATAGGAGAAAAACCACTCTGATGGATTATCCTCTAGGTATTATGGCCAGTGACCATGACAACTGGGTGATTCTAGGCACTGTGACCAAAACTACTTCCTTGCTCTGCTTTTAGTGTTACTTAAGAACTGCAACCCCACAACAAAAGCATCAGCCATAAAAAATCCTAGAACAAAATGTCTGAATGGTTGATTGTTGGTGGTGTGTGCCTTCAAGTTACTTTAGACTTATGATGAGCCTAAGGCAACTGTATAATTGGAGGGGGGGAGAGAAAGAGATTTATTCAAAGGAGGTATGCAATTGCCTTCCTTGTAGGCTGAGAGAGTGTGATCACACAGTGGGTTTCCATTGCTGAGCAGAGATTTGAACCCTTTTCTTCCAAAGTCTTAATGCAACTCTCATGCCACTATGCCACACTGATTCTCTTGTTGTTAATTACTAAAATGAAATTAAGTAGAATTTCTTCCCTTTAAACACATCAGCAGCCCAAACCTTTTCATTTCCAGTTCCTAACTCTCCGCAACCCCTTCTCCACAGGGTTCACTTGAGAGCATCTTCCTGGATGTCAGTGGTGGTGTTGGGGATTAAGCAAGGAAGGAAAGGTAGGCAGCCAAGAAAATTGGGCAATGATTTCAGCATAGCTCAAGGTGGGCCTCAAGTCCTGCAAATGTCCTTACCAAAATGTCCATACTCATGTGAGGTTGTGTGGCAGACCCCTCCTCCTTTTGAGCATTGCAGAGAGATATATTATTGCCTAAGACAAGAGTAAACTATCTGGGGCCCTCCAGATGTTGATGAATTTCAACCACCACCACTGTCACTGGCCGGCTGGCTGAGGCTCTGGGGAACTGGAGTCAAATTGGAATGCCACAAGTTCTCTATCCCTGATCCAAAGCCATGTTGACCTGCCACACAATGCCTAGTTTAATTCTACACATACGCACACACAGAGAGAGAGAGAAAGATGCAAGGCAGTTTGAGTATCAGAAGCAGAGGTGTTCTTACCATATTCATCCCACACCATTCCATCTGCTTGATGGCTCAAAAGTGTTTTGCCAGTCCACACTGGTAGCATGGTCCCACAAATCCTTTTTATGTCTGGAAAATAATTATCCAAACAAGGTATTTTGGAACAATGTTGAAAATATTAGCATGCAGGTGTTTGGCAGTATGATCTGGATTCTGTCATAACTAAGGGGCTTATTGCATGAAGGAAGGAAGTGGCAGTGCACGCTGATAATAGCATCACCCACCTTGCCGTATCACATGATGTTGACGTGTTTCAGCTGCATTCCCATTCCAGTCCTGTGCAAGATGGTGGTAAACACAAGTCTTTTTGCTAACTAGAACAATCCATAAGCAAAAAGGCCCACCTTTACCACCATCTCCCACAAGACTAGAATGAGAGAACAACTGAAACATGCCAGTGTTGTGCGATAAGGCAAGGTGAGGTGTGCTACTCTCAGGATACACTGCCTCTTCCTTCTCTGGTGCAATAAGCCCCTAAGTGAATGAATGAATGAGTCCAGTTCTATAGAAAGGGACAAGTGTGGAAACAAACAGCTGTTTTACAAAGATTAGGAGATTTAGGAGACATTTAGGTGTTCAGACATAAAATGTTGGATTTATGTCTAAGGAAAAACATGGAGTGAAGAATTTCAGGAGATTATCAGACGGGGGAGAACACGCCAAAAAATTGCATACCCAACCGCATCCGAAGATTGCCAGATGCCCGCATCCTTCAGCCGTTCTGGGGGTGTAGTGCTGCTGCGGATGAGGCTTCACTTTTCTATTGATGGGGACAAGCCGCTAATAAAAAGGGATGCTTTACTCACGACCATGCTATGCCCCAGAATGCTGGAGGACGACATCGTCTGGTAAGGTCACCCCTTCCTGTTCTTCTAGCAATCTTCTGATGCAGTTTTTGCCACAACTGATAATCTCCTCAATATCATGTTAAGCAACAAAGACCATGTATGACACAAACAGGTAACAGAGGACAGATAATTTGCAATTTTTAACCTACAGTTTGCTTTACTGTTTTATTGACCTGGAGAAATGGGGCCACTGCTATTTATCAGGACTATGAAATCATACTAGGGAGCAGTCGATTCAATTGATAAGCTAATTAAATAAATATCTGGTAATAGCCCAAGCTTATGAGCTACTGCCCCAGATAAGAAACAACAATTCTGTGCCAGACAAATATCAGATCTACAATGGTGCACCAATCCAGAATGTAAGGCTCATACAACTTCATGTCTCAGTGCTATGAAACAATTTATTGCTGCCATGGGATTGTGCAAAAAAGGGTAGTTTGGCATAAACTGATAACTGAAAAGTCTAGATGACCATGAAAAAGAAAGGATGGAACTGCCAATAACCATCATGATCCTCAGAAAACATTTTGGAAAGCCATTGCAGATGCATTTGTGTTATGCAGCCCCAGCTGCTTAATGTTAAGCTATTATTATTAGCTTGCATCTTGTGTCACAGTTATGGGTTTCTAACCTAGAGTTACAGATCTATAACTGCTCTGTATTCAGGTATACTATGTATTCATGATCATGGCACTATTGCCAAGATCATAAATGCCCACTGAATCCCACCTTAAACTCCAGGGAGATGATCCGAGTGATGGAATCTGTTCTGCTGCCAATCAGGCTGCTGAAGGATAATGTTTGAGCCCCCTCCTGCCAGTGAGTGAGGCTGTAACAATCAGAAGCAGGGCCCCTGGCACAATTCCTCACCACACCACTCACTACTGGGAGGAGGGGCTCGAAATGTCATCCTGCTGTGCCCTGATCACTACAGAACAGATCTCTGTTACTCGGAGCAGCACCTGGCTGTTAAGGTATGTTGGGGGGGGGGCAGTCAAGACAGGAGACAATACTGGTCATGGATCAAGCCTGATCCTCCCCCATTACTGCCTCCAAATGGGCCAGAGTCCAGACAGGCACAGACATACACGGGGCCCAATCTGTTCCTTCCCAGCAGGAATGGATTAAAGCAGGTAATTTTTTTTTTAAATGGCCTCGTCTTAGAGCCCTGTAGTCCTGACGATGCAGGGCTTTTGCCCTTTTCTGCCCCTGGGCAGTCCTCACCACTCCGGTGCAGATACAAATCTTAGACAGGGAAAAACAGGTTAGGGCCCTATTCAACTTTTTTTTTTTTTAATAATCTTTTCTTTTTTTATAAAAAAGAAATTATAAAATACACCAATTCCTGCTGGGAAGGAATGGATCAGGCCCTGTATGTCTACAGGAGCCCATCCCAGCAGGCTGACCCTAGCTGCAGCTATCTGTCTTCCTGACTCTCCCAGAAGACAGGAAGGACTCCTGCAGGAAATGGCAGATCTTCGGCCTGGCCCCTTTTCTTCTGTTCTCAGGGCAAGGGGAGGACTCTCAGGCTGACAGCACTGCCTTGAAGTAAGTGTGTGTGTGTGTGTTTTCCTCATTACTCAGACTTGGTGGGGTATTTTTACTTGAATGATACACCCTGTATCTGCAGATGATGCTTAAGATCATGCTTAATGACATCACCAGGGCTCCCATGACATCACATGGAGCCATCTCTAGGGACTTATCTAGATGGAGAAAAACTCCATTTACTGCATGAGAAAAGCCTTTGAGGGTTTCCCCATATTTTTAAAAATAATGTGAAGAAATGGGTATTAGCACTCATTAGGACAACTGATTCGATTTGCTGCATATTTCTGATAGGGTGGAACTGGAGATCTGATTCGTCGGGCATGCATGGGGGGCTTTCATTCTAGAAACTGTGTACTCTTTTTGCCCTTGGGTATCATTCAAATGTTTTAAGCAGAAGGCCAAATGGGGTTAATGGTGGCTTGAGACTAAGCATCCATCAATGTCCCTAGGAATCAGGGGTCGTCCCCCCCCCCAGTCTTGAGAAAATTGTGGGATTAAAGGGGCTCATTGGGGATCCGAAGATTCTCCCTCTCAAAGCCGTCAGGGATGGAGGTTTCTGACAGCTAAGAGGCGGGGGTGAAAGATCAGAGAGCAGCCATGAACTCAAACCTCACCTGCATTTTTTAAAATACAAAGCAATGAAGCAATTCAAGGAAAATCCACAATCTCTTAGAAGATCCTCTTTTTCTCCAGAAATATAGCAGCTGTTAAGAGATCATTGGAGGTGAACTCAAGAGTAAACATTTGAATGACAGTAAACATTTGAATGATACCCCCTTCCCTTTTTGCTGAAAAGCCATTGAGACAAATGAATGCTGCTGTGAATTTGTAATCATGCGCTGGAATGAGCATTATTTCCTCTCATCTAGATGAGCCCTAGGTGTCATGTTTTGGTGTTGAAATCTTAAGGCCTGAGACAGTCCTGACCTGGCAACCCTAGAAAGCAGGTAGTTTGCCTGAGACTGGATTTGTTCCAACAAATGTTCAGGTGTCTGTTTGATTAGCTTATTGTCTCTATCTGAAGAAGACTTCTCCAATTTTGTTTGATAGAATAAACCTTATGCTAACATATTCTCATTTGAACAGTTAATATTTCAGACAGTCCCTATTACTAGCATATTCATTGAGATCTCAGGTTTTTCCTCAGGTTTTTCTGACAGCTTTGAAGCACATCTTGGAGTTTATGGATTCTTCAAGATGCAACCATGTTTCACTTTGGGAATGTTGATTTAATAATGTCTTTTTAGCATTTGGGGCTATGTAATATAGAAGTAAAAGCAAAACTCCATTAGATAAGACCCCACACCCATATCAAGGATGTTCATGATTCCATTATACAAGTTCTATCCAATGCCTTGAACAGATTGTTAATTACAAAAAACAGGATAGAATTCTGTTCAGTTGGATGAGCTTCTTGAAGCAAGAGGTCAGAGACAGGCTAATCTCTTGAATTTACAGCTAGTTTGGTTGAATTATTCATTGAAAATAAATTATCTGCTAAAGAAAGCTCTATTCTCCTTGTTCATCAGCTCATTTAGACTTCTTTGGCTTTATTTTTATACCCAGTGGTTCTGTTCATGTGAATGAGCTTCAGAACTTTCTCAAAGTTTCATCGCCATTATTTGTTTAAACCTGCTTTCTTAGCATCATAGGGCTTTATGTTAAGCTGTGCAGTAGATACACAGGAAATGATAGACTCTTGTCAGGAAACATTTACAATGATGAATTGAGGTGCATCATAAAATGGAGATTAACACAGAGGACATGACTGTTAAATGGTCATAGGCTGCTTACTCTGATCAATGCTTGATTTCAGACAGTTATGGTTCTGGACTTTGAGGGCCCTTTCACGCTACTCAATTTTGTTGTTGTTAACTGGCATCAAGTTGACTTCAACTTATGGCCACCCTATCAATGAGAGGATCCAAGTCACCCTGTCATCAACAGCCCTGCTCAGGTGTTGCAAAATCAGGGCCATGGCTTCCTTGATTGAGTCTATCCACCTGTAGGGCAGTCTTCTTTTCCTATCACCTTCCTCTTTGCCAAGCATTATTGTCTTTTCTAGTGAGTGTTGTCTTCTTGTGATACATTCAAAGCATGACAGTCTCAGTTTAGTCATCTTGGCTTCTCAGGCTTGATTTGCTCTAGGACCCATTGATTTGTCTTTTTGGCAGCTCACAGCAAACTCTCCTCCAGCACCACATTTCAAATGAGATGCTTCTCTTCCTATCAGCTTTCTTCACTGTCCAGCATTCACAACCATACATAGAAATTGGAAATATGATGGCACGGGCAATCCTAACTTTACTATTCCAAGCCCTAGTCTTCTTCTGATTTCTTGTCTGCAGTCATTTTGATTAATGACTAGGACAAGGGGCTCATCTACCAGCATATCCTGGCCACAGATCAGGCCTGTGGTTCCCCCATTTCCATCTTAAAATGGGTCAGAGTCCAGATGGGCACACCAGCCCATCGCTGCAGCCATTGCTGCCACTGCCATTTCCTGCAGGAGTCCTTCCTGTCTTCTAGGAGAGTCAGGAAGACAGATAGCTGCAGCTAGGGCCAGCCTGCTGGGATGGGCTCCTGTAGACATACAGGGCCCGATCCATTCCTCCCCAGCAGGAATTGGTGTATTTTATAATTTCTTTTTATAAAAAAAGATTTTTTTAAAAAAAAAAGTTGAATAGGGCCCTAACCTGTTTATTTCAGAGTCTCAATTAATTATTCAAGCTCTCACTATGTTATTTTAAAAACACAGCCATTTGTTATACCCTTTTTCATACTGAAAGCGAAAATGAGGAGCCAGTAAGATTGGGATCACAGTGTGGGAAGTGCAGAACTTTAATTGTGCTTACAATTGCAAAAAATAAAATAAAATATATACTTACATGCTTTGGGGGGGGTTGTTTTGTTTTGTTGGAATTAGGGTGTTTGACAGAAAGCTGAAATTAGAACATTAGAATGCAAGAAGAGTCTCTCCATCTGGCACAAATGGTTAATAGTTTTAGCCCCATATCCTTCCCTGATAAGACCTTTCCTACTCCATCCCCACTTTAGGATGAGTGATAAGTTCATAAAATCATAGAATTGCAGAGTTGGAAGAGACCACGAGGGCCATCCAGTCCAACCCCCTGCCACGCAGGAAATCAAGATCATAGCATCCCCGACAGATGGCCATCCAGCCTCTGTTTGAAGACCTCCAAGGAAGTTATCTCAATACAAGCTTTGGGAGCAACAAGGGGTTTACCGTATCAGGGACCTCTTTGATGGAGGAAACCCAAATCCATGCAAACCATTTTGACTTCCCTTTCCCTGATCAATCCCAACTGGCTCCAATTACACCAACTCACCACATTCCTTTCTCACCTAGTCAAAATTAGTGAACACCTTCACTCTCTTACTTTTTTTGAAGCTGCCTGTATTCACCCCAGTGCCACCCACAAAAGGGCCTATCTGTGAGTATTTATAGGTCCCTTGCTGAGCACCAATATGGTAGCAGTCATTTAATGCAGCAGATCTGGCAATCAGACCTTCACACTATTCTCTCTGATTCTGACTGGGACCACATCTGGTCCTTCCCCTCATGTAAGACCCATTCAGCAGCCCTAAAAGAAGAAACTTTAAAGATTGTACATAAACGGTGTTTAACCCTTCTACAAATTTTTAGAATGACCAAAACTATACTGACAACCTGCTGGACGGGTTGTAAGAATTGTTGGAAAATATAGTTTGCAGTCCAATAAGTGGAAATGGTTCTGCTATTGAAGGGTTAACTGAGAAGCCATGTGAGATGAGCTGATGTAACTTCCTGAAGTTTTGCTATTGGGGAATCTGGGATGAAGGGGAGTGTCTGAGTATTCTTCTTTGTTCCAGAAGCCATGGTCCTTAACAAACCTCATGGGCCTTTGAACTGAGAGGACCCCAAAAGGGGTGTCCTGAATATAGATTTGTAACAATGTAGTTTTTAAGTATTTTGAACTAGTTTTAGTTTGTTTTGATGGAGTTTTTGTTCCTGCCAAGAATGAGCTCTCTAAACTGTGAGTAATGAAGCTTTTGTACTTTTTAAACTAACTTTTGAGTCTTGAGTGGTTATTTTGGTACTTAAACAACTTGGGAAAAGACAAAGGGTGTTTGGTTACTTACTAAGCTGTGGTTTTTACATGTATGCTAACATTCTGACGCTAGATGCTGCTGCGTTAACATTAAACTCTGCTAAACTGGCTGTATTCCCCACTAACGTGTGAAGTACAGTGTGGATGTTTAAACAGGGACAACATACCCTGGTATTTTAAACAGTGTATTTTATACACATTCCAATAAGAATGTGGGCTCACACTTGCCCAAGGGTAAAGAAGTTCTGGACCAGTGTATTAACCTATGTCTCTTCTATTACTCAACAAACCATTAGTTTCTGCCTGACCCTTCTCTTACTGTTCCTTTATGTTGACAATAACAAGACCTTAAAACACATGAAAGTTGATCACATTTCTTCTAGCAGCCACTCGCAATGAGATAGCTAAACCTTGGAAGACTGCATCCTTTCCGATACATGGACGGTGGACCAAAATCTGGCCCACATGGCTATCAGCAAAACTAAGCTCAACCAAGCTCAATAATGGCAACACAGGTACAGCCAACTTCTTAGAAGACTGGTTTATTTGGATAGAATATGTGAATAACAGTGGCCTTTGACCTCCAGGGGCCCATATTCCTTTTTGGAAAGTTGTTTTACATGTTGCTGCTCCATCTCTTGTGCTCCTCACCTCGTTGATCTCCTGTTCTACATAGACATTATGCAAACAAGAAGAAATGCACGTTTACATCAGGTGCATTTTGGCCTGATTGACCTTGGTTGCTTTTTGAGGGGTCCTGGTTTCAGACAATTGTTTTGTTTGCCTGTGTTATCTTGATATTTCCTCAATTTCTTGGCCTATTTGTATTTGTGATTATTATCAGCAATAAAATGATTTTTTTTAAAAAGATTTTTTAAAAAAAAAGAATGCAAGAAGAGCTATATTGGATCAGACTGAAGGCCTGTCTGACCAATGTTCTGTTCATACCATGGCCAAACAGATGCCTATGGAACCTATAAGTTCGTAGGTGTCCCAGGATAGATTATGTGAATTGCCAGATCTCAGGGCCTGGTCTTGAGTCTCCAGTTTTTGTGGGTCATCTTATCCAGAAGTGCAAATTATCCAGTTTTGCTGGGCTCAGCTCCAGGAAAGAGGAAAGGGTTGCATGCAAATCTCCAGCTCAGCTAGTAGAGCAGCAGTGTGTTACAGTTTTGCAAGGATTGATTGATTTGTTGCTTCACCTTGGAAAGACTTTTCCAGGGGGTCTATGTTGTTACTTAGGACATTATCAGATGGGGATGTAATTGCAGAATTACAGTGCGACAGTACCGCAAATGGGATCCCGTTATCGCATGACATCATTGTCCTCCCATGGTCAATGTGTGCTCCACCCGTTAATGGCTTGTCACTTTTCATTGATGGGAAAATCCATGAATAGCCCTCAATATTGCTCTTTCCACAGTATTGATCAGCATGCGGAATCACATCCCACTGTAATCATGCGATTACAGTGTGAATGGGCAGTCCTTTTTTCCCTCTCCTGTTTCTGAACGAGAACGCAGGACACACAGGATGCTCTTTTAATGAACTGTCACCTTTTCTTGGTATGTTTTAATGTTTGTTTAAGTATTTATTTGTTTTTTATTGCTTATATATTTTGGTGTGTTTAAACAAAATCATGTGTTCTTGCAAGAACACCCAAAATTTCACCCATAGAAAATCACAAAAATAAAAAACCCTGATTAAACTGCTAGTGGTGGTCATGCAATGATTCTGTGGTGGTAATATAGAGTGATTACGGCATAGTATCGCATGATTACAGTGACTTTCAATAATTTCTGTAATCATGCCACTATGTTTCTGCTTTCCTCAATAGTGGAATTACAGCGTTTTTAGACCTAGTCTGATAAAGTCCTTAATTAGCTTCTTCTTTCCTTTCCAGTTCTTGTAGTTCCAGGACTTACCCTTTACTCTGCTCTGCAACCACCTTCTGGCTAGAAGCAAGTAACCTAGAGTAAGTGTTTTTTATCCCATCTCCCAAAGTAAGTGAGAAGGAATAATCGCCTCACTTCACTTTCATCTAGGAACAACCCCTTTAGTTAAGATTTCTATGTTAATTTCCAAATAGGACACTATGCTCTCTCTCTTTCTCTCTTTCTTTTTCTCTCTGTGTTTGAATGGCAAGCTGTTAGCAACTGTGGTTGGTACTTAATTCATAGATCACCAAGGGCTGTCCCTAGGGCTGCTGACACACTGTAGATACAATGCAGTTTGACACAATTTTAACCGATTGCGTTGCAGAGGGGCGGGATATAAATAAAATTTTATTATTATTATTATTATTAACTATTATAGCTCCATCCTATGGAATCCTGGGATTTGTAGTTTGTTGTGGCATCAGTGCTCCCTGATAGATAAGGCTAAATAGCTCACAAAACTATAAATCCCAGAATGCCATAGCATTGAACCACAGCAGTTACAGTGGTGTCAAACAGCATTGTTTCTGCAATATGTCAGCAGCCTATAGGTCTCAGGTTATGGCCTGGAAATGTCAGGGCTTGGGATGATCCTGAATTAGCATCCCTACATGAAATACACACCACTCCACTCTCCAATAGAGGTGAAAAGCTAGAAGAGTTCATGAAAATAAACTGTGCGGCTGCCCCACTGTTTCCCTGTAACTGCTGCTTGAAGCAAGCCGCCTCATATTGCCTAATGGTAGGGTTGATCCAGTTTAGGTCTGGCTTAGTTATGCATGTGCTCTGGACAAGACATGGGAGGATTAGCCACAAAGACCAGAGAAGTGACAAAGGATCAGGGACAATGAAATGGGGGGAAGTAATTTCTGCCTGAATATAGTACAGGTCACCTGCTGTATCCACAGTGGTTATGTTCCCAGACTTACTGCAAATACTTGAAACTGCCAGTAATAGCAAATCACATAGAATTGCACTGGAGGACCTAGGAAATGGCTAGAGAGGCCACCTCTCTAGGCATCTCCAACACAACTCTGAGGTAACTTCCAGTAGAAGTTACCATAGAGTTGTGCTGGAGGACCTAGGAAATACCTAGAGAGACCATATTTTTCAAATGATGGATAACTGAAACTGCAGGTACCGGCCCCACACATACAGGGTGGGGCGGGGAGATAACCTGTGTTACATATTAGGTATAAGTAGGTATAAGTAGGCAATTAGGTATAAGCAAGGTTTCAAACTCTGATGCCACAAATACTTAATTAAATGGAAATTATATTTAAATAATCAATTCAGTTCCCTTATTGCGAATATGATTAGTACACAACAGTACTTATGCAGCTATTGAGACACTAAAGGCACAGAATGGCATATCATAGAAAAGCCAGGATCTGCGTGACTAAGGGTTTGTCTATATGGGGGGTAAAAATCCAGATGTAATCCAAATTACTCTGGCCCAGAGCTGTGGTGCATGAAATTCAGACTATTCTGGCCCAGATTTAAATGCCACACCTTACCTGTCCAAGCCCAAATCTGCATTCAGAATTTTACACCCAGTAAAGCTTCAGATCCACCACCATGGTTAGCCAGCCATCTCCGTGACACCACTGCCACTGATGTGGGCTGGAAGAGCGACAGGGGTCTGCCTTTCTGGTGAATAATCGCTTGCTCTGAGGTCAGAATGGCCAGCCAGCCATGACAGTTTGCCATGAGGCTGGCTGCCCATTCTGACTTCAGAGAGCAACTACTGCCAGGGCTCTGCTTTTCTAGCACACAGTTAGCCTCTCAGAGTTCTGTGAAAGCTGAGTCCCGGTGCTAGTCACTCTCTAAAACAAATGGGCAGCCAGCCTTGTGATGGCTGGGCTGGCCACCCATTCTGACTTCAGAGAGCGTGTCTAGCACAAGGGCCCTGCTTCTGGCACAGATTTGCCTGCTCTGAGCTTTATGAAAGCTGAACCCTGGCACTAGGTGCTCTCTTTCAAGTCAGCCTCGCAATGGCGGGGCCAGCCAGTTGTTCTGACCTCCAAGAGAGCAAATAGTGACAGGGCTCTGCCTTTAGAATGAGAAAGTGGCACCAAGGAGGCGGGGAAATAGTGGCGCCGCCTGTTTGTACATCCTCTTCTCCCCACCCCCCCCCAAACCCAGTGCAGATGGATTGTTCACACTACAGTTTTCTCCAGAGTTTCAAGCAAACTCTGGAGAAAACTTCAAGTTTTCTAAAACCTGGATTAAGGTGGTATTCCCTGAGTATGCTGCGGTAAGAGCTGTATGCTATGTGGCATTATTGCACCAGTTTTGGAGGAAAGGCCACACATTGTGTGGCATTATCAGGCCGGATTTGGGAGAGGAGGATCCAGGGTTTTATCACTAGTATAGACAAGCCCTAGATCACTCTGATCTAAAGCTCTGTGACATCCCTCCATGTGTTCATTGAAACCCCTCTGTAAACATGCTGCACTTACTGAATCAGAGCCACTACCCAAATTAATCTAGCTACAGAGAGAGAGAGAGAGAGAGAGAGAAAGGATTCCATCTGTTCTAGCTTTGCTTATCTAGGCAAAAATGTTTGCAAAGGAAAGTAAATGAAAATAAAACAAGCTGCAGCTGCTGATAATGCACATCAATATGTTCAAACAGTATTCTTCAGAAAAGTTAGGAAGCATGTAGCCATAATACTGACATTTCATCTTTCTTTTCCATGCAGTGGTAAGTTGTGTTTAAAGGCATTATATACACATGCTGTGCAATTACATTAATCAGAGAGAGCTTCTTCTCAGTGTTCCTTTACTGTTACTATGGCAGCACCCACATGTTTGCACAGAACGGAGCATGGGTAGGCCTACTCTTAATTAGACTTACAAAGCAGTTACATTTCAAAGGAAGGCAATTAATATGAAGTTTGAAAGAAGACTGCTGAAAAAGATTGATAGGCCTGGAAGCATTTTCATATTTTCCCCTTGCAGTTATTCCACAGCTTCTCATTAGAATACATTTAATCTTGTCTCTCTACCCAGCCACTGCTTGCTCATATGTGCCACCCCGTATGGACAGGATCTCATAAGACTGAGAATCTAATTACATGTGTTGCTAGCACATGCCCACCAACATTTCACAGATAAAACAGGGACACATGTGGTCAAGCAACATCAGAGTGTGGTCAAGATGGCAAAAGTTATTAATGAGGAAGCACACACAAGCTAGGAGAGGCTGCAGCAGTTTGCTTTTGCCTGAACCTACTGGGGAAAGCAAGATCCCACTCTCTCTTTTTGTCTCCACCATGCTGAGTTAACTGAGTGCAAATTACTTTTGGATTTTGAATGCAGTTTGCAGCAATTAAAGTAAGTTGAGGACAGAGGGGAAAGTAGTATGAGAAGAGTGAAACCGGGACATTTTAAAAGCAGCTGAAAAAGTGGAATGACAAGGGATTAACTGGGAGTGTCTGCCTGTCTTTGCCCTGTTTAAGTATTTGAAGGGGTGTCACATTGAGGATGGAGCAAGCTTGTTTTCTGCTGCTCCAGAGACTAGAACATGGAACAATGGATGCAAGCTCCAGGAACAGAGATTCCACCTCAACATTAGGAGGAACTTTCTGACAGTAAGAGCTGTTCGGCAGTGGAACACACTCCCTCTGAGCATGATCTCCTTCCTTGGAGGTCTTTAAGCAGAGGCTGGATGGCCATCTGTCAGGGATGCTTTGATCGTGATTCCTGCGTTGCAGGGGGTTGGATTGGATGGCCCTTGTGGTCTCTTCCAGATCTACAATTCTATGATTCTATGAAATCAGACAGTTGTATGCTAGCAGTCATGGTGTGTGTGTGTGTTTAAATCATCCTGAAATGTCTGGGGAAGGGAGAATATTACTCAGACCCTGTGTACAGGAAAGGGAGAGATTTAAACTTTTCCTCCCTGAATAGACTCTCCACAAAAGCAACCAAGTCACTCACCCCACCCCAAATAGCACTTAGAATTAGGAAACAAGCTGACATTGGTACGAATCGGAACTTTATTTTTCTGTGCTACTGATAATTCTTATGTAGGGGGGGGGGTGTTTGCGTGCAGGTGCATACATACTAAGGGAGATTTTCATGGAGGCATAAACCTCTCTTCACTGTACAATGAGAGTTTTTAACTGGGTAAATGCTGTCCTTTTATTGATATGTTTTAAATTGCATTTAAAATCCATGGTTGGTTGAGTCCGCAGATCTTGACCCAGCAGCTATGTCAGGCCCATTGTACACTAATCTGCTCCACCCAGGACCTTATTTCAGCTATGAAATGAATTATGCACTCTGGCCTCATCTACACAGGCCAGAATACGCCAGCTCCCTGCCAACATATTCTCCCCACGGATCAGGAGTCTTTCTCCCATGTTACCAGCATGAAATGAGCCAGAGTCCAGATGAGCATGCCAGCCTGTTGCTGCAGCCACCACTGATGCCCTCTGCGTTGGACTCTCTGACATTAGGAAGCAGGCCCACAGCACATGGGCAAGTTCCCCTGCATGTGACCAGCTTTGTTCACAGGCTGCAAGCCTCCTTCCTGGCTATGGGAGAGTGGGGCAGAAGGCAGCTGCAGTGATGGGCTGGCATGCCGGAATGGCCTCCTGCAGTCACACAGGGCCCGGTCCATTTTTTTGCCATGGATTTTTACTGGGTATTTTTAAAAAACACTGTAAAGGCCCTAACCCATCTTCCCCCATCCTGGCCTTGTCTTTGCCCCATGGGTCATGAGGACTGCCCGGGGGCAAAATGGGGCAAAAGCCCTGCATCATCATGACTGCAGGGCTCAAAGATGGGGCCAAGATGGGCTAAACTGTCTGTGTAGACAATCCCTCTGTCCCAATGAAGACCCGATTTTAACTGCAGCTATATAGTGCTCACTTTGACCTGCCAAGTGCTCTCTTCCCAGATTTGTTATCTAACAGCTCCCTGTGGATTTATATAATTTCAAAATATCTCACAATTTTTGCTAAACAGGAATAGAACAGGCTGAAGTGTGGGAGGCCCTTAGCTGAAGAACTCTTGCCCAAAATAGAAAGACAAAGCAAACACAATGTTTCTTGCTTGCAACATTTCCAAATACAGTATTATTATTATTATTTTTTTTAAAAAAACACCAACTCTGCTACATCCTCACCTGGATATTGCTCTCAGTACATTCTAAATCATGATTGTTGACATTGCTAGAGGTTTCATATCCTCATGATGTGATTCTGTCTTTTAGATGTGCCTGTTGGGTGAGGAAGGATTTGTGCTGATGGGACAGAAACTTATGGTGTCATAAAACCTATCCAAACATTCTAAAACAGTGGATATAAAGTCACAGGGAAGAGTGCTGTAGCTCCCTGCTCCCCTGTCATCACTGAAGCGTGACAGTCTTAACTGGAGAGTCTGCTGTATGTGCTGAGTCTCTGTATGTGATTCTGGGTGCTGATTTTCCAGAGTTTGGAATCACATGGAGAATCTCCATGCATACAGTGTTTATGTGCAGGAGACCCATTTTGCTGCAGAGAAAATAGGATTTTTGTGCCAAAAAGCCTCTCATGTCATATATACTGTAGGCAAGGTTATACATGATGCAAAATCTAGTGGGAGTGCTGTCATGTTACTGAGCAATGGCAGTTTTGCCACCTGCTACCAAAAAAATAAAATAAAAATTCTTTGGTGTGTCTCCCTCCTCGCCAGGTTCTGGGTTGCCATATTACCTCAAATTCTGGGCCAGTTAAACCAGATTGCCATCATGCCTTTTCCCCACAAAATCAACTAACCCAGAAGCAATTCCAACCCTCCTATTAACCTTTGCCTGTTCCATCTGCGTGATATCACAAGGAACCACCCACTAGCTTTCCCTGAAATCTCCAGGAATGGGATGCTGCTAACTTGCCGCTGAAGTACTAATGATCTGAATCATTTCAAGGCAATTTCATATGTTCTTATCCCAGGAGGAAAGAACCAAGAAAGTAGGTGTTACATTGTAGAAGTCAACTCAAAATCGATTCCAGGTGTAGGAATCAAGCCTATATTTTGTATTATAATTAGTGATATTGTTCCCAGAACTTCATGGGAGAAATATTATTGCTGTTATACTATATCTTTTGCCTGAGGCTATTATTGTGTTTTTCATGTCATGCTTCAGAAGGCTGGCATCCCTAAGCAAATCATGTCAATGCAGGGCCTGGTGTAGCTGCTGATGTCTTAGCTATATCATAGGACCGCACTATGCATCTGTAGATATCATTATTAGTTTAATTAAACTGTATTTATTCCTCACCCAGTGGACAACAGCTCCTAGAACCCCCTGGCTACCCTGGTCCAAAAAGTAATCTCAATAGTAAAATTTAGAAGCTCTCCTTATCATGGAGGCGAGGGGAGCACTCTGGGCAATGCATGGCACCAAAATGGCACCTTCTCCCTTTACCAATGAGTAACACACAAATAGCTGTTAGCGTTTTCCTTTTCCACACATGTAGGTACATAAGGGAGTCCTCCCTTTCACCATTTATAATTCAAACTCTCTCTGAAGGTGGTAACAGCCTTGAAAGGACTTGAGGGGGTGCATGTTTGAATAATACATTTGCAGTGGGTGGAACATTATACATTAAGGTTACATTTTCTGCCTAAATGTATAGCTATAAAAATATTGAAAATAATTTGACTCCCTGGAGCCTTTGGTTCATGAAATAAGATGGTAGCCTCCACTTCAAATGCGGGTGGTGAAATCATGACTTCCTTGTTAGATCTCCCTGAGAAGCCCTCTTGGGATCTGTACAGAAATTGTGCTGCTGAATCAGTAGCTGGCACTCTTCTTAAAATCAGGCTACCATTGCACCACAAAAGGGATACCGTATCTGATCAGAAACTATTTTGTGTCTAAGATTTCTTATCAAGAGGGTAAACAGCAGACCCATTTTCTATCCTCAGAACTCTTCAGTCCTGATTAATTTTGCATGTTTTAGAGCAGACCCATGGGCTGAGACATAATAGATTAATTCATTCAAGAGTGCAGTAGGGACAAACACTTAATTTTTGAATTGCATTTATTGAAGAACACTTTATATTCTTTATAGACAGCTGTGATGGACAGAGGAGCCAGAGGGCCTGCCCACCCTGTGGATTAGCCTATCACGGCCCTTGAAATGTTGGGGGAGCTTGGGAGGAAAATAAAAATAAAGAATTGACAGTTTAACTGACAGTTTAGTTGGAGTTGGAAGAGGGAGTTAGAGATTTGGGAGCTGATGAAGGAAGGAAGGAAGGGGGGTTGTTATATTTCAGGGAGAGCGTGAAATACATACAAATTTGTAACACTGACAGAAAGCAGCTGCCCAGCTTGGTATTTCTATGTTTTAAAAGAAAACCGGCCTTGTTACTACTTAACCTCTACCTGAGTGGATTGTTAAAAAGAACTTTCTAAAACTTAGCCACATACCATCAAACATCCTGATAACACACACACACATCTACCTCCAGTTTTAGGAACTACCTTAGGGCCCCTGTGGTGAAACTGGGGAAAGGCTTTAGAAGGAGGAGATGAGGTAGATAGTAGGAGCCCTAAAGTAAGTGAGTAATCTGGAGGGGAGCTCTGTCACAACAACTCAGAAAGGAAGAAAATGGGAAAGGATACATATTGTTGAAACTATCCATCATCTTAGTTAGAAATCAGAAGACAATCTTTTCATGCACAACATCACTACATGGAAGGATAATATAGCCCATGTGTGGCTATTAATCTCAGGAGCTGCTAGATCTGAGGCGCTGCCCTCATGGTTAATCATTGAGTGGCTGATTCCAGAGTTTCCATGAAGAACCGTCCAATCCTGAACTAGCTCTGCCCACCTAGGTTGTCCTGTTTCACTTAAGATTTGGATTAGAAACATGGTGTTCCTGACCTCTGGTGTGTTCCTATATTCTTAGGGCATCCTGGAAAATTTGCTTTTGGGACTACAGTTCTCAGTTTCCCCCAGTGGCAAGGCCAGTGATTCACCTTGGACTTCTGCCCCCCACTCCAGACTAAAGCCCTGTTATTTACAGGAAGTGGAAATCTAGTCTGTGCTTTCTGAATTGTCATCCAGCCTTCCCCTTTCACTCAGTCATTACTCAACCACTGCAGTTGAAGTGATTTGATTTAATGAGGATGGGAGATGCACACAGGGGCTCCCATTCTCAGCCCAGACTATTCAGAAGAGCTGTCTGTACATTTGTCCTTTTAGCAAAGCAATAAGATAGGCAAATACCAAACCAGGTGTATTACATGTACTTTAGCAGGAGAGCAAACAAAAACAAAACACAAATGATCTACAAACTCCAGGCTACAAGCTAGAAAACTGTAGTAACAAGTAATTTTTACAAGCTCTAGTCTAGACACATTTTGGTATTGTGCTCAGCACTGGTTCAAATGAACAAAAAAGCTGAAAGTAAGCAAGTGATATAGCAATTATACAGGTTTAGGTAACCAAAGTGCACTCATGTAATGGGGCAGTGGTTCTAAAATTGAAGCCACTGGTGTCTTTCTTTGCACAGACAGAAATCTGTCTAAAGTTGCTAGCAAAGGGAGATGACCAAGAAGGATGGACTGCTGAATCTTCAACAATCATAAACTTAAAAGACAATTTCAGCAGGTGCAGTTGAATGTCGATGAGATGTTTTTGTTTGACCATGCACCCCTTTTACATGCCAAACACCAACTCCTGTTGAGGCCTGAGTTCATGTAATATTAAATCCATCCAAATCCATAAATACAAATACAAACTGAGGGTTTGTACCCATGCTTGGCAAAGGGACAGAGCAGGGATTTTGCTGATGTACCAACCATCCTGCTGCCTGAGCTGATTTCACATCAGAGTAGGTGCCAAAACAGCCTTGTCTGCTCTGATTGATAACCTACTCTAGGTGAATTATGGGGGAGGGGTACACTGTTGATCTTCCTGGATCTCTTGTGGCTTTTGATACCGTTCATGCTATCCCACTGGACTCCCTTTGCGTAATAGGCACTGTATTACAGTGGTTCTGTTACTATATGCGGGGCTAATTCTAGAGTAGCACTGGGGGATTCCTGTTCAGCTCCATGGCCATTAAGCTGAAGGGTGCTGCAGGTTTGAGGTGCCCATGTGGTTCAAAATCTACATGAAATTGTCAGCAGACGTCATGAGGAGTTTGGGGGTTGGATGCCTTCAGTACCCTGATGAGGATCAGTTCTACTACTCCTTGCCATCATAATCAGCTTGGACAATTGCCTGGATGCTGCAGTGGGCTAAATGGGAGCCAGTAAAGTAAAACTGAATCCTGATAATATAGAGACTCATGGGTTCTTGTTCATGGGTCTTGTAAATGGGTAAGATACCTGCCCTGGATGGAGTTGCACTTCCCTTGAAAAAGCATATGTGTAACTTGGGAGTACAGTTCTCACCAAATATCTGCAGGGGGAACGTTTCTGGACTTAAGTAAAACTGTAGATAATAGCAAACCCTATTAAAATAAAGGACTTCCAGTACAAACATACCAAAGAGTTGAATTGGAGGACCTAGCAATTCCTAGAGAGGACACCTCTCTAGCCATTTTCCCGCATGACTATATGGTATGTGTCCCTATTTTTTCATCCATGGATAACTGAAACCGGGAATATTGGTTCCATGGCTATGAGAGGGGGCGACCTATACGCCTAGATCCATTCTATGATTCTATGATTTCTATTCCTGGAGGCCAAGTGAATTCTGTGGATAAGAGTACTTGTGCCAGCTTCTCATGGTCCACCAGCTATGGCTTTTTCTGGACAGGTTTAATCTATTTTAGTAGTTCATGTGCTGGCAACGTTCTGATTAGTTAATTGTAATGTGCTCTATGTGGGGCTACCCTTGAAGACAACTTGGAAGTTGCAGCTACTACAAAATGCAGGAGCTTGGTTGTTGACTGGAATATTGCATAGAAATGGTATGACACTGGTCTTAAATCAGTTGCAATGGCTGTCAATATGCTTCTGGTCTGAATTCAAGGACATTAAAGCCCTAAATAGTTTGAGGCCTCAATACTTGAAGGAGGGCCTGTCTGTATACATGTCTGACTGAGAATGTAGGTCTCCAGGATAGCTCCTCCTTTGTGCTCCATCAGTCCAAGCAGCACACTGTGGAAAGACATGAAAGAGGCCCCGCTCTGCTGTGGTGCCCCATGTATGGAACAGCCCATACATAGAGGCTTGATTAGGGTCAAAGTGGGTGTTATTCTTGTACCAAGTAAAGGCATGTTTTTTTATAGGCCTCACTAATTGTACATAAATCCACACACGCATTAACAAATTTTTTGTAAAACCATTTTAACTGGTTTTAAATTATCTTGTTTTAATTTGGGGACCTTTCACAGTATACAGTAATAGCACTGTGAATTCTCTTTAAGTGCCATGGTTCCATCTTATGGAATCCTGGGATTTGTAGTTTAGGGAGGGTATTTAGAATTCTCAGCCAGAGAGCTCTAGTGCCCCACCAAGTGACAAACCTCAGGATTCTACAGGATATACCCATGGAAGTTAAAGTGGAAACATGGTGCTATAACTGTGTTCTGTGAAAGGGCCCATTTTGAATTGCTTAATACATTTTTAGACTGTGGGGTCATTTACACGGGCAAATATTCCTCTAAATATACCGCTAAGATAGCTCATAGTTCCCACAGATCGCAGTGCAGCATCGCCTCATTCAGAAGGGGGGAAGGTAAAACACCCAAATATAGTGTGGCAAGGGATGTCGCTACTTTTGCCGGCATATTTGCAATGTAGCGCTTTATTGGCAGTGTAAACTAAGGGCTGCATCAGATCTGCATTGTGATTGGTTGGTATGATGTAAGGGGTGGGCTTAAAAGAGAGGGACTGCGTTCAGTAGCGATCAGAAAATCCTCTCTGCTATTTTGCAGAAGGTCTGCCAAGAAAAAGGATTCCCAAGACCTTTCAGTCATAATGTTCCCATCTGTCAGCTCTGCTTGGGGGAGGGAGAGAGAGAGAGAGAGAGAGAGAGAGAGAGAGAGAGATGGGGGAGGGAGGGGGAAGCTTGAAAAAATTTGTGGTAGGTTCACCTTAGGATCCACGGCATGGCAGCAAGGTCTTTTAGCAGAGAGATTACTTTCCCTCTGCTTCAGGGAGTGAGTTCATTTACAGGCAGATTTACAGAGACAGAGACAGAGTCACTTCTTTGATCTTTCCCCCTGCTATTTGGGCAGTCTGTGAGTCTTGGTCTATGCCCTTCCCCATACAGCCTTTGTCTGCTTGGGAGGCCATGCCCCCCACACTTTTTCAAGTCTGAACGTAGAAGCGGCATAATTAGAAAAAAAACTTGACTGGCACAGCTGCAGAAAAGAATTAAAACGCAAGTTGCCGCAATAAATTTGCTGTGTAAACCAGCCCTGTGTAAACAAACTATCTTTTATTGTTTTAAATTGTTTTAAAATGGTCAAGTTGATTTTGCTGTATGTTGCCTTGATATTTTGGTATAAATAAAAATTTAGATAAATGAATAAATAAACAAATAAAGGAATACACATGCTGGTAAATATAAATAAAGGAACAGGCATAGCCTCAGTTATTAAAGGGTGAAAACAGACAGAGCAAAAGTTCTGTTGCCCAAATTCTCAGGGTTTTTTTTTAAAAAAACAACCAGATGACATTTTCTTTTTCACAGAATATCCAGAGCAGTTCCAAGAAAGAAAGAAAAAGAAGAAAAATAAATATTTTATTCCTACCTAAAAGGTGGGTTATTTTTATTTCAAGATAGATTGCAGCAAAAAGTTCAATTTTTTCAGGAGGTGCAGTTGGCCAATTTCAATTCTTTTTTCTACTCTGGATGGGGCAGGGAGCACATGGCATTTATGTTGGAACAATTAGATTTTTAAAACACTGTAGAAATAAGAAAGAAGGCATGCCTATCCAGAGCCAATAATGAGTAAAGACATAGGACTTTATCAGATGTGGGGAAACAGAGGAAAAAAACCGCATCCCAAATCGAATCATAAGGACGGGACGAGAACACAAAGGATGACATTATTGGATGCCTGTGTCCTCACCCATTCCTGGAGCATAGCGCTGGTGCAGATGGGCTGTCACTTTTTAATTGACAGGCTAAGCTGTCAATAAAAAGTGATGCCTTATTCAAGCCTGCGCCACACCCCCGGAACAACTGAATGACATTATCTGATAATTTTGTTCTTTTGTGTTATTGTCGCATCCTTATAATGCATTTTTTCATGCACCTGATAAAGTCCATAGAAGAATCTCTTATTGGCCAATTGCCTATAACATTACAAATCTGAATGTGTATTGGCCAAATTTCCTACCTAGCTTCCTTCACACATACACCCAACCTGGAGAGTTCCATGTAGACTGAAAATACTTTTCCAGAAAATCCCAACAGGTTAGAAATGAGACTTCTTGTAGCAAAATATCTCAGTTTTTCAAATTAACCCAAAGCCTCTGATAGCAAAGCTCCTTCTTACAAAGGCTTTTTATGCCCCCCCATCCTTGTTTAGCTGATTAATTTTTTTTACCATCGGCATTGTGAAGATGGTGTAAGGCTGGAAAAACACAGGCTTTGAGTACCAGGTTGCCACAGTATGTCATCAGGAAAAAATACAACTCTTGGGCTGGGAAAGAGCAGGATTCTACTCTACCCAACCCCACTGTAGCTGTGTGTCTGCCTACGACAAGGAAGGCAAACTACAACTGCCTCCAGAATCCCTTACTGAGTATGTGTAAACAGAACAGAGAAAAAAGAGAAGAGTGGATAAGCTGTCACACCAGCTGCCTAAGCATGGTAAAATAAGACCCCCCTCATATATCTAAGTTTGGCCACCAAAATGAAAAAGTCATTCCTGGATGCATTTTATAAGAGGCCATCAGGTGGCCTCTAGGAGTTTCAAAATGTTTTTGTTTACTTCTTCAAGACTTACATGACGTGGTTGTTTCATTTCACATATGAATATTGTTAAGGTTTTTGTGGTAGGGGAAGTTTGTTGAGACATATTGAACTGCACATTTTCTATTAAAGGATTAATGCTCAGGAACACATCTATTCCACAGGTGCCTCTTCTCTACTTTTGTGTCTGCTCAGTGTAGCAAAACAATGCAAACTGCTGCTCTTGCATATTTTGTAACCTAGAAGACTGCAGTCACTGAACAACAATATCAGTATTCAGGATAGCACACAAAAGAGTATGAGTGTTCTGCTTTCTATGAAAGCCTATGAAAAGTTACAGAAAATATGAAAGTCACAGAAAATAACAGAAAAAAAGCATTAGTAACTCATGATACAAAGAATGGTTCTAATTCGCTTCTTTGACACCAAACTGCCTCATAAATCACTGAAATTCACCCTTCATGAACCACAAGACTTAGGAGATTATCAGACACATTGGTGTTACATGAACGCCAGGAGATCGCAAAAGGGCTCCCATTTCAGACGACGTCGTTTCCGCCTCATTATGCATCCACTCTGCTGCCATTCTACTGGTGCTGCTTTTTATTGATAGGAGAAACCATCAATAGATCCCCTATTCCATTTCTGCCATGGATGTTCCTGTGAGCAAAAAGGTGCCCCAGCATCAATGGAAGGTCCCTGCCAGAACACTTCTGGGTGAGATCAGGACATCCTGGTAAGTGACACACTTTTTATGACCTTCCCTGGGTTACTTCTACATTTTAAAGTGTGTTTTTGTGCTTGCTGTCATTTTTTTCCATGTTCTTTTTATTTTTATTTTTGAATTTTCCATGCTCACGTCTTCTTGCGAGTATCAGAAGTGAAGGGAGCTCCATTAGATCTCCATTTACTCCTGGGCTGCTGAAACGATGGGAGAGGAGGTAAGTGTGGTGGGGAGGGTGATTGTGGCATGACAGGGGTGGGAGAGGAGATTCTGGGACAGGAACACTTTTCTCGTTCCTGTCTGAACATCTCCTTAAACTCCTCAGGAGTCTTTGAAATATTCTTTTAAGACTGGAAGATATTTAAGAGCAGGTAAAGTCCATGGGATTGTCTAGATGGTGAAAAAACTGCTCATAGAATTCTAGGAGAAAACCTTTTGTTCCAACATGATCCTGCAGCGATTCACCATATTCAGAAGGAGGGAGGCAAAAACTCCAAAAACCACGCAGGAAAAGCCTTTGTGGCTTTTCCTAAGGTTTTATTAAAAATATGCAAAAAAGTGCATTACTGCTCTTGCACAACCAATGCATTGCTGCACAGGATGGAAATGGAAAGCTGATTGGTCAGATGTGCATGGGGGATGGGCTTGCTGGCAATAAAGTGGCTGGAAGCACCATTTTGGAGTTTCGTGTTGCTGATCGTGCACTTTTTTATTGTGCTGAGGTGACCAAACAGCTTTTTAAGCAGAAGGTCACACTTGCACATTTTAGATTTACATTTTTTAAAAAACCTGAGGAGCAGCCACAACTGGTGGGGAATAATAATATGAATGATTCACTCCTGGCCACCGTCTTGATTCTCAGGTATCACTGCGTATGAACTTCAAACACAGATAGCTTTAAATACCAGCAATTTTGCCAAAGGACTGTAGAGACAAAAGAGCACTGCTGCGATTTTGTGTTAATGCGCAGAAATCAGCATTATATCCTCTCATCAAGATAACCAGCATGTTGTTCTCTGTTCCTGTTTTAGGGTTTCTGCTCAAAAGCTGTCTTATCTGCATAGAATGAATGTTGTCCAGAATTTACTAGTACCATCACTGACATTACTGGGGAACAGAATACAGAAAGTAATAGACATCTTCATGTTGTTAAATATAATGTATCATCTTATGCTGTCACTGAATGCAGCCAACAACATGTCCTAGGATTTATATTCACTGGTTTTAGTTAGTCTAATACAGATGAATGGATGGACAGATCTGTGGAAGGAGTGGGGTAGAAATCCACAAAAACATCAATGTCTCCATTTAATCCAGTTCATTTCCTGTTGTGCCACAAAACCATCATTTTTCATGCTCAGTTGGTATACGGTATTGAGGTTTTGTGGATTTAAAACCTCCCCTGTACCCATCCTCCATGTTTATTGTTTTGAAGTCCATGGCTGCTAAAACAATAATAGTTATTTTTGCAGACTGAGGCTATTGAGGTTGTTGTCATCTGCTTGTTCAGCAGGCAGCAAATTTATGTCACTGGTAAGAATATAGCATTGTGAAGCACCTTCCTGAGAGAAGGGCTGTAGATCAGGAGCAAAGTACATGCTCTGAATGCAAAAGTTCCTAAGTTCTGTCCCTGCCCCCCCCCGCCCATTTAACAAAATCAGGCACCAATGGAACTGAAATACCTTTGCCTGAGCTACTGCCTAGGTCAGACAAATACTTAGGGTATATAAAATAGTGTTCAGTGTGAGGTACTAGTTGAAAGTTATGTATGTCTAATGACAAAATCTTTTCGCTGCAAAATACCAAGCTGCTACAGCTGCTGGTCTGCCTTGCTCTTCCAAAGCAGGAAGAGGTCCCATAGCATATGGCCAAGGCTGGTCACATGCAGGGGGCCTTGCTAACATGTTGTGGGCTGGCTTCTTCACTTCTGGGAGAGCATGGGAGATTGCAGTGGCAGCTGCTGCAGCAACAGACCAGTGTGACTGTCTGTACTCTGGCCCATTTGGAGGCAGTAACAAGGGAGGAACAGGATTGATCTGTAACCAGGATATGCTGTAGCCAGAATACACTGGTGGAGAGCCAGCATATCCTGTCTTGTATAGATTTAATTAGGCATTTATACCCCACCCTTCAGCCACAAAGGCTATCAGAGTGACTGACAAATTGTTTTAAGCAATAGCAATTTACACATCTACACTGCATTAAACAGTTTCCAATGTGTGTTAGCTAATTGCCCCCACAAGCTGGGTACTCGCTTTACTGACCTACGAAAGGATGGAAGGCTGAGTGAACCTTGGAGCCCTCTGGAATCAAACTTGCAACATGGTGACTTGCAGTACGGGCATTTAACAACTGTGCCACCAGTGAGCCCATAGTGAGTCATGTCTTCTCACAATATGTCCAAAATACAACAATCTCAGCTTATTCATTTTGGCTTCTAGGGAGTGTTCAGCCTTGATTTGCTCTAGGACCCATTTATTCATCTTTTTAGCGGTCCACAGTATCCATAGAACTATTCTCCTCCACCACATTTCAAAGGAGTTGATATTCTTTCTATCAGCTTTCTTCACCATACACAAAAAGCTTTCACAACCATACACAAAAACTGGAAATATAATGACACTGACTGTGATGGATGGCTAGGGGAGCCAATGAGGACAGTGGTCTCCAGGAACCAATCCTCTGGGAGGAAGTGGAAGGAGGAGGGGCTTCTGGAGGAGAAAGGGGGTGAGTGAAGAAAAGTAGCAGTTCATGAGAGAGAGGGGGAGAGTTTAAGCTGTGTGGTGGAGAGAGAGAGGGGGGGAGAGGCTTATATGTATGTGCAGGCAAATGACTTGTTTATGCAGTTATATTTTATTCTGGGACAATAAATGTTCTTTATATTAATTGAAGACGTGCAGCCTGGCATGATTCTCTGACAAGTAGGCACAGCCATTAAGACACATCCACACCTAGGTGCTTGTGCTATACCACTGGGAGATGTAGTTTGGCCATAACGTAGTGGTGCGGCATCACAAAAGTGGTGGCAGTGGTGGGATAGTAAAGACCCCCATGCCACTAGGAGGATGCTGGGCATCACAAAAGTGGTGGCAGTGGTAGTGTATGGAAATCCCCTGCTCTACAAAGTGGTGGCAGCAACGGGAATCGAAAGGTGCAGTGAAGGGTTGAGAATCCAGTGAAGGGATTCAAAAGATCCAGTTAAGGATTGAGAATCCAGAAATGAATCCTTGGTGACTCTGGTAGAGAAAGCCAGTACAGAAGGATCTAGGAGAGACCTAGTGCTGGGGAGAAGGATCCAGTGGCCAAAGAAGGATTCCAGTTATTTGGTTAGGAAGAACCAAATATATGTTTTGTGTGTGGATAGCACAGGTGTGTGTGGAAAGGGAAAACACAAGTAATTCCTGAGGTAATTGTCCTGAGGTAACAGTAAGGAATTCTTGTGACTGGAAAAAAAAATAGTACAGTATACCCCTGAGGTAACCAGATTGGGTAAAATAAGGGGACACTGGAATGTGTGGTAATAGCAATCCCTGAAGTAATTATACAAGGGAAATGTAGGAGATTTTGCTGGAAGTCAAGCTTCAAAATACAGTCCTGACAGAAATAGTGCTGCCAGTTAACACCAAATATAGTATACTCTGGGGTACAACAGATCGGGTAAAGTTAGGGGATACTGGAATGTGTGGTAAGAGCAAACCCTAAGGTAATTGAACAAGGTAAATGTAGGAGATTTGCTGGAAGTCAAGCCTCAAAATAAAGTGCTGACACAAAAGTGCTGCCAGTTAACGCCAAATATAGTATACTCCTGAGGTAAAACAGATGGGGTAACATAAGGGGATGCTGGAGTGTGTGGTCACAGCAATCCCTGAGGTATCAGTCAAAGGTAATTGTAAGGGATTTGCTGAGAGACAAAAGTCTAAGTAAAGTGACATTAAACACAGACCTGCACAGGAAGTCAAGCCTCTACAAACAAGTTGATACCTAGTCAGATATTTAGAAAAGTAAAAGGGGAAAGACAGTTAACCAGCAAAACAAAGGCTGGGCTATCTGAAAGTGGAAATAAAGGTGATTTCTGAGGAAAAGTCTCAGGGTAAAGTAAGAAATCACCTAGGTCATTAAGGTATCAGTGGTTTTAAGCAGCAAAACAAGTGCTGGACTGCCTGAAAGAGGAAATAAAGGTGATTTCTGAGGTACAAGTTGGCGGTAAAGTAAGAAATCACCTGATAATCAATGCCACAGGTCCCGTCTACACGATTTAAATAATACGTATGGCATGCAAAAGTTTGCACTTTGGTACAAACGGCCGTTCGGATGCACACGAATGCAAAAGAGGGGGGCCTGGTTTTCCACCCTGAAACACGTACACGCGGCGTTCAGGAGGGAAAGCGGATCGTGAAGAGAAATCCATATGCCGTTCGGATGGCTGACAGGTCTGTACGGTCCGTTCGCACACATACGAACAGGCTGTGTAATCTGATTAGCTGGCTGAGTAGAGGAGGCGGGGCTAGCACGGAGGGAAATTGGGAGCGGCCACCATGTTGGTTTCCCGGCTAGCGAGTGTCCGGTAAGTCCGTGAATTTATATGTTTATTTATTTTTATTTTATATTGTAAATACGGAAATCCGACTGTCCGCAAACCAGGAACCTTTAAAAAAAAAAAAGCAGTGGGAGATTTAAAACTGCCGCTTGGCTTGCGCGCTCCAGCCAGCTTCGGGAAGAGGGAGTCATACGGAGTTTAGGGGGTTTAAAAATCGTATAGCCGGTTCGTATGCATACGAATGACAGGCTGTTCGTATTTTTTTGCCCCCCATACGGATTTTTTTTATGATCATATAGCCGCACCCTTAGTGTTTTCTGAGATAAAGGCTTGTGGGTAGTGTAAGGAACCACAGGTAAAAAGTCTAAAATTGGACTTAAATGTGATTTCTGAGGTAAAAGTTGTTGGGTAACATCTGTAGGTATTGTAAGGAAACACTTTCAAAATGCCCAAAAAGATTAAACAAGCAGCTAAAGCTGATGTGTCTGAAGGAGAAGAGGAAATTGAGGAAGTTCTGTCCAGAGCTGAAAGCTTAAAATCTGTTACCTCTGAAAATGCAGATAATTTGGAGATATGGAAAATAAGAGAGAGAATGAGGACGTTTTTGGACATCTTAAATGTAACGGAAGCAGCCTCGCCACGTTGCGAGGCTGCTGCGCTGCAGGGCGTCCCTTTCGCATGACGCCCGTCCCTGCCGGTACTGTTGCGGTACCGCAGGGACATTTGAGTGTTATATTTCAGCAATTTTTACTCACGATCAACTTTCGTGAGTAAAAATTGCCGAAATATAACACTCAAATGTCCCTGCAGTACCGCAACAGTACCGGCAGGGAAGGGCGTCATGCGAAAGGGATGCCCTGCAGTGCAGCAGCCTCGCAACGTGGCGAGGTTGCTTCCGTTACATTTAAGACGTCCGAAAAAGTCCTAAGAGGAAGAGAACTATAGACTGAAAAGGAAACAAGAGAAAGAGAAGAATTGAAATGGCTAAAATAGAAAAAGAAATGAAACAACAAGAAACAGAAAAGGAATTGGCTAGAATTAGAGAAAGTGAAAGGGAAAAGGAGAGAGAAGATGAAAAGGAATTGGCTAGAATTAGAGACAGGTAAAAGAAGAAAGTATATGAGATGGAAATGTACAGGCTCAGAGTGACATAAATGGAATTAGCAACCATGTAAACACAAATAATGGTAACAACAACACAAATGGCCCTTCTATAGGTGTGAAAATATTACCTAGATATTATAGGGGAGATAAAGTGGACACCTTCTTTATGTCTTTTGAACTATCATGTGTGGACATGAAAATTAAGGATGAGAAGATGGCATATTTAAGATCACAGATATGTGGAGGGCTAGGTGAAATTTATGGCGAAATTAAATTGGAAGAGTCCTCAAATTATTCCTTATTCAAGGAAAGAGTGGAACAGAGATTTGGACTAAAGCCAATGCACTATAGGCAACAGTTTAGAACGAATGAGAGAAGACTTTGGAAGTTAAATTTGGAAACTCAGTATGCTAACAGGAAAATATATATAGAGGAGAATATCTCACACAATAAAGAAAACTCTACCTATGACCCAGAACACAGTAACAGGGAGTTTAACCAATGGAGAGATGAAAGAAGCCAATTTCATGAAGGAAAAGGGAATTTATCTCATCGAATTCCTCAAATAAGGAGGCCATGAAAAATAAGGACAGGTTGCTTACTTGTAACCATAGAGCTTTGAGTGGTCTTCTGTGAATTCACACAGCTAGGTAAATCCTGCACCTGCGCAGAGCACTTGGAACCTTCTGCAATAGTTATGTAAGAGATTTTTGGCAGTAGCTAACGGTCCCTCTGAGGCAATCCTGCTTATTTCCCTCAGTATAGGACTCCGCAATTAGCAGCATCAGGAAATTGAAGCATAAAGCAGGACATAGAGGGGAGGATGGGTGGGTCTGTGTGAATTCACAGAAGACTAGTAGAAGATCTGTGGTTACAGGTAAGCAACCTGTCCATCTTCATGATCTCTGAGAATCCACACAACTGGGAAACTAGCAAGCTTTACTCCCAGGTGGAGGGAATGTCATGCTGTACTAAAAAGATGAGGACTCAGTGTCACAGTAAACCAGTAAACAGTAAGCCAACAACCAGGCATGTATTACAAAACCCATGCACTCACAGTATTGTAGAGAGGAGAAAGGCCCTCCCAAAGGCAGCATCAGCATCAGTCCTGGACCTGTTATCCAATCTGTAATGTGAAATAAAAGTCAATGAATTGGACCAGGTCACTACGTTGCAAACATCCTTCAGGAGAGCCCCAGAGAGAAAGGCAGCAGATGCAGCTACTGCTCTGGTAGAGTAGGCTCAAACTCGAGTAGGTAAGGGTTTTCAAGCCAGTTCATAAGCGAAATTGATGGTCGAAACTACCCCCATGGACAGGCACAGGGATGACACTGTAGCGCCCAAGTTTGAGTCAGCATAGGGCACAAATGGCCTATACAACTTCCGAAATGGAGCAGGCCATTGAGTGTAAAATGTAAGTGCCCGATGGACATCCAAGGAGTGCAGGGCATGCTCAAAATCATTAGATAGATTCTGCATTGGGACGGGCAGAATGATGGACTGGTTCAAGTGGAAGCTGGAGGCCACCTTCGGCAGAAAGGACATGTCAGGCCTGAGCACCACCTTGTGCTTGTGGAAAACCAGATAAAGTGGGTTGGGGCATAAGGCACAGAGCTCACTGCATGCCTTGCAGACGACATAGCAATGAGGAAGTCCATCTTCCAGGACAGAAGACAAAGATCCACCATGGCCATCGGCTCGAAGGGGCGATTTGAAAACTGCAAGAGGATGAGTTCCAAGCCCCAACCTGGGGAGGGTTTGACCACCAGAGAGCAAAGATTGGCATACTCTTTCAGAAACTTCTTAACCAGCGGGTCTCAAAATGAAGGACGACTCATAGCCTGGAACCCCATGGAAATTGCAGCCAGGTAACACTTTAGAAAGTCCCAAACCAGACAGATGTACCCCAAACAGAAGAATTGTAGGCACAGAAGAAGCGGGTAGCATGGGGACCTGCTCTGTCAGGAAGGTGACAAATCTTTTCCATTTGTAGCAGTAGGAATGCCTTGTAGATGGGCAAAGAGACATGTTGACCATAGTCTGGATCTCAGGAGGCAATGGAGGAGAAGGGGCAGCTGAATTTGAAACTGAAAGCATTCATGATCTGAAGGCTGGATTTTCCAGGTAGTCAGCCGCAAGTCTGCCAGGTCAGGGTGTTGAACCTTGCCATCCCGGATAGTCAGGAGATCAGGGCGTGGAGGCAAGTGGATGAATTGTCTGTGAGCTAGGTAGAGGAGTGGCACAATGTCTGTTGTCCACAGATGCAAAGAGGTCAACCCTTGGAGTGCCCCAACGATGGAACAGGTAGATGACCACAGAACGGCGGAGCATCCACTCATGGACAGAGGAGCTGAAATGGCTCAGTCCATCTGCAAGAGTATTCTCCTCTCCTGAGAGGTGAATTAAGTAGAGGAAGATGCTCCTCCAAACACCCCAGTTCCAGATCTCACCCGCTTGTTGAGACAATACATGACAGAGGTGTTGTCTGTCACAAGCAGGGCAACCTTCCCAGTCACTAAGGAGTCGAAAGCCCTCAGTGCTTTCCGGACCACCAACAGGTTTTCCCTCAGGTTGATATGCACCTGCTGCTCCATGGGAAACCAGGTGCCCAGGACAGCAGAGCGATCAAGGTACACCCCCCCCATCCGACCATGGATGTGTCTGTTGTCAACGGAACTTGAGGCTGTGGAGGTTCAAAGGGCAGGCCAGCTAGCACCATCAACGGATCCAGCCATCAGGCCAATGAGCGCTGCACTTCTCTTGGCATAAGGAGAAGCTCTCGAGGGGGGGGGGTCAGTGAGACGGTTGAACACTGAAAGAAACAAAGACTGGAGAGGCCAGAATTGAAGCCTGACAAATGGGGTGACCACAGTCGTTGAGGCCAGGTGCCCCAACAGGACCTGAACTGAATGGGCCTCCACTTGACGAGGCCAGCGGCACCAGTAAAGCAAAGTCCGAAGGTTGTGGAACCAATGCTTTGGCAGATAGGCACATGCAGTAGTGAAATCCAACTAGGCCCCATGAATTGGACAGTCTGGGACAGATTCAGGTGCGATTTCTCGGCATTGCCTACCAATCTAAGGGAATCCAGTAACTCCAGGGTGAATTTGTAGCAGTTGAGACTGGAAGTCTGCCACAAGGAGCCAGTCGTCGATGTATGGGAAAACAACTATCCCTTGTTGTCTTAGCTAGGCTGCCACCACCGCCATGTGCTTTGTGAAGACCCTGAGCACTGTTGCAAGGCCAAACGGTAGGACATGAAACTGGAAGACATCGTTGCCAATCTGGAAGGCTGAGAACCCATGGGGGGAAGAATGGATCCCCTTCTGGAGCAAAGTCTGCACCTCCTCAGAGAGGAAGATGTTATTCGAGTTTGACCATCAGGGGGTACTCCTTGAATTCAATCCAGTAGCCCTCTGGAATGATTCAGAGCACCCAGCAATCCAATATTATGGCTGTCCAGGCTGACTGGAAATGGGCGAAATGAGTCCCAAACTGCAACATCTGTAAAACAGGAGAGGAATCAGAACCGGCATTTGGACTGGTCCTTAGACTGCAGTTTCAGGCTCTGCCAATTGCGTGGAGTGTTAGGCTGGCCTCTCATCAAGGAGGCTGATGAAGAGTGGGATGGGAATTGGGAGAGACACGAAGGTGGTGGATTATAGCCCAGGCGTTGGGAATAGGGGCACTGGGAGCCCTGCCAACCAGACCGGCCTCTCGAATGGAAGGAAGATGATGGCATACCACACTTCTGTGCTGTATTCCGCATCTTCTGTGTGAATGCGAGCCTTTCGTCCATAGATTGGTTGAAGAGCCCTGCAAAATTGAACGTCATGTCTTCAATGGTCACACATGTTTGTGGGGTCAGTCCCGAGGATCACAACCATGCATGGTGCTGGAGGGAGATCAAAACCGCCACTAAGTTTGCTGCATAGTCAGCGATGTGTTGAGCTGAGTTCATCTTCTGTCCAGCCACGGATTGAACTTCAGCCTGGACACCTTGGGCCATACGCTTCACCTCACCCAGAAGCCCGTCCAGATATGGGAAGATCTGATCCCAGAGGACCTACTGGTAGGCACCGATACAAGCGGGATAGTTGGCCATCCTAAAGGTCAAAACTGCAGATGGGTACAGCTTTCTCCCCAAAATGTCCAACTTATGGCCCTCCTTGTCAGATTGACACTGCTGATTGGCCTGGGATTGGCACTGCTGATGATGCTCACGAAAGCCAAGCAATACTGTCATCCTTGATCTTGTACAATTTGTCAGTCAGATTCGACATGGATGGAAAGGGAAATGGGTTCTCCCAGGAGCTGTGGGTCAGCTTCAACAGGGAAGGAGGCACCGGCAAAACAGCTATGATAGGAGCTTTAGATTTGGACTGGTTGTAAATCAGGACAACTGGGTCTGACACCTTCTGTGGGACCATCAGATCTAGGGCATTGGACAGGCATACCATTCACTCAGAAAAAGCTCTGATGGCATCTGTAGGGGAGGATTCATCTCCATCCAGTAGCCCATGAGGTGGAGTGGGTAGCCCTGGCTCATTTGGCGATGGAGAGCGGCTGCTATAGGAGGAGGAAGGAGAGTAGGACCTGCTTTGTCCCTGACCCCAAAGGCGGGATGGAGGAGAATGGTTCTAGATGCCAGCACTGGCAGGACTTCCACTGGAATCAGAGGCAATCATTCTGACGGGTGCAGAGACGGAACTGCGTATACTCTACACTGTGGTGACGAATGGTATGGAGTAACCTGACTGCCCGCGTCCAACACCAGTGACTGGTTCCTAGGAGTTCGGTACCCGGGCACCAGGTCGGAAGGGGAATAAGACAAATAAGGTGGAGAATGATAGGCCAGTAGGTCTCTGATGCTGTCCTGAATATAGTATTGCTCTGGTTGGTTGGAAAAACTGAATTCGTGCATACAGCATGAGGGAAGATTACATCCTTGAATGCCCTCTGCACAGTATGGAATACTCTGATATGGACCTCTTGTAGATTCTCATGAGCCCCGGGAGACTTTGGGGCTGGAAAAGAGCCAGGAGACTTTGAGCGACACGGAGTATATTTCACCAGAGCTCTCCACTCAGGACATGCCCCAGCAGAACTAGGTCGTAAGAGTCCTTCTCAGGACACAACCAATGATGGTGAGCGCCGAACCATTTGATCAGCTGTAGGCAGCAATCTGCACTGTGTGAATGTTCAAATTCGATGGATGGAGTGGAGGACGCCCTGGGGGCTGGGGATTGAGCCCACGCTGCTAAAGAAGACGCCACCGCTAGACCAGTAGCAGGCTGCAATGGAAAAGCCACCTAGCAGTGGAAGGGTGTACTGAAAAGTGTTCCAGAGTGCACCTGGAACATTTGGTTTTCTTTTCCTTGTGCTTATCCCCCAACGACTTGGAGGAAACAGTGGTGGTGGACTTATGGCAAGCTGAAGTGGCCAAACCCGAAACCTCAAATTTGGAGCCGTAATGGGCCCGACGGAGTTTCAAGGGGCTTACAGATTTTGCCCTAAACCTAGTGGTGGATCCGGGCCTTTGCCGTTTTGAGGGACTTACTGATACAGGACATGCTCTCTTACGGATTATACAGCAGTGGTAGACTGGTTGCAAGGTGAAGCGGATGAACCTGAAGCCTCGGGTTTGGAGCCAGAATGAGCCTGACGGCAGTTTGAAGAACTTATGGATTATCCCCTATGCCGAATGGTGGATCTGGGCCTTTGCCATTTCAAGGGGCTTACCGATATAGGATGTGCCCTCTGGGCCCAATGCGTTTCGAGGGACTTATGGATTCTGCCGTATGTTGAGTGGTGGATCCAGGCTCTTCCATTTCGAGGGGCTTACTGATACAGGACGTGCTTTCTGGATCCAACGGCATTTCAAGGGACTTACAGATTCTGCCCTATGCCAAGTGGTTGATCCGGGCCTTCACTGTTTAGAGGGGCTTACCGATGCAGGACATGCCCTCTAATACAAAATCGCCTTAAGCCAAGAGAGTCAGTTCTTCCAGGCCTGAGGATTAAACCCATTGCAATGTTCACAAGCAATTACATCAGGGCCTTCGGCCAGGCACAACAGGCATTTCGAGTGCCCATCCGTGTGAGGCAATTTGGCACTACATTCCACACATCGCTTGAAAGAAGCCATGTTAAATCCCCTCAGAAACAGAGAAAAGGCAGAAAACAGCCTATGGTCATAGCCGAAGATTTCAGAGAGTGAAGACAAAGCCAAGGGGAAAGGCAGAGAATAGTCAAGGACAGTCCAAGGTCATTACCATAAATCAGAGTCCGAATCAAAGCTGAGGGAGTGAGAAAAAGAGTAATCCAAAACAGTCCAAAGTCAGATAAAGCACCAAAAATCAAGTAAACTTATCAAGAGGAGTAGGCAAAAGATGAAGTCAGTCAAACAGAGTCAAGAATGTAGCAAACTGAAAGAGAAACTCCCCACAGGGAGCCAAGGGTCCTAATGTGCTAATAACGCAGCAGACAAAAAAGAACTGAGGGAAATAAGCAGAATTGCCTCAGAGTGACCATTAGGGTGGCTGGAGCCACTGCCAAAAATCTCTTAAATAACTATTCCAGAAGGGTCCGAGTGCTCTGCACAGGTGCAGGATTTACCCAGCTGTGTGGATTCACAGAGACCATGAAGAACATAGAGAATAAACCGTGGACAGGTGTCATGGAAACCTTTCCTGATGTCAGGCTCATCCCTGAATTCTGGGATTGAGAGTGGAGTTCATGGAGGACCCTGACATGAAGCTGCTTCTGGCCTATTTCCCTTTCCTAGGCCCCTGGAATTTTGGAGGTGGGCCAGCCCGCTTTGTTGGCCTGGGAACACTGCTCTCCACAGCGGCTCAAGGTCAATTCTCCAGGTGCAGGCCAGGCTGTTCCTTCTCCCTACACACCATTCTCACGCTGTGGGGGTTTATCTGGAGATTTGTGCTGGCTGTGTTCAGTCTCAGCTTTGTTTCATGTTCCTGACACGTTTCCTTACCAATAAAGAATTTCTATTGAGTGAATGTGAGCGTGTGTTCTGAGTACATCACAGCAAGCTGAGACTGCTTTTTACTACTTAACCCTTTTGAGGGGTTCTACCCACAATGTCAGATGACACGGAGGTTGGAACCCAGATGGAGAAGGATCTGGCTGCAGGCGGTGGCCAGGGGGCCGCAGAACCGGGGGATGGTGCCGGCGTGTCAGGGGGTGCTGCAGGAGTGCCTGAGGAAGACTGGGGCCGGGGCCGCCAGAGGGCTGGAAGGCTTACACATCCCTTTGACCTGATGGAGCTGGGAGCAGGCAAGCCCTGGGGAGGGGCAGCCTGCCCCTCTCCGACACTCCAGTGGGTGGAGCTGGAACGGCCATGGGAACCAGCTGGCCCTGGCCAGATGAACAAAGCTGGGAGGACCGCAGGTCCCGCCGGTGGGGTAAACCCCTAGCCGAGGGGCACCGAGAGCCGGGGGTGAGATTTTCGCTTGCAGAAGTAGGAGCTGAGGTCCAGTAGCTAAAGCAGCCAATGGAAGTTGTGCAAACGAGCCTCCTGGAGATCCTGCAGAGATTACCTCAACCACCAGCTGCCCCAGGTGGGGCCCAGCCTCCCCAAAATCAACCAGCGCCAGCCCCGGCACCCGGGGCAGGGGACCCTGCTGTGCCTGACGGGGGCCCCGGCCTGCTGGCTCCTGGACCAGTACCCCCTGGGGGAGCTGGACCAGTCGAGCTGCCCAGGGCCTGAAGCACCAAGACCTAAAGGTGACTTTTGATGGAGATGCAGCGAAGCTACCTTACTTCCTCACCCACATGATGGGGTTTATGTCCCAGTGGGATGAAGAGTTCCAGGCGGAGGCCAAGAAAGTGCAGTATGTGTGAAACCAGCTGGAGGGAGAGGTGGCGCAGTGGCTGGTGGGGCTTTATGACATGGGGGCCCGGAATTAGGAACTTCCATGAATTCATGTTGGCCCTTCGGGCTCAATTTGAAGACCCCCTGAGAGTGAGATGGGCCCACACGGACCTCCGGCAACTGAAGCAAGGATCAAAGTCCGTGGCTGAGTACACCGCTGAATTTCGCCGCCTGGCCAGCCAGGTCCCCGACTGGACTGAAGCCATAAAGGTACAGTTTTTCCAGGATGGCCAACATCCTCGAGTGGGCATTGTTCCAGGGGAACCCCGAAACCCTCTTAGGATGGGTACGGCTAGCTGGAGAGGTAGAGACGCTGAGGCGAAGCGTCAAGCTGGCTCGGTGTCAGCAAGGATCCGAGGGGAAGAGTACGGGATCCACCAGGAAGAAAAATAGAGCAGCCCGCCCAGACGGAACCACGTCGGGGGAATCGGAGAGGGAGCAAAGGATGAAGAAAGGCTTGTGCTGATACTGCAGAAAAGGGGGCCACTGCATAGCTGAATGCCCAGTGAGGAGCCCTTGGGAACCAATTGCAGCCGAGAAGCCCCAGAGGAGTGAGGGGAAGCCAACGGCCCCGAAGACCCCATCCAAGCCCAAGCCTAAAGCAGCGGTGCGAGCCTTGGTACCAGACCACGCAGCAGGGGAGTCTTCAGAAGACCCAGATGACAGCGGATCTTTCTCCTCCATTGCGGAGCCGGCGGGAAACGGCTCCAGCCCGCCCTACTACGCGCCTGAGGGCGGGCTAATCCTGAAGGGCGCCCAAGTGCTGTGGTGAGTGGGGTGAAAGGCCCTTTCTTTATAAAAGCCAAGTTAGGGGCTGGAAAAGGGGGGTCCCCCATAAAGTAATGCTAATGGTTGACTTTGGATGCACACAAGTACTAATTCACCCCTCCCTGGTCAGTGAGCTTGACATTAGCACTACCAAGCTGGACAAGCCTTTGTGGCTGTCTCAAATGGTCCAGTACACATGAGAATGGGGAATCATCAGGAGAAGCTTCAATTTGTGATAGCCCCAGGTTTAGTTCCCGCTGCAGTGGTGGGGTTAAACTGGCTGAAGTTCCACAACACCATCATAGACTGGGTGAAAGAGACAGTGACTTTTGCAGATCCTGTGTGTGTACAGGAGCATGGAGTGGGGGAAGCTTCCCTAGGGGGTCCCCCTAGAGGCCAATGCACGGAACTGCACAACTGCTTTAGTCCAAGGGTAGCTGAAAGGATTACTGGTGGAATATAAGCCATGGCAATTTGTATTTGAGGAGAGGGATTGCGACATTTTGCCACCCCACCGACCCTTTGACTGTGCCATTGAGATACTTTCTGAGACCAAGCTAGCCAAACCCAGGATTTATTCCATGACGCCGGCAGAGATGGATGCCCTCCAGGAGTTCATAGATAAAAGCTTGGCTCGGGGCTTTATCAGGCCCTCGACCTCGCCTTTGGGGGCCCCTGTTTTGTTCCAGCGTAAGGCAGATGGGACTCTTAATCTCTGTCAAGATTACAGGGGCCTAAACGTGATCAGCATTTCTAATCAATACCCCCTCCCATTGATGAAGGACATACTGCCCCAATTGGCCAAGGGGAAAATATTTACCAAATTGGACTTGAGGGAGGCCTATTACAGGGTGCGGATCAAGGAGGGGGACAAATGGAAAACTGCTTTCAATTGCCCCCTGGGGGCTTTCGAATTTTTAGTAATGCCTTTTGGATTAAGCGGAGCCCCAGGGATTTTTCAGAACCTGATTAATGATGTACTAAGAGAATTTTTGTACAACGGGGTCTTGGTGTATTTAGATGATGTACTGATTTATTCTGAGGATTACACATCCCATGTGAAACTGGTGAAAAAGGTGCTTACCAAATTGGGGGAGAACCATCTGTATGCAAAAATATCAAAGTGTGAATTCCACCAGAGCCGCTTAAATTACCTGGGATACCGCATCTCAAACAAGGGGATAGAAATGGACCCAGAAAAAGTAAAGGGGGTGTTGGCCTGGGAGGTCCCTAAGACCAGGAAGCAGCTGCAGAGCTTCCTAGGGTTTGCTAACTTTTACTGGTCATTCATCCCTGACTTTGCTACAGTATCCCTTCCACTGACCGTCCTGCTGAAAACCAAAGGGATGGGTGAAAAGAAACGAAAGGGAATGGGGAAGGGAGAGAAGCCTCCCCAAAAGATTGTGTGGTCTGACAGATGCCAACAGGCCTTTGATAAGCTGAAGAAACTTTTCACCTCTGAACCAATTCTTAAGCACCCCGACCCCTCCCAACCTTTTGTGGTCGAAGTTGATGCTTCAGATGTTGCAATGGGAGAGGTGCTGTTGCAACGGGGGGGAGGAGGGGGAGCTTAGACCTTGTGCGTACCTGTCCAAGAAATTTAATGAGACTGACCGAAATTGGCCTGTGTGGGAAAAGGAGGCGGGTGCAATCAAACTGGCCTTAGAGACTTGGTGCCACCTGTTGGAGGGATCTTCCAAGCCTTTTGAGGTCTGGACGGATCACAAGAATTTGGAAGCTTTGAAAACCCCGAGGCATTTGAACCCTAAACATATCCGGTGGGCCAGTTTCTTTTACCGGTTCAATTTCACCCTGAAGTTTATCCCAGGAAAAAGAATTTCCTAGCTGACACTTTGTCCAGGCTCCCCCAACATGACAGCAAACGGAAGGAGGTGGTTGACACAGTTTTCTCCCCCTCCCACTTGGGGTTGTCGGTCCTGATGCGCAGCCAGGCCAAGCATCAGGACACCCCGACCAGTCCTTCTTTGGAACCAAGGTTAGACCCCAAGCCAACAGGAAATGCCGTCCCACCAGCAGATAGTTCAGGTCCCAGCGGGGCCCCAGCCATGCCTGCACTGTCACCCCCTTCCTCCCCTTCACGGAACGATGGGGGTGGGTGGCGAGTCCACATGGCAATGGCCCTCCCCGAGGGCCTGTGGTTTTTGGCTCACCCAGGAGAGATGACCCTCTGGGAGGGTCTGGCTTGGAAGGGGGAACGCCTCTATGTCCTAGAGGTCATGCGGCCTGCCATTCTCAAGCAATGTCATGATGTTAAGAGTGCTGGACATTTTGGATATGTAAAGACCTTGCATTTGGCCTGACAGCAGTTTTGGTGGCCAAAAATGAGAAGGGAGGTGGAGGAGTATGTCAAAGGGTGTTCCACGTGTGCAATGGCAAAAGGGGGGACAGGAAAGCCAAAAGGCTTGCTGCTGCCTTTACCTACCCCGTCCAAGCCTTGGGAGGTCATCAGTATGGATTTCATAGTAGAGCTACCTGAGAGTAGGAAAAAGACTGTTATTTGGGTGGTGACGGACATTTTCTCAAAACAAGCACATTTTGTAGCCTGTAAGAAGCTCCCAACTCCCCCCCCCATTGGCCAGACTGTTCCTACAACACATTTACAGGCTGCACAGGATTCCTGCTAAGATACTGTCTGACCAGGGGGCTCAGTTCACTTCCCAATTTTGGAAGGCATTCACAAAACTTCTGGGAGTCGAGTTGGGGCTAAACAGCTCCCATCATCCATAGAGTGATGGACAGAGCAAATGAATTAATCAGGTTTTAGAACAATATTTGAGGTGCTATGTCAACTTTCAGCAATCCGACTGGGTAGACCTCTTGCCTTTTGCTGAGGTCGCATATAACAACGCCACTCACCAGAGTACTGGCTTCTCCCCTTTTAAGGTTGTTTCTGGGAAAGACTTTAATCCCCTACCTTTAGGGGACGGGACTTCAAAGGACCCGGTCTCGGTGACCCAATGGAGTCAAAAGATTAGCGACGCTTGGCCGAAAGTTGTATCGGCTTTGAACTTTGCTAAAGCGCGCTGCAAACATCATGCTGACCAAAAATGGGACCCCACTCCAGAGTACACTGTAGGGGACTTGATGTTTTTGTCTACTAAGTTCCTTAAGAGCCCACACCTTTCGAAGAAGTTGGGGTCTAAGTATATTGGTCCTTTTCCCATTGTTAGGGTGATAAACCCTGTGGCTTTTGAACTGTCGCTGCCTAAGCTGTACCATAATGTCCACCCTGTGTTTCGTTCTAGCTTGCTCAAGCTGGCGTGCCCTCCAGATCGCCATCATCCAGACCCAGGACCTGCAGCCCATCCTATCCTGGTCAACAAAGATCAACATTTTGAGATATCTGATGTGTTGGACTCTTGGGTGCACAGGGGGGTTTACAGTATTTAGTGAAATGGAAACACTTGCCCTTGGGTCATGCCGAATGAGTCAATGTCGAACATGTGAATGCTCCGTGCTTATTACGGAAGTTGCATGCCCGCTTTCCTAATAAGGCGGGCTAAAGGGGGATTTCTTTGGGGGGCGGTATGTCAGGCTCATCCCTGAATTCTGGGATTGAGAGTGGAGTTCATGGATGATCCTGACATGAGGCTGCTTCTGGCCTATTTCCCTTACCTAGGCCCCTGGAGTTTTGGAGGTGAGCCAGCCTGCCTTGTTGGCCTGGGAACGTTGCTCTCCACAGAGGCTCAAGGTCAATTCTCCAGGTGCAGGCCAGGCTGTTCCTCCTCCCTACACACCATTCTCACACTGTGGGGGTTTATCTGGAGATTTGTGCTGGCTGTGTCCAGTCTCAGCTTTGTTTCATGTTCCTGACACGTTTCCTTACCAATAAAGAATTTCTATTGAGTGAATGTGAGCGTGTGTTCTGAGTACATCACACCTGAGAGGAAAAAAGAATGTGTTTAATATAGTCACCCTAACCATGTGGACAAGAGTAGGAAAACTTGTTTTAAATGTGGAAAACAAGGGCATTATCAATTTAATTGTACAAGCCAATGTGACAGAACTATATATTCAAAAGTTAAAATGGCTCTATATGAGAATGCCAGTCCTCCTTTAGCCCAAGGTTCAGTTACAGGGCAGAGAAACAGTGATGTTACCATGGAAACTGAGATGCCTCAGAAAAGCCTAGGCAGAGAAGGCCAACGAAAGCATTGCTTGTTCCTCAAACCAGAAACACCTTTAGTTTTGGAAAATGAGAGGGAAAAGTCATTAAGAGAATCAAAATTACAACTTGAGGGGGAAATTACAAGAGAACAAAGATATCAGAATGTTGTTAATGTTTCAACCCCCTTAACAGAACATATGGATGACACTAATAGTAATGAGGAACAAAACAGCAGTGACTCACAAGAAAATGAAATTAAAGACCTAATGGCCATTTATAATTTTGGAAAAGAGGAGTTGTATGAGGTTGAGAAAGAGCAAAGACAGGATGTTTATGTGGATGCAAACCACAAAGACTTTTCAGAAAAGAATTTAAATAGTACATGCGAGGCAGAAGTGAAAGGATTGGAAACAACTATAGATCATATTACAAAAGACAGGAGGGCAGAAATTATTTCTGAGGCAACCCATTCGGAATCAACGTTAGCATCTTCTATTTTGGTGAAGGGAAAAGAGTTGAGTGGAAATACACAGGTCACTGAGAATGGTAAATATTTGAAAGCAACTATACCACCTGTATGTTTAGTGAATGAAGAAGCCTTAAAAGCAACCCAGAAAATAACTAGGGCTCAGACATTCAGAACCAGTGTTGGAATGTGTAACCATGACAGAGAAAGACTTCAACCCAGGAGAACAATTAAGTTCAGAGGCAAAGCTGCAGAATCAACTCCTAAACCTAAGCATGTTATAAAAGAATGTTCTGCCTCAGGAAACAGCTCACATATGCAGAATGGAAAGCAGGCAACCAGTGGTCTGATTTGAAGCTCAGTTTATTTTCATTTGGCCAAATGGGTGCTGAAAGAAGTTCGGGACAATGATCAAAACACTTGGCAAGGACTTTTAAAGTTTTGGCTGAATTCATAGCATAGACAGAAGGACCAATCAGTGCATTTTACACATCCCCTTTCGGAATGCCCCGGAATGCCCACCTCTAAAGGTGTGCATGCTTAGAGAATGGCCTGACCTATTTGTGCACCTGTCTCTTAGAACATCTTATGGTATAGACACACAATCAAATTGAAACAAGCCTATGATTCCTGCCATTTTTATGCAGTCAGGTTAGCTATTTCCTCTTGCAAGCTTTTGTCGTTTTGCCTTGTGGTTACATTTTGCAGAGAGAGCTGACTTAAATTTGCCACCTGGTTAAAGGGAGGAAAGAGAGAGAGAGAGAAAGAACTTTCATATCATCAGGGTGTTGGAAGGCACCCTTAGAGGTCATTTAGTCCAACCCCGAATAAGATGATTGAAACCCAGTATTGGACGCAACAGAGCTGGGGATATTTAAGGATATCTTTCTGTCTCCACCTTACAAATCCCCCCTCAATATCCCCAGCACAACTGCCGCAACATGGTTACCTGTTGGGGATCAGAAATCTTTTCTCTCTGGAAAGCCTTTAAATGAACCATGGCTATGGTCTCTTACCTTTTGGTCTTCAAAACTGTCTCTTTCTGTGGCCAGGGAGCATATTAAGGAAAAACATATTATATTGCAAGCATCAGAAAGAGTGATTATGATAATAATAATAATGGCAATTATAGCAAGATCCACCTGTGAGAGTATGCTTGCATATATGATTGTGTGTATGTATGGGTTCCTGTCGATCCTAGAGAAGCAAGGCCTTAAAAGACCCAAATAAAATGGATGCCATGCAGAGCATTGCTAAGAGGTGTACCATGCATAACATAGCTGTCGGCATGATTGAGGGAGTTCTTTGCGAACACAGAACATACCTTGCTCTGCCTAAGGAACTGTCTAAAGGAACTGTCATGAGATCATGCCAGCTCGAAAAGCATGCAGTTCTCAAGGAAGGAGATGGAAAAGGTATAAGAGCTGGGACATTTTCGGCTTGCTTTCATGGTTCCTGTACCACGGCAACAGACCATCCACGCCTTCATGGATGTCTGATCACCGTTCAGGGAAGGATCGTTGTGAGTATGTGGTGTGAGTGTGTGTGTGAATGGAAAAGAGCTCTTGACAGTTAACTGAATGTTTAATGTCTTATGTCTAAATAAATGTTACATGCATAGTGACCGAAAACCAAATTTGGTCTCTCTGTGCCTTTTTGCCTGTCACTTGTCTGGGAAAATCTTAAACACTACCTGATTAAAAGGACCTCTATGTGGTCATAACATACCCATGGTGAATTCTCCTGCTATCTTATCAATGAATTGGACATAGCTATTAGCTTTCCTTTCATGGGCTGAGTCACCTACTCGGTGAGTTCTTATAAAAACCTCAAGATCATGTTCTAGATAGGTCATTTGCTTTATGGTATAATTTTGGTGAATTTGAGAGTGGGCTTTTCCTCCTGGAGCAACTGTTAGGCCAGCTATTTTCTTTTTAGCTGCCTCTGAGGAGGGGTCCAGACAAACCAGCTTCCCTGAAATCGTCTGAACTAACATCTGTTCTAAATTGTTGGATCTACAGGGACACTTTTATTCTAGGGAGTAGGGCTTATCCCCCCACACCAGACCCACCACCTGTATGTACAGCAAACCTATGATCAGTTTTATATTGTATCTGGAAGTAAATCAGTCCCTTTGGAGTTCCTTTTGTTGTTCACCTGAGTAGCCTTGGTGTGTCTCAGGGATCTTAGAAGTTTTCTCTCTTCTATTCCTGGTGACCTTCACCCGAGCAGCCTTGGTGTGCCTCAGGGCTTCTTCTTTGATATTTCTTGTAGAACAGCAGCTTGAGTTCTCTGGTTCCATCTGGATCAATTGGCTGGACTTTCCACTCTTTTGGTTCTGGAACCTTCTTTTTATTCTGTTGTAGTGCAGCCATGCTTTGTGTCCTTTTATTTTGAGGGCTATGTCAGTCATTAGGAGGACCTGGGCAGACTGAGTCCATCCAGGGCAGAGAGGTTCCTTATCCCACACGTTGACAACAACCCAATCACCTACCTGGATATCATGAAGGGGTCCGTCCATGTTGAAGGGCCTCTCCTGTAAGGACAAAGAGTGACAAGCAGACAGCGAGTGAGACAAGTAAACTACAAGCCATTTTTGCATCCCCTCCCCTATCCCTAATTCTTCCCTTTGAGTGCCTGGGGAGAAGAATGGCCAAGGTCTCCCAAAAACTTGCTCAAATGGTAACATTTTAAGTTTTTCCCTTAGGGGTTAGCCTAATGATTGAAAGGACTATGGGAAGAGCTTGGGACCACTTCAAATTGGACCCTAACAGTTGTTTTGTCAGTAGGGACTTAAGGGTAACATTTATTCTCTCAACATTGCATAGGTTCAGAAAAACTAGCAAATAACAATATCCCATGGTGCAGGGCAGTTCAGTGAAGTCAATTTGCCAAAACTGTCTGGGATACACAGGGGTTGTGCAGGTGCTTAGAAGGGTGGCTCAGGTGGGGTCTGTTATGAGCAGGGTTCACCTGTTGACAGGTTGAACAGGTTTGACTCAACTGGGTAAAACACTGGCTAACTGGTGATGCAGTTTGAAAATATTGATTTCACCAAGTGATGAGCTTTTCTTCTCCCAGATGAAACTGGCTCTGCATCAGGCGACAAAGAGAAGAGTGTGATGAATCAGGAAACAAGTGTCTCTGAGTATCAGGGTGAATCAGCCGCCCATGGGTTAATCTGTATCCAAAATCTGTAGGTTGTTGAACTTCTGCAGACATATACTGTGTTCTTTTCATCTGAGAGTGGAATGAAAGGGTTACACACAGTCTGTGGAGGAAGGAGAGCAGCTTGTCAAGCAGCCTGATCTGCTGTTCAGTTTCCTCACACAGCCAAGATGTCGTCTATTTGGTGTCCTGGATAGTGAAGAATCACCAGTTTCTGTCTCCCACCCTCACTTTTAAAAGGGGCTCAAGGGGTGGCATGTTGTGCCGCTGAAGTCCCATAAACAGTGGTGTTGGCTGCCCTTTCTGCTATGTTTCCAGTTCTGGCAACTACCTGGCTAATCACCACCTCAGAAAACACCAGTTGTGTCAAGGCTTTAACATCTTCCCAAGCTGGACTGCAAATTGAGAAAAGTGCATTCAGGGTAGTAATTACTCTCTAGGAGTCAATGAAAAACTGTCCCTTTAGTTCAGATAGTTTTACAACCTCATTAGGTCCCCAAACTTCATGGTGGAAGGTACAGACTATGTCTGGCCCTCCACCTTGCCAGGGCAGGCAGCTTGTCTGGGGAAGTAGAGGATACAAGGCTGGTGGAGAAGAGGTCTGAGAAGGGGGGTCAGAGGGGTCAGAAGAACAGGACACCTGATACTGGATAGAAGGTTGAAGAGGAGGAGGTGGTTGGGAAGAAAGTTGGGAAAGAGAAGGGGAAAGGGGTTCCAGAGTCTCTGGTCCCATGTCCTTAGGACACAGGGTTTCTAAAGGGGTTTGTACCAATTTAAAGGATGGGGGATTCCCGGTCGACTGTTCCCTGTCTGGACCACAGGACAGTCTCTCAGGGAATCCCCAAGTAGTGTTTCTAAGTTCATCTTGTATTCTTCCTCATATAACTTCCCTTGACCATCAAATCACCAAATCCAGGACTGTACAACCCTCTTGTCAAAAGTCCCATTGGCATCCCATTGAGGGAGCCCAATGGGACGATATTCAGCCAAATCTTCTGACAATACCTCTTCATCTTTCTCTTTGACATGTCTAGACCCACCTTTTTTTCAGTTAGAAAGTATGCACTTCAAAGGAGTGAGAGTTTCTCTCTCCTGTGACAGTTTACTCTTAGTCCCTCTCATCCTCTTTTCACATAGCCAACACTTATGGATGTAGAGAAACACAGACTTTATTCAGGACAATTAGACATCAATTGCTTCGCAGGATTTCCTACGTCTCAGACACAAATCTTTCAAATGAGGATTTCTTCTCTCCTGAAGAAACCTCACCCGCCACATTCCAGGCAACAACAAAAATAACAAATGAGGATTTCTTCTGCCCCAAAGAAACCTCTCCGGCCCCACTCTGAGCAACAACAAAATTCCCGCCCCACTCCGGGCAACAACAGAGTAATCCGAACTGGGCACCCCCTTTAATGGATTTACTCACCAAATACTCCGGCTCGACCTTCCCATCGCAGCCCCAAACTCACTCTGGCCCAACCTTTTCCGTTGCAGCCCAAAACTTGAAAGAGGTTCAAATCAAGCAGGTCAAGTCACCCTAGCCTCAGGGAAAGTGACAGTCGAAGACTGGTAGATGCTTCATCTGTGTATGTATTTCCTTTAGAATACCAGTGTTATAAGCTAAAACTGGGGTTCTCTCACCTTGGAACCCCCAGATTAGCTCCCCTGTAGAGGTAACCCCAAGCTACAGGCCAAAATCGCTGCCACCACCTAAATGCAGTCTTTATAGGTAGCCCACTTGGGAGACTGGATTTCCCATAGGGTAACTACCTGCCACTGTGAACCAACCAACTCTTCCCTCCTATCCTCAGAGAGACAAAGAATTGTAGAGAAACCAAGAGGTATAGACACATGTAGCATTAGTGTATAGGAAGATTAAGAAGACTATTTATTCAAGCAAGTTCCGTTAGACAATCTTCCATGAGGCAGGCTTCTCCCATACCTCAGGCACACTTAGTTACAGAAATAACAAGGTATTACAGGTAAAGCATTCAGTTATTCTAAGTTACATTCAGTTACTAAGTTTAGCTACATCCAACCAAAGTGGAGAAATTAACAGAATTCCCTAACGTGATCTAAACAGGCCCTAAAAGTCCTACTCACTACTTTGCAGTCTGTTGCTTTCAGATGGTATCAGGGAACGCTGGGAGCTAAGCCAGGCACTTGCTCTACCAGCCATTGTCCAGCGTTTGGCTCTCCCATGCTGGAATACAGAGAGCCTCCTTTTGTCTTTGTTCAAAGCCTCATAGTCGAAGGACTTTTTCGGACAAGTAAAATGCAGCGCAAGCAGCCTCGCCATGTTGCGAGGCTGCAGCGCTGCAGGGCGTCCCTTTCGGATGACGCCCGTCCCTGCTGGTACTGTTGTGGTACCGCAGGGACATTTGAGTGGAATAAATTAATAAAATAAATTTGCCGATTTTTACTCACGATCGTTGAGGCTGCTTGCGCTGCATTTTACTTGTCCAAAAAAGTCCTCAGTCTGACAAAATGGATTCACACAAAAGCAGTTATATCTTAGAGTTCCTGGGTCTAGAGCTGTGATTGGCCATTTCTGGTCTGGTGATTTGATGTCCTTGATGATGTCATCTCATTAACTTCTGTGGAGGTGGTGTTTCAGACCTCCCTTCCAATTAACCCTTTCCTTACCTGATGCCATGTTGGCAAGACAATACTGTTTACACAAGGGAATTGTAGTTCTCTGGTAGAACAATGGGAGTTGCAATCAACCTCAAGGCAGCATGATGGGAACTCCATCATGACAACCAGAAAGAAGTGTGCCTACTTCAGCTTAAGAGTAAGCCAACCTGTGATCTCTACCTGTTTCTGTGTGTATATCTCATGAAAGAGTACAGATGATATTTTCAGCCAATTTTGATTGCAGGATGCATCCAAAATTAGGACTGTCAACTATTGCACACAAAAGGCTTCAAACAGTATAATTTTTTAAAATTCCTTTAAAGTTGGTTTGTTTCTCTCATCCAGAGTCTTACCATTTTCTCAAGTAATCTGTTTTTACCATGAATATTTGGGGAAGGTTGTAATGGAGCAAAATTTCCATACCTCACCTTTCCCATTCAGTTCTAATTTGTACATCATTCTTCATTTAGAAGGGAGCAAATGCTTCTTGGAAAGCCACTTCCTCATAAATAGAAGTACACTTGTATAATAAATAAACTTGATGGATATACATTGCAGAAAGAAATAAAATTCAAATAGCCAACAAGGAGGTGTGTACTGCTAACCTCTTCACCCAATAATATGAGTCCCCTTTAAAGGATCCATATAGACTCACAACTTTCATAAAATTCTTCCCAAAGATCAAGGCTGGAATCTTCTAACTGTGGGTTACAATAGCAAAAGTACTTTTTTAGATGTTGCACAAGGAAGTATCCAGCACCCTCTGGCACAATGTCTTTTTCCTTGGCTGTGCAGTAGCTGCTGGATGGTGTTAGGCATGAAGTTCTGCCTCCCCAACGTTATTGGACAGGGCAATATTTGATTTGTAAGTGTAATGATAGCACTGTGGAAGTGCCTTTATGTAAACCATGCTATATTCTTAGCTAAAATAACAATTGTAGTATCATCAATATGCTCCTGAGAATCAACCTCCTCCTTCCATCAACATCATCATCACCACCACCACCACCATCACTGATTTATGCCTTCTCTTTCTCCAAAGACTGGGGGTGCATCTACACTGTAGAAATAATGCAGTTTGATACCACTTAAACTGCCATGGCTCCATCCTATAGAACCCAGGGATATGTAGCTTTGTGAGGCACCAGCACTCTTTGGCAGAGAAAGCTAAAGACCTTGTAAAACTACAAATCCCAAGATTCCATAGGATGGCGCTACAGCACTTAAAATGGTGTCAAACTGTATTATTTCTACAGTGTAGACACACCCAGTGAGTGAAGGAGGCTCGCAGCAAGATTAAGAACTTTTTCAGATGCCCCTTACCGTGCAAGAAGCCTCCATAACAGCAATGAAGCTGCTGCACGGCAGGGGGTCTGTTTCGGACGACGCCATCCCTCTCTCAGCATCGTCCGTGACTGTTCCGGGTAGGATTGAGGGTGGCCGCACCATTTTTTACTCACGGAAGTTGTCCGTGAATAAAAAATGGCGCGGCTGCCCTCAATCCTACCCAGAACAGTCACGGACGACGCTGAGAGAGGGACGGAGGCATCCAAAACGGACCCCCTGCCACGCAGCAGCTTCGTTGCTGTTACGGAGGCTTCTTGCGTGGTAAGGGGCGTCTGAAAAAATCCTAAAACAGGTACGGATTAAAATAAAACAGAGAGCTACAAACCTAGAACAGAACCATATAATCATAGTAATAGTGATTTTAAAAAAGCATATTTTTAAAAAAGGTCCATCCATCCAATGAAAGCCTCTTTTTCAAGAACCAGTCAGTTACCCAAAGCCTGCCTTATGAAAATATCATCACATGGTGAATGAAGGACAACAGTAAGGGGCTCTTGGCAGGGAGTTCCACAGATGGGAGCAGCCACTAAGAAGGCCCTCTTGCATGACTTCACCAAATGTGCCTATTAAGGTAGCAGGACCAAGAGGATTTAGAGGAAGACCTCCCCTGAATATACCAAATTCTCATATGGCAGAAGTTTCTGAGAACTTTTGAAGATAGCTTCATACACGCTGTGTTATGGGAATCCAAACTGAATGCAATTAAGGGATTCACAACACTTTATCCCAGTCATTTTTTCCCTGTAACTGTCATTGTGGGCAGTTACACAGGAGACAGGCAGTACTGTATTTATAAATACAATGACTCTGCAAGCAGGGGTCACAACAGGTGCTGCCATATTTGGATCTTCTGTCTGTTCCACAGTCTATCAGCCTCCCCTCTACGCTTAATTATTTAATTTTTTTTTTAAAAAAAATAAGTACTGTAATTAAAGGCAGTCAGTCAGTAGCTGCCTGTGTCCAGCAGACGAGAATTTCCAGATGGTTTCATTTGGATTTCCTTCTGGTTCAGATTATACAAAACAGCTAGTGTCCAAGGATTTCCTTTGTGATTCCTTTGGCTACTCAGTGGTGATGATGCTGAGCGCTATCAGTCATCAGTGGCAGATTGTTTCCTGAATATCTTCCCTACATAAAGATTCAAAGGTTTCTAGTTCTAGAACCAACTTCTCCTGATAGTTGCAATAAGAATGACTAGGATCAGGTATCATGGTTATATTACTTCCGTTTTATCTTCCTTTGCCTCTGATCCATTTCCTGAGAAAGTTCAAGTGCTGGTATTGACTTATGAAGCTGTATGTGCAGGGCCAGTTTAAGGGCCCTGCAGCACCTGCAGTCGCAGGGGGCCCCATCATTGTGGGGGGAGGCGTCGTAACCCTCCTCCTGCAAAAACATTAGTAATAATCTGAATATCCTGCACTATGAATAGGTTAGGTTAGGTTACATTGACCTGAGATAAACATATCCCCCCCCCAAATAAAGTGTTACAGGGGGTCCCAAAATTCCTTAAACCGGTCCTGTGTATGTGCCTTGAGACCTCAGTAATTAAAGGCTCACCCTTATATATACCTAACCACACCTTAAAATAGTAAGAAAAGGCCCATCTCTGAGCGCTTCATCAGTTGGAAACTTAGTGGTTGGCTTCTCTGCTCTACTCCCCCACCACCATTTTAGCCCTCACCATCCTTGAGAAGCCAACCTATCACCTACATACCTGTGGCATTCCACACCATGCAGTGAAGATTCTATTCGCTCAGATTTATTTCATAAGTAGAAATATTTTAATTCAGTTGACATCAATTTTAGCTCTTATGTCTACATCAGGGCTTTGAGTCCTATGTGATTGTTCTTGTTTGTTCTGTTAGCTAATAATTAGCTTTGTACTTGCTGGCTTTAGTGTTTGTTCTATTGTATTTCAGATTTACATATGTTCTAATTGTTATTGTTGATTTTAATTGTTCATTTATTGACTGCAATCCTTATGGCTCAGTATAGTGTAGTATTTCTGTATGCAGACCTATACCAGACTGAGCCATACACACACACACACCGAACTTACCATACAACCTCTGAAGCCCTTCTGCACAGCCATTCCATGCACAGTGGGGAGCAAGCAGAATCAGAAAGGAATCTGAATATGTCCTCATAACCAGACTTGAAATGGCCACATCTGTGCTGAGATCTGCTGGGGTCCTCTGGCAGTCTCAATGCAGTTGTAGTTATTTTGCATTTGGCTACAGGGACATAGCCAGATACTTCCTTGATACAGCCTACTCCCTATGAGGCACAGCCATGGGGGTACTTCAGAGGGGTATGGTAAGTTGGGAGGGAGGGAGCTTTGGACCCTGTGAAGGGAGAAAGAAAATGCCAACCTCTGTAGAACCCAGAAAAGGACACATGCAGAGGTAAGGGAAATTTACACATGTGTATGCCACTAACAGGATGCCAGCCAATGTTGACAACATTTTGTTACACAGTGACTCAAAAGATAAATAAGAAAATGATAGAGATCATCAGACACGCTAAATATGGTGTTATCACAACACCAGGAGATCACTAAAGGGCTTCCTTTTCAGACGATGTCGTTCCCATCTCATCATGCACCCGTGCTGTTGCTGTTCCACCAGCACTGCTTTTTATTGATGGGCTAAGCCATCAATGGATCCCTCATTCTGCTTCTGTCACAGAAAGTCCTGCATCTGAAAAGGTGCCCCGCTATGCTGGCGCAATGCCAGCATCAATGGGAGGTCCATGCCAAAACACTTCAGGGTGAGATCGGGACATCAAGGGAAGTGACACACTTTTTTTGTACCCTCCCTGGGTTACTTGTTATATTTTAAGTGTGTTTTTGTGCTTGCTGTCACTTTTTTCCTTTTAGTTTGCTTTAAATTTTTTAATTTCCTGTGCTCTCGTCTTCTCGTGAAAACAGCCAGGATTTCAAACAAGGAAGTGAATAGAGCTCCATTCGAGCTACATTCACTCCTGGGCTGCAATGAAGACACTAGCAAGGTAGGTCTGAAACTTTGAGTGATTGTGGCTTGACAGGGATGGGAGAGGGGCAGGAAAGGAGATTGCGGGATGGGAACATCTTTTTTTGTTACCATCTGATAATCTCCGATGATGAGTAAATTTCCATTTACACCTCATATAGACTACAATTAATTTGGTAGCTGTTTTGGCAGAAGTGACTGAAGTGAAAGGGGACAGCAGGGGCTATGAAAAAAGGCTTGCAAGCTAGATAACACACATCCACATTTGTTGACATGTTCTGATACTTCCAGTGCTGTTAGAAGACATAGGACTTTATCAGATGAGCACCTTTAAACATTAAATCCATTTTTATGCCAGCAAAAGAACTCCCCCCACCACCACTTTTCTCTCCTGGCAAAGGCTTACCCAGCAATGAAGAGGAAGTAAACTGAGCTCTGTTCACTTCTCCATTCAAAATCCTGCGGATTCTCGCAAGAAGACACTCACATGGGAAACACACACTTAAAAACTTACAAGTAATACAGGGAGGGTCATAAAAAGTGTGTCACTTACCTGGATGTTGCAATCTCCCTCAGAAGTGTTTATGCTGGACTGCCCATTCACGCTGCATTCGCGTGAGTACAATGGCACAAGGTTTCACACGCCAGCAATGGCAGCACAAAAGTGAAACACCCGATCTGTGGATGGTTTCAGCTGTCAAATAAAAAGTACAGGTTTTGGCCAGGACTTAAACATGAAAGGGCGATGTCGTGTGGTACACACACTCTTTTGCATTTATGTAGCATTGTTATGATGCCGCATTTAGTGCATCTGATAAAGTCCTAACACTGGATCTAGCAAAACCTGGGGAACCTAGTGCTGCTGTTTCTATGTCCCCTGTTACACAAATGGAGCATACATCGTTTAGACTAGCCTAGAGCTTATGGTAATATTGCTGAATCAGGGCAATGCTTTTAATCTTGTTATTGTATTTCCAGCCATTTGAGTTCCTTATACTTTTGGTCTTTTACACTTCACAAATGCCTCTCAGCATTGCATTGTTAAATATAGTATCTCCCATTAGACCTACTAACATGTTTTTCAATTGAATTAAGTACTGATTGTCACTTTATTACATGGAAATGCAACAAAACCTTTGGGAAGAATGAATAAATAAAAGGCAAGTATCTGGTGTACCTTCTTAATAAATTGATCCTAAACCTTAGCTTATGAGCATTGTTTATTGAACTTGTGTGCTTCTCTGTTTTATTATTCCTGGAACTCTGTTGACTAATTATCCTGTGATGAGTATACTGACATAAATAGACCCTTTTCAGATATATTACACAGATTGTACATATATTCTCTAAGCAGTAGAATAGCTCTAACATCTCACAAAAAATAAATGCTGAAATACTGTTGGTGCTTATTCTTAATAGGATAATGATCACTTTCTGGTCAGATTTCTACTGAAAAGGTTTTTATGAGAGAAAGCAGATTAGGGGTGATCAAAAAATAATCCAGTACACTGCCCCCTGAGATGAATGAAAAGTATAATAATCATCAGATGTATCTAATTGTTGGTGCATATTCATTATTTAATTTCCTGTATATACTTGATTATATATTTGAAAAATTAAAAATTAAATTAACTTATCCATGGATCAATGCTGGTTGAGGCAAGCTGGCCCACCCAGGTCAGGGGAGAAGGAAGGAGGAAGCCAAGGCTGTCAAAAAGGCCGTAGAGCCCACCGCTGTGCAACTCAAGCCAGGATAAGTTTTCTGGGTTGCTTTTTGACAATCCATTCCTTGACCTCTCCCCTTAGAGGCCCAGTATGGGGTAATCATTCTGGACTGTTTTCCAGAGACCTTTGGGGAGCCTGTGCTGTGGGGGTGGGGGGTCGAGGGTGCGGATTGTCGAAAAGCAGCCCAGAAAACTCCTTTTGGCATGAGGTGCACAGAAGCAGACTCTAGAGCTTTTTTGGCAACCTCAGCTTCCTCCTCCCCCAAGGGCCCTGAAAAATCATCCAGCATGATCGCCCCAGATCGGGCTGCCAGTGGTGTGTGTGTGTGTTTCAAAGTATCTCAGGTATCTTTCCGCTATCTCAAAAGTACCATGGCTGACTGACTTACTGACTGAGAGAGGCGGGAAAAGACACCAAACAAGTCATCCCTTGAATCTGGGTTTTGCAGAATATCATATAGATGCTGTAGAAATCACCCCCAGTTTAACAGAAGGAGCCTGCCATAGGGAATGGGTAATTCATTCACAAATATTTTAAAGGGTGTGCTAACTCACCTTGATTCATTTCAGAATTCAGTTTAACTAATTAAGCTATTTTTGCTCCCCTGCTGGTCCACTACCCAAAATAGGAAAAAGCAGCTCAAGGTTGTTGTTTTCCCCCCTGAGCTGTTCTCAAAATGTAACTCATCACCACTTTGAAAACCCCACACAGAGTGCAACAGGAATCAAATGCCCATTCCACATTAATTCCTACTGTTCTCAGATTCTCAAACCTCTACTGTGTTTTGTGTGTCCTCCAATGTTAGCCTAAATGCAGTTACCTGTGTAGAAACCATTGGATCAATTGTTGAATGGTAAATCAACCTTTGTGCAAGTTCTATTGATTCAGTGGTCTACTGGGATTAGCAATTGGATTTAGGCTATGCCTAATACTACTTTGGGGGAATCAGCAATGTTGCTAGCGAAACCAGGATAAAGGTCTCTTCCTGGCATCTAAAAAACACTGCAGAACTTCAGAGCCATGACTGTCAGGCAGCTAAAGCTCTTTAAGTATGGGATGCATTAATGAACATAAATGGCTGGCATCCTGTTAGTGACATAAACAGGCATAAGTTGGACTCACGCCGTTTATGCTTTTTTGTTGTTGCTGCTAAGGAGGCTGGAATTCTCTTCTTTCCTCACACACACACACCCAACAACCTACCTTTCTGCAGCCTGCCCACTGCCGACAGCCATGCAGTAACCACTGGAAAATGTGGGGGGCAGCTGCAAAGCATCTGGCTTTGGTCCTTCAGAGGTACTGGAAGATGACTTTCAATGTGCATTTGGATATAGTCACTTAGGCGGCATTCAGGCCGATTGAAAATTCCCCCAAAGTAGCATTAGACACAACCTAAATCCAATTGCTAATCCAAGTAGACCCACTGAATCAATAGGTCTTACACAAAGGTTGATTTACCATTCAGCAGTTGATCCAATGGTTTCTACACAGATAACTGCATTTAGGTACACAGGTAACTGAAACTCTGGTCCTTCAGAGGTACTGGAAGATGACATAGTCAATGTGCATTTGGATATAGTCACTTAGGTGGCATCCAGGTTGATTGGAAAAGTCCTAGAACATTGAAAAGTTCCTGTTGTTTGCAGCTTTGTTGTTGTTGTTGTCTGCCTTTTAAGTCATTTCTGATTTATGACAACACTAAGGCAAAACTATCATGGAATTTTCTTGGCAAGGTTTGTTCAAAGAGGGTGTGCCATTGCCGGCCTCTGAAGCTGAGAGAGTGTGACTTGCCTAGTAGGGTTTTTTCCATTGCCAAGTAGGGATTTGCATCCTGGTTACCTGGAGTCCAAGTCCAATACTCAAACCACTATTTTACACTGGATTAAAATAAACCGACCTGGAGAGCTGGTATATAAAAGCATGCTGATTGTACTGGAAGCTGACAGAAAATATTCTGTGATAAACAAATAATGTATGCAACTCCCAAATAAAACTGGAAAGAATCTGGGACTTTCTGGGAGCTTTTTTTATCCATCTGGATTTGCCCATAGACAGATTATTCTTAGCCAGTCCCCACTGGTCACTACAGGTCTGTGGAGGGGAGTAAGGAGGAAGATGAGCCTTGGCGTGGGAGAAACATTTTATAGCTCCACCATGTTCCAACTGTATGATACATCTCCCAAACATATCCCTTGGGACATATTGCATTAAACTGTCCCCATGCTTGGGATGCTCCTGCAGTAACAGTAGTTTAAGCTCGACGTTGGCAGGATTACAATACAAGCTGTGGATTCGATTCAAAAAGAAGCATCCTGGTGGCCTTAAAAAATATTCTTGATTCTGGTTACTTCCAGCTCTACACCAAATGACAGAATCCCTCCACTTTATGGCACAGGAAGTCTGAGTCACAAAATCAAAGAGAAGAGCGCCCCCCCCCCCTCACCAGTCCTGCTTCTCCTGCTGATGGAGTATGGACAGCCCCAGGACAATAGTGCCAAACCCAGAGCAATACCCCAAAACATGATATTGTAGAGGTAGGGAGGCATAATAGTGGACACACAAATTTCTACAAACGTTTATGGCCAGGATGGAAATTTGGAAAAGGCAGCCTGTAGGGAGTCTAGAAACAGATTCTTTTCAGAAAGTACTTTCCACTGTAAGTTCCACCACTGAGCTTTATTTGAATTCTCTTTTTCTTTTTCTTTTTTAAGCACGAGAAGAGCAGCATTCACAGAATATTGAAGTTAAGGTTTCGTTATTGAGGGATGAGAGGTTCATTAATCATGCTGAGGATTGTTTTGTTCTAAATGTGAGGCAATGAAAGAAGGTTCAGGAAAGGTCACACAGCTTAATGTAGGATAAATACATGTATTCAGATGTTTGTAGGAGTCAATCATATTCCGCTGCGGCTAAGGTGAAGATTGTGTCAAATGCAGCCAGTGTTGAGTAAGCTGCTTCTCTTGGCTGCATCTAAGAAAGAAGAAAAGGTGACACTGACTGCTGTGGATTACTAATATTTCCACTGAAAATCAGGGTTATCAGGGGAAAACACACACACATTTCTTTCTGCATGGAATAAGATGGAAGTGAATAATGTTTAATATTGAAAAACTGGGCACAGCTAACAGGCTCAATAAAGGGAGGCTGTATTGTTAATAAGGTATATTGTGAATAAGGTATATTGTGAATAAGGTGAATAAGGCCATAAGGTAAATGCATCTGTTAACTTATAGATAGACTTTGTGATGAGGCCTTTTGAGGCTTTAATGCTAGGCTGAAGAAACATAAAATAAATAACTGAAATGAGATAGTAGCCTAAATCCTGTATCTTAGCTAGAACAGAAACACAGAATCAGTGGGATTTACATATCTGTTGACTCACTATTCAACGATCGATTCAATGGGCCTACTCTTGTTGGGACAAACCAACAGCTTCCATCCTAAGAGTGTGATTTTAACACTATACATTTAGCAGCAGTTTCATACCACTTTAACTGTGGTATTAAACCACTATAACTGTATAGCATGGCTCAATCCTATGGAATCTTGGGATTTGTAGTTTTATTGAGATACTTAGAGGACGACGGCATTTACATACGTTACTGTACTGATGGTAGCTTGTTTAACTTAAGCCGTCTGAGGCTTGCACTAAGACTCTAAACTATCTAGTCTGTGAGCTGCTCTTTGCTGACGATGATGACCTTGTTGCCCACAGAGAAGCAGCTCTGCAGCACCTAACATCCTGCTTCGCAACAGCTGCAGAGCTCTTTGGGCTGGAAGTCAACCTGAAGAAAACAGAAGTTCTTTACCAGCCTGCACCACAGGACAAACACCACCATCCCCACATTGCTGTCGGCAACTTTGTGCTTAAGTCCGTTCAGCAGTTCACCTACCTGGGAAGCATCATCTCCTCAGATGCCAAGATTGACAAAAAGATCAATCACAGATTAGCAAAGGCATATAGTGCATTTGGAAGACTTTACAAAAGAGTCTGGAGTAATAAACACCTGAGGCGAAGCACAAAAATCAATGTGTATAGAGCCATTGTACTGTCTATTCTCCTTTACGGGTCTGAAACATGGGTCACCTATCGCCACCACTTATGACTCCTCAAATGCTTTCATCAGCGCTGTATACGCACAATCCTAAATATACACTGGACTGACTATGTGACAAATGTTGCTGTCCTTGAGCAAGCAGGGATCACCAGCATTGAGGCCATGATATTGAGAACACAGCTGCGCTGGCTGGGCTGGGCACGTTTCTAGGATGGAGGACCATCGCCTCCCAAAAATACTACTCTACGGTGAACTCGCCACGGATCAGCGTAAGAGGGGCGCTCCAAAAAAGCGATACAAAGACTCCCTGAAACAACATCTCAGGCTTGGCCAAATTGATCACCAACAGTGGTCCGCCCTGGCCTCACATCGGGAGGCATGGAGACGCACTATCCACAATGCTGCAGCCTTATTTGAGAACTCACAACGAACAAGTCTTGAAGAGAAACGACAACACAGAAAGAATCACAACCCAAAAACATCACCCAAGGAGACCTTCTGCTGTGCTTTTTGCAACCGGACTTGTTTATCTCGGATTGGCCTTTTTAGTCATCAGCGCGCTTGCAGAAAGCGCGGGATGAGTCCTTCCTGAATCTTCGTTTGCGAAGAAAAGCCAGAGAGAGAGAGAGAGAGATACTTAGAAGTCTGTGTTAGAGAACTCTAGCAAACTCCCCTGAACTATAGCACTAGTGGTCTTAGTAGAAGATTCTAAAAAAATCACTGAACTACAAATTCCAAAAATCCATTGGAAGGAGCTATGACAACCCAACTGATGTAACTGTGTACTATAGACACACTTTGGCACAACTGACATATTTTAGAGATATAAATGCAGAGTGATTATTGACTAAATTATTAGAATAAATTTTGTTGTCTAAATCTTTCAATAATAAAATAGAGCTTATCCTAATCAGATCAGATTTGTGGCAAATAAAAATGAAGCTGCACATATATGAAGAAACAGTATAACTGGGGAGAACATTATAAGGGATTGTTCTTGTAATTTATTACAATCAAAAGACCTGAATAGTTCAGGAGACTTTTTGGCTATGATCTATAACAGAATGAGTTAAATGTTTCATTATTCATAGAGCCATCAGTGTTATGTTATTTGTTATTATGTTATTTGTTATTATGTTATTATGTTATTTGACTTTGAAAAATATTTTTGATGGATATAAGAAAAATGCTTGCAAGTAAACCTGTCCATAAAGAAAAAGAAAACAAAATTAATCATGCTGGTAATTTTAGAAATAAAAATAAAAAATAAGCATATGATGATATTATATGTAGGTTTATCTTGAAACATATTATTATTATTATTATTAATAATAATAATTAATTAATTAATTATTCATTTTTTGTAGTTTACAGCTTGACATAAATCTATGCCAATATCAAACATGTATAACTCCCATTGATCTCAGTGGGAGAAAGTAGTGCATATGCTCAACTATCACAGTGAGATCAAGGGGACTTTACAAGCTATCCTATGCATATCTTCTCAGAAGTAAGTCCCATTGAATTCAATGGGGGCTGCTTCCAGGTAAGTGTTTATAAGATTGTAGCTGACTTAATTTTAGCTAATTTGTATTTCTACTGTTTTGAAATGAAAAGAAAAATCCTCATAGCCTTTCATAAAGGTTTTTACTGTGAAAGGTGATCTTACACAGCATTAACCTCAAAGCAGTAGGTAACTTCAAAGGAAAACCTCAAATCCCTATTTTTCATGTCATGCTAGAACTTGTCAGACATTGTCAGTTTTTGTTTCAAGTCTTTTTTCTTTTGTATTTATATAACTGTTACATTTTAAAAAATCTATTATCATAAAAGGTGGTTATAACAAAGTACAGTACAGAGTTAAAACACAATGTGCTATTGAAATGTAAAAGTAAGCATTTCCTGCAGTAGTTACACTATTCCACTCTCAATAGATCCTGTAAGGATAGGTAAAGCAAATACTTGGACAATAACATATAGTAAACTAAAGAGAATAACAGTGTTATATCTATGTCCACATATTATTAGCATTTTAAGTCTATATCTTTTTCAAATGTTGAAATATGTGTATATGTTGAAAGCATCAAACATTTACTATTACAGCTAAATATGAAGAACAGCCTATGATGAAAACAAGAACATCAGTATATAATTGCTTTACTCCCAAGTAAAATCACTGGGGATTGTGGAGTGGGCCCTAGAGGCAACTGCAAGAAACCCAGCTCCAGTGGCGTGTGCAAGATTTGGCTGAACAGCCAAGAGGAGGTGGAGGGGGGGGAAGGAATCCTTTACTTGCAAGTAAACCCCTGCAGATCTACCCAGCGGTGTACTTGAAATCCTTTACTTATGAATAAACCCTCATGGACCTACCCAGCAGCACGTATGAAACCCTTTACGTACAAGTAAACCTCTACAGACCTGCCCGGTGGCACGCTTGGGGCCTGCAGCTAGTGGAAGCGTTCCACACATTTCCACTCCCAGTGTGCTGATTGACTGACTGACAGAGAGCTTTGGTTGGTTGGGAGGATTCCTAGGCAGCCAATCAGCACATTGGGAACAGCAACACACCTAAGAGTTTTATATAGAGAGATGTTTTAGAACATAGTATCAGATTGTTTACATAGGACTTTATCAGACGACCCCTTTTAAAACATTACTTTGCTGGCATTAAAAAAAAAAACATTTCTGTGTTGGCAAAAGAATGCTCCCCCCGCACTTACCTTCCTCTCCCAGCAAAGGCTCCCCTGCAATAAAGAGGAAGTGAACAAACCCCGTTCACTTCCTCATTCAAAATCCTGCGAGACTTCGTCGCACGTGAAATGTAAAAATAAAAACAAAAATAAAGCCTTAAAAGTAACACCAAGCACCCAGGCACACTTTAAAAGTCCCAAGTAACACAGGGAGGGTCATAAAAAGAGTGAAACTTACCTGATGTCCTGATCTCACCCAGAAGTATTCATGCCAGACCGGCCACTTTCACTGCAGTGATAAGAGTTAAATGGCCCTGATCTGCATGCCCTTTAGCGGTTATGTGGCATTGTTATGATGCTGTACTTTGTTCACCTGATAAAGTCCTGAGTGTCTTGTTGAAACCTCAGATACTGATATTCAATGAACTGGAACATTAAGTGGTCATAAGAATTCTGTTCCAACTGTACTTGTAAACTCTGGCAATGGTCATTCATTGTCATTTTGGTAAGTTAGGTCTTGTCTATATGAGGGGGAAATATATGAACACATTCAGAAAGGCAGGCGTTTGCAACAATGTGACCTGTCTACACAACCAAAAGAGCCACCCCTAAAGTCTGCATGACCCCCTAGCCAGGTGGCAGCCATGAGTGATTTACTTGTGATTTTAAATCTGCTACTGCCATTTTTTTTTTTTTTTTTAGAAAAACAGTTTTCCAGAATGCACACAAACAACACTTCATATTTACAAATAAATCAATTTTTAAAACATATGAGATCGCCGTTTGACCAACTTACCGGAATCTCGCTTAGCTGAAAATCCAACATGGCAGCTGCAGCCCCTTTCCCTCTTTGCTAGCCCAGCCCCCTGTGGTTGTCCTACCAATCAGATTGCACTGCCTGTTCATATCTGTGCAAATGTGAGTGTTCAAATGGTTGCACATTCGGAAGTCGTGTGGAGCTCCTCAGAAAATCCGTACGAAGCCCTAGATGCAACACACATGGACGTTGCGGGAGATTTGTCTGCCCCCTTCTGAATGACACGTATTTGTGCAAGTGATCATTTGAGCTGATTGCCAATCAGTCACATCTTGTTCATATTTTTGACTGTATAGACAGGACCTCAGTGTGTGTTAGAGAACAGCAGTGAGCAGCCTGAGCCATCATCCAGTTACACTGAAATACTTTAGTTTGGTTGAAGGCAATGGGGGGGGGGATAACCTTCCATCCTCTTAGTATTATATAAATGTGTTGTGGATATACAACATTGGTATCAGCTGGGGCTTGGTTCCATGAACCCCTGTGGATACCAAAAGCCGTGGATGCTCAAGTCCCATTATATACAGTCGTGTAGCAAATGGTGTCCCTTATATAAAATGACAAAATCAAGGTTTGTTTCTTGGAATATATTTATTTTAAAAATATTTTCAAGCTGTAAATGATGGAATCTGTGGATGTCAAATCTGTGGATACAGAGGGCTGAGTGTAATTTTGCTGATTGATTGTATGTGTGTATATGCATTCAAGCTACCTGTCGACTTATAGCAACCCCATGAATTTCATAGGGTTTTCATAGGCAGGGAATACTCAGAGGTGCTTTTCCCAGTTCCCTCCTCTGAAATATAGCCTATAGCACCTGGCAATCTCCCATCCAAGTTTTAGCTTCCAAAATCAGATGGGATCTAGTGCTTTTAGGGTATTTAGGTTGTATTGATTAACAGTCTCGCCTACATGCTGGGTGAGAAGTGGATGTCACTTATGGAGGGAAAGTGAAAGAGAAGGGAGGGAGATTATAGAATTGAGGGAGTGGGCAAATAGATGGATGGGTGGTTGGTTGGTGTGTATAAATGTGTGTTTGATGAAAGAGAAAGAATGGAGAGTGTATGTGTTTGCATGTGAACACATGCACTGTAGAATGGTGAGGTGCATATATGTGACAGTAGAGCAGAATCAGAAGGACATTGGGGTAGCTCTGATTTCTTCCACTTTTGACTTAATGTCAAGTTACTGCTGGCATGCAGCCTAACAGATTAATTATTTCAAAGCAAATGTAGCCCTGGAGTGGCGGGAGGGGAGCTTGTTCACTCCTATTGTACATCAATGATATCTTTCAAGTCTTTGGGAAATATGGAGAAAAACAGCTAATTTTAAAGTAGAAACCTTTGAAAATATGAAATGGCCTGGATTCAGCAAGCATGCTGGTATCACATAAGTCCTACCAGTATACTTATATTGTCATTAGAGGTACTGGAGGTGGCTCCCTTGTACCCATTTCCTCTCTGGTGAGCAAGAGCAGCCCGAGGGTGTCAACTGGCAGTTCTGTTCTCCCAGCTACTGATTTGGTATGGAGCTGCACTCAGGCTTGCTCTATCTGCTCTTGTCCGTCTGGTGAAAGAAGAGCAGCCTTCACCCCCACCATGAGGGGTGCTTGAGGGCTGCTGGAATGTGCTTGGGTACAATTCCACACATGATCAATGTCTGGGAGAATGAAGCAATGCCTGGAAGCCATGTTGCATTGGTAGGTATAAGATACCTCTGTGTGCAATGTTATGTCAGGATAACTGAAGGTTACACAACATATGCTAACCACAGGAGCCTGAACAATATAAAAATTTTTGTTTATAAAAAAAAAAATTTGGTCAGGAATATTGTTTTTTAAAACTTGTTGCATTTCTCTCTGGCATCTCCAGGTAGGGCAGGAGAAGACCTTGTCTGGAATCTCAGAAAACTGTGGCTAGTTAGTACAGATCAAAAGAAATTCTCTATTTCTCCAGATGTTGCAGGATTGTAACTTCCAGTATTTCTTAGCTTTGGCTAGCTGGGTAGATCTGATGGAGTTGCACTCCAGCAATATGTGGAATGTTCCATTATTTCCATCTGTGTTATAGCCCATGCTGAGCTCAATGGGCCAATGGTCTTTCTGTTCAGGTGTAAGGCAGGTTCCTATGTTTTAATGGTTTTCTTACATAGCTTCCAATTTAAAGATAAATTTAAACACAGTTTTCTAATAAAGCTATTTGTTGTTGAGAAAAGTAAATGATTTGGCCCTAATCCAGGCAACTGCGTAAGCACAACGACAGGGATTTAGCAGCAGATGATAACAGCACACAGCTGACTTCTACTGAAACTCAGTAGAAAAGCAGATGTATGTATGTATGTATGTATGTGAGGCTGTCCAACCTCAGTCCGCAAAAAATCAGAAGAGATATTAATTCTGGAAAGTGACTAAATTTATTAAAATACCAATGTATTTGGGGGGTGGGGAGGAATCGTTTTCCTTCTACAAGGATAATCTGAATAGGTATGTTTGTTGGCTCTCTTTCAGGAATGCCTCACAGCCAAAAGGCATACTTATTCAGAATTAAATGTTTTTCCCTTTTACTCCTTCAAAAATGTACAGTAAAAAAAACCCCACTTCACATAAAAATATGTATTTTACCTTCAAGATAGAATAAAATGATATTCTAACCAGATATCCATAGCAGCACAGGACACAATCAGAGTGGTAACCAGATTTATTGGTTCACTATGACTAAAATGCAGCATGGTATTTGTTTCTCTTAAGCCTATCCTGTTCTTAAACAGACACTGTTTAAGACATTAAGGTTTCCATAATGTAAGTTCAAAGTCAATATTGCTAACATGAAAGAGTGAACATAGATCTATAATTAGAGCTTGAAAACTGTATTCAAGTTTGCCTACAATCATGGAAACATACAGTTAGAAGAGACCACAAGGACCATCCAGTTCAACCCCCTGCCACGCAGGAACACACAATCAAAGTATGCTTGACAGATGGCCATCCAACTTCTGTATAAGAACTTCCAAAGCTGGAGAACCCACCACACTCCAAGGCATCTCCACTGTCAAACAGCTCTTACCATCAGGAAGTTCTTCCTAATGTTTAGATGAAATCTCTCTTCCTGTAGTTTGATTCCCTTGCTCCATGTCCTAGTATCTGGAGCAGCAGGAAAAAAAGCTTGTTCCATCCTCAGTATGACATCCCTTCAAATATTTAAACATGGCTATATATCATGTCCCCTCTTAACCTTCTCTTCTCCAGACTAAACATACCCAGCTCCATCAGCCACTACTCATATGGCATGGCTTCCATACCTTTCAACATTTTGGTCCACCTCCCCTGGACACGTTCCAGCTTGTCAACATCCTTCTTGAATTGTAGTGCCCAGAACTGGACACAGTATTCCAGGTGAGGTCTGACTAAAGCAAAATAGAGTGGTGCTATTACTTTCCTTGATCTAGCTAGACAGTATATTCCTATTGATGCAGCCTAGAATTGCATTGGCTTTTTTAGCTGCCACATCACACTCATGTTCAGCTTGTGGTCCACTAAGATTCCTAGATCCCTTTCAAATGCACTGCTATCAAGCCAGGTGTCACCCATCCGATATCTGTGCATTTCATTTTTTTTCTGCCTAAGTATAGTACTCTACATTTCTCCCTGCTGAAATTGATTTTATTAGTTTTGGCCCAGCTTTCTAATCTGTTAAGGTCATTTTAGATTCTGATCCTGTCCTCTAGGGTATTAGCTACCACTCCTGATTTGGTGTCATCTGCAAATTTGATAAGCATGCTCTCTATTCCATCATCCAAGTCACTGATAAAGATGTTGAATAGCACTGGACCCAGGACAGAACTTTGTGGCACCCTACCAGTCACTTCTCTCCAGGATGAAGAGGAGCCATCGGTGGGCACCTTTTGGGTTTGGTTGGTCAATCAATTACAAATCCACCTAACAGTTGCATTGTCTAGCCCACATTTTACTAGCTTGAATAATGCATGAATAAGGCTTAGCCCGTCAATAAAAAAGAGAAGCCTTGTCCTCACCAGTGCTATGCCCTGGGAATGGCTGAGGATGCGGATGTCAGATAATGTCGCCCTTTCTGTTATCATCCTGTTCTTATGACGTGATTTGGGACAAAGTTTTTCCTCCCGCGTTTTGATAAAATCTGATGTCAGGCTGACTGGGTAGTAATTATTTTGGTTTTCTCTCTTTCCCCCTACTTGTTAAAGATGGGGACATCATTTGCCCTCCTCCCGTATATTGGGTTCTCTCCTGTTCTCTAGGAATTCTCAAAGATTATTGACAGTCCCAGTTTGCATCTGTGAAATATTGGTGTGTATGATGTCATCTGGCATTCTTCAAATGATGATCAGGTTTACTTCTTAAAATGACTAAAAGATGTTTGCCAAAAGATAAAACAAACCAGTATGTATAGTGTTCCAAATCAAAACAGTTCCTCAGCAAAGAGCAGGTACAGTGGTCTATAGTGTATGTATGCTTGTCTCAAGGCACCCCCTGGGATTGCACAGGGCACCAAGTCTGTGTCCATGTGGTGACTGGTAGTGTATCATAAATTGTCTACTTTGGATCACTGTGGCTGCAGATCTGTAACTTCATATTAAGTGTTCTGTGAAACAATTGAACAAAAGATAACTGAGCATGCCATCATCAGAGTATTTTAAAACTTGAACTGTTGGTTTAGGGAGCCTCTAAGGCAAAAGAAGTGAGATGGAACAGACCAGATTATAAATGGATGAACAGCAGCAGAAACAACACCAACAATAACAAAAACAAAAATGCACACACACCCCTGAAACTGCTGTGCTATGCACTGTTCTGATTAACAAAAGAAAACAGCCCCACAGCTAGATATACTGAAAATGTTAGGCTAACTGGAATGCCTTTGAATAAAATGCAGAGAGACACTTTTGTAAAACAAATAACAGGCTAAGCACGGATATTCTAATCCACAGAATCATTTGAAGGGATTTGAGCATCTACCCAATATCATCTTTAAAGTTACATGTTCAGGACCCAGGTCTAGTTTTATGCTGATTGACTTGATTCAGAATAACTTTTATCCTTAGGTTATATTCATTATCAATGTATCAGTGTAACTAAGGATTTATCAGATGAGGCCAAAACCAAACTGTGTAATTGAAGTAGTCATATATTCCTCTCCTGCTTCCCCACGCCTCCATTTCTCTGGACTTTGTTGTTTCCACATTTGTTTCAGACTGTAATTTTCTTGTGACAGGGTCCTGTCATGCCTGTTCTTTATAGCATGCTACACACAAAGAGGGCATTTCATTTATCATAGACACCTTTGCTGTCACTGTATCATTTCAAGTCATTTCCAATTTATGGCACACCCTTAGGCAAATTTATCACTGTGTTTTCTCTGGTCAATATTTGTTCAGAGGGATTTGCCATTGCCTTCTGAGCCTGAGAGAGTGTGACTTGCTCAAGATCACACAGTGGGTTTCCATGGCCAAGTAAAGATTTGAACCCTAGGTTGAACACTCAAGCCATTTCACCACACTGGTTCTCATAATAGCTATTAATACCCCTAAAATGCCTGAGGTACTTTCATACCAGACAGGAAGTCTGTGAAACCGTTCTGTGAAGCACATGGAACTGTCCCTGCTTCCATGGTTTATCAGAGCATGGAAATGCTACTTTCTGGATTAGTTTCCAGAATCTCCTGTCAAGTGTCCAATTTCAAGAGATTATCACTCAAGAGTTGTACAGCGTTATTGGAGCTGTACAGCAATGCCTATGCCCATACCTTATCACACAACACCATCCTTGTCCTGCCACCAGCTTGTAAACAACCCAGTGCTGGGGTGAGACTTCTCGTTGATTGGGGAAATCCTGCCAATGCCTTGCCAATATCACCATTCATTCGAGGCTGCCCCAATGTGATAAGGCTCTTCCAGTTCAGTTCTGGAATGAGTTTAATCACATGCCATGAATGGGGCTGATTTTCCTCTTCTCCCCTCCTGCTTGATACTCCCAAGCAGGCCGACTCTGTGCTGCTTTGGGAAAGTGAGTGAGACCAGGAAAGAGGGGAAGAAGAGAAGAATAAAGGCTGCACTAATTCCACATGGCTACACTCATTCTGGGATTGCATTTGAGCTTACTGCACAAGAGGAATCAGGAGGAACAGCCAAAAGGACTCTGTTGTGCAATTGGAAGAGAGGTGTGATAATGAACATTACAGGACCAGTATGTTGCCATTTCCTTTACAAATATTATTGAAGCGAGGCACAAGGCTAGTGTGATAATCTCCTCTGTAATCACAATCCCCATGTCAGGATCCCCTGGCCAGTAGCCATGCTGGCTAGAGGATTCAAGGGCTGATGTCCAAAAAAGGTAACTTTTTCAATCACTGAAGTCTGAGGAGATGTAATTAATATAACACCTTTGCCATTTCGTTCCTCTTCCACACTCCTACTTTCCTCTGCATATCTTCTCTGTGTTGGATTATAGCTTGTTATATGTACTATGTGGCTTTCCATGCATTTCATTGGCACGTGCAAACAACAAATACTTTGGAAAAATAATTGCCATTAATCTTCAGCCATTGGATGCCAGTAGAAGTATGGCACTGGACCATAAGATAGTTATGATCATGCAACAACGAAGTATTGACGTTATTCTTAAATCAGGCCAAAATTGTGCAAGGCCAGCACAAACGTATGCAGAGAATGTCGAGGCAACTGAGGTCAGCAGAAGTGAATTCAGGAATAAGTAACCTCCAGACTTCTCTCCTGCCAGATAGAGAATTGCAAAGATGACATATCCAGTCTCCAGAGGAAAGTAGGCAAATCACCTTTAGCGATCTCTGACAGACAGTGCCCTGTGTATAACCATTACATTGGCCTTGAAGGAGCTGAGGCTTCCTTTTCTCAGAGCCAGGACATGAATAAGTCGTCTGAACTGGTACTGCTAACCTAGGATGGTAATTTAAAAGGAATGTACTTAATGATAGGTTTGCACAGTAATACGCCACAGTAATACAGCATGTACTCCTCTATGGAACAAAAGATTGTATATTTTATCCCAGAGCATCAAAGATGCCTTTTTATTAATTTTTTTAAAAAACGCACACACACATTTCATCATAGGCACCCCTACTGCTTGCTTTTTAATCAATTTCCCCCTTCAATTTTCCTGTTCATTTCTTTGTACAGTAATTCTGCCCTTTCAATCTTTTGTGTTTTTTCCCTTTTACACAACAGTATACTTAAAGCAAATGAGATTCTTGGACATCAGCAGTCTTGTGCTTAATATGTTGGCCTTGTCAGATCAAGCTGACACTAGGAATCCTGTGAGCATTGAAAAGCTGCTTGTGTACACAGCCAGTTCGAGCAGGCTCCAAGTCAGTCCCAGTGCTTGACTTACACTGGCCATGTAATCATAGTAGTGCTGATATTTTCAGGAGTAAAGTATTAACTGCCACACAAAAGTACTTTCAGATTATTTATTTAATGCCTAAATAATTATTCTGAAACGTGATCTTCTGTTGAATCTGTGTCCTCGAAACAATAGGTGTGTTTATTGGTGGCAGCCAGCTTATCTATTGTAGTTCTGACAACGTAGAAACACACAAGGCAAATACAGATGCATTTCATTTTGGAACATACTGGATTAAATTTAAATTGACCTGGAGAATGGGAATGAATTGTCCTGGGTAATGCTGGGAGCTCCCATGAGGTACTTCGGGATGAAGCAAACATCATGTGGATCTACAAAATAAAATCAGAAAGCACAGGTACAAAACCTGGAAGTTCCAGGGTTTTCGTAGGCCAAATCCTCACTACACAAATAATCTAGTTTCAAACTGGGTTGTTTGTGTAGTGTGGATTTGATCTTAATCCATCCGGAGGCCATCCTATTTGTGGTATAGTAGCTCTTTTATCTTAATTGTTTTTCAAGCACTGTCTCTAGAGGGATTCAGTTGACCCTCTGTATCCATGGATTCTGCATCCATGGATTCCATCATCCATGGATTGGAAATATTCCAAAAATAAAAATTCCAAACAGCAAACCTTGATTTTGTCATTTTATATAAGGGAAACCATTTTACAATGCCATTGTGTATAATGGGACTTGAGCATCCACAAACTTTGGTATCCACAGGAGGATCTGGAACCAAACCCCAGCATATCCAAGGGCCCAGTGTATTCTTGAAACAATTATTTCCTGCTTAATTTATTTATTTTGCTTATCATTAAGCCCCACTCCTGTATGCTTGGGCCCTCTGCACAAAGGGAGAGCACCAGAAACACAGCATCCAGTCATATAGGTACAGAATTATGGTGAGATTTTCCTTTGTGTTGGCAAACTAATATGGACTATATACTTACTAGGAGGAAACACACATGCCTTAGCAATTTAGTGCTTTACAAATAGCCTTCTACCCCCACCCCACCCTTCTTTTATCCCTGAGATGCAACCATTTTGCTTTCCTTTTCCCTCTGTGGGTATCTGTACCTAGGAGGAGAAAAGGTTGCAGATAAAATCCAGTCTCAGAATCAGTGCATATGTTATTCCAGTATCTCTTTTAACATGCACTTCAAGAATATTTTAAAAGATTACTCTGTGTAAAGGAGACTTTCAGGCTGTCTTTTGTGACATTTTGAGAAGCCTAACTAGGTCATTGCTTGTATACATGACCACAAGCAGTATGGTGTTTTTATTCAGCTCTTAACTTCATGAAGCCTTAATAATTTTTTTCTGAATAAAAGCAACAATGAGATTCCTTTTTGTGGGCAAATGATTGTGATAATTATATGCTTGTTTTTATTCCTTATCTCCTTGGGGAAATTACCTAATGATTTTTAGGCCTGATTCCAGGTCCTGCTGCTTGCAGTGGCATGAATTCCTTTTGCTCCTAAATTCTTCTGTTTTTGTCAAGGGAGCTTAACTTTCAATAAATTGTACTTGTGCATATATTGAAAGAAAAAGTGCTGGTTGCCAGCCATATGTACATATTTTGATGTTATAGAGCTATAAAGCAGAACAACATCAGTAATATAAAAATTGTGATGCATTTTGAGCTAAAATCTCAGCCATTTTCCTAAACACAGCATCACGAGGTATCATCTAGTGAAGTCAGAGCTGCATTGAAAAAAAGTTGATTTATATCCCTTTTTTTCTTTAAAAACTGACTGGGCCACAAATTAGTAATACTGACCTCAAGAGGTTAGCAGTTGGTGGGTCCCTTAAGCTGTAATAAAATATGCACTTATTGGGTGTAAGACCCACTGAATACAGTGGAAGTGATTGTCGAAGAAATGAGCATGGCTGTTAATGTCTCAAGGCCATAGCAGAGTGGTGGAAATCATAGGGAGTACTTGGTGTCTGCTGGGGTTTGGTTCCAGGACCCCCTGTGGACACCAAAATCCATTGATACTCAAGTCCCATGATATACAATGCTGCAGTATACGGCTTCCCTGATGTAAAACACCAAAATCAAGGTTTGCTTTTTAGAAATAATTTTCTAAAAAACGTTTTCACACCATGGTTGGTTGAATCCATGGATTCAGAATCCATGGATATAGAGGTCTGACTATATGTTAGGGGTGGCAATCTCATTCTGCCCAATGATGATGGACTGCAACTGTCAGCATTCCTCACTATTGGCTATGCTGGGTCTTGTTGATGGGAGTTGCAGCCCAACAATATCTACAAGGCACCATGGTTCCCGTCCCTGCTGTAGCAGTTAATGGTACCAAATTGTAGTCTCTCTCTGGCTTTTCAGTAAGGAATCATCCTGCGCTTTCTTCAAGCACACTGATGACTAAAAAGGCCAATCCGAGATAAACAAGTCCGGTTGCAGAAAGCACTGTAGAGGGTATCCTTGGGTGATGTTTCCGGGTTGTGATTCTTTCTGCATTGTCGTTTCTCTTCAAAAATTGTTTGGCGTGTGTTCTCAAATAAAGCTGCAGCATTGTAGATAGTGCATCTCCATACCTCCTGATGTGAAGCCGGGGCGGACCATTGTTGGTGATCAATTTGGCCAAGCATGAGATGTTGTTTCAGGGAATCCTTGCATTGCTTTTTTGGAGCGCCCTTCTTACACTGACCCGTGGCGAGTTCATCATAGAGTACTATTTTTGGGAGGCAATCTTCCTCCATCCTAGAAACGTGCCCTGCCCAGTGCAGCGGTGTTCTCAATATCATGGCCTCCAGTGCTGGTGATCCTTGCTTGCTCAAGGACAGCAATATTTGTCACATAGTCAGTCCAGTGTATATTTAGGATTGCACGTATACAGAGCTGATGAAAACGTTCGAAGAGTCATAAGTGTTGGTGATAGATGACCCATGTTTCAGATCCATAAAGGAGAATAGACAGTACAATGGCTCTATACACACTGATTTTTGTGCTTCACCTCAGGTGTTTGTTATTCCAGACTCTTTTGTAAAGTCTTCCAAATGTGCTATATGCCTTTGCTAATCTGTGATCAATCTCTTTGACAATCTTGGCATCTGAAGAGATGATGCTTCCTAGGTAGTTGAACTGCTGAACCGACTTAAGCACAGATTTGCTGACGGCAATGTGGGGATGGTGGTGTTCGTCCTGTGGTGCAGGCTAGTAGAGAACTTCTGTTTTCTTCAGGTTGACTTCCAGCCCAAAGAGCTCTGCAGCTGTTGCGAAGCAGGATGTTAGACGCTGCAGAGCTGCTTCTGTGTGGGCAACAAGGGCAGCATCATCAGCGAAGAGCAGCTCATGGACTAGATAGTTTAGAGTCTTAGTGTGAGCCCTCAGACGGCTTAAGTTAAACAAGCTACCATCAATACGGTAATGTATATAGGTGCCGTCTTCTTCTTCGAGCACTGCCATAGCATTTTAGAGCATCATGCTGAAGAAGATTGTAAATAAAGTTGGAGCAAGAACATAACCGTGCTTCACTCCATTAGTTATTAGAAAGGGCTCTGAAAGAGCATCGTCATATAGGAAGATAAACATTTTAAGGGTTTTGGGGGACATCCTAGTCTTTCCTGGATCTGCCACAGAACTTTTCTACTCACAGTGTCGAAAGATTTGGTAAGCGACAAATGTTACATAGAGTCCCTTGTTCTTCTCTCTACATTTCTTTTGCAGTTGTCTAAGGACAAATACCATATCTGTAGTACTCCTATTGGCTCTGAAGCCACATTGGCTTTCAGGAAGAAGTTATTCTGCAATAGCAGGAACTAATCTGTTCAGGAGTATCCTTGCAAGGATTTTTCCAGCAATAGAGAGCAGTGTTATACCTCAATAGTTTGAGCAATCGGATTTTGCTCCTTTTTCTTGTACAAGGTGATGATGACAGCATCTCGGAGGTCTGATAGCAGTTCCCCTTTTTCCCAGCAATTCACAAGGAGTTTGTGGAATTTATCGTGGAGTGCATGACCTCCGTGTTTCCAAACTTCAGGTGGGATTCCATCAATTCCAGGTGCCTTGCCGTTTTTCATCTGCTGTATGGCCTTAAGGGTCTCTTCCAAAGTGGGAGCTAGGTCCAATTCATTTTTCATTGGTTTTTGTATCATATGTTGGATAGCTGAGCCTTGGACTACTCGGTTGGCACTGAAGAGACTTTGAAAATGTTCAGCCCATCAATTCAGGATGGAGGCTTTATCAGTAATTAGTGTTTGACCATCTGTACTGTATAAGGAGCTTTGGACCTGATAAGTAGGTCCAAGCACTGCTTTAAGAGCTTCATAAAATCCTCTAAGATCACCCAGATCTGCACAGCATTGTGTCTTTTCTGCTATATTGATCCACCACTTGTTCTGCATGTCCCGGAGTTTTTGTTGAAGTTTACTACATGTGAGACAGAAAGCTGCTTTTCTTACATGACAACTTGGCTGGGCGAGGTATGCCTGGTGAGCAGTTCTCTTCTTTACCAACAGCTCCTGGATCTCTTGGTTGTTTTCATCAGACCAGTCTTGATTTTTCTTGTGGGAGAACCCGAGGGATTCTTCAGCAGACTGGAGGATACTGTTTTTGATATGTTGCCTAAGCACTGTAGGAGAAGGATCTGTAGGAGGGTCTTCAAGTTTCGTTTGTAGATTTGCCTGGAAGTTGTCTCTCATGGTAGCTTGTTGAAGATTGTTGACTTGGAGTCTCTTCTTTAAGAGGCCACCCCTCTTAGGTTTGAACTTAAGATGAAGATTTAGTTTACATCTGACGAGGCGATGATCTGTCTGGCATTCTGCACTGGGCATCATTTGAGTATGACGGACATCGCGAATGTTTCTCTGGCGGACTAGAACGTAGTCAATGATGTGCCAATGTTTGGATTGGGGATGCATCCAGGTTGTCTTCAAGCTATCTTTCTGCTGAAAGATAGTGTTTGTAATAGTCAGCTGTTGTTCTGCACAGAACTCTAGCAAGAGGCGTCTGTTATCATTGCAGTTTCCAACACCATGCTTGCCTAAGACACCTTTCCAGGCTTCCGAGTTCTTTCCTACTCTGGCATTGAAGTCACCAAGGAAAATAATTTTATCTTCTTCAGGGACTTTTTGTATGAGGTGGCATAGGTCTGTGTAGAATTTGTCTTTCTCTAAATGGTCAGCTTACATAGTTGGGGCATACATGCTAAAGAGAACAACATGTGGGAGGCGTAAGGAAATAATGCGATCAGAGTGTCCTGTTGGCAAGGTTTTGAGTTTGGAGGCAATGGAGTTTTTAATCATAAAGCCTACTCCTGAAAGATGTTTTTCGGTTTTGGGTTTGCCAGACCAGTAAAGTGTGTAGCTGGCGCCATGTTCTTTAAGACTGTCTTCCTCATGGAGACAAACTTCACTAAGAGCAGCGATGTCAATATTAAGTCGTGATAGTTCATGGGCTATTAGAGAAGAACAACGCTCAGGCCGTCCACTATCTGCAGAGTCTCGCATGGTTCTGATGTTTCAGCATGCAAGCGTCAGTTTATTTACACCTTTGGAGGCCGGTGTGTGCCTTTGTTTCTTTGTCTTGGTTTGACGGTATCAGAAGATGCCCATTGGCTGCAGCTAGCCAACCAGATGAGCTTTCATTAGGCCACCTTTTCTAGGCCCCTCTCCATATGGAGCAAGCAGTGCTCTTCTTTAAAAAGGCTGCTTAGTCATTCAGGATGCTGCCAAACAAGACTGTCATCGCCTGGGTCAGCCTCGAGCGACCAAAGTCCTGAACCGCCTGCATGCAGGGTTGGGTCTGTGGCTTCCAGTGCATCTTTACAACTGCCGTTTCGTTCCTCACCTATCACTACAGGGCTTTTTCGGAATTGGATTTATCCTTCGAGCCTGTGCAATGGCTCTTTCTGGTGGAGCACAGCGTGCACAGAACTGGCTTCACCCTTTAAACCAAAGGTTCATCTGCTGTGGCCTTGCAAACATGGATGGTAGCAACAAGGTCCTTGGGTCGTAGGTTTGATTAGAGTTTCCTCCTCTTAGATGGTTGACCTTACAGGGTTGGATGAGCACCATCTGCCCGGGTTTGAGATTAGAGTTTTCCTTCTCCTAGGATGGTTGCCATAAGGCTAGAGAGCCCATCCTGCCCTTTGATGCTCTTTGTCAGACCCTTTGGTTTTGACCTGTCTGGCATGGGAGGCTCTACCGGTGGCCATTATGCCACCGCCAGCATAGCTCAAAACTTCCTTAGGTTATGCAAGCCTCTCCCCACAACAAGGGGGCGTCAATGGGGAGGCAAATTGTAGTACTGACAAAGGATATAACCAACACTCATCATTACTATTTAGAGATAAAATGAGTTCCCCTTAGAAAGGAAAAACAGTAGCAAAACCCACCAAGCTTCCCACCCCTTGCCAGGAATAATGATGGATTATTATTGCAGCCTCATAGCCTTATTTTACTGAGATTTTTTCTCATAGCCTTATTTTACTGAGATTTTTTAAAAACAACAACAACCCTGAAGAGGCTGTTATTTCTGAGGCTCCAACTACACAAAACACAACTTTCTATTTGTTCCATTAACGTGTGTTCTATGTTTTGTCAAAGCCCTAGCAAAGTATAAAAACTTTACAGGAAAAAAATAGAGAAACACCATAAGAATTTATGATATGTGTTAATGAAAATGTAAAACTATTTAACAAAATATGCACAATGTGCCACAACACTAATGCTAACCGAGCTAGCATTATTGGTAGAGATACACTATTTGTATTATTTTACCATGGCTCTGTGAATGCACATAAAATAGCTGAGTATTCAACCTAATTTCCAAACCACCTGTGCTGTCTTCACAGAGCAAATGCTGTGATGAGAATCTATTAAGCTATACTGGCTGCTTAAAATCTTGAATCTGATACAACAAACAAACTACATAGGACAATGATTTTGCTTTATTGCATTCAGGTTGCTCAGCTCTTCTCTGCTTAATAGGATATCATCAAGTACCAAGTCTCATTATAGCTAATGGTTTAATTCTGGTCTCATAGAAGTTTTCATATCAGCTGCTTCTATTATACCCCTCACAGTAACTGTGTTTTCACAGCATGGCATAGAGCAACATGGGATCTAATACAATATAGCTGTAATTAGACACCCAAACAGCCAGTCTCATTGCTCTGGTACAGAGAAGTTTCATTTACTGCAGAGCATGCATTATATAAGCTGGAGTGCATACTTCTCTTCTTAAGGAATGTTCCCTTTAAAAAATCTGTTTTGTTTTCATCTGTTGTAGCAATTCATGTTAGTTATAGCACATGTTCTCTTTGTGTCTGTGATGTATCCCTAGGACAACCACCCATGTTAATGCAATTGCTTTGGCTCTATCAAAAGGAGACATGAATAATCATGTGTGATAACCCTATTAGTGTGTCACTATCTACACTGCCTACCCCTTCCTGGAAGTTGTCATGATGTAAAAGCTGTATGGTGCCTTACTATCCTGATGGAAACCTTCTTAATTATAACAAAAAATGTACTTTGCTTGATTTAACTCTTAAATTCTTATTTTCCAATAACTCCTAGTCTTTCGAAGCTTTATACAGTGCAATTCAATACATGTCTTCTCAGAAGTAAGCCCCATTTGGGTCAGTGTGATTTATTCACAGGTAAATGCACATGGGATTATAATTTTCATCTTCATTGAAGCAGGGGGGGGAGTGGGGAAGGAAAATCCAGCTGCCTGAGAGTAGTTTGCAAAAGGATTTCCTGCTTTGCAACAGAAAACAAGTCTCTCATTCCTCCATCACATTTCTGAAGGCTTCTCAAGATGCACTCCAGAAAGTTTCAGAAGCAGTGGCATCACTAGGGGTGTGTGGAGAGGCCAAACTGCACCAGGTGACACTGTGGGGGGAAGGGGTGACACCAGCCTTAGTGGCGCCACAGGTCAGAAGTAATCTGTTGACTTCAATAGTACTCCTTGCTACGTTCAGGGGGGATTCTTTTTTCTCCCTCCCATCACTGGAAAGGGAAAAACTGAGAGGGACCTTGTGTATGCACATGTTCTTAATACATACTTGTGTATGCACCAAAAGGAGAAAAGCCTGACTGGAGCCATGGATATCTTCCCTCAAAAGCAAAAACAAAAAATGGAAAAGTGAGTGAGCAAGCAAGTGGGCAAACAAAGGGATTACAATGGGAAGAACCAGGAGATGCAGCTTCTTCTGCATGATGACTCCTGTAATGTGGAAGGCTGCTCATGCACACCTTGGCCAAGTAATGTTGCCAACACTGTGGCCAGAGGATGAGGGGAGGCAGGAGTTTGCAAAATGGGAGGAAAACAAAAAGGAGCAAGGAGTACTAGGATGGAACCCGCCCCCCAAAAGCATTGCGGTGTTACCTGCCCTGATAATCCTCCCAATAATTCATCAGTTGGCCATATTTCATAAATTGGCTTAGTTATTGGCCTTCCACATGGTTAGTAGTAGGCCAGGGCTTCCCAAATGCAAGGATTCAAGGTTTATTCAGAAAACCTAAGGAAGAGGCCATCCCAAAATTCCTAAAAGACACATCTGGGTAGTAATTATGTGGATGCCCCTTGGACTGGTAGTTAGGGTGGAAATGGGCTAATTCTCCTGGATGTACCTGGAAGTGAGTCATTCATTAATCCAGTTAAAGTGGCTGGACACTATTTGTCTTGCAAAACTGGTTTTCCCTCACACCTCTCCTAGAGCAATAGAAGGTTGCCTTACTCCCATCAGTCTTATCATCACTAGTGATAGTTAACATAGCTAGAGCTTCCATTGTCTAACTATGGGAAACTCCAGCAAATGTTGTATTCCATTCAAAATACCCCTTCAGGGGGAATATTGAGTATAAATATCACCCCAAAATGCAGTCAGAGTGTGCACAGTTTCCTCCATCTTGTCACTCTGTGTCACCATGTTTGCAGTTTCTCCCACCTCATTACTCTGCCAGTTTGCTGTACAACCCTTAGAACTGCATTCTGAGTACCTCTTGCTACTCAAATCTCTGCTCATTGAATAGGTATAGTATAGCACATCATCCTGAACTCTATTCCTCTATCCCAATACTTCCTACTCTCTTTGCTAGCCTTGTGTGACAGCTTGAAGCCTGAGTGTATGTGTGTGTGTGTGTGTTCCCGAGATTATTTTTCAATAAAAAAACATTTTATTTTATTTCCTGGCCATGAGTCTCATCATTTAGTACTGGTATACATAGGTCAAAAAAATCCCGCAGTTACCCAGCTTCTCGCTGACATATTGAGCCCATTAAACATTCCCCATATTAATATCTGGACACAAGTGGATCTTTCACTAACCCATGCAATTTGGGTAACAATGGTTGGAATTAAATTGATTTTTTATTTCAGTGACGCATGTCACAAACTGCTGGTGATGGTGGGAATGGTTACCAATTACTTGCTATTTCTGCATATTTCTTGTGAATCAAGAATTTCAGTCCAGAATATCAGTGTACTTTCAGGCACAGATAGCATCACATTCACCAGTGTTAAATGTAGGATAGCAGCATTAGTCAATTTCTTATATCACTCTGAACAACATGTGATACAAAATGTAGACCTGTGACTACAACACTGTCACTTTTCTTTTCTTCTCCCGTGTGGTTTTTAAAAATGTTTTGCCTGATGAAGAAGCCAGTGGAGCTTCAAAAGCTTGCATGAAGTGTTTTGTGCATTTTGGTTGGCCAATAACAGTAACGCTCCTTTGTGGATTTTGTTTTATTTTGATCAATGGCCAACACAGCTAACCCTGAATATGTTTCCTGAACAAACCCTGATTGTACCAAACTTTCTTTGGCAGACCAATAAATTCCAAATGAACTTCCTTGCAGCAGCAGCAGCTATCTCTCTGCTTCATTATCCACTTGGGTGAAAAAGTGGTAAATGTGCTTCAAGGAGGGAAGACTTCAGGCTTAGGGGATGGGGTCAACCTTGTCTTCTATTAGGTGTCTGAGATTCACTAAGTGCAAAAGACATCACAGTTAAAGAATTCCAATCTCAGGAATGTATTCTGAGTATAATAACTGAATGGAGCTTCCAGTCCTTCCACATAGAAATCAATTCTTGATCACCCCACTTTCCCCCCAGCTTTCTTCATATCAGTAGTAAAATCTGGTGTGTGTATCATTTTGTTTTTGGCAAAGTTAAACAATTGGAAGTCAGAAATCCTTGTTCACCTACACAAAATGAACCAGAGCTCCACCAGTAGATCCTTATCTACTTTCTGTCCACCACAAGTTTACAGCAGCTTAAACCTTTCAAGATATAACATATACACATGCATGGACACACACACACACACACACGCCAAGGTTAAAATTGGACCAAACCATGAGGCTCAGAGCACTCTCTGTAGGCATTCTCTCTGATGGCAACTGTTGCCTGTCACATCTTTTTCTAGCCCTAACTTTTGTGCTCTTCTATCATCTCCTTTTCTCCTTTGCCACCCTAGACCTTACAGTGTCCTACCATTCTTGGAAAACATATAACAATAAAAATATAGCAGAATAATAGAAACATTGGAAATACAGAATTAAACATTTATTTATTTAGTCAATCACTCATTAATTTGGTGCAAAGAACATAATGCCCTAGTACTGCATCTACAGGAATCCCTCACAATTTGCCCTTTGCCTCGCAATTGCAAGATAATATATATTCAACTCCATGTTGTTGTTGTTGTTGCTGTTGTTGTTGTTGTTGTTGTTGTTGTTGTTGTGTGCCTTCAAGTCATTTTCAACTTATGCTGATTCTAAGGTGAACCTATCATAGGGTTTTCTTGGCAAGATTTGTTAAGAGGCGGGCTTGACTTTGCCTCCCTCTGAGGCTGAAAAAGTGTGACCCAAGGTTACACAGTGGGTTTCTATAGTCAAGTGCAGATTTGAACCCTGGTTTCCAGAGTCTCCAGAGTTGTAGTGTAATGCTCAAACCACTCTCTGGCTTTTTTTTTTTTTTTTTTTTTTTTTTGCAAATGAAGATTCAGGAAGGACTCATCCCGTCTTTCTGCAAGCGCGCTGATGACTAGAAAGGCCAATCCAAGATAAACAAGTCCGGTTGCAGAAAGCACAACAGAAAGTCTCCTTGAGTGATGTTTCCGGGTTGTGATTCTTCCTGCGTTGTCGTTTATCTTCAAGACTTGTTCAGTGTGAGTTCTCAAATAAGGCTGCAGCATTGTGGACAGTGCATCTCCACTATACTGTTATTATAATTACCTGCACTGCTTTTAGGGTATATATCTGCAGACAAGGTTTGTTCCTTTTGATTTGCCCTGAAATGGTACACATATGTACTGAATGGTATATATATTTATTGTGTACTAAATGCCACTGAGTTCAATTACACTAATCTCCAGGTAACGGTGTATAAGAGTGCAGCCTTAATTACTGGGCAAAATAATTTGTTTCAGACACCATAATCATTGAAATTGTTATAACAAGGCAGGGGGGGAGGGGGGATTTTTTGTTCTGTATCAGGCTTCCCCAACTTGCTTGCTTTCAAGTGTGTTGCTCTGTTTATCAAGAGTTCAGTTCTATCTCTAGAACAGGGCTTGGCAACTCTGGAAAGCATGGGGGATATTTTTCACCCCCACAGCCTTCACGAGGGCTTTTCCAGTGCACCTGACACAAACACAACTGACATCACTTCACTTCTTTTGTTGTTTTTTGGTCTTTGCCAGTTATATGCATATATGAGTATGTATGGGTATGTATAGGAGTGAAAGCTGACAGAAAGCGAATCATCTCATTCGAAATGTGGTGCTGGAAGAGAGATCTACAATGGACTGCATAGCAGGATACTATGGGCTGCCAACAAGACAAATCAGATCTGAACTCTCACTTATAAACCATGATGACTAAAATGAGGCTGTTGTTCTTTGGACATATCATGAGATGACATGGCTCACTAGAAAAGATGATAATGCTCATGAAAGTGAAAGGCAGTAGGAAAAAAGGAAGATCACATTCCAGGTGGACAGCCTCAATTAAGGAAGCCATGGGTCTGAGTTTGCAAGACCTGAGCAGGGCTGCTTGGAGGCCTCTAATTTACAAGGTCATTATAATTTAAAGACATAGCCATGTTAGTCTGGAATATCAATAAGTAAGGGGACCTTGTAGCACATTTGAGACTGAGAGAGAAAAAATTGTAGCATAAACTTTTTTAGACTTTCTGCCTGTCTAAACTGTGAAAATAATCATCTTAGAATTTGCTTAGAATCCTGTCTTAATGGGATCCTGCGTAATTCTGCTGTATTCAGAAGGAGGGGGTCCAAATCCTCCATAAACACTGAGGGAACAAACCTCGGGGCTTTCCCAGATGGTTTTTTTAAAAATCTTTGTGGAGAATGTGCATTAGTGATCATTAGGACAGGCAATCACATTTATTCGCATACCCCAGAAAAGCAGAAGTAGAAAGCCGATTGGCCAGATGGGAGTAGGGGGTGGGGCTTGCTTTGAAGGCAGGCGCCCTGGAACTGTCATCTTGGATTTTCATGTTAGCGAGAAAGCGATCATGCAATGAAACAGATTTTTTCATTTATTTTTTAACGTTTATTTAGGTGGAATGCACACTATTGCACATTTGCACCTAAGATATGCCTTTTTTTAAAAAAAATATCGTTCAGCAGCAGCAACTGGCAAAAATAAAAACATGAATCACAGACACCATTTTGAATCGCAGGCAAGCCTGTTGGGACAGCAAAAGTGGGTAGCCTTGCATGCCTGCGATTTTGCCAAACACCGTTAGGACATGTTGATCCTTCTTCGAATTTGCATGAGTTTGCATCAATTGACATTTCCCCCCTCATATAGATGGGCCCTTAGTCTATTTCCTCAGATGCATCGTATGTTTTTCCCCCTTTTCTCTCTTGCTAGCTGCAGTCCTGTTTTGTTCTTAATGTTACCATTTTGCAATATGTGTTGGTGTTTTGTGAAGTAATAAATATAGTATTTGGATCTATCATCCACTGCTACAGAATCTATTGAGAGTGGTATACAAATGTAATATATAAATTAATATAGGCTAATTATATTAAAAACCAACAAAGAAGGAAGTGACATCTCAAGATTCTAGAATATGGTCTTTTCAGATAATAAATAGCTAAAACAATAACAAGATTGTCTTTTATAGTTATTATAGCACTATTTTCTATCATCTTGAGATATGCCTACCTTCTCTCTTGTGATTTATTAGATGGTCTCAAGTTTTTCTTTTTGCTCATTATCTCAATACACCATCAAAAGCATCATCTCCCCATGACTGACTAACTTTTCCTCCAATACTAAATTGTTGATCCAATCAATGCACATTAAAGAAAGCGGCTAGGTCTGGGAATATTATTTATATTATTTAAATTGGAGTGGACAGAGTATGGCCTGTGGACTACACATGTCCCCCAAAGCTGTTTTTGCAGACTAAAAACCCCTTCAAGGCCCTCTCCCACACCCCTCACCCCTCCAATAAATTTCACTGAAAATTGCATTTTCCCATTCCTAAGGCTGGCTGTCACAATTAGTGTTGTGCGTTTTGTGAGATCAGAGGCACGCAGCTCCTGCTTGAAGACCCAAACTCTTTTTTTTAAAATAATTCAAATGGATCTCTGGTAATTTCTGATTTTATTTTTTATTTTACCTTTTTTTAAAAAAATTACTTTAATTTGATATTTCCTCCCCCACCTACATTTTGGGGGCTGCTTTGGCTTCATTTGGCCCATGGAGGATCCAAAGGGCTGAAAATGTGTCCTGGACTTTTCAAAGTTATTCAGGCCTGGTTTAAATCATTTAAAATAATATTTTTTTTCCCATTCAGTACTATGTGGCAACCATAATTTGCACATCCTGTTTCAGGTCATTAGACAGAATGCAATAACCAGGCAGTGGATGTCTGGCAGCAGGTATGGAGGAATGTCAAGGAGTTGGACAATAAAAGCTGTATCTGTCACATAACCTGCTCTATGCACCATAAATTAGCTTGCTGTTCTTAGGTGCAGTGGAGAATGCTGTCCTGTTACAATTGCGTAACTATATCTATACAACATGGTTATAGCAGTATGCTATCACTTTAGTTATCTTGGATTTGTAGTGTGGTGAAGAGGGCCAGCACTGTATAGTGATTTGAGTGTTGGACTAAGAATCTGAACAATGGGGTTCAAATCACCTCTCAGGCATGGGAACCCACTGAGTGACCTTGGGCAAGTTACACTCTATCAGCCTCAGAGGAAAGCAATGGCAAACCATTTTTGAACAAATTTTGCAAAGAAAACCCCATGATAAGTTCTCCTTAGGGTCACCATAAGTTGGAAACAATTGGAAGGCACACAACAACAACAAACAAGGTTATGGTGAGCCTAAGGAGCATGGATCATTTGAATGTTGGATTGGGACTCCAGGAAACAAGGATTTGAAACCCCCACCCCCAGCCATGAAAAATCATTGAGTAAATTTGGAGGAGTCTTGCTGTCTCAGCCTCAGAGAAAGGCAATGATAAACCATATCTGAATAAATCTTGCCAAGAAACTATTACAACAGGGTGAGCATAAGTTGAGTTGACTTGCAGGGAGATAACACAAAGAAGAGGTACAGTCAGCCCTCCATATCCACAGATTTTGTATCCATGGATTCAACCATCCACAGCTTTTTGGAAATCCCAAAAAAATAAATCCCAAAAGCAAACCTTGATTTTGCCATTTTTGTCATGGTAGCACGCTAGTACCTCTGAGCATATCAAGAGGACCAGGCAGCAAATAGGTCTGGTAGCAGCAGCAGACATCAGGCTGAAGAAATAAGCACACGGACACAGGGATTGTGCCTAAAACTACTTTCCTTTACTGGTTCATATTAAAGTAATATATACAATGAGTCTGGGACTCCAAAAAAAAAAAAAAAAAAAAAGACTACATAATGCAGCAGTCATTACAGTGCTATCCAGCACTGTACAGCTTAGAGTGCATGTGCACAGTCTAAGAGCAAATATCCAGTCAGAGCAGTCAGTTCAAAAATCCAAGTCAGTTAGCAAAATGCTAACAGGGGACAGAGAAAAGGCAGAATTACTCAACACCTTCTTTGCCTCAGTGTTTTCAGAAAAGGTAAAGGGGGACCAACCTGAGGATAAAGGTACAGAAGACACAACAGGGGTAATCCAGCACAGAATAAGCAAAGAGGTAGTACAGGAATACCTTCTTAATCTAAATGAATTTAAATCTCCAGGACCAGATGAACTACATCCAAGAGTATTAAAAAAGCTGGCAAATATAATCTCAGAGCCATTGGCAATAATCTTTGAGAACTCCTGGAAAACAGGAGAAGTCCCAGCAGACTGGAGGAGGGCAGACGTTGTCCCCATCTTCAAAAAGGGGGAAAAAGAGGATCCCAACAATTATCGTCCAGTTAGTCTGACATCAATACCAGGGAAGATTCTAGAGCAGATCATTAAACAGAGAGTCTGTGAACATTTAGAAGGCAATGCCATAATCACAAAAAGTCAACATGGGTTTCAGAGTAACAAGTCATGCCAGACTAATCTGATCTCTTTTTTTGATAAAATTACCAGCTTGGTAGATGAAGGGAACGCTGTGGATATCGCATACCTTGATTTCAGTAAGGCCTTTGACAAGGTTCCCCATGACATTCTTGCAAACAAGCTTGTAAAATGTGGGCTAGACAAGTTAACAGTTCAATGGATTTGTAATTGGTTGACTGGCCGAACCCAAAGGGTGTTCAGCAATGGCTCCTCTTCATCTTGGAAAGATGTGACCAGTGGGGTGCCACAGGGTTCTGTCCTGGGCCCAGTGCTATTCAACATCTTTATCAATGACTTGGATGAGGGAATTAGGGGCATACTTACCAAATTTGCAGATGACACCAAATTAGGAGGAGTAGCTAATACCCTGGAGGACAGGATCAAAATTCAAGATGACCTGGATAAACTGGAGAGCTGGGCCAAAGCTAACAAAATGAAATTCAATACGGAGAAATGTAAAGTACTGCACTTAGGGTGAAAAAATGAAATGCATAGATATAGGATGGGGGGGACCTGGCTGAATGAGACTACGTGCGAAAGGGATCTAGGAGTCCTAGTAGACCACAAGTTGAACATGAGTCAACAGTGTGATGCAGCAGCTAAAAAGGCCAATGCGATTTTGGGCTGTATCAATAGAAGTATAGTGTCCAGATCAAGGGAAGTAATAGTGCCGCTCTATTCTGCCTTGGTCAGACCTCACCTAGAATACTGTGTCCAGTTCTGGGCACCACAATACAAAAAGGATATTGACAAATTGGAGCGTGTCCAGAGGAGGGCAACTAAAATGGTGAAAGGTCTGGAAACCATGCCTTATGAGGAGAGACTTAGGGATCTGGGTATGTTTAGCCTGGAAAAAAGACGGTTAAGAGGTGATATGATAGCCCTGTTTCAGGGGTGTCACGCTGAGGATGGAGCAGGCTTGTTTTCTGCTGCTCCAGAGACTGGAACACGGAGCAATGGGTGCAAGCTCCAGGAACAAAGATTCCACCTCAACATTAGGAGGAACTTTTTGACAGTAAGAGCTGTTCAGCAGTGGAACGCACTCCCTCGGAGCGTGGTGGGATCTCCTTCCTTGGAGGTCTTTAAACAGAGGCTGGATGGCCATCTGTCGGGGATGCTTTGATCGTGATTTCCTGCATGGCAGGGGGTTGGACTGGATGGCCCTCGTGGTCTCTTCCAACTCTGCAATTCTATGATTCTATGATTCAGTGTGTAGGAACATCTAGTTATACGATGGATTCATGAGTTATACAGTCAGTGATTCTCATATACATGGGCTACTTAACATGTTCCCAGAAAGATACCAGGTTTACTCCCTGCTTCCTTTCCTACAGAAGCCTCAGACAGTATCTTGATATACTCACCAGCTGCATGTAGCTAGCTCACTGCTGGCCCCTTCAGGCAGTAGCACATTACACCATGTCAGCTCTTTACATTATAAATTTCCCTGTTACTGCATGTCCCAATACCCTGAAATTTTATATGAGGGTCATCATTTTACTACACCATTGTATATAATGGGACTTGAGCAGCTATGGAGTTTTGAATCCACGGGGGGGGGGGGGTCCTGGAACCAAACCCCAGTGGATACCAAGGGCCCACTATACTCAGAATTTTCTGCTAGAGACATCTAAAATGTTCCAGATGATTTTTAAATTGTGAATTTTAAATTGCTTTAATGTGTATTGGTTTTATTTGTTCTTTTAAACTGATTTAACAAGTTTCTGTGTGCTTAACTGATATGTATTTTAACTGACATTAGGTGTTGTGTGTCTGTTGTTCCCTAACTCAATCCACAGGAAGAGGCAGGTAAAAAATGATTTATCATCATCATCACCACCACACTCCCTTGAATGACAGCACTAGAGCTCTCTTCCAGAGAATACTAAATACTTTACCAAACTACAGACCCCAGGATTCCATAGAGCCATGGCAGGTATAGTTAACACATTCTTAAGATTCAACATCTTTTCCAATTGCCTTGTGTGGGATATGTGGGTGTGAAGTCTACAGCGAGCCATGGAATGTGTTCTGCTTAGTTACAAGCTCTTGATCGTTCTCCAGCTCAGCCATTGCCTTTTATTGCAGAAACTTATAACATTCATCCTGACAAATTCATATGCACTCTGCCTGATACAGGAATGACTGGCAAGTAACATTATTTAAGAGGATATTTAACAGTATGGTAACCAACTTTTCAAAGAGGAAGCCACTTGCTCCTACAGTGAGTTAACACCATTGTCAGTCAAGAGTTCAAATCTCATTGTGTGTGTATGTGCCTTCAAGTTGCCAGTCAATTTATGGCAACCCCAGGAATTTCATAGTATTTTCTTAGGCAAGGAGCATTCAGAGGTAATTTTAATATATAACCTACAATGCCTGGTATTCCTTGGCAGTCCTCAGCCCAAGTACAAAAAAAACTTAGCCCTGCTTAGTTTCCAGAATAAAATGAGATCTGGTGCCTTCAGGGTATTTTGGCCTTACTTCAAATCTAACAACAACAACAATATTTATTTCTTATCTCAATTCCTGTGGACTGAGGTGGGGAACAAGAACAAATAACACAACACATAAATTCAGTTCAAAGAGTATATAAAACCAATACATAGAATCATAGAATGATAGAATCACAGAGTTGAAAGAGATTATAAGGGCCATCCAATCCAACCCTCTGCCATGCAGGAATAAGCAATCAAAGCATTCCCGACAGATGGCCATCCAACTTCTGTTTAAAAACCTCCAAAGAAGGAGACTCCACCAAACTAAGAGGCAGTGCATTTCACTGCCAAAAAGCTCATACTGTAGGAAAATTCTTCCTAATGTTTAGGTGGAATCTCTTTTCCTGTAGTTTGAATCCATTGCTTTATGTCCTAGTCTCTGGAGCAGCAGAAAACAAGCTTGCTCCATCCTCAATGTGACATCCCTTCAAATATTTAAAGATGGCTATCTTCTCCCCTTCTCTTCCCCAGGCTAAACATACCCAGCTCCCTAAGCCGCTCCTCATAGGGTATAATGGCTTCCAGACCTCCCACCATTTTGGTCGCCCTCCTCTGGACATGTTCCAGCTTGTCCATATCCTTCTGGAATTGTGGTGCCCAGAACTGGACACAGTATTCCAGGTGAGATCTGACCAAAGCAGAATAGAGTGGTGCTATTACTTCCCTTGATCTAGACACTATGCTCCTATTGATGCAACATAGAATTGGATTGGCTTTTTTAGTTGCCACATCACACTCCTGACTCTTGTTCAGTTTGTGGCCCACTAAGACTCCTAGATCACTTTAGCATGTACTTCCATCAAGCCAGGTGTCACCCATTCTATATATGTGCATTTCATTTTTACTGCCCAAGTGTAGTATCCTACATTTCTCCCTGTTGAAATTGATTTTGTTAGTTTTGGCCCAGCTTTCTAATCTGTTAAGGTCATTTTGAATTCTGATCCTGTCCTCGGCGGTGTTAGCTACCACTCCTAATTTGGTGCCATCTGCAAATTTGATAGGTATGCCCTCTATTTCATCATCCAAGTCATTGATAAAGATTGAATAGCACTGGGCCCAGGACAGAACCCAGTGGCAACCCACTCGTCACTTCTATCCAGGATGAAGAGGAGCCATTGGTATCTACCCTTTGGATTCAGCCCATCAACCAATTACAAATCCACCTAGCAGTTGCATTGTCGAGCCCACATGTTACTAACTTTTTTGTCTGTTTATAATTTTTATTATTTTCATCTCTGTATACAATTCTCTTAGGTACGTTGCCATTTCCAGTGTGCTGATTGGCTGTTTAGGAAACTGACCAATCAATCAAAGCTTGGTTGGGCAGCCAATCATCACACTGGGGGTGGGAACATGTGGACCTTTAAGTTCTTTCTAAACATGGCCTTCAGCAAAGGAGGTGTGAGTATCATGGGGGTGAGGATGCAGCACGGTGTGTGTGTGTATGTGCAGGGAAGGTGGCGTAGCAGAATGCAGGGAGGGCATGGGGAAATGCGGGGAGGGTGGCGCGGGCATGAGGGGTGGCACGGGCACAGGGGAATGTGGGGAGGGTGGTGCAGGGCACAGGGAGGGGCACAGGAGGCAGCATGGGGGAGTGGCATGTGTACCATCAGGGGTGTAGTGTGTGTGGGGGGGGAATGGTGTATGTTACACTGGGTATAGCTATATATTATATTATTAACTTTTTTGCAAGAATATGATGGGGGACTTTGTCAAAGGTCTTACTGAAATAAAGGGTGGCAGTTAGATGGTAGTTTTTGTTGCGGGGTGTCCTGGGACTTCTTGATCCCGTATTTGTCCTTCCCGGTTTACACGATTTTTGTCTCTGAACTGTATATCCCGGCAGATACCGGGATCATTGTTTACATGGCATCACGTCCCATGATATGTACCTTCTCCCACTATATACTACCCCGGTTTTTTTGTTTTGTTTTGTTTTGTTTACATGAGTTTACGGTCCCGGGATATATTTTTTTAGCTGTCAATCAAGGTTGCGATTACTCTTTTTTTCACAACCTCAGTGACGTACTTCCTTTAGAGTTCCGCACCACAAGCGATGCTATTGGCTGGCTCAAATGTTTGTTCAGGCTTCTGGTTGGGGATGAGGGGATGAACGAGTGTTGCATTGGGGATGAGGTGCTGAGGGGAGGAGGGGAGGAATCGTGGGGAGGAAGGAGCGATCAGTGGCTAAACCCTGTGCTTTCATTTAGAAATGAAAGAACACCATTTAAAGCCAGCTAAACTGGGGATGAAGGAATGATCAGTTGGTGCTGGGGAGTGTGAGAGAGATCAAAAGCAGAGCGGACTGGAGCCACAGCACGCACACACACAAGCCCAAGCCAGTATGCTTTCAGCCAGGAAGCCAGTGCAGGGGGCCAGAGGCTTGCGGTTGTCCTGTCTCTGTAAAATGTTAACTCTTTAAGCAGAGGCAGCTGTGGAGTGAAGGTTTCAAGCCAGTGCAGGGAATCATACGAGGAGGACACACAAGGCATTTTGAAAGACCCAGACACTGGCATTTTTTACTGTGCCTTGTGGAGGGGATGAATGAATGTGTGATCATCCGCTCAGATGCTGGCACTTTTTACTGTGTTTTGGGGTGTGTGGATGAATGTTTGATTATCCATTCAGACCCAGGGAGGGGATGCAGGCAGGGGATGAATGGTCGATCCTCCGCCCACGATCTCTTTATAATTTACTCTCTCTTTAAAATTTAAACCCAGCATGCAGGAAAGGAAAAGGTTAAAGCTGAAGGGTTTGCAGTGTAGAAATCCATTGAACAGGGTGATTTAGTACACGCAGACGTGCACACACACACACACACACACAATTTCGTGCAGCTGGAAGAAATGCCTTTGTTTTCAGCTGGTGAGGCGGAATCTGTTGAACGGGTGACTGACCCCTCCTTTTCTGGTCGCTGATCTCTGAGCCCGCCCCCAGTCACCATTTCCAGTCATCACCTAGTACAGAGATAGCTTGTCCTGGGCTGTTTACATTTCCGATTTTCCGAATCCTCCAGTGACTTTTTTAAAAACCGCCACAAAGCACGGGACTGGAAGTCCTGCAGGTTGTGGGATAAAAGGTTGCCCCCCTTCTGAAAATCATGTGCCCAACCCGATTTACTTGTAAACAACCAGGGTTGGACACGAATTCTTCCCACTACATTTTCATCGTGTAAACGGCACCAAGATACACTACATCCACAGCATTCCCTTCATCTACCAAGTATGTAACTCTATCAAAGAAAAAGATAAAATTAGTCTGGCATGACTTGTTTTTCAGAAATCCATGTTGACTTTTAGTCATCATGGCATTCCTTTCTAAGTGCCTACAGACTGTCTGTTTAATGTTCTGCTCTAGAATCTTTCCTAGCATTGATGTCAGGCTGACTAGGTAATAATTACTTGGGTCTTCCCCCCCTTTTTTTTAAAAAAAAAGATGGGGACAACATTTGCCCTCCTCCAGTCTGCTGGAACCTTTCCTGTTCTCCAGAATTTCTCAAAGGTTCTTGCCAGTGATTCTGAGATTACTTCTGTCAGTTCTTTTAGTACCCTTGGATGTAGTTCATCTGGCCCTAGAGACTTGAACTCATTTATACTGGCCAGGTATTCCTGAACAACTTCTACCAATTCTATGCTTCATTTCCCCTGCTGCATCATCTGTTCCATTTTCCCCAGGTTTGGCACTGCTCTCCTTTTGCGAGAAGACAGAGGCAAAGAAGGTGTTGAGTAGCTTTGCCTTTTCTCTGTCCCCTGTTGGCATTTCGCCATCTTCTCCACACCACGGCCCTACCACTTCCTTTTTCTTTCTTTTGCTATGGACATATCAAAAAAAGCAATTTTTATTGTTTTTCACCTCTCTAGCAAGCCTGAGCTCCATCCGTGCTATTGCTTTTCTGATTTTCCCCCTATACAAGCTGGCTATTTGTTTGAATTCTTCTTTGGTGATTTCCCCCTTTTTCCATTTCTTGTACACATTCCTTTTAAGTCTTAGCTCAGCTGAAAGTTCTTTATACAACCATACTGGTTTCTTTAGACACCTGCCATTCTCCCTCCTCATTGGAACTGTTTGAAGTTGTGCCTTAGAAACCCCCATCCATTGTATACTCCCTTCTTTTAGTATTCCTGACCATGGGATCATCTCCAGTAATTCCCTAGGTTTTCTGAAATCAGTTTTCTTAAAGTCTAGAAAGCATGTTGACTACACTTGGCTTCCCCTTTCTTCTGTATAACAAACTCCAAGAGATCATGGTCATCCAGCACTTCTACCTCATTAACCAGATCATTTCTGTTAGTTAGGATCAGATCTAAAATAGCTGATCCCTTTGTTGCCTCTTCCACCTTCTGAACAATGAAATTGTCTGCAAGGCAAGTGAGGAATGTGTTGGATCTCAAGTTTTTGGCAGAGCTGGACTTCCAACAAATATCAAGTTCCCCCATTATTCCTACAACTTTCCTGTCTGAATGTGTAGTCATCTCTTCTAGGAAGGCATCATCCAAGTTCTCAGTTTGGCTTGGAGTTCTGTAACGGACCCCCACAACAACATCCCTGCTGTTTTTCTTCCCCTTGATTTTTGCCCAGATGCTCTCAACCTGGCTTCCAGGATTTAAGTCATGGATCTGTTCACAGGTGTACACATCCATCACATATAATGCTACTCCACCACCCTTCCTGTTTGGTCTGTTTCTCTGAAATAGGCTATACCCCTGTATTCCTACATCCAATCATGAGACTCATCCCACCAGGTTTCAGTGATGCCTATTAAATTAATATTAATATCTATCAATAAATTCTTTATCAAACATAATTCAATCTGGATAGGCCTTCCGGAAGAGACTGGTCTTTTCTGCTTACTTAAACTCAGACTGCATCTCAAGCTGTCAAATCTCTTCCAGCAGGTCATTCCACAGTCTGTGGTTGCCGAAGAAAATGTCTTCTGGATAACAGTCAGTCTAGTTTTGCCAGACTGAAGTAGATGTCTCCCAGAGGACCTGAGTGTATGGGGCAGATTATACAGGAGAAGGCGATCCTTTAGGTAATCTGAAGCCAAACCGTGTAGGGCTTTAAAGGTAATAACCAACACATTGTAGTTTGCCTGGAAACTAATTGGCAGCCATTGGAATTATTGTAATATTGGTGTAATATAGTCACTGCGATGCCATGCTTTGAACTAACTAAAGTTTCCGAACATGGTATAGAGGTAGCCCAATAAACAGCACATTGCAGAGGTCCAGCCTTGAGGTTACCTGTGTGTGCACTTCCATCATTAGTGATCAGTTTAGTAATCTGGTGTGTTTGTGTGGGGGTCCTACTGTATTCTGCTATGTAACCTGAATATCCAAATAGTTGAAAGCAAGCAAGCAAACTCTGGAATCCTTATTTTTGGTAAGTTCCACTTCTAATTAGATTTTGCATTTCTGAGCTCACTCCTACCAACAGCAATTTTGCATTCAGTGATACTGAGATGGGAACTTGTCATAAATAATGAGTAGCTTGATTTTAACATTCTTTTCTATGGATAACAGGGGGAAAGAATGTCAATGCATAATAATTCCCTAGGGATTTTGAAAAATGCATTGGGCTTTTGTATATAAAATGTACTCTTATTAAAAATGTGGATGCAAAATGAACATCTACCTCTATTCTTTTTTGCCCCCAGGAGGAAAATATAGTGTCACATGTTGTATTCATGTTGTTTTTTTCTTCAACATTTCTATCTTACTAGATGAAATTATAACACACCATGAAGTTAGTTTGAACAAACATAGCATTTAACACAGCAAGAGCCTGAAATTCACCACACACCCCCAAAATGTTCTCTGTCACATGAAAAAAGTGCTCCTTGAAAATGCAAGGAGGTATATGAGGACAAAAAAAGCATTTAATTTTTAAAAACAATGACAAGGCATTGAGGTCTATGGAAAAGACACCTGGTAATTGGATATATGTGAGTATCAGTCAAAGCAAGTATACAGGTGCAGAACTTTTGAAAAAGGTTACTCCCAGAATCTCCCAGCCAGTGGAGTCTGAGGGGCTGTCTATAAGGTAAAAAAAGTACGTACAGCATTCAGAAGATCGATCATCCGTACACATGGCCATTCGGATGCATACGTGTCATTCAGAAGGCGGGCTAGTGAATCCCCCATAAACTCCGTGGATTCGGTGTTCGGGAGGATTAGTGAATCTCGAGCTAAAATCTGTACAGCCGTTTGTATTGTCGATGGTCTGTACACCCTGTTCACACACATGCGAACAGGCAGTGTAATCTGATTGGCTGGCTGAGCAGAGGGGGCGTGGTTAGCAAAGAGGGGAATTGGGAGTTGGCCACCATGTTAGATTCCGGCTAAGCGAGAGTCTGGTAAGTCCATGAATTTTACATTTCTTCCTTTTTATTTTATATTGTAAATATAGAAAACCGACTGTCCGGATAACACTGCCACTTTGATCGCTTGCTCCAGCCAGCTGGAGAAGGGGGGTCATACAGAGTGTGGGGGGGAATCGTGTAGGTGGATAGCATGCATATGAACGGCTGCCTTTTCAGATTTTTTACCCCCAAAACAGATTTTTTTAATCGTGTAGACATGCCCTGAAAAAAACACTATGCATAACTCATACAAATAAATAAATAAGTAATTGCAGTTACAAATTTTCAGTAAAGCCCAGAGCCTGATAACGTTACCTTTTTGTCCACCTACCATGCTGGCTGGAGAATTTTGGAAATTGTACTTTAAAACCTAAGTTTTATAAACTCTGCACAGATGTGAGTTTCACCTTTCCACTCTTCAGGAAGAAATGACCTATGTTAGATGGAACATCATGGATTCAGACTGCATTTTATGTAGAACAGCCTGGGTTCTAAGTTCTCAAACTATGAGTTGAAAACATGAGAGATAATTCAATAAAAGCTAAATGCCAATAATCTGGTAAAGAACAATTGTTCAATTGATCAAGAACATCACTGATGGCACACAGCACTGAACAAAGGATATGCCAGCAACACCTTCTTAAATTGACCATCCAGGAATGATCTCCAAGTTCCATCGCAGCCAGTCAACCCAGAAGGATTCAATGGCGGATAGAAAGTTGTTAAGGGGCTGGAGGAACCAATAGGAACATTTCTGTCCTGGCCAGTTCCCAGCATTGATTGTTCACCAAGGAGATCTTACTAGGCTTGAAGCCAGACTGAAATTAACCTAGATATTCCAACTCATCCAGAAAGACCTTGAGCTAAGATACGACTTTGTAGTACCTCCCCCAAGAATGGGATACTGGTAACTGGCCAGGTATTTCCAACTAGTGTTGTTGTTTTTAAACAAAGTTCTCACCATAAGCCCTTCCAGTCATAATGGCTTGCAAATAAGTGTTTCCCATTATCCTCACCCATTTAGGCTGTTGTAAACCAGAAGGACTGATCCACTCCACTCCTGTGGCTGAATTCTTCATCTCTGAAACCCTGCGGCAAAACTGTAAGCAGCTGCCAGTCCTCATAAGTTGCAGTGAGATGCAAAGTACTGTGTGCAAGAATTTCAGTATGTTAATTTGCAAAATGTTAAATTGGTAGGTTGTTGGCTGGTGGAGAGGAGTGGGGATTAAGGGTAGATTGTCAGGAGTTAGAACTCAATTTTAAAATGGCCAAACAAACTTCAGAGTCATGCTGAGTCATAATGGCTGACTCCATGAACTGCCTAGTCTGCCTTAGCTACAGAAGGAGGGTTCTTATTGGTGTGTAAGATCATGTGATTGAGTAAGCCAATGCTCTGTAACTGTGTATATGGGAGGGCTCAGAGCAGAGCTCACCCTTCTTCCTGTGAATGCTAAGGCCTGGTGAAGCAGTTTCTCCTTGGATTGTAAATATTTCTATGCATTGCAACTTTTTGAGTTTGAAGATAAAAGTGCCTCCTGCTTATTTGGACATCAAACACTCTGTGTGAGAGTATTCTTGAAAACGGGTTGGTATTGAGTCTACTGAGTCAGGCTTTTTGGGCTTCTTCTGGGGATTGAGTGGCCTATCTCCCCCTGACAGTGGTTATGGGTCCAGCTGGTTGATCTCAGATTAGATAAGGTGCACCCAGAAAAATTCCCAGAAACTTTTTTGTCTTCAGTGTTTTTGGCTAGTTGGCTGAGAAACAGTTAAGTTTCAGCCAGGCCCTATAATATCTTCTACCAACCTTGAAGTGCTGCCAGCTGCCAGCCATTTGTGCTTCATAGCTGGAGAATTGTTGACTCAATCAGCAGAGTGGCAGATAATAGTCTCATCCTAGTCTTTGAAAAGCTGGCTGATGGAAATTATTCAGCATGGAGTTTATACATAGAGGCTTTATTAATTAAGGACAATTTATGGCATGTTTTGGAGAATGAAAGTGTGATCCCAGAGGGTTCAGAAGATGAAATAGCAGTGTTCAGACTAGCAGAGAGAAGGCTAGAGCTGCAGTTCTCTTATCGTTCAGCCCCGCCCAATTAATACATGCGGCACCAGCAAAGACAGCCTTTCAGCTTTGGAGAGCTTTGAAAACAGTTCATCAGTTCATTCGTCCTGCCTCTCAAAGATGATATGGACTAAGAGACTTTATAGCACAAACCTGTCTACTGGAGGCTGTGTGAAAGCCCATTTGGAGGAAATGAGGCAGCTTTTTCAAGAGGTGGCCAATAGAGGGGTGGACATTCCAGAAGCCCATAAGTGTTTTATTTTATTGGGCAGTTTGTCAATGGAATGGGATTTCCTAATGTACAGTCTGTAAACCACCAGAGAGAGTGATTTGTCTGTAGACCTGGTAGCTGGGTGTATTCTGGAAGAGGTCCAATGCAAGCAATTTGATTTCCTGATGGAGGCGAATAAACAGCCAAAAATTACCAGACGCAATCAGGAGAGCACTGAAACAGAGGCACCTGTGGAGGAGGGAGCCTGCAGCTACATGAAACGCAGTTTCAGATGCAAAAGGCCTGGACATTTTAAGAATGTGAACCCTGCAGACAATGTGCCCCTACATGATAAGTGTGTTCATTACTACCACAGGCTAATGGGCCATGCTAGTTACAAAGGGTTAAAGGAGCTAGCAAAAGTATGCCTGGGTTTAAACATGAAACACTGCCCAAGGTTCTTAGAATGTGCAATGTGCAGGAAAGTTAAGGTGAAGGCTTTCCCTGTTGCCAAAAAGACCCACTGTGTCACCAAAAGACCCTTTGAGGTTGTCCATGCTGGCTTGGCAGGCCCCGATAAGCCCACTGAAGGGGGTAATCGCTATTTATTTGTAATTGTGGACAGACACACTAGGTATACCTACGTGTATTTACTGAAGGAGAAAAATCAGGCTGCAGACAGGTTCTGTAAGTGGGTGAACATGGTGGAGTGTGAATTTCCTTCTCATAAGGTTTCTTATGTGACTGATAGGGGAGGGGAATTTTTATCCAACAGTCTGCAGACCTGGATGCGTAGGAGGGGCATTAGACACAAGACCACAAACCCAGTGTCTAGAGGGGAGGATGGACTTGCAGAAAGTAAAATTGGGATGTTGAAGTGCACGATGGAAGATGCACAAGCCCCAGCTGAGCTGTGGGGGGAGGCAGTGAAGACTGCTGCTTACCATTTAAATAGATTGTGGACGTTTAGCATCAACCAGAGCCCATATTGTCTATTGTATGGTAGAACACCAAACCTCAAGCACCTGAGGGTTTTTGGACAATATGCAAATGTACTGATTCACCCGAGCCTAAGGAAGCCTGGGCAGCCTAAAACCAGGAGGCTGCGTTTCCTAGGCTATGAGGGTAATAAGTACATGTTTTCTCTCCATCCTGGAAAGGTTACATTCTCCACTTTGAAATGCACTCAGAGTGGGACAGATTACATTGCAATCAGGAGGTGTTTGTTCCCTTGGGGAGGGACATGTCAACAACTCCCCAAAGTCCCACAAATGGAGGGGTGGTAATGCTTGATGATGAAGGGGAGGCAGAGGAAGAAAAGCCTGACACTTCACATGCCACTCCAACACACACACCACACTCCTAAACACACACCAACACACACACTAAGGTGGTCAGGACACCAATGACCACTGATTTTGTGAACTTGGAGGCAGAACAGGAATTTGAAAGGCCTGATCTGTACCACTCAGTGGTAGGCAGTCTGTTGTTTATTGCAAACAACAGAAGGCCTGACATCAGTTTTGCAGTTGGGGTGCTCAGCAGAAGATTCTCCAAGCCAAGGAAGGCAGACTGGGAAGCCCTGAAGAGGGTAGTTAGATTTCTCAAGGGGACCAGGGACATGCATTTGAAGCTGACAGGAAGTCAGGTGACCCTGGAGTGCTATGTGGACAGCTCTTTTGCTGCTGAGACTTCAGACAGGAAGTCAGTGACTGGGATGGTGGTCAGGTATGCAGAGGGCCCCTTAGTGTGGAGATCAAGAAAGCAGAACTGTGTAGCCATAAGTACCACTGAAGCTGAATTCGCAGCATTGTCTGAGATGGAAAGTGAGGTACAATGGGTTAGTCAGATGCTTGCAGATCTTGGTGAGCCATGCCAAATGCCTGTTGAGGTGCACGAGGACTCACAAGCCTGCATAGCGATGGCAGAAGCAGAAAACCTGAAATGCAGGACAAAGTACATTGCAGTACGCTACCAAAATGTGAGGCAGTTAATACAAGAAGGTGTCTTGTATCTGAAGTACTGTCCATCTGAGGACAATGTTGCAGACCTGCTCACAAAAGCCCTTCCAGCAGGAAGCCATTATGAAATGGCAAAGAGGCTGGGCCTTGTCACTAGTGTGTAAAGTGAAAGGTGTCAAAAGGGAAGGTCATCTGACAGATGATTGATGTCCAACAATGTATGTTAATATGTTGTGATAACATGTGTCCTGCGCAGTAGTTTGACCATTTTGGAGGGGATTGTCAGGAGTTAGAAACTTAACTCCATTACAAAATGGCCAAACAAACTGCAGAGTCATGCCTAGTCAAAATGGCTGACTCCATGATCTGCCTAGTCTGTCTTAGCTACAGAAGGAGGGTTCTTATTGGTGTGTAAGATCATGTGATTGAGTAAGCCAATGCCCTGTTACTGCGTATATGGGAGGGCTCAGAGCAGAGCTCACTCTTCTTCCAGTGAGTGCTGAGGCCTGGTGAAGCAGTTTCTCCTTGGATTGTAAATATTTGTATATATTGCAACTGAATTTGAAGATAAAAGTGCCTCCTGCTTATTTGGACATCAAACACTCTGTGTGTGAGTATTCTTGGGAGCGGGTTGCTACTGAGTCTACTGAGACAGGCTTTTTGGGCTTCTGCTGGGGATTGAGTGGCCTATCATCCCCTGACATAGATTGCATTTGAAAAGTAGCCTTGAATTCCAAAATATTAGAGAACCACTAGCCTAGCATTCTTTCGCCACTAACTAGCCTCATAAGGCCCCTTTCTGTTCAACTGCTAAAGGAAGAAGTAGGATTTACAGAAGACTGCAGCTGTAAAGACAACGTTCCTGTTTAGGATTTCTATGGGAAATATAACTTCATTAAAAAAAACCCTGCTTCAAACCAAATGATTTTACAATAACTGAAGTCTTTGGTGTACCATTCCTTAGCAGCCTAAACAGCTCATGTTTATGGAGATGTAAGATTCTCTTAAACTCATTGAAATCAATGGGTTTATCTAATGCCACATAGGTAGTCCTCTAGAGTTAATGAAATCCAACATTGAAGCTTTCAATTATTACCAACATCATGCAGAATAATTATTTATGTTTCAACAGGAAGATCTCTTGTCAAAGAGTTTCAAGAGGAAAAACTTGGCATACCTTATGAGGGAGAGTTTTTGCCCATGACCTTGCCACAGGCCTCTTGTGAAAGAAAAACTTCAAAAATATTCTCTACCATTAGTAACACACTGTGTGTAGCATGGCATAGCCACACACCCTCAGAGGAGGGGATCTACTTCTAAAGCTCTTTTACTCTCCAAATTTAATTAATTTAATTAGGTATTTATACCCCGCTCTTCAGCCACAAAGGCTATCAGAGTGGCTTACAAATTGTTAAGCAATAGCAATTTTACACATCTACACTGCATTAAGCAGTTTCCAATGTGTATTAGCAAAATGAACTCCTTTTACTAGGTTGGAGGTTATGGAGAGGCTGGTTTCCTTTCTCATAGCTCCTAGTTGGTCGATTTGACCAAAAGCCCATATGCAAAGATGTGACATCAGCCAACCAGAAATTTTCAAAGAGTTCCTACCCATGGGCTTGTCTAGATGAGAAGATATAACGCTAATTGCTGTGCATTAATGCAAATTTGCAGCATCGTTAATTTGTCTCCAAGGGGTTTTTGGCAAAATTGCTGGTATGAGACACTATCCATGTTTGATGTTCACATGGAGCCATGCCTGTTAATCAAGATGGTGGCTGGGAGAGAATTGCTTGCATCATTGTTCGCAACAAATTGCCACCACTGCATAGTAAAAAAAAAAATGTTACTTTAAATCTAAGGTGCACAAGTGCAACCTTCAATTTAAAAAACTGTTTGGTCACCTCAGTGCAATGAAAAAGCACACAATCGCTATCACGAAATTCCAAAATGGCATTTCTGGCCTGTGATGCGATTCGGTTTTCCTAACGAGCGGGAACGCGCATTTCCCCTGCATTTAAAAAACCTCAGAAGCCATGAAGGCTTTTCTCACATAGTTTTGGGGGGTATTGCCCCCACTCCTTCTGAATACGGTAAATTACTGCAAGATCTCCTTGAGACGAGGTATTCTCCTTGGATTCTATGTGGAATTTTTTCACCATCTCTAGACAACCCCCATGCTCCTTTTGAAGAGTTCCTGCTCTTGTGCTCAGGCTCAGTTCCAGTCTGAAGCACAAGAAGCAGAATCTTTGTACCAGCGCCTGGGATTTTTACACCTCATCCTCTGAACTGCAAATGTTGTGGATGAGTCAAAAATCAAAACATTGTTATTCTGTCTCTACATGAAAGATGCTTGATAGTTTTTCTCTCTTTTCCTGTCCTCTTGTACTTCTTGTCAGACTATCTTTTCTTCTGCATCTGTGGCATCAATGCTGGAAAAACAGTTTTATTTTTCCAGCTGTGCTGTGGCTGATGCAGGAGAAAAGAGCATTCCATTATATAGGGTAAAGGAAAGATATCTTCTACTACCCAAGGTAAAGGAGAGAACAAGGGCTTCAGTATTCATCCTCAAACAGCAGTGACATCTGATTCTTTAGATGTTGTGGGTGGAGTGAGCTGTCTCAGATGCAGCAGGAGTGGGTGGATGCATGGCTGTTTCACCTTCCTCCTAGTTTTGATCTTTCCTTTCCTTTATAAATGTAGCTGCCATTCATACATCTACAAAGAATCCTTTTAGCTCTCAAAACATTTTGTTCAGTACTAACTAAACTCTCTGTGTCCAGGAGGAGCTACCTTAGTACCAGTGAGAAAAATTATGGCACAACTATGCACAAAATCATCTCTGATTCTACTCAGGGCAGAAGAGTAATTCCTCACTAATTTCATTTTTGAAGGAAGTGAATTTAGCATTTTTTTTTCTACTGTGAGAAAGTCTTCAAAAACTGGGCTTTTCAGAGACTTTGCAGTTCGCAACTTATTCTGCGTCAAATTTGCATGTGTTTTTGTGTGTGCAAAAAACAGCAATTTCTGCACAGGAAACAGTATTTTGAGAAAATAATATTTCTGCAAAGAAGGTGCTATATTTTGCACATCTGTGCATGCACACACACACCATGTATGAATTTTGTGTTGACTAAGTCCTGAACTCTGAAGATACAAGTCAGTCCAGGATTCTCCTTTTCGAGGTTTCCCAAGACTTGAGAAACATTTTTTCCAAACATTTTTTCAAATATTTTCAAATAGGCTCTCCATTCCTACTGCATACCAATGTTTTACTGTTGTTTTTGCTTTTGTATGCCTGAAAAAAAAAATGACATCTATTATATGTGTCCCCCCAATAATTATCTCAGATGATGAGCACTTTAAAAAAAAGAAAAGAAAAATGTAGATTGTATAATCTTGTATAAAATTTCATGTCACATGTTCTTCTATTTGCACACAGTGTCACTGAAGTCAGTCTTGGACATAACAGGGGAGAATGAATGCCAAGGAGTCTTATCAGTTTACTGAGTAATACATGTGCAGCTGTACTCATTTGCTGGACGGGAGTGTTCCCTCAGGGAATGCTTCAGTTTTGAAGATGCTGCATATCTTCCTAGTGCTCTTAACAGAAATATGTTTTTGGCTGTAGGGACAGAAGAGTCTTCCTTGCTTGTTTCAAGAATGCTGCATATTCCCAGCAGTCAAGCAGCAACACATTTGGAGAGTTGTGTTTTTTTTTAAAGCATTCAGCCCCTTAGAAAGAGAGAGAGGGTGGTTAGCACTATAAAGTGGTATAGAAATGCAGGTGCTGTTATTGCTTACAAAGACTGGAGTCACTGTGGTATGGAATGCTCCATTATGGTTAATCTGTGTGCATCACAAGCTTTCTCTATTACAGTTGTCCCTCCATATCCACGGATTTAAGTATTTATGGCTTGAAAATATTTTTTAAAAAATAATAATCCAAAAAGCAATCCTTGATTTTGCCATCTTATATAAGGGACATCATTTTGCTATGCCACTGCATATAATGGGACTTGAGTATTCACGGACTTTGGTGATTCACAGTTCTCATGCCACCAAACCCCAGTGAATATGAAGGGAAAACTGTATACAGGATGAATTTTTCAAGTTCTGGCATACACATCGTTCACTTTTTAAAATATGGGTGGAAGTAGCAAACAGTAGCTCAATTATTCCATTACTAGCTATATACCCAGTGTATCATACACCATTCCCCTGCCATCCTCCCTGCCCCCCATGTGTGTGCATACACACACACACACTGCTCCCACCCCACTCCACGCTGCCTCCCTCCCCCCACATAGCACCTGCCCCCCGCACGGTCCTCCCAGCCCCTGCCGTCCTCCCTCGGGACACACATGCTGCTCCCTACCCCACCCACCCACCACCTCCCTCCTCCCCCACAGCCCACCTGCCCCGTCGCTCTCCCCGCCCATGCATACACGCACACACACTGCTCCCCCACCCCACCTCCCTCCCTCATGTGGCAGCTGCCCCTCCACTGAGGCCCTCCCGCCCCCTGCCACCCTCCCCACCCACCCACCCGTTGTTCCCCCACCCCCTCCCTCCCACCATGGCCGTCCCATCCCTTGCCATCCTCCCCACCCCATGTGCGCGCACACACACTGCTCCCCCCACCCACACCACCTGCCCCCACACAGCCCTTCTGCCCCCTGCTGTCCTCCCCACCCCCCACATGCTGCTCCCATCCCCTCCCTCCCCCCCACCGCAGCCCTCGCCACCCTCTGCTGCCCTCCCCGAGCCCTGCGCGCACACCGTGCTGCGCACACCCTGCTACTCACTCCTTGCCAGCGGCCATGTTTACACTGGAGGTAAAACTCCACATGTTCCCGCCTCCAATGTGCTGATTGGCTGCCCAACCAAGCTGTGATTGGTTGGTCAGTTTCCTAAGCAGCCAATCAGCACACTGGAAGTGGCAACATTCCCAAGAGAATTATATATATAGATCTTTCTTCTCCATAGTTCAGATGGTAGCATGCCCTACTACCCCCTCCCTAGAATATCTCATAATTAGAAATACTGGACACTTTGAAGGGGTCAAGTAGACCAGAGTGATCCAAAAAGAGGTCAGGTGGAGGTCACAAGGACCTGGGACAGTGTCTTAGAAATATTTTAGCAAGTAAGCCAAAACTAAGATTGTGCAGAAGGCACTGGTAAACAAAGCTACTATGGAGGTATGTGCTAATCCCTTCTTGGGCACCTCAGCAATGAGTCACCAAACCTAAACAATCAAATGATCTTTCCAACCCCAATCCCAAGGAAATATTCCCTGAGAACTCCCTCCTGTCCTGCACTCCAAGGCTGTCATAAACCCATCAATTCCAGTCTCCCACCCATTAACCGCAATCCGCTAAGTTTTGGTTTCCTTTGTTTACCCGGTGGGAAACCCATCCAGGCTTTGTCCTAGACAGAGTATTCCTTCAGGATAGGAAGCAAGATATAAATATCAGTCCCCCAACAATAAAAAGGTGTGCCACTGTGGATGACCCCAGCCACTCTCTTTCTCGGTACGCCTCTGGATCGGAACCTCCAGTGTCATGCTCAAACTTCTCAGTACTTCGCTCTTCAAGACTGGTAACTATTGCTCTACAGCATTTTCCTGAATCTCTCCCTCTATCCAATCTTACTCAATAGCCTTATGTAGTTTTAAAGAACTGTTATATCAGCTTGGGGATCCTTCTAGTCTAAGAGCCCCTTCTACATCTCCCAGCATTATCACAGGAACATGTTGTGTATGTGAATGCATTTTGTGTTGTTTCCAATAAAAACACTTTATTTCACTTTAAACTGGAGTTCTCTGCAGTTAGTACTGGTATACATAGGTGAAAAGTTCCCTGCACTTACCCTCCTTTTGTAGGCATACTGTTTGAGCTAATAATTCCCCCATCTAGACGTTGATATCACTGTTGGGTCTCAAAGCAGCCCCAACTCTTAGAGTAAGAAAGACCTGGCCACTATTGCAGTATAGTTCTCTGCTCCCATTTGTTACATGCAGATTTGATGTCATGCTATTTTTAAGTGGGGACTAGTTACATGACTATAATACCACAGCATGCTGAACCAAGACATGGTACCTAAGACCAGAAATCTATTCTGCCTTTCCCTGTCCAGATAAAAATGTGTTGAAGCTAAAAAGTGCTAGCTTGCTATCCTTTCAAGGTGTCCCAAACCTGCTTTCAACACACAACTTCCTCAATCTGACTTGTCAGAAGACAGGATTTCTTATCACAGTGGCTTGGAAGTAAACATCTGTCTATAGTTTTATTAGTGAGGTTCTCCAGGTATATTATACAGAAACTTCCCACTCTAAAACCCATCACAAAACTGTTTTACCCTGTTAATTACTTTTGAACTTTACTTTTCACTGCTTCCATAGACGCAGAAAAAAATATTTATCTATTCTCTTTATACCAAAATGCTCTAGAGCAAACATGAGTCATGTATATCATCAGCTACCTCTCATTCTTGACTGATCCCACTTCTAAGTTTTAAGAAAGAAAAGATTTCTGGAAGAAATGGTGGTATCTATGTAATTAAGTGCTATTCAACATCTTTATCAATGACTTGGATGATGAAATAGAGGGCATTCTTATCAAATTTGCAGATGACACCAAATTAGGAGCGGGTAGCTAATACCCCATAGAACAGGATTAGAATTGAAAATGACCTTAACAGATTAGAAAGCTGGGTGAAAACTAACAAAATCAATTTCAACAGGGAGAAATGTAGGATACTACAATTGGGCAGTAAAAATAAAATGCACAGATATAGGATGTCTGACACGTGGCTTGAGGGCAGTACATGTGAAAGAAATCTAGGAGTCTTAGTGGGCCATAAACTGAACATGAGTCAGCAGTGTGATGCAGCAGCTAAAAAAGCCAATGTGATTCTAGGCTGCATCAACAGGAGTATAGCGTCAAGATCAAGGGAAGTAATAGTGCTACTCTATTCTGCTTTGGTCAGACCTCACCTGCAATTCTGTGTCCACTTCTGGGTACCATAATTCAAGAAGGATATTGACAAATTGGAACGTGTCCAGAGGAGGACAACCAAAATAGTAAAAGGTCTGGAAGTCATGCCCTATGAGGAGCAGCATAGGGAGCTGGGTATGTTTAGCTTGGAGAAGAGAAGGTTAAGAGGTGACATGATAGCCATGTTTAAATATTTGAAGGAATGTCATACTGAGAATGGAGCAAGCTTGTTTTCTGCTGCTCCAGGGACTAGGGACTTTTTCAGATGGTACTTACCGTGCTAGGAGGTCTCATGAGAGGCATGGCTCTGTCGCGTGGCAGGGAGTCTGTTTCGGACACTGCCGTCCCTCTCCCAAAATCATTGGTGTCACTTCCGTGAGGATTGGAAGTGCCACACCATATTTTAATCACGGAAGTTGCCCGTGATTAAAATATGGCGCAGCCGCTTCCAATCCTTCACGGAAGTGAAACAGAGATAATATCCCTGAATGAAAATATATATTAGTTAATCTATTACTTATCAATCTACTACCTTTGGCTGAAGGCTACAAAAATAAATGTGTGTGTGTGTGTGCGCATGTGCATGCATTTATTGTATGTTTTGTTAAGGAATGCTGACAGTCTGAAAATTTTATTTTGTTCTGTTGCTTTTTGTTAACATATTTCTTTCAATAAAAATTTTAAAAAGTTGGTGTACATGCCTCTTCCTATTTTACCCTCACAACAACCATGTGATATAGATTGGGCTTAGAGAGTGTGACTATTCAAGATCAACATGTTAGCTTCATGGTTGTGCGCGGACTGCTCCCCACTCCCTGTGTAAGTCCAACAAGCTGATATAGCACTCTTGATATATACTATAAGAATATAAGTTCCCTTTTGGATCAGACCAGAGCATTCTGTTCCCACAGTGGCCAACCTGCTTGGGAAGCTCAAAGCAGGACATGAGTACAGTAATAGCTCATGCTCCTCAAAAACTGGTATTAAGAAACATGCTGCTTTTTATACCAGAGGTTGTACTTACCCATTGTAACTTGTACTCACCAACAGCCTTGTCTTCCATGAAAGATATGAGTACAGTATACTAAAACTTTTAACAGGTTGGAAGGAAATGTTGGTTACCTCCTTTGGCACATACTGTGGAGTAACATACTACAGATGGTGGCCCTTATCAAGTCAGTTTTATTTATTTAGTGTTATGATGCTGACGTCCATGGTAGAAAAAAAAATTAAAGAGGGTATTTCTGGGCACAGGATAGGGGCTTTATTTATCCTCACCCCCATCAGCATGACCATTCCGTTGGAACTGCCTGTCCCTTACTAGCCCTTGTAGCATCATGAACTCTTCCTTGCAATGGCTTTGCAACTCACTTGAGCCAATCTTTTCTGAACATTCATAACCTTCCTACAGTCCAAACCATTTTCAGCTGCTACTACTGCTACCCATCTATCTTTGTTCACCTTTGAACAAACACTACCTCTTTCCTTCCCTTTCCATACTATGTGACCACTTATGGAAGTCAATTTCACTGAAATCACAGCTGACTTCAGCCTTAAAGGGCAGGAGCCTGTCTTGCAATGAAACCTGTAGAGTCCTTCTCAAGAAACAATGTGATTTTGTGGTCTGTATGTAAGCATCTAACATGCACAAATCCCACACTGAAGAACAACAGGAGGTTCTGTCCCAGAAAGTTATTCTTCCCCTAGAAAAACAGTTTGCCCTGAAAGGAGATTCTCAACAGAGGTGAAGAAAAAAAAAGTGGGGGAAGAAGATGAGACTCCTGGCTTCAGAGCAATTTAAAAATAACACCATTTATTGTCCTTTGCTCTCCACTACATAATAAACACGCAACATCAGAGTGAGAAGGGCGGAGGGAATAAACGCCGTTCCTTTGAAATCCCATTTGTTCAGGCAGCCTCTGAACGCTGATCTAAAGTGCTAGGAACAAAAACACAAATTATTGATACCCGTCCCCTCCTCCACCCGAACAGGTTTCCCCACCTCAGAAAATGACCTCCCTAGCCAGGGCCGCTTTAAGGCACCAGCGGCGTCAGCATCCGCAGGGGGCCCCATCATTGTGGGGGCCCCAGTAGTAACCCTAAGAAAAAACATTATTAGTAATAATACTAATAAATACTAATACTAATTAGTATTAGTAATAAAAACATCATTAGTAATAATCTGAATATCCTGTACTGTGAATAGCTTAGGTTGAGTTAGGTTACCTTGACCTGAGATAAACAACCATATGCCCCCCCCCCCAAAAATAAAGCATTGCAGGGGCTCCCCAAATTCCTTAAACCGGTCCTGTCCCTAGCCCACACAGAAAGCCACCGAAGGAACACAAACCCGCGGGATTCCTCCTCCACCTCCTCCTTGGTAATAATATATGCATCGTGGTAATAATGCCCCCTCGCCTCCTCCTTTCTCTTTCCTCAGAGGAGAGCATTACGACTCAGGAAACGCTGAGGAGAAGTCGTGCGCGCCTCGCTCCGCCAAACGCCACTTAAGCAGGTGCTGCCCCCCCACCCCCTCTCCGCGCTTTGGCTGGGGGGCTCCACCACCCCCACCTCATTCCCGCCCTCCCCCCCTGGATAATAGGAGTGGGGGGCCCGCGTGGTCTCTCTCTCTCTCTCCCCGTGGGACCCCTGCTCGGCGCAAATCACCCTGGCAGCCAAACCCCGCTCCCCAGGGCGCAGGGGGCCCCCGCTCGCCTCCAGATATTTTCGGCTCTAATCCTCGTCATTTCCGCCCGTGTGAGAAAAGGTGGGGGTTGGTGGCAGTGGTGGCGGCGGGGCTGGGCTGGGCAAGAGCGCGGGCGACCAGCGTGGAGCCTGGAAAAGGCTGCCCGCTCAAGGAAACCGCTTGGGAAGGAAGTGGACCAAGGGGGAGCAAGAGGAGGCTTCCCCCCCCCTCCCGGCCCGCCGCCTATGCCGCCGCTGGACTGAACTGGCGGACCTGTGGCGCCCTCAGCAGTGCTCGGGAGGCGCGCCGGGGAACCTTCCCAGCATCCTGGAGCTGCTAATGCTGCTGCTGCTGCTGCCTCTCCTCTCCTCTCGCCCGCAGGTCAGAGCCAGGCGGGAGGCGTGGGAGCGTGCGGCCGCCTTCTTCCTCGCCGCCTCCCGCTCCCACTGAGGTAGCGGCATAAACTGAACAACCCCCCCACACCACTCGGGACGCCTCCATCCCCACACAGGCGCGTGGCCCCGCGCGCGCTCCCCGGCGTAGAGATCCACACGCGCATCCACACGCGCGCGCACGCAAGCAGGCAGGCAGAGCAGAGAAGAAGAGGAGCCGGGAGGAGAGGAGGGCGAGGATTTTGGGGGTGGGTGGGTGGGTTGCGGGAAGAGCCGCCGCGTTTCCCCGCTCCGGCCGCCGAAGCTGACTGAGGAACCCGCCGAGTCTTTCCCCTCGTCACGCACAACCTGCTCCGTCCGTCTTTCTCTCTCCGCTCTGTTCTTGGGAAGAGAGAGCCGGGGGCACTTCTTCTCGGAAAGTTTGACCCCATGGCGCTTATTATGGAACCTGTCAGTAAATGGACCCCGAGTCAAGTGGTGGACTGGATGAAAGGTAAAAAACAACAACAACGAAAGGGAGAAAGAGCCGAGGCCGGGTGGGGTGCGGTGGGCTGCGTTGCCCGCGGCTGGTGGGGATGAGATGGTCTCCTCCCTTCCCTCCAGATGGTAGAACCAACCTTTCCCCGCGGCCGTGGGTGGGAAGGTTGGACGAGCAGTTTGGAGGGAGCCGACCAACTCCGTGGGGGCGTCCTCAGCATCGGCTAGACTCCTCTCTGGATGTTTGGGTTGCTTGCTTGTGTGCTTTGGGGAGGACGTGGGTTGTCTTTTGCTCGGCTTAGTTTCCCGCCGGCGTTTGGGCAGGTGCTCCTGCTGTCGCCATGGCCGGGGCTGCCGGCGGGGACCGGTGGAGGACGGAGCCCGCGCTTTCCGAGCCGCCTCTCCGGCTGCCCTGGCTGTGCTGTGTGTGTGTGTGGGGGGGGGTTCAGCCCGTTCCTCCAGGCGACCGGCCGGGAGACTGGATGCTCTGGGTGGGCAGCTCGTTCCGATGCCCCCCCCCCAGGCGTGCAGTCTTCCCGACGGTTCCTTCTTACGCGCATCTTCTTCTTCCCTCTCTTCCGACGTCTGCATTTTAATTTTGCACAGTCCAAATGTTGTCCCCCCTGGCTGCTGTGCCACTAAAGTAACCGTCTGACGGGCTCACCGTTGGCTGGTTTTTAAAACTTTTAGCAGAGTCAAATGCCCTGTCACCCCAGGAAATAGTGAGGAAAATACGGGAGGCTGAATAGGAATGCGATGGCCCTGTGGGAGAAAGGATCTTGGGTGAATTGGTACCACCTCTTGTCTCTGTAGTGGGAGGCGAAATACCAGGCAGCTCCCAAGGAAAGGGCGAGCCAGGAGGCCAAGAGGCCAAGTCGAGCTGTAGAGGAATGCTGAAACAATCCTTGCGATGGGGGTGGGGGTGGAGGAGAGGAGGAGGAGGAGGGGGGGATAATGGAGAGCAGGTGCCAAGACACCGCAGTGCCTCTGGAGGTGAGGGACTAGAATGACAGCATGCCACCCGATTTGGGGGAGCAAATGGATCTGGTGTCAGCATGACCTGGCAGGGGAGGCAGCTGCTGGAATGACAGCCCTGCATGGGCGTGAGAAAGACTTGGAAAGCTGTTGGGAGGTTGGGCGAGTGGGCTGGAATGGCAGCAGCTTGACTTGTCTGGGGGAGCATGTGCTGTGGTGAGAAGAGAAGGTTGACATGACAACCTTCTGTTCTTTGAGAAGTCTGCCTGTGGAACTGCTGAGGGTTTCATGGGGAGTGAGAGCCCTTTAGCATCATATATGCAATGCTTTCATACTCCTGCTCTTCAATGCTCTACTTGTTTTTCTTGAAGCCAATCCTACTACTCTTGGTGCACCTGTACTCCCCAGGGGTATCAAGCTGTCATTTCATCCTCTTCCCCAACAGCAGCTGAGCTGCTAACAGTACCCACTCTCAGCAGCTGTCTTTTTGCCATTCCTCTGTTGCTTTTTGAGCCCCAATGGCATGCCTTGTGTTTCTCTTCTGGCTGGCATGCTGTTTCTTTTAGTGTCTGCTGTGGTCAATTTCCGTTGTCTTCCTTTCATATCTAACATTCGCAAGGGTTATTCCATTCTCCCCTTCCCTCAGCTTTTGCTTTATTAAATTTTATTACATCCATCAGCAACTGAGATTTTTGAGGACAGTACTGCTATTAATCCAGGCCACTGCTTCCTTTATTGATGTGGGTTTGTACAGAGTGGTCTTTTTCTTTCTTCTTTTACATTTCTGGTGGAAGTAAGAAGTGGTGTTCCTGTTTTTTCCCTGGATCCAGTTGCTGCTTCACTGAAACAGCTGAAGTTTATCTGTGGCTCACTCATAAACACACTTTCTAGACATTCAACACTGTGAACTTGGTCATTGGATTTCACTGTAAGCATAGTAGCACTTTTTTTCAATGAATTTCCCCTTCCAAATTGTGTTTTTTTTGGGGGGGGGTGAGGTTGTGCAATGAAGTTGTCAGTATGGTGTGCTGGTTTGCCACATTTTCCCTCCCTCTGTCTCATGTTGCAGTGACTCAAAGAAATGTATCCTTTCAGTACATTTAAAATTTGCCTAGTTTTAGTCAAGAGTGTGTTTCAAGTCAACATGTTCGTTAACAACTAGGTTTTGTTGTTGTTGTTGTTTTGCTTTCTCACCATTTTTTTGCTTTCTCACCATTAGTGTCTTGGGGGTCAACTACATGGGAGAATTAAATCTGAGAAATATCACGTTATGGCCCTTTCGCTCAAGTGCCCATTTGTTCCCACGGTTTTTTTCCGAAATTGGTTTATCTGAAAAAGTACCAATTTTGCAGTCCACACAGTGTGGTGGGGGATCAGTTAGCGGTCTGGCGATCAGGCCACGGGTGGACAGCCAATGGCCCCCAATGGAGCACAATCCCACCCGAACATGTTGCCCTCCCTTGACTCTGCCTGGACGCCCCCAGCCAGGCTCCCTCCCGCCATCCAGGCAGCTAGCCTTCCCTGTGCCCCTTCCACCAGTGGCTCTGATGGGGCGGCGGCTGCTGCTGTTGCCTGGTAACCTTTCCTTCCCTTCCTGCCTGGCTTCCTGTTCCCCTGGCTGGGGGGGGGCGGAACTGAAGCCTCTGGCCTTCTTTAAGCACCAGAGAAGCCTTGGTTTCTTTCCCTTGCCACTGCGTGATTCAAGAGAAGGAACCACGGGGGAGCCTGTTTTTCTCAATAAGGTTTCTCCGGCACGTTTTCCCCCCCCAGCCCGGAGAATGAGAACCTGGATGGAAGGGAAGGTTACCAGGTGAGCTCTGTGTCTCTCTTGCCGGTCCACTGGTTGTGGCAGCGGCAGCAGCAGTGAATGGGAGGAGGAGCAGGAACCAGAGAGGGGCTCCAAAGAAAGGTGGTTGTGGGGTGCCATGCTGCTCTGGGCTGGCCAGGAGTGGGTGTGGGCAGTGTGGCCAAGGAGCGTCCTTCTCTTCCATCTTACCACTGCAATGGCAGCTCTGGCATCACAAGCCCTGCCTGGCAAGCCTGTCCCCTTTTTGCGAATTGGTTGTACAGACGTCCTATTGTGCACATTTTTTTTCAAATAGATCACTTCTTTTCAAAAAGAGCTGGAAAAATTGTGAGAGCAGTTATCATGTTTTTCAAGGGTATTTCCACCCCCTTCTTTTGAACAGCGCGACTTTGGCCCGAAAGGTGTGAGGACCATTAGGAATCTGGGCAAATTCTTTGAGGATTTTTTTTTTTTTTTTTTTTTGCCCTGTAGCCAAACCCTTGGAGTAGGGCAGGATTCAGGAAAAAATATATATTTAAATGTAATTAACTCCTGAGTTTAGTAAACTTCAGTGTTGAACTCATTTACCTGTACATATTTACTCACCATTGTGAGGATTACTTCTAAGGAGATATGTATAGAACTATGATGTTACAGAGTGATTTGGTACATGCCTAGGGGCTACAGCTCTAAACAGTCTATTGGAATTATCAGGACTTAAATATGTTTCACTGCCTAATCACTGGAAAGCTCTCTCATCTTGTGTTACATGATAATATATATTGCATTTTGTTGGCATGTTTGTAGAATATTGTAATGATAAATGACAGCCTGTAAGGACTTAGAAAGTAATACCATGATCACTAAAAGTCAACATGGGTTTTTCAAAAAACAAGTCATGCCAGACTAATCTTGTTACTTCTTTTTTTGATAGAATTCCAAGCTTGGTAGATGAAGGGAATGCTGTAGATGTAACATACCTTGATTTCAGTAAGGCCTTTGACAAAGTCCCCCATGATATTCTTGCAATTCAGCTAGTAAAATGAGAGTTAGACAATTCTACTATTTGGTGGATTTGTAATTGGTTGACCAGCCGAACTCAAAGGGTGCTTACCAATGGCTCCTCTTCATCTTGGATAGAAGTGACTAGTGGGTTGCCACCGGGTTCTGTCCTGGGCCCAGTGCTATTCAACATCTTTTTAAAGGACTTAGATGATGGAATAGAGGGCATTCTTATCAAATTTGCAGATGACACCAAATTAAGAGTGGTAGCTGATCCACAAAACAGGATCAGATTTCAAAATGACCTTAACAGATTGGAGAGCTGGGCCAAAACTAACAAAATCAATTTCAGCAGGGAGAAATGTAGGATACTACACTTGGGCAGTAAAAATAAAAAGCACAGCTATAGAATGGGTGACACCTGGCTTGATGGCAATACATGTGAAAGTGATCTAGGAGTCTTAGTGGGCCACAAGCTGAACATAAGTCAGCAGTGTAATGTGGCAGCTAAAAAGCCAATTCAGTTCTAGACTGCAGTCAATAGGAGTATAGTGTCTAGATCAAGGGAAGTAATCATACCGCTCTATGCTGCTTTGGTCAAACCTAATCTGGAATTCTGTGTCCAGTTCTGGGCACCATAATTCAAGAAGGATATTGACAAGCTGGAACATGTCCAGAGGAGGCGGAGCAAAATGGTAAAAGGTCCCCTGTAAGGAGCAGCTTAGGGAGCTGGGTATTTACCAACCTGAAGAAGGTTAAGAGGCAATATGATAGCTACATTTAAATATCGAAAGGCTGTCATATTGAACAGGGAGCAAGCTTGTTTTGGGCTGCTGCAGAGACTAGGGCACAGAGCAGTGGATTCAAACTACAAAAAAAAAAAAAAAAGATTCCAGCTAGACATTAGGAAGAATGTCCTGATGGTAAGAGCTGTTCTGCACTGAAATACGCTGCCTCAGAGAGTGGTGGAGTCTCCTTTGGAGGTTTTTAAACGGTGGCTGGATGGCCATCTGTTGGGAGCGCTTTGATTGTGTATTTCTGCATGGCAGGGGGTTGGACTGGATGACCCTTGTGGTCACTTCCAATTCTATGATTCTATGAAATCACAATATTTTCAGTGGCAGTCATCATTAATGCACCTGTATTGTATGTGATATATATATTGTAAGGGGTTTTGAAATATTTTGAAATTAGTTGTTCTCCTTAGCTTGAGACTCATGTTTCATATGTAGGAAGTGCTTTTAGTCAGAAAAGTATTTTTTTCATTTGGTTTAGCTTTCTGAACATTTAATTAGCAGGCCAACAATCTTAAATGCCACTGCAATATTTGACTTCTTGGATATTTTCCTATGTATCATTTCAAGCATGATTGTAGCCATGAGAATGTCAACTGTGTTTTTGTTTCTACAATGGAAATTTTAGGTGGTTTATACACACACAAAAAAGATTGACATCTGCAAAAAAGTTATCATCAGCATTCCAAACAGTGTGTCTCGTTGGATATAGCATTGGTTTAACTAGATGCTTTCATTTAAAAAATATTTTCTAAAGGTTCCAACAGCAATTACGAGGGGACAACTGGGTGTATGTTTAGTCAAGAGCAGTTTCCCCTCACATGAGTTCTATAATGAGCCACTTCTGTTGTGTATTTGGACGGACCATTGGAAATCAATATTTAGTTGTGACATATGTTTTGGAACATGAAATGATGCCTACTGAGTACCCTAGGTTTTAGCATGAGGCTTTAAAGCATAAATTGTTCATATTTTAAGGTGCATTGTTTACATTGGTATTGCTTTATCTTCCTCCCATCTGTTGATCTCCCCAGCATTATAAATACTCTTCAATAATACTGTGCAAGTATGAATGTGGCTTGGAGAAAAGGCTTTCATTAGTAGAGATAACTCTATCTTTTCTATTTGTTTTGTAAAAGCTTAATATGAAAAATGGAGTTCTATAATCCTAGCTGTAATTGCAGCTTGAATAAATCCAGCTAGTATCATATACATATCTCTTTATAAAGCCAGCACAATTGGATGATGGTGATTTATGAATAACTGCCACATTGTGGGAGTTATTTTCAGTCCCCTTTACCCTGCTAATGTGTAACTATGTCATCATCCTGAAGATCTCAGACACATTTGCTTTCTCCACTCTTGTACTGTATAGTCATTCCTAAATAATTATGTAAGCTTGACTAGTAATATATGTTTATTAACTCGTACGCAGCACTTTCTCTGTTCAAACATTTGCTAAATTAGGATAATCATTTACTGTTAAGGAAAACAAGCTGCAGCAGCAAGACTTACTGTAGTAGGCATAATTTGTCAATATTACTATAATATTCGTAAAACTGAATATCCAGTGCAGTGGTAGTTGATCTTAGTCTATTGAAATCCATGCAACTTTAGATCATTAAAACTAACATATCCCATTAACTTCAAAGTGGTATAAGCCTCAGTTGCTTATTGTTAACTGAGGCCTTAATATTTAATTAAGGAAGCATTTCCTCTAATTTTATTCAGAGTATCATTTATTTCCATAACACCTTCTCATTAATTGTCAAATTAAATCATTCTTCAGTTTTTCCTTTGCATGCCTTATATACTTGATGGACATGTGGAGAAAAGATAATATTCATTTCAGTCCTGAATTCGGCTATGGGCATGAATGAGCATCCAATGGTGTCAGCCTGCATCAAAATATCATATATTAGTGACTTCACTGTTGTCTCTCTTTCAACCCTGTTTACATAAGTACCACTGTTCTCAACAGAATTACACATAAAACTCACTCATCAGTATATATTTTTGGACCAAACTACATGAGCATTGTTTTTACATGGGGAATGCCATCATTTTTAATGCAGGTTGATCCCTGTATCCATGGAGGATAAGACACCCACCCACCCTGCCGTGGATACTTGAAACCGTGGATAATAGGGAACCCTGTTATTTTCAATGAGATGAATGCCAGAAGTTGACCATAGAATTGCATCGGAGTCCCTAGAAGTCCCTAGAGAGAACATATTTTTAAAGACATGGATAAGTGAAACCACGGATACCGAATCTGTGGGCACAGGTGTCGACTTCCAAAGCAGATGCTTGCAGTTTTAAAAATAATTGTTATGTAAACCTTAAGGTACATTTTCTGTAGGGTTTTAAGAATGAACATACTGAAGACAGAAAAGTGTTATTGACACCCTATGTATTCTGGGAATTGTTTCCCTCTACTTATGGCCTACCTTCTCTGTGCTCTCTTCTAAAATTATCAGTCTTCTATTTTAGATCTTAAGTTTTCATGGTAATAAATATTCTTCTTTCCCATGTAGCAGAGCTTTTGAGTGCAATCCTGTGTATTTCTACTACAAATTAAGTCCTGTTAAGCTCTGTTGACCTTACTTTGAAGTAAGTGAGTATAGGATTATGGGTATAGGATAATAGCCGTGGTCTCCTTTCTGTATCTACTGCTATAGCCCCCCCCCCTGCATCTCAGATAATATTTTTTTCCACCTGGTAGTACAGATATTTAGAGATGCATCCAGGTTCTATCAATTTTTCTGGGATGCAGTTAGTATATGGAAGAGAAGGAAAGGAATCAATATTGTTTTCTGGAATTGTTTTCTGCTGCTCCAGAGACTAGAACACATAGCAATGGATTCAAGCTCCAGGAACAGAGATTCCACCTCAACATTAGGAGGAACTTTTTGACAGTAAGAACTGTTCGGCAGTGGAACGCACTCCCTCGGAGCGTGGTGGGGTCTCCTTCCTTGGAGGTCTTTAAATAGAGGCTGGATGGCCATCTGTCGGGGATGCTTTGATCATTATTTCCTGCATGGCAGGAGGTTGGACTGGATGGCCCTTGTGGTCTCTTCCAACTCTACAATTCTAAATCCTATATGTAGTCACAAATTGGCTGCAGGAAGTTTGCATAAAGAAGAATTAACAAACCCCATGGAAACATTTAATCTGGGACTAATCACCTGCTGCAACTGTCTAGCTTATTATTATTATTATTATTATTATTGATACTGTAGTTTATTTGGTTGGGAGAGGCTTATACCCACCAGTTCAAGTGGAAAACTAGATGAGTGTGAATATTCTCACACAGCAGATCTATCATTAATAAGTTTACTTAGGCCTCAAAATATAACATAAGCCTGGACATGCCATTGGCATGTAAATATAGCCATGCTACAGAGCTCCATAAATTCTTGGCCACTCATTTGTTATAAAAACAGCTACTAAAAAGCTGGAAAATGGCTTGTGTCTGTTCTGATTAGATTTAATATTCAGCAATGTATACCCATTTGAAGTCCTATAAAGTCAGGGTGGAAGGGGCACTGTGAGGCACCTTGATATTTTAATATGTATAAGATAAATATAAAAATATAATTGGGGGAAATCTTCTGTGGCGAGGGTGGTAACATGTTGGACAGCTGCTCCCATAATCCCTTGTTATGTGCCTTCAAGCTGAATCTGACTTATTGTAAGAGTTTTCTTGGCAAATATCTGCAAGGAGGTTTTGCCATTGCCTTCTTCTAAGGCTGAGACAGTGTGGTTTGACCAAGGTAACCCAGTGGATTTCCACAGCTGAGTGGGGATTTGAACTACTATATTATTCAGAGTCCTAGGGCTTGTCTACATTGACCAGAATACCCCACGTTCTGGCTGGGGTATTCCAGCCCTGGGCCAGCAGTATTTTCTGCCATTACCTGCCCTTCCATTGCAGCAATAGAGTGGTGTCTGTACACCCATGGTCCACTCGCAAACTGACACTTCTCTTCCCTGTGTTAGTCACATCTCCCAAGGCCAGGAATGAGACTCCCGGCCATGGTCACATGGGTGGGTGCCTCGCGGTGATGTCAGCAGATGTGACATGTGCAACTTGGCTGGGGAATGGCTGTGCTGGGCACCCCATGGGCCACGTGTGCAGACACATTGTGGAAACAGAACTCAATGTTCTCTCTGGAAGAATCATGACAAAAGTGAAGGGTTTTTAACCACATGTCCACTGTTTGAAGGGGTAATTGCCCCTGATTCTTGTTGGAACTTCCCAGATGTCATCTGGGCAGTTCAGACTAGAAATGGGGCCAAAACCCTATGTCGTCTGGACAGCCAGGTGCATGAATAGGGGGAAGGCCATTTCATTTGGCCCATGTAGACAACCCCTAGTCTAACCTTTAAGCCACCACAACAGGTTAGCTCTCCCATGCTAGCTAGCTAGAACTATTGGCAACAACATCTGAAGGGGCACAAGCTGTCCAACCCTTGAGAGAGTGGGGACGAATGTGACTGAAGCCTAAAGCTTCAGACTGCCCAGTCCCCCGTTTCCCCCTCATCCTCTGTATCACTGGAAGTTCTTTTTATTGGGTTTTGGATAAGAAGGATGGAGGAGGAGAGCTGGAGAAACACAGACTTTCAGCAGCAGGTTGCAGAAGCATGTCTGCAGTAAACAATGTGATAAAACCTCATCTGGGAAAGAATGAGACTCTTCTCTAGCTGAACTTGCTGCAGCTGTGTGTGGCTGCCTACAGCAGGCAAGCTAAAAAGTGGCTAACTCCAGTATTCTTGACTGAGCATGTGTGAACAGCAAGATGAGAAAAGAGGAGAGCAGATAAGCCTGCTTCCCCAGCTGCCCTCAGCGTTTTAAAAGTGCATAGATTGGAAACCAAAATAGAAATCATAAGAAAAGTGGAAGCTAGTGAAACAAACAGTCATTCCTGGATACATTTTGAAAGATTCGCTCAGGTGTTCTGTAGAATGTTTTGTCTGCTTATGCCAGGGTTACCTGACCTGGTTGTTTCGTCTCACACATGCATATTGTTGGCTTTGAATAAAAAAAAGTTTCCTGAAACATGTTGAAATGTCCTTTTTTGAGTGAGATAGATATCCCTGTTCTTTCCATGTTATTTCTGCCTCTGGTACCAACTTTTCTGTTAAAGAAGTAATGCCTAGGGACACATCTCCTTTGTTAACTGAGGTATAAATATATAGGAAGGTATACCTTAGGTTCCTCAATGTATCCAGATTTCACTCTGGTAGATATATACTGTTATATATAGGTAGACTTCAGGCTTGTGGCTGAAAAAAAAAATTTTTTTTTTGGTGTTTGTTTTTACAAAAACCCCTTGAAGTCCAAAAAGTGAGTGGGAGGGAGCCAGCTATAAAATATTGGTTCCCAGAGTGAGCTAACTGCTCACTGTATTGATGCGACATACAAATACAAATCTATCTTCAGTTTTATACAGATCAGGAATTCTAACAGCCTATTTTAGTGGAGCTCGGAAAAGCCTTTTTCATGATTGGTATTATTAAAAGAGGTGGATGCCAACTTGATGATCTGTTGTAAATTGTACTGTCTTCTCACCCTTGCATTAGAGCAGTGGTTCATAATCTATAGTCTGTGGACCTCCAGGGACATTTGATGTTCTCACAGGGGGTCTGCGAAGGCTTGAAGGCTGCCTGGCCCACCTCACTTCCCACAGTGGTTTTAAATCTTAAGTCTTGGGGATCCACAGCAACCAAAGATATTTAAAGGGGCTCCTTGGTAAAGAAAAGGTTAAGAGCCACTGCATTAGAGTGTTCAAATCTAACTCAAGTTGCTCAAGAAGACTCCCATCTCAGTGTTCAAATTAGCTGCAGCTTGCTATCTGAAAGTACACCTGCACTTGCTAGCCCATTATTTAGGGCTGTGTCCACTTGGCAGCAGTCTGCTTGCAGAACACAGTTTGATCCAGTGGAGGTTTCTGTCAGTAATCAGTAATTTTTGGCAATTCCCCCTTCCTCTGCATCTAGTCCAGAGGGTTGAGGGATATCTCAGAAAAGATGGGATGTGGCACATGGAGCTGGGGGGCAGAAGAGATGGAATTATTGAAAATTACCTCTTGTCTTGTTCCACTGGTGAAAGCAGCGTTCCATTAGCAGAGTGCGGCTAACAGTGTACATGCCTTAATGGCTTGGTCTCTTGTTCTTCAACATTGAGTGCATGAAAAACAGTACAGTACAGGATGTGATGACTGAAATGTCAACATTTGGCCTGAAGCAACATGAAGACCTGAATAAATAGCTCAAAACTGTTTTACCATGTTCTATACTTAATAATTAAAACAGGCTTGAAGATTACAGTATTACCTACACTTGGGGAAAGTATTAACTTTTGTATAGCAAATATAGGTGTTGCAGCAAAATATAAAATATTGTTTTTTTAAATGTTACAAATACCTGTAATTCCAAAATGTACTTGAAAGCAGATTTAGTGGTGAAATATAGGATTAATTGAACGGTATTCTAAGCCATGGTTTGTACAGCCAGGAGGTAGGTTCTTATATCTCAATGCACCCTTCTAAACCTCAGTTTGACAGGACTATAAAAATAGATGTTCATTGTTGTTTGAAATTGGTTTGCAAACCATATTTTATGCTGTGATTAACTCTGAATGCTCAAACTACTGACAACCCAGTTAAGAGCCTTTACTGCACCTCAAGAAGCTGCTACACCGTGGAAATGACAGATAATTTGCAAACCTATGTAGCAGAGAGCTGAGCAGATAATGGACAAAAGTTAAGTAGCTCCAAAACATAGATTGCTGGTTGCAAATCTTAAGCCACCCTTAACTTATGTTCTTAATTAAGGATAACACAAGCCATCATGATATTGAAACAAGCCGTGTCTTATTTTTACAAATAGTAGACTCCATTATAAGTATAAATTGAGTTCTTTAATTACTAAAGCTCAGTGTGGGAATTATTTTAATAATATAGTATAGTGTAGTTGTAGATGCTTTTCATTTGTTTCTCTTTATTCACCCATGTAGCATAACAAAAATTCAAGTCATGTTTCTGCTGACCTGGACTGAAAATGCATATCTGATCTACTAAGCGTTCCCTGCTCCACCATACTGTGTAATATGAGTTCTGTCTATTAAATAATGAGACTGAGACAATAACCCATCTTTATTTATATGTATTACAATTCTAATGCTTGTTCCCTACAATATACTCCCTGTTCACAGTCATACACCAATGTAGTCTTGTTTTCCACTGGTTGAAGGCATGGAACAGATCAGTTTCTGCCAGTTGTTTCAACACATCTGCTGTTTTCTTCTTTCCTGCATTAGTTGACTCGAAACATGTTCCTGTAAGCACCAATTTCACTTTAGGGAAAAGAAAAAAAATTCATGGTGCCAAATCTGGCAAATATGGAGGATGTTCAAGTGTAGTAATGCGTTTATTGGCCAAAAACTGCTTCACAGAAGTGCTATGTGATCACACATTGTTTTGATGAAGAATGAAACCATTTCCCCACAGTTCTGACCTTTTTTTCTGATGCTTTCTCTCAGCTTTCTCAAAACTTCCTTATAATAATGCTGGTTCACTGTTCTGTAGGGGGGAGGTGGCAGGAACAATCCTCTATGGTTGGGAAACTAGGACCGCCCAGCTCAAAGCAGGAAGAAGACCTTTGACCTGGATGTTAGAGTCTTTGTTCTCTCCTCTCTTCCACACAGTCTTCAGTTCTTCTTCCTGCTTCGCCCAGCAAGGACAGGATTTTCACTCCTCCAGAGCTCTCTGCCTTCTGGACTCTTCCTAACTTTTTCCCAACTCAGAACCCCCCCCCCAATTCCTCCCTAATACTCTACCCTTCTCATTCTTTCTCATTCAAAAACTAACTAACAAACAAACACCCGCTCCTTCCAGACTTTCCTTCGTGGCTGTCCGATCCCCCCGATCACTCGGCGACCAAACTGCCCCCCACTGCTCCGCAGCCCACCCCACTGCTCCGCAACCCCCCCACTGCCTCCCACGATCTCTCTCTTCAGCCCCCCCACTGCTCCGCAGCCCACCCCATGGCTCTGCAGCCCCCCATGGCCTCCTGCAATCTCTCCACCTCCGAAGCCTTTTCTCCGCTCCCCCCTTTGTTCCTCCGTTCTCAGTCCTCTCCCCTCACGCACCCTCATCCCTCCTGCCGCACAGCCCATGGGAGACAGTAAAGGGCAAGCTGCGAGCAGTGACCCCGATGCGCAGGAGCAACTGCAGCAACCAGCAACCACGGAGGCCTCTGGCCCCCTAAATGGCGGCCCGGAAAGCACCTCTGACACCGCCTCCTCCTCAGCCTCCTCCGAACAGCTACCTGTTCCCCAGAGGAAGACAGCACATGAGGCAGAGAAGGCCCTCGCCAGTGGCCACTCTGGGAGCGCGCCAAAAACGAGGTAGCCCAAGCCATGCTATAAGGAGATGGCAAAGGGCGAGCAGCACAGTAAGAGAGGAGCCGCAGGGGCTGAGGTCTCCTCCCAGCCCCCCCCCCCGAGACCAGAGTGATGTCTCAGGGGGTGACAGGGACAGCACTGAGAGAGGGATGTCAGACCCGGTAAGAGGGGCCCTTGCTGGGGAGGAACTTCACCTGGTGTTCTTCGAATCCTTCCCTAAGAGGGACCTGGCAGAGGCAACAGCCATGGCGGCCTTGGTCAGGCAGTGCCTGGAGGGGGCTACAGGGGCAATATCCTCCAGCGAGGAGGATGAGGATGAGAGTGAACTTGAAATTGTGGAGGGGGACCCCTCTGATGAGGCCCTGTCGGGAGGGGAGTCAATGGAGGAGGACGAGGGGGGGCAGGGGCGCCAAGGGACAAAAGTCCTCTGGTGGAACCTAAGCATAAAAAGAAAGGGGTTTCCCCATGGGCCAAAAAGCAGAGTATAAAATTGGCATTGGCTATGCTGAAGGAGGCCCTCATTTCGGACCAGGATGATGACCAGGATGAGCCCCTGAACCCTCCCATCACAGGGAAAAGCAAAGGGGCAAAGGGGGACAAACCCAGTCGTTCTGGGAAAGTGGACCCTAACACGACCACTTCAGATAAAAGGCAGGTTAGGAGAGCCCCGAGTAAGACAAGGGGTGAGAAAAGGAAGAAACCCCCCTCGAGGCACTCCTCGGAGGAGTCCGGTGAGGCCTCTGACAGGGAGGAACTGCTTAGGAAGATTCAGTGCACCAATGACAACCTTGGGAACAAGGATGTCAAGGGAAATATTGCCGTAGACGGGGACCCAGACAGGGAGCCGGGAGAGCTATCGGACTCAGATACATCTGAGCCCAAGATAACAGACAGGATATTCCATGGAGAAAAGTTCACATACCTCCTGAATAAGGCCTTGGCAGCCTTGGAAATCCCACTGCCATCCCCACAGGAGGATGACACAGGAGACCCGGAAGCACCCAAAGCCAAAAAGTGGCAGCACTGATACCCTCATTCAAACCTAAGAGACCGGTTTTCCCCTTTCCAAAAGCATTTTGGAAACTCGTGGCTGAAGAGTGGGAAAAGCCAGCGCTGGGGCGCAGAGGCCTGTCAGCAGCACAAAAATTCTACAACTCCCCCACAGATGTCCTGGACAAGCTGAGGACCCCGGTGGTCGATCGGCTGGTGGTTTCTATGGTCTCAAATTCTCTCGCGCCAAAAGAGGGAGAAGGCTCTCTAAAGGACCTAGATGAGAAGAGGATGGATGCCGCCCTCAGGAAATCATATGAAGCGTCAGCCCTGGGGATCAGGGTCTCCCTGGCTTCAGCATTGATCTCAAGAGTGGCAATTATATGGTTGCAGGAGGTAATGGACAGGCCTGACCTGGATACCAGAGCACTCCAGAAGGCGTTCAATAGAATTCAATATGCGCTGCAGTTCATGGCGGACGCGTCGCAGGATTCCCTCTCATATGCAGCGAGGGCAACGGCAGCAGCCAACTTGGCCAGGCGCTCGCTGTGGGTGAAACAATGGGATGCAGACAATCAATCGAAGAATGCACTCGCAACTGCCCCCTTCAGGGGCTCCAAGATATTTGGAGAAGAGGCGCTCAAGGATATCCTAGTGGAGACGAAGGACAAGAAACAAGCGATGCCCTCTATGAACAGGAAAGCAGCGAAAAAGCCTTTCAAGCGCTCAGCACAATACTCCAGCTCCTTTTGTCAATACAGAAGCAGCAGGAGGAGGTCGGATTTCCGCCCCACCAGACTGGCCTGGGCAAGAACAAACTATGTCATCCGGCATGCCCTGTTCTCAAACCCCTCCGCCAACTGAAAAGGGGGATCACAACCCCAACGGAACTCCTCACGTTAGCAATCCTGACTCGAAGGCGATCCCAGTGGGAGGAAGGCTATCGAGTTTCTTAAGCTCCTGGTTGGACTCCACCAGACAGGTGGTTTCTGGATACCATAGCCAGCGGCTACAAGGTGGAGTTCAACACAAGACCAAGGAACCGGTTCCTCCCAGCTCCCGTACCCAGCAACCAAGAGAAAGCAAGAAACCTAAGGATAACCATAACCCCACCTACTGGAGATCAATGCCATAGAGACAGTTCCCAAACAGCAACGTAGTGTATTCCTACTTCTTCACAGTACCCAAAAAGGACAGGAGCCTTCGGTCAGTCTTAGACTTAAAATTCACAAACTCGTTCGTTACATACAAGCGTTTCAGGATGGAAACGCTGTCTTCAATAAGGGAGGCGATTCGAGAAGGGGACTTCCTCGCCTCCCTAGACTTATCAGAAGCCTACATGCACATCGGAATGCACGAGGACAGCCAACAGGTCCTCAGATTCGCATTCGGCGAGGAGCACTACCAGTTCAAGGTGCTACCCTTTGGTCTCTCCACCGCCCCAAGGGTATTCACCAAGGTGCTGGTGGTACTCATTGCACATCTACGCACCAAGGGCATATACCTTTACCCGTATCTGGACGACATTCTCCTATGAGTGTCTTCATGGGGAAAGGTGCAAAGAGACATACAGGAGACAATCAGATGCCTCCAAAGTCATGGCTTCCTGATAAACCTCAAGAAGAGCTCGCTCATCCCATCTCAACAACTGACACATCTAGGAGTTCACCTCGACACGGTAAACTATTCTGTCACGCTATCAACAGAGCGCCAAGAAACTCTTCAGACAGAGGTAAGAGCAATAAGCAAAAAACGAAGAGCCTCACTCGCAGCACTAGCGAGACTTTTCGGCCTAATGATTTCAGCTACCCAAGTGGTCCCCTGGGCCAGATTCCATTCCATACACCTGCAGAGGGTGCTTCTGCCACACCAGGATCAGATAACGAGAAGAGAAGACACCTCCCTGGAAATCACAGGGTCACTGGCACACTCCCTCTGCTGGTGGACCCGCAAAGAGAACATCTCCAAAGGCTCCCCACTGACAATCACAGACCAAGTGGTGGTGACCTCGGATGCAAGCCTCAGGGGGTGGAGAGCACACTGCCTAACCAAGCGACACAGGGACTTTGGTCCACAGAGGAAAGAATGCACAGCATAAACTGGCTGGAGCTCAGAGCAGCAAGACTGGCACTGAACCACTTCACGCCCCTACTACGGGACTCCCACATCCTTCTACTGACAGACAACACAACAACACACTCATACATAGCGAGACAGGGAGGGTTGAGATCAAAATCTCTGCACGTGGAGGCCGAGCACCTCCTGCTCTGGGCAGAGCCAACGGTTCTCTCCCTATCTGCACAACATCTCCAAGGGGAGACGAACATGCAAGCAGACTTCCTGAGCAGACACACGGTATCACCAGGGGAATGGGAACTCGATCAAGAGACGTTTCACCAAATCACGGACACGTTCGGGAGGATGTCGGTGGACCTCTTTGTGTCGACCTCGAACGCGAAGCTAGCAAGGTTCTTCTCAAGGTTCTCTCAGCCAGGAGCAGAAGGGATGGATGCCCTACACTCAGCATGGCCCAAGGGCCTCCTATACCTGTTTCCACCGTTCCCACTTATAGGGAAGGTATGCAGGAAAATTCGACAAGAGAGAGCTCAAGCAGTGCTGATAGCACCACACTGGCTGCGCCGCCCATGGTTCTCAGACTGTCAGAGATGTCGATCGAGTCGCCACTGAAACTCCATCCACACCAGTATCTGCTACACCAGGGACCAGTCAGACACCCCGAGGTAGAGTGGCTGAAGCTGACGGCATGGAGACTGAGCGGAGAACCCTGAGGGACTGCGGTTATGAAGAAAATGTCATTGGCATCATGCTGGCATCAAGACTCCCCTCAACCAAAAGGATATACCAGGCCACATGGAAGGTTTTCTCACAGTGTTACACCACAGAACAAATAGACCCAACCAGGGCTACGACACGTCACAACCTGGCATTTCTACAGAAGGGCCTCGACAGCGGCCTTCGCCCAAACACGCTCAAGAGACAAGTAGCCGCTCTGGCGGCCTTCATCCCATGCCCTCAGGGGGGAAGAATTTCACCTAAGGGGAGCAACACTTCTCGCCCCAGCAGTGGCTCACAGGTTTCCTTCCTGGAAACTACCTTTGGTCCTCAGACATCTCACGAAGGCCCCCTTTGAACCCTTAAGGAAGGTCCTACTGAGGACCCTGTCCCTAAAGGTGGCCTGCCTAATAGCGATAACATCCACAAGGAGAGTATCCGAGCTCACGGCCCTCTCAGTAAGGGAACACCTGTGCTCCTTTAACACGGATTCAGTATGCCTACGACCAGATCCCTCCTTCAGGCTAAAAGTGATCTCGGCATTCCATGTCTCTCAACAGATAGTACTTCCCTCCTTCTGTCCTAACCCTACTCACTCCACGGAGAAAGTGTGGCACAAACTGGACGTAAGAAGGGCGCTAAAGATATATATCAAGCGCACGGCACCTTTCAGGAGATGCGATTCACTGTTTATTTCTTTCAATCCATCTTCATTGGGTGCGCAGATCTCGAAACAGACCTTGGCAACTTGGATAAAAGCTTGCATCTTCATGGCATACGACACAGCAGGCATTCCGTGCCCCTCAGGAGTTGTGGCACACTCAACACGCTCAGCAGCCACCTCAGCCGTCTTCTTGACAAACGCACCCATCGCAGAAATCTGCAGGGCGGCAACCTGGAGCAATCCATCCACCTTTACCAGACACTACAAGGTGGACAAATTCAGATCCGCGGAGGCCTTCTTCAACAGAAGGGTTCTCCACGAGGTGATCCACCAGTAGTGTAAGTTCATGTTCTGGCAGTCACCCCACCTGGGCACATCGGGGGCTTGGGTACGTCCCAACCATAGAGGATTGTTCTTGCCACCTCTCCCCTACATAATGTTACATTGGGTACTTACTGTGAAGGTACTTTCTGTAGGGTAGGTGGCAGGAAAAATCCGGCCCACCCAGTGACTGCAATCTAATTATGATCACGCTCTAACCTGTTTTTTGTTCCTAAACAAGGAGGAGTTTTTCAATCCAGACTTTCAGGGTTTTGCTAGTCAGAGAACTGAAGACCATGTGGAAGAGAGGAGAGAATAAAGATTCTAACTTCCAGGTCAAATGTCTTCTTCCTGCTTCGAGCTAGGCGGTCCTAGTTTCCCAACCATAGAGGATTGTTTCTGCCACCTACCCTACAGAAAGTACCTTGATGGTAAGTACCCAATGTAACATTCTGCCTTCTGGAACCCATTCTGCCAAAATTACACCCTTGATGTCACAAAAAACAATGAGCATAACTTTGGATGTGGACTTGCTTTTATTCATTCTTGGTGATAATGGTGTTTTCTAGTGCATTGACTGTTATTTTATCTCAGGATTATACTGGAAGATCCAGGCTTCATCACAAGTAATGATTTTTTTTTTTTAAAGGCTTGCGTTGCCTCAAGTTGCTGCAGAATGTCAGCGCAAGAGTCCTTGCGGCACTCTTTCTGCTCTGGTGTGAGAACCCTAGGGGCCATCTTGGCACAAACATTTCTCATGTTGAGATTCTCATGCAAAATTTTCCATGCAGTGTATTTGTCAATGTTCACAGCTTCAGCTATCATTCAGACACAGAGCTGGCAGTCTCCTCGAACAATCTGGCTATCTTTTTTGGTTCTTGACGTAGAAGGTCATCCACATTCAACATCTTCCACATTCTCACGTCTTTCTCTGAATCTTCTGTGCCACTCAAACACACACACACAGTACATGCAGTCTTCCCCATAGGCCTCAGTAAGCATTTGAAAAGATTCCGTAGGTGTTCTTTTTTCAGTTTTACTAAAAATTTCAAATTGATACATTGCTCGACTTTTAAACTTAGTATTTTTCTGGCATACAGCTGCTTTAAATGGCGACTGACAATGCTTTATTTATTTATTTATACCCCACTTTTCAGCCACAAGGCTTTCAGAGCGGCTTATACATTGTTTTAAGCAACAGCAATTTACACATCTGCACTGCGTTAAGCAGTTTCCAATGTGTGTTAGCTAATCACCCCCACAAGTCAGGTACTTGTTTTACTGACCTATGAAAGGATGGAAGGCTGAGCAAACCTTGGAGCCCTCTGGAATCGAACCTGCAATGTGGTGACTGGCAGTACTGGCATTTAACCACTGTGCCACCCGGGCTCCCTTGTTAACTGATCATCTGAGAGTGTTGATGTTTGTCATGCAGGTTCAGACATGTTCAAGGTCACCACTCAAGCATTCACAATCAGTTCTCCCTGATTTGTCTGAAAGATAGAAGCACAGTCTTGTTATTTAATAGACGTACCTCATATAGTACTACAAAGTGGCAACTCCTCTGCATTTTGATTTTTCTGAGGCAGTGATTTTCAAATTCCAGTCCCCATAGGTAGCTCAACTGTGATGTCAAAAAGCTGGTTTGGGTTTTGGATAACTGAAATTCATTAATGTTTGTGGACTCAAGTTTGGGAACACTGTTCAAAAGGGAAAGGGGAGTAAATAAATTTCCAGGAGAGACATTATTGATCACATGTGCCCTTGGAAATTAAGTTATTTATTTTTGAGAATAGAATTGCTCTTTATACAGCAAGTAAGTTAAGCTGTTGTCATCTTAGCCACATACATCACTGTGATCTCATGAGCCTACTGCTCCCATTTATCCATTGGTGATTGGATCAGCTCAGTTCTCTTTTGTTATGCTTTGATCTCATCTCTTTTCTAATTCAGCCTGAGCCTTTTCTCAGGTTGCTAATTAAACTGAAAGAATGTACAACTTGTTTCTACTGGTATTATGCTGAAAAAATCTATTGAAAAAACAGTCTTTAAAAAAAGGAGGAAGTTCTTTGATTCCCACATAGAGTTGCATTCTAGAATTTCAATCTGCTTATAGCATGAAGGGAATTATACTACTAGATTTTCATTGCATTGGGAAGGGGGGAAGCATTAGTATTAAAATACAGTGGGCCTTTGGTATCTGCTGAATTTGGTTCCAGGACCCTGTGTGAATGCCAAAATCTATGGATGCTTAGGTCCCTTTATATACAATAGCATAGTAAAATGATGTCACTAATATAAAATGGCAAAATCAAGGTTTGCTTCTTGGATTTTATTTTTGGGGGATATTTTCAAGCCATGGATGGTGGAATCCATGGATACCAAATCCATGGATATTGAGGGTCAACTGTAATGATAAATTGTTCTTTCTGCACTGCTCCCTACATTTTCATCCCCGATTATTTTCCTAACTTTTGGTTATATGAATATTTTATTATAATTAGAGTGACCTACTGAAATAAATGGGACTTAAATTTGTCACAACAACCACTAGTCCCTTTGATTTAATCAGCCCAGAGCAGATTAGTCCCTTTTGTTTAACCAACCTTAGAACAGTTAAATCCTTTGGTTTAACCAATCTTAGAGCAGTCAACCAACCCTAGAGCAGATTTGCATCTGTTCTAGGGATGGTTAAATTTGGAACCAGCCTATATTTGCATCATGAGTGGAGAAAATGTGGTCCACCAGATCATGTAGAACTTCATATTCCATTAGCACTAGCTAGCCAAAGTAGCCAGGTGATGGAAGTTGCAGTCCAGCAACCTCTGGTGGGCCACAGGTTCCTCATCCTTGGAACATGTTTCTAATATGTTCTTGCAACTTTAGTACTGGCTGCTAGTATCTAATCTGTAGTAGCTTTTGCTATAGTTATCATGTTACAAATAACATCTGATTAAACATCAAATCTTACAGGATACAGGTCAACCCCTGTATCTGCAGGGGAGATGTTCCAAGACCCCCTGTGGATACCTGAAATGGGGGGGGGGTAATTGGAAACCCTATTATTTTCAATGAGGTAAACACCAGAGGTTGACCATAGAATCACATTAGAGGACCTAGAAATGCCCAGAGAGCACACACACACACACACGGATTTGGTAAGTGAAACCATGGATACTGAATCAATGGGTACAGGGGTTGACCTGTACAAAATAGCATAGTTGATTGTTTACTGTGGATACCAAATCTATGGATATGGATGTTTAATTGTATCTTGCTGGGCTGTCAATGAAAATGTAAGATTATGTATGTAGTATGTGTATTACTTCTTATTTGGAATTGTTGGTGATAACTAAAAAAAACCACACACCAAAGATAATATGAGCTTTGTAGGTTACATTTCTGTGCAAGTCACATTGAATATGACTTACAGGCAGCAAGGTTCATCCAAAGGTATTTGGAGGTCTTTATCTTCGCTTGCAGTATAAACAAATACAGTATACAGTATATACAGCAAACCCCATTAACAAACTCAACAGCAATTTCTCCAACATCCACCAACACTCCTCCCTCTCTCTATAACAGCAACCTCCACACAATGCTCTTGTGCTTCGGCTATATAGGAGTGTTTGCTTGTCAGCCTTCTGCCTAGCTATAGCTGTGATCAAACCCACTCCAGCTGTGCTAGTCTGTGGTCTGTTGCTCCAACATTTTTCCTTTTGCACTTAAAGCAATATTACCCTGACACATTGAATATGATTTTGCTAGCTTCCAAATAAATGTGCACACTCTTGGACTGTTGGTTTATATTTCATCAGGATTATTGTTTTATTTTCACCAGGGTTTCACTGTTAATTAGGGATACTGTCATACTTTTAATACATTCATTACATAGTTTTGTTCAGTTGTATTACCGTGGATTCACCGTATCTGTGGGCTCCAAATCTGATGGGTTTAACCAACTGCAGATGCAAAATATTAAAAAAATATATTAAAAATACAGGGGATCTAATAAAGTGAGTGCCCTTACATACAGAGGGGAAAGAAAGGAACTTAAATCACACTCACCCCTTAACTCTTCTGCTTGTCTCCACAGCCTGGCCAAGTTCCAGGTTGAAGCCCACCATGCATATGCAGTGCAATCAGGCCAAGAAGCAGTTCCAGGTTAGCAGCGGAGGCAATGGCAAGCCCTGGCCATCAGGTGTTCATTCTCCCCCACTTCCAAGGAGCCTGCCAGCTGCCTGCTTCCACTTTTGAGCAGCTTCCACAGGGACATGGCAGTTGGCAATGGTGGCACTCTTACTTTTTTGTTCATGAATGAAGGAGCAGGAGTGCCATTGCCATCACCAATAGTCATGTCCCTGCGGAAGCTGCTCACTGCCCTGCAGTTGGTGGTGGTGGCAATGCTCCTGTCTGTTCATTCATGAATGAACAAACAGGACTGCCACTGCCAATCACCATGACCCTGCATAAGCTGCTCAAAGGTGAAAGTGGGTGACTGATGGGCTCACTGGAGGTGGGGAGCCCAAAGAACGCATGCCTGGCAGCCGGGGCTTGCCACCACTTCCGCTGCTGCTTTGTACTGTCTTATAAATAAGGTACTTCAGTATCCACATTTTTTGGGTATCCATGCAGGGTCCTGGAAATAAACCCTCACAGATACTGAGGGCCCACTGTATATTTTTCTTAAATATTTGTGTGGCATGAACATATTTTAGCAACATGTTTTCCCAGGAGCTCATTGCAGCTCTAGTGCTTTGCTCTTGTATTTGGACACTAAAAGTCTGTCTATGTGATCTAAAATAATAATTCTCTAATTACTTTTTATTGCAAACTTATATGTCAGACCTCTTGCATAATTAAGGTTTAATTGGAAGCCACAGTATGTGGAACAGACCCCTTGAGTAAGCTGAAGAAAAGAGAAAATAAGCAGCAGAGGGAACCTATGAATTCTCTTTCTCACCTCTCCATTCCAGCAAATAGGAATGTGAAGAGAAGAACCCACTGCAGGCACTACACATTGGCATATTTGGAATGCGGAATGCTTTGTATTTATTTAGATCAGTGGTTCTTAACCTGTGGTCCATGGACCCCCAGGGGGATGTGCTGTCCTTACAGGGAGTCTGCAAAGGCTTGATGGCTGCTCATCCCTCTTCCTCCCCACAGTGGAGTGGCCACATGACAGGAGCCAAGGCAAAGGCTGGCTGATAGGCTTGTTCTGTGCATTGCCATTCAACCCATTCCAGCCACAAGCTTGCTGGAAGAAGCGAGAGAAGTGTTCCCCCTCCTCCTCTAGTGCCTCTGAGTGAAGGTTTAATGGATGGTGTAATTGTATTATTCAGGCATTATTATTATTATTATTATTATTTTAAATCTTGAGTTAAGTCCTGGGGGTCTGTGGCTACAAAAGATATTTAAAGAGGGTCCCTGGTAAAGAAAATATTAAGAGGCACTTATTTAAATATTTTAAATGTTTTTGCCACCTCTTAAGACAGCTTCCTTAAAGCAGTTTACATAGTAGAATTTTAAAACGATGTACTCTATTATAAGATACAACTAATAGAATGCCATTAAATGTTTCAAATAACAGGGGCAGCAAAAATGGGCCTCCCTTTGTTTAAAAGCAGGCTGGAACTTCAGGATTGTTAAGCCCTATTTAAAAGCAGTCAGAGACAAAGCCATGTACATATCCAATGATACCATATTCCAGAAGGATAGGGCCACCACAGAAAAGGCCCAGTTCTCTTCTTGGTGCCAACCTAATAGATAATACACTATTAATATGTGTATCCGCCTCAAAGTATGTGCAGGCTGTTTTTCATTCAGTCACAGAAAACTTCACCTCAGTCCCACACAATGTCATGACTACCATCTCTCTATGAACTTTCCAATATACAAAGGATGGTGATTCCAACATATATGAGGTCAGCTGTTCCTATTTTATAAATTTTATTTTTAATATGTTATCACGGTGACCTTGTATGTATTAATGAGACCTGGGTGGATGAAAAGGGGACAATTAATTTCACACTTTCAGCTCTCTTGGACACTTGGTATTGCATCAGAACATCCTTGAGGATTGGGAAGAGAGGGTGGCTATGGTCTGTTGAGATTCTTTCTCCCTCTCCAGGCTTCCTATTCATCTGAGTGCAACCTTTGAGTGTTTGATGTTCTGTGTGTCTGACAGCTCAGGGATTATGCTGGTGTGTTATCCATCTAGCTGTCCTACAGTATTTCTACTTAAGCGAAGAGAAATCTCAGAATCTTGGGTTTGACTGTAAGAACGTGCAGCACTGTTGTCATGGGGAACCTCATAATTCATGTCAGGGATATCTATTCTTGTGTGACTTCATGGATGCCATGGTTGTGATCTGTCCCAGCATGTCATTGGGTCAGACTGGGTTGCAGTCCAGATTTGGTGTTCTTGGTGTGGCAGGAAGCTATATAGAGACCTGAAAATGGAAATTAGACAGATACCCTTTATCATGGTTGGATCACTACCTGCTAAATTAGAGACTATTGGTGACTTTTATACTTGACAGGATATGGGAACCTAGTAGAATAATGCAGTTCTGGAATGGTTTCTTGTAGATTCCAGAGACCTTTCCAATTGGTATGAGTAAGAACTTGGAAGTGATCTGTAGCGAGTTGCTCTTTTGGGAGTGCTTTAATTGTACGATCTTGCATGGCAGGACTGGATGGTCCCTGTAGTCCCTTCCAACTCAATTATTCTATGATTCTATGTTACCTGTAACACATTACTTTTTTGGCATAGGAAGGGAATATTTTTGCAAAGCAACGTATAAGCATCCTTTAAAGAATAAAGGTCGACCCCCATATCCAAAGATTTGGTAGCCATGGTTTCACTTATCCATGTTCTCTCTAGGTATTTCTAGATCCCCCAATATGATTCTATGGTCAACTTCCAACATTTGTCTCATTGAAAATGATAGGGTTCCCTATTATCCATGGTTTCAGGTATCCACGGGGGGATGTCTTGGAACATAGCACCCGTAGATATGGGGGTCAACCAGTATTTTTCAATGTTTTCAGTTTCATTTTTATTTAAAAGTAGTAACAAAACAAAAATGTAATTATTAGCAATGCATTACTATCAGAGCATTTGGTTAAGCTATAAGCTACCTTTTAAAAAAGCAGTTTACACTAACATGTTACTTTTTAAAAACAGCTTTCCAAACTTTGATATGATTGGTGCTTCAGTCAAAAACCTGGCTGCTCAGATAAAATCCTTGTTTGTGAGGCTGGCAAACAAGTTCTTTCTCACCTGTTGTTTCTTCACAGTGTCTTGTAATAGATCTGTTTCAGGTGATGAAGGGTTTATTATGATCTGCCACTAAGGGAGAATTGGTCAGATGCATACCAGCTGCTATAATAAATTCACTTCAGAATTGCAGTCACCTGCATTCATTGTGATTTGGGCTGCATCTGAACTGCAGAAATAACCCAGTTTGACATCACTTTAACTGTCACGGCTCAATGCTATAGAATCCTGGGATTTCTAGTTTGTTGTGGCACCAGAGCTATCTGACAGAGAAGGTAAAATTGTTGGAGCATAGAAAGATACGCCGTGTCTGGCACAACCACCTGCAGAGTTGTTCCACGTCGACAGGATGCCAAGGAGAAAGTTTCTGGAGAGACTTCTGCAAAAGACTTCAGGCTGAGAAGGAAAAATTCCTTCACCCCAGCACACTGCCTTGAGCTCTGGCTTGCCAAATAAAGACAGCAACAAGGCCAGCCTTTACTCAACTTGAGGGCTTTAATCTTTGTTTGCAGTATATTTACAATATATAGAGAGAGTATAGGACAACCGTCTCTAATACTCATAAATCTGTATCAAACCAACAAACTGCTTTGCCAACCACCATCCACAACAAACCCACACAAGAGATAATTCCCATCTCCTATTTATAGGTAGTTAAACAATGCCTGTTACATCAGGCATCTCAAGTGTGCATACTCTCAAGTGCTGACTCCACTCACACCTACCACTGGAGCTTAACTACTTTCATTACTAAGCTTACAGCTCCATCTTGTGGTCACATCCATGTCATTTCCTGACAAAAATTTCTCACAAAACTACATATCCCAGAATTCCATAGCATTGAACCATGGCAGTTAAAGCACTCTCAAAGTTGATTATTTCTGCAGTGCAGATGCAGAGCTTATCTACACTGGCCGAAATACCCTGGCTTGCCCCTGTTCCAGAACCCTATAGTCCAAAAAATGCAGGGCATTTATCCCGAACTACCCCGAACAGTCTAAATGACCTCTGGGGCAGATACAGGGCTGGAACAGGGGCAAGCTGGGACAGGGCCCTTTACCATGATATAAAATAATATCTAGTTTACTCCATTTCCACTGGATCAGGCCTCACGTGTCTGTGGGAGCCTGTCCAGCATGCTGCTCCTCTCTGCTACTGCCAGCTCCCTTGTTCTGGATGTCTGTCCACAACTGTAGCCAGTTGAGAAGGGGAGAACCAGGTAAGTGTATGAAAAATGTATATACTGTTAATTTTAAACCATTATATATATAATAAAAATTAAATCCTGTTTATACAGATATCAAAATTCTATTTGTTACACAAGAATACAAAGGAGAATATGCAATAATACAACGTAGTCAATCAACTCAATTTGATATACAATGTAAAACAATATATGCACTTAAATTGATACATAAACAATTTTGCTCTGGAGATTCTCTATGTTGTTTCATGGTCACTTCTTCAGTGTGTATCTAAAAGAAATAGGTTGTTACAATTGAACCATGTACTATATCAAATAAAATACCATTTTTACTATAATTGTTTGTTGAGGAAAAAATGCTGGGCTCACCTCATAAAAGTAACTATTTTCATAAATCTTGTATAAATGTGTGTTCAACAAAGTCTATAAAGAAAAAGAGTTTTAATCTCAAGTATGTATATTATTCTTCACTCTAGGCGCTTATCTCAAAGAATTTCAGAACATCTGAGTCATATCAGGATGAGGCATCTGGACTATCCTCTGGTAGCTTGTTTTATTCAATTCCGCCGTCCAGCGGAATCCTTAAGATTTTTTTGCATTTGAAGCCATACGCCTTCGATTGTACCAGAGAGGATCCACACAAATGAAATTGCTCCAAAGAGATTCTTTTTGGATTTATAGATTGCAAACTACAATTCCCCAAGGGCTTAATGAGCATTTTGATTTTTCTTTTTTTCTATAGATTAATTAGAACATAGGATCCTTAGAAACAGTATTATTACACTGAGACATTAAGCTCTACACCCAGGATGTTCTGAATGGAGGCTTTGCCTCCTTGGGAGTTCTTTTTACACTTCTTTAAATGGATCAACGTTAAATGAACTCAGTTACATTTAACATACTATATAACATCTGTGAGTTTTTTGTTTATGCCTGCATCATTGGAAATCACCCAAGGCAGATGTAGGCAAGCCTTGTTCTTGTGCTTTACACTATTTTCCTTTTTATTATTATTACTAAATACTAAACATTACTAAATATTATCATTGTCTTTTTTTAGATAGAGAGAATGCACTCAAGAGAGATTACATTTTGGTGAAATATATTCAGGAAATACATTCAGGTAGATACAAAGGTGAGTTTGTATGGTTTAAAATGATTCACATATCATTATTTATGATTTAAAATATATATAATACTATGAATTTAAAATATATTTAGTATAGTACTAGTACTATATAAAAGTACTATTCATTTACTTTGCAGAACCTACTTGAAGCAGCAACAGATTGCGCCTTCCTAAACATAGTTAAAGTATAAAGGTGAGCCCATTGGTTGCACCTACAGTTTATATAATAATTAGAGTTAAGAATAATACACATACTTGAGATTAAAACTCTTTTTCTTTATAGAATTTGTTGAAAACACTTTTATACAAGATTTATGAAAATAGCTACTTTTATAAGGTGAGCCCAGCACTTTTTCCCTCAACAAACAATTATAGTAAAAATGGTATTTTACTTGATAAAGCACATGGTTCAGTTGTAACAACTTATTTATTTTAGATACACACTGAAGAAGTGACCACGAAACAACGTAGAGAATCTCTGGAGTGAAGTTGTTTGTGTATCAATTTAAGTGCATATATTGTTTTACATTGTGGAAATTTTCAGATGCCTCTTGCCGCCTCTTGCTGCGCAAGCAGCCTCCGGAGCAGTAACGAGGCTACTGCGCGGCAAGGGGTCCATTTTGGACGCCGCCGTTTCTCTCTTGGCGTCGTCCGTGACTGTTGCGGCTAGCATTGGAGGCGGTCGCGCTGTTTTTTACTCACGCACAACTTCCGTGAGTGAAAAACAGTGCGGCCGCCTCCAGTGCTAGCCGTAACAGTCACGGACAATGCCGAGAGAGAAACGGCGTCATCCAAAATGGACCCCTTGCCACGCAGCAGCCTCGTTACTGCTCCGGAGGCTGCTTGCGTGGCAAGAGGCATCTGAAAATCTCCTGTATATCAAATTGAGTTGATTGACTACATTGTATTATTGCATATTCTCCTTTGTATTCTTGTGTAACAAATAGAATTTTCATATCTGTATAAACTGGATTTAATTTTTATTATATATATATAAAATACACTCACTTCTGTGTGAGAACTGTGTATTTACTGTAGATATAGGGTTTAATTAACAGTGTATACATTTTTCATACACTTGCCTGGTTCTTCCCTTCTCATTTGGCTATAGCTCCCTTGTTCTCCCAGAAGCCAGGCAGGGGTCCTGCAGCATATGACCAAGGCTGGTCACATGTAGGGGGGCTGCTGTCACATTTTGCAGGACCCCTGTCTGGCTTCCACATTAGCCAGAAAATGGTGGCGGCAGCATTTCATCAATGGGCCAGCATCCTATTTGGACTCTGGCCCGTCTTCTGTAGGTTAAGGGGAGGGGTGGGGCAGGCCACCTCTGCAACCAGGATACATCAGTGGGGAACGGCATATCCTAGCTAGTATAGATAAGACAGCAGCCTTGGACTCCATGATTAGTTCAGTTCTATTAAAGGAAGCCTCCAGAACACAATCTGATCCAATTTTATTTGATCCAGTTGTTGAGGTTGAAGGATGCAGACAAAATGTTTGAAAGATATTTGAATGACCACCTGTATGATTGACAAATGTCTATCTTGGTTTGCCATATCTAATTAGAAGGGGTTGACTGGCTGAGTCCAGGAGGTTATAAATTTATTTTTCACAGAAGGAGAAGTACAAGGCTATTTGAAAGAGGCAGTAAACAGACTGTTTCTGAAGAAATCTAACATGGGTCAAAAAGTGGAGAGAAATTACAGGGGAATTGCTAATATCCCCTTCTTGGGCAAGGTGCTTGAATGAGTAGAGTAAGTCCCAAATCGGGGGGGGGGGGGAAGCGGGATAGAAATAAAGATAGTAATAATAATAATAATAATAATAATAATTGCTGACCAACTGCAACTACTTTTGGATGAAGTTGATTTTCTAAGCCCATTTAAACCTGCCTTTTGTCCTGGTTTAGGGACAATATCAGGATTCATTGTCCTGTGGGATAATCTTCATTGTGGGGAGGAATATGATCCTATTGGTCCTTTTGGATTTCTCTGTGACTTTGGGTATCAGAGACCATGATGATACTCTTCTAGATTGGCTGACTGAGTGGCAGCACTGCTTTATTGTGATTTTGTTCCTATTTGAAGGTCTGTATCCGAAAGGTAGTATTGGGGGATTGTTGCTCTGTTTCATTACATTTACATACATGGGGTTCTATAAAGCTTACTTTTTATTCCTCTTGTGATTTTATACCTACATGAAACTTCTGGGAGGAAATCCAGAGATGTGGGATGAGGTCTCTCATAAGTATGTAGAAGAGATCATATACCTGTCTTTTTATCTAATCCAGATAAGAAAGTGTTTGAGCAGGGTAATGGATTTGATAAATTCAGTCCAGACAAGATAGGTATACTTTCAAGTGCATGTTTCTTCTTCCAGGTGACTTGGATGCATAGCTTGGTGGTGATGCTGGATCCATCATTGTTACTTGAGTTACAGGAGGCCTCAGTACCTTTTATCAGTTTAGGCTGGTAATATAATGATATCAGCTGTGAGCCTGACTGGACAGAGAAAGCATGGTGACCATATCCATGCTCTAGTAACCTTCTATTTGTTACTACACACAATGAGTTGTATATAGAGCTACTTTTGAAATGTTTCAGAAACTTCAGCTAGTTCAAAATAGCGCTGCCAAGCCATTAACTGGGACGGAACAATACAGTCTTGTGACAGCTATGTTTCATCAGTGGCACATATTTTAAGTCTCTTTTTATACACAATTCAGAATGTTGGTGTTGATCTTTAGATCCCTGAGGCCAGAGCATAGAAAGAACCTCTCCTCCCATTTGTACCTATCTGGACCCTTAGGTCATCTTTGGAGGATTTCCTTCAAGTGCCTACCAAATATGATAAAGTGGGCAACCACAAGACTGAAGGCCTTCTTAGTTGTGAATGCCCTCCCAAGGAGGTTCACTTATTTATTTATCTTTTGCAGCAGGTACAAAAGCCTTCTAGAATCCTCACCTCGCTTCTCTCTTTCTCCTTGCCTGCCCCATGCAATATCAAGTGAAAGGGGCTTGAGGAGGATTCTCCTCTTCGGGATTTTTGGATGCTAGAAAAGTTCCATTCTTACTTTTCTCCTTGACCATTCAAATATCTTTTCCATAATTAATTAATAATTAAATAACAACAACAATACCAATTAATTAGTTAAACTTTTCTCTCCATTTAACTTACTAACAATCATTTTCTCACTTCCAAAGTCCGAGCATCAATGTTTTTTCATGTGGAATGTTCTTCAGCCCATTTAGTTTATGCTTTTCTGAACCTTATGTTATTGTATTAATATATGTTTTATATGCAGTAGTATGGAGGACTTTTTCTTACATGGTAGAATTATTTTTAAAATAATTAAATAACAACAAAATACCAATTAATTAATTAAAATTTCCTCTCCATTTTCCTTACTAATAATCATTTTCTCACCCCAAAAGTCCAAACATCAATGTTTCTTCATGTGGAATGTTCTCCAGCCCATTTAGTTTATGCTTTTCAGAAATTAGCATTATTAGCTTCATAAATACTTATTTTTTGTTTAAAAAGGAGAGAGACAGGCTAGTCGTAGCATTCCAAATATAGCTACTCAATAGACATATAAAAAATGTATGATAGCACTGGCAGTTGTGTTTTCACGCTATTTCCCCACGCCCCCCCCCACAAAATGTAGTGTGGAATCTGACTTTTTCAGTACTGCTGAACACTGAATTGTCATTTTAATTGAGTTAGCAACCCCATCCCCCCTGCGTCCACTGGAGTGTCACTGCAGGTTTAGATCCTATCAGCATTATATTGAAGCTTATATTGTAATTTGGACTTTTCAACTAATAAACACACCATCTTTTGAACATCTTGGGCTGCGTCTCTTGTTTTTCTTCAGGATTTTCAAGAAAAACTCCCTACGTTTTTCTTTTTTCTTTTAATACTTTGTTACTGTCTGCAGATTGCATGCACTTGTTTGTTCATAGGTTTTTTGTGGGTTTTTTTCCAGGCTGTGAGGCCATGTTCTGGAAGAGTTTATTCCCGACATTTCGCCTGCATCTGTGGCTGACATCTTCAGAATTCTGTTGCACTCTGAAGATGCCAGCCACAGATGCAGGGGAAATGTCGGGAATAAATTCTTCTAGGATACAGCCTCACAGCCCGGAAAAACCTCATGAAAAAACTATGGATTCCAGCCATGAAAACCTTCGACTTCATACTTGTTTGTTCACTTTTTTCTCCTTGACTTCTTTAAAAATAAATAAACCCAGTTGCTGTTCTATGTTAGTTCCTTAGCATCCATAGAATTTACATAAGTGTTGACTTCTTCAGCAATTAATTCAATGGTGGTACTCTAATTGGGAGTAATAATTGGATTTTGACCATGCATTTTAACTGGAGGTTCAGAATTTTTCAGAATTGGAGAAACCTTATTAATGCAATATTTTGGTATAATATTTAATAATACTTTCATAAATATTATACCAAAATTTTGCAAATTTTATTAATATTTATATAATATGTATCAGATTGAGAGCCAGCATGGTGTAGTCATTTGACTGTTGTACTAGGACACTGAGAGATCAGTGTTCAAATCCCTGCTGGGCCATAGAAGCCTACACTCTCTCAGCCTCAGAGAAAGTAAAGGGCAAGCCCCCTCTGAACAAATTCTGCCAAAAAAAACCCCATGATAGTTTCACCTTACGGTCTCCATAAATCTGAAATGACTTGAAGGCATACAACAACATTTATCAAACTATACGGAAACATATGCACCCAGTTGTTTGATTTTAGGATTGTTTAATTGAACTAGATGGGCTGAGTTCTGAAAATTAAGTTACAATCTGCATGATTTGTGTGCTTATTGCCATTCTGTATTGTAGCAAAAGAGATCTGAAATACGTTTCTTCACATCTAGTTCTGAAACATTCTTTAGTTGAGCCATGGAGCAGTGTGTGGTATTAATAGTCTCCTAGAGAACCACCTGTCACTGAAATACTGTAGTCTTACAGCTGATTGCTTGTGTCCTGCAAATTACTAGATTGTCACTGTATTAGTACAAAGTGGTATCACAGCTTTTGAATGTACATTTTGAAGATACATGACAACATGAATGGAAGTTAACGCGATCTGAATGCTGGGGTAACAGTTTGGGTAACAATATTGATTATGATAATAATTACAAGTGGAGATGATCTCTCTGTAGATGTGAATACTGGGTTTTCAGTTAGCTATTCTACTCATAATTTTGTGGGCTTTGTGCAGGGAGGAACTGGTGAGAACAGCAAAACATTGTTAAAATCTGATACATTATGTAGCCAACTTAAAAGTGATGTGTAAATACAGGTTGTTGGGAATTGTTTCAATATATTTTTCTAGGATGTAGAATGAATATACATCAGATGAAGCAGTATATTACTAAGAAAGGATGCAATAATTACAATAATAGTTACAATATTAGTTGTAATAATAGTTGTAATAACAGAAAAATAATAATTTACTTAGTTGTAATTTTAAAAAATAGCCAGTATGATGAAGTGGCTTGAGCACTGGACTACAACTCTGGAGACCAGGGTTTGAATCCCCACTCAGCCATGGAAACCGGCTGGGTGACCTTGGCAAGTCACACTCTCTCAGCCTTAGAGGAAGGCAAAGATAAACCCCCTCTGAACAAATCTTGCCAAGAAAAACTCCATGATAGGCTTGCCTTAGGGTCGGCGTAAACCAGAAAGAACTTGAAGGCACGCAACAACAATAACAGAACATGCATATTTGAATTGTGTTTTTCATATTTGTAATTAAGAAAGATATAGACATATTTCAACTGAAACCTGGATAGGTATGAATAAATCCCATTAGTTTCCATTCCAAAGTATCCTGATTGTACTGTATTAATTTTCTGGATATCATTGGCTCAATGCAGATTTCATATTCCAAATCCCCTAAATCATAAATGGATTCCCATCAGTCAGGATTCCTAGTTAGTGCCAACCATAGTTTTCCTGATTTGGACAGCAGGGTAAACTACAGTTAGATAAACCAGGTGAAGGTCTGGGAGGACATAGGAAGTACAAAAGCCTGTGGCACATTCTCAGATCTCCATTTCATTATATCCAATTGGAATAGGATTTCTTGTGACAGTGTAGATGAAACAGAAGAAAGAGGATAGGCTAGAAATTGTTTTTGGCATTTTGTTGCACTCAGTAATAGAAATAATTCTCTAGATCTATTTCAGTCTGGTGTTGGTTGTTGTGTAAGACTGCCTTCACAAAGAGAGGAGGTAGAGTGATGCTCTGCATTCTCCTAGGCTCTCATGCTGAAACTTTACATTCAGCAACCTCCAGTACCATAAACCTTAGTATCCTTGTGAGAAATCCTCTAGAATGGGGTTCATACTAGGGTTATTGGTGGGGGCAGGGAGCCTGTTCCAGATAAACAGCCATGCTCCAGTGTTAAGGACCAGTGTTTGCAACCCGGGTGGAACAACTGAACCCAGCCTTGTTTTTGGAATTCTCAGGATTCCCTGGATTGCCTTTTCTCCCATCCTCCCTCAGCTATGGCTGATACACCACCTATACCCCCTACTGGAAAAAAGGGACCTGGACATTGTCATCCATGCTTTTCTCACATTGAGGTTGCGTTGCTGTAATGTGCTATATGTGAGGCTGTTTCTGAAAAGTGTTCTGAAAATTCAGATAGTGCAGAATGCTACATTCTGTTTTATAAGAGGCACTGGTTTCTCCAGTTCTGAAACAACTATGCTGGTTGTTAGTTTCTTTCCAGGCTTAATTCAAGTGGTTGTTTTCTTGCTATAAAACCCTAAGGCAGGGATGGGAATGCTATAGCCCTCCAGATGTTGCTGAATATATAGCTTTTGTCATGTCACACAACTGGCCACACTAGCTAGGTCTGCTGGAAACCACAGTCTAACAACTTTTGGATGACTGTTTATCCCTCATCCCTGCCAGAAATAGGTTAGGTCGTGAATAACTCAGGCAGTGTTTTCTCTTCTAGAAATTTCACTAGTATCAGCTAATATATTCCGATGGGGGCATACTCCAAAGTTGATATTTTATAGAAGCCAGATTTGTAGCAGCCCTACCATTCTGGACTTCAGTTTCTTGAGTGGTCTGGAATGCCTCCTCCTGTCATCTTTTTAAAATAACTTAAAACACTTTATTCCAGAAGGCCTCTGTGATGTACAAATAGTGATATTTATACTAATGCTTGCTATTTCCTTTGTATTGCTGCTTCTTGGAATGGCTGTGCTGTTGATCTCTTTAATTTAAAATAGAATTTTAAAATTGGTTTTAAGTTGGAAGCCATGATAGTTTTTTTAAACAATGAGTAATACCACAAAATAATTTAAAATAATATGAATAATTTATTTAAACAATTAAAACAATGCATTGGCTTATACCATCTCTTTCTTTTACTGGTATAACATTACTGCATGGTTGAAGATAGATCCAAGATCTGAGGGAAATAGCAATGGATGTCTTGTTACGTTTCCCACATGACATGGCCTAGGTGCTGGTCATTTTTGACTTGTGTGGCATTCTTTCATTGTCATAATTTTAAACCAGTGTTGTACATCTCTAGCACCAATTCTAGCATATTGTCTAGATCTGTTAATGGCACCTTACAATACTCTAATTGGTGCTGGTGGGCTACAGTAGGGGTGTACACTGCCAGGGAGTGTAGGGTTGCATGGCACCTTGCAAGACATTGGAAAAAAATCCATTTCCTTCCCACTCAAAACACTATTCCCAAACTTCCTAAACACACACATACACACATATGGGGGTGGTGTTACTATATTTTTAGGTCATCTTCCCTAGACCATTTTGATTCAGCATCTCACTACTTGCTGGAACAGCTCGTTGGCAGGATTCCAATTTTTAAAAAGGGGCTGTGCATCTACATCTTCCACTGTTGGCTGGGTTTATCTGTACAATCCCCCATCTTACTAGTAGAGTGGATGTAGAAAATTGTTGTTTTGGATGCCTTGGACTGTATGTATGGGAATGTTTTAAACAAAATAACATCCCCACATTCAGTAGGGTTTAAACCAGTAGCCATTCAACAAACGATAGGCTGTTGCAGGACAAAAAAATCTTCTCCATAAAAATAGTTTGTTCATTGATATTCAGTCCCCGTTGTAGTTCTCTGAGTTAGTTTGATTGTGATCTTCATTGTGTTTCTGTCAAATTTTGCCAGTGTAACTGTGGTGTAACATTTGATAAATTTTGCAGCATGGAGACAGACTCGTCTTTGAATTGATTTGAAGATACAAATAGTAATAGAAAATCCAAATTATTTGTCATGATGGATGTTTCTGAATTTTGTTTATTTTTTTAGCAGGTGGTAAGCATAGACAGGCAGTATCTTATGGCATGAATTACTGAAACTTAAAATGGCTGTCAGTGAATGGATGGGCAGTGCTTGTTGTGTTTATTGTTGCCCAAGTAATTTAGGTGGGTTGTTCCTTTTTTCTCTTGAATAATAAAATGAAACCTTTTCAATTTGGCTCTAAAAGGGAGGGATCTACGTTTCTAAAAATGCCCAATTGACAATAAACATCTAATTCTCACAACTCAGTTCTGAAAGTCATACTTTCCATTGCTTTGTGCATTGCTTGATGTTGATTGGGCCTCTTAGACCCTTGTGATAATGGAAGAGACAGCCCCATTTTCTGCCAGCATAGCAATCAGGTAATGAAGGGTTAACTAGGGTCTGGAGTAAGGGTACACTTTATTGGGGCCAGCATCATCACAGATGTTACAGGTTAGCAGGGACAAATGACTAAACAAGACTTACAGAATGGCAATCTTCCAGAAACTTCTAGGACGAGCCAATAAATATTGCCTCGGGGCCACAAGGCAGGCAGAAAAAGGAGTCCTGAGGTGGGGGGGACCTCGTCTCAGGTAGGGAGAACAAGAACAAAGAAGGACAAAGGAACCCTGAGATGGGGGGAACCTCATCTCAGGTGAGAGAGACAACAAAGGAGCATTGTGGGGTAAGAACCTCAGATCGGCAGGGGGAAGGCTGTTTTGAGGCGGGCCTGAAAGGCCCTGGCTTACAGCCTCCCCTGGATTCAACAGACTGGACTGCATACTAGTGAGTAGATCAGGAAATGCACTTTAGATTGCATTAGAGAATTATGTTTAGTTTTCCAACTTGGCTGGAAATGACTAAACTCTTCTGTAACTTGTAACTTAAGTGTACCTGGGAAGGGGGAGCTTTCCATGAGAGAGATATACTCTGGCAGCAACCTTGGCTAGAATAAAGTTTTTTCTATCTTTCGATCAGCTAATCCTTCACACGTCTATTTGCTTGGGCAGTTCCTCCCTCTAGGCTCAGAAAGGAGGGGGATGGCATCCCTGCAGAATTAGGGACACAACTACCAAACCTCACAGTCTCACTTTGGGCTATGTTGAAAGGGTTCATAGAGATCAAAGGGTGGTGGCAGCTAGAATAAAAAGGGCAGCTTAGGGGTTCTCAGGAGCCAGAAGAACCCTCAAGCTGTACTATAACCCTCCTCCTTGTTGTCATGGGGAGATTCATAGTTTTCACCCATACAATATGAAAATTCTGACACTGGAATTGGGGAGGGAAGGATCACTTGTTGATTTCTGGGCAGAATTACAAGATGATCCAGAGCCTGGAATTCAGTACGTGATGGATTATACAGTACAGTACTTAGCCCTGGTGCTTATGTTACCTTGTGTTGTTTTATTGGCATTCCTTTATTGTTAGCTTATATTTTATGTTCTCAGGTTAGATGTGTACTGCTTGGAGACCTTGGCTGCTGGTTAATGAAAAAATGCATGAAAGTAAAATAAAATGGAATAAAATTTTAAAAGAACATGAATATAAACTGTAATAATAAATCATAAACCGTGAAAGATTCCATGCTGCAATATTTCCAGAGGTCCCATTTGTGATACATTAATTGTTGCTGTTGTGTGCCTTCAAGTCATTTCCAGCTTATGCCAACCCTAAGGTGAGCCTATCACATGGTTTTCTTGGCAAGATTTGTTCAGAGAGGGGTTGCCCTTGCCTTCTCCTGAGACTGAGAAAGTGTGACTTACTCAAGGTCACCCAGTGGGTTTCCATGGTCAAGCAGGGATTTGAACCCTGGTGACCAGAGTTTTAGTCCAATGCTCCAACCACTACACCATGCTGGCTCTACAGTAATACTGATTCAAAAATTGGAACTTGCTTAAAGTCTCTAGATCTTAACGATAAAAAAAATTCGAGGCCAAATAATTTTTATGATGAAATAGGCTGTGTTGCTGCTACCTGTTCTAGTAAAACCATCACATATCACACGTGTAACATTCACACATGTAACAGCTGTAACATTCAGTCTCCTGAACACTTGTAGTACAGAGGTTTCTGTTCTACTCTTAGTGCTTAGTTTCCTTCTTCCCATCTGTAGTAAAATAGATATGTTACACAGAAATCATTAAATTATGAAGATACAAGCAGAGAAACACATTGAAATCAACTATATAGGCGAAGGACCTAAAATTTTGACCTCCCACTCAAGAGTAGCTTTGTAGTCACCAGTGCCAGGCCACATCACTTGTACTGGCTAGACATCTGACTGTGCCATCCAGTTTTAGAAAAGAAAGGATTAACTGCCATCCCATATTTATTTTACCTGCTCAGGATCTCTGATTCAGCCTGATGTGTCTTGAGTTAAGGAGCTAAGAGTTAATGAAAAGTGTGCCTTGAGATGCTGATGATCTGATGCTGAGTAAGGGAGTTCAGAGACTGATGTTTGTTCCTCTGCATTGATGTTTGTTTCTTTTTAAAATGTCTGTGGATTGTTTGCACCATCCACACCATCTTTCTTCATAAGATCTGTTGTATACTGACAACATTCCTGTGACATAGATGTCACTTGATGAAGAGTCTATGCATTTAGGCTGAATATTTTTACATATTAAAATAAAGGGAAAATAATGTTTCCAACACTGATATTAAAATGGCATTAAACCTCATGTTCGGGGGGGGGGGAGAGAAAGGAAGCAAAGAACTGCTATTCTCCATCTTGAGGGGTGAGTGGGTGAGGTCTGCCATTATTAAAACCTTGCCAGTCTTTTGCAACCATTCATACTCCAAAAGCTAAGTGCTCAATTTCTCATATGTGGTAATGGTAGGTTTTGCAGCTATTAATACTTTTAGATATATTTTTGTAAGAGTGGAACACTGTTGCTTAACCAAATTGAAATTGGGAATCTGTAGAGATTGTTTAGTCTCGAATATGACAAACTTTAGTTTCAGAGAATTAACGTAATTGTAGAGGTTCTTTATTTTAGCTGTTTGGTTCCTTATCTTGTATCTGTTGAGTTTTGTACGGATTTTTTTGAAATTTTGTATTGCTTATGGAAGTATGTAATCTATTTACATTGAACAAATAATACAATAACATTTTCCCATGGAGTGGTATGCTGGAGAATTCTTTGTGCTGATCTGTAGAAGAAACCTTAAATAGAATTTCCTGCTGTTCAAGATAATTGAGGATTATTATGCTCCTTGGTATTTTTATGTGAATTAAAATGCAACATTGTTCACAATCATGAATATCTGTCCAGCTGTTTGAAGTCTTTCACATAATTTAAAATCAGTCTTCTTAAATATAAATGTTTTGAAACATGATCTGTGTACATCTAGGGTTCCCAGTGTCAAGGGTCTGACCTGTCTTTGTGCTCTGAACATATGTCTTCATCTCTGCTGTGGCACATTAGTCTTTTCTCTTTTAATGATTGGTTTCACTTTTTTCTCCTCTGTCTCCATATGTTCTTTCTCATTCTCTGTCTCTCCTCCCCCCAACACACACTCTTTATCTCTCCAGTTCCTGGCTCCTTTCCTCATCTCCATTTTTCTTCTCCCACAACTTCTGCCTGCATTTGTTTTCTCTCTTATCCCCTAGTTCTTCTCTATTTAGTCCTCTTTCTGCTTCCTCAACTACTTAAGGCTGAATGTCTTGTCTTCTCTCTCATTCTCTTTCTACTTATCCTCACTCCAGCTCACAACCTCTGGCTTACAACTTCTCCTTCCCACCTCTCTCTCTCTCTCTCTCTCTCTCTCTTCATCTTCTCACTTTTCCAAGTCACACTCATTTTCTGCATCCTTATCTACGTCCCTTCCTCTCTTGTCCTCCTTTTCCTTTCCTCCCTCCCCAGTTTTCCTGCATATATTTATCTTCTTCCTTTCTCCATATCTTCCTTCCTTTCTTTCTCATCCTTTTTCTTCTTTTATCCTCATTTCTCCTACCTACACTCATTATTTTCCTTCTCCTTTTCTTGTCTGTCTTTCAGCCTCTTCTGGTTTGATCACATCCCAAAGAAATTCTTGAAACCATGATTGGAACATGTTTGATTGTCAGCAGTTTTGAGTTGTAAATTACATTAAACCCAGTACAGCTTCCTTCTGAATAGATGAGCATAGATATTTGACCTGTTAGCCTACTGTTTTCATCATCCTTATTATTGCCAGCACTGCCACTGCCACCTTTCTCATTGTCATCATCATTGTCATCATCATCTTCCCCTCCCCAAAACATTGGGTGGTTATTAGTAGCATTATTATAATTTTGATGAGGGAGTACAGTATTCCCTCATCAAAAAAATAAAAATAAAATAAAAATAGAAACAACCCACAAAAAATATGGGCAATGAGAGGCAGTTCCCATTTATAGTTAAAAGTGGTGCTTCAAAAGGTGTTTACATCATAACTGGGAAAAGTTTGTGGAGTTTTTTTTTTCTTCTATTGAAAGCAAAGTTTGGAAAACATTATTTTTGCTTTTGCTTTTCTATTATTTTTACAAAGCATCCCATGTTTTGTTAAAAGCTTTGCTTGGAAAAGTGTTAAAACATGAGTTAGAATCATAACATCATAGAGTTGGAAGAGACCACAAGGGCCATCCAGTCCAACCCCCTGCCATGCAGGAATACACAATCAAAGCATTCTCAACAAATGGCCATCCAGCCTCTGTTTAAAGACCTCCAAAGGAGGAGACTCCACCACACTTCAAGGCAGTACGTTCCACTGCCGAACAGCTCTTACTATCAGGAAGTTCTTCCTAATGTTTAGGAGGAATCTCTTTTCCTGTAGTTTTCTTTCCTGTGGTTTCCTTTTCCTTTTCAAAACAGTGTTTGGAGACTTTGCTTGGTTGGACTGTTCCTTTTGCCATAGTAATAAATATTTAACTTTCTTCTCAATTTTAAAAACCCCTTTATATACCCATATTTTCACTAGCATCTTCATCTTTTTATTAATCTTGAAGATTGCCAAAACACCAAAATCTTTTAAATTTCCCACCACCCTTTCTGTCCACTCCAAAGGATTTTCCAAAACAATCACTGAATCATCAGCAAATGCCCTTAATTTGTAGACTTCTTTTAAAGTCTTTATTTCTGTGATTTTCTCATCTTTTTTTATATCTCTAATACCACTAGGACCAAAATAAACAGATGTGGAGACAGCAGATGACCTTGTCTTGTGCCCTTTTGGATCTCACAAGGTCTTGTTAATTCTCCATCAACAGTTATCTGAGGTTTCTGTAAAGTATAAATTGATTTGGTCCATTTAATGAAATTATCTCTGAAGTTCATATCCTCCAAAACTCTGTTTAAAAGGAAAGTCAAATTTAAATTGTCAAAAGCCTTTTCTACATCTAAAAAGATCAATGCAACTTGTTTTTCATTATGCTGCTGTAAACACTCCAAGATATCCAACACATTTCTAACATCTCAGTGGTCTTATATGCAATAGCCAGGATACACCAGTTCCTCCATTACCTGCAGAAGATGGGCCGGAATCCAAACAAGACACCAACCTGTTGCTGAATCCACCACCACTGCCACTTCCTCTCTAATGAGGAAACAGAGCAGGGGTCCCACAACATGTGACTGCAGCCTCGATCACATGCTGCAGGACCCCTGCCTGGCTTCCAAAAGGGCCAGGGAGATGGCAGCAGCAGGGAGGAGTGGCATGACAGACAGGCTCCTGCAGACACATGGCGCCAATCTAGTGGAAATTGAGTAAACTGGGTATTATATCACAGCAATGGGCCCTATCCCAGCTTGCCCCAGTTCCAGTCCCATATCTGCCCCTGGGGTTGTTTGGACTGCCTGCAGGCAGATTGGGGTAAATGCCATGCATTGTTTGGACTACAGGGTTCTGGAACAGGGTCAAGCTGGGTATTTGTCTGGTGTAGACAAACCCTTAGTTGCCTTTTAAAACCCACATTGTTCCCCATGAATAAATCCCTGTAGAATTTTCTTCAGCCTTTCAGGCAATGATTTTCAGTTAAATACTGTAATCATTATTCAGTAACTATATTGGTCTATAAATGTTTGGTAGTGTCAAGTTCTGATCTTCGTTTGCTACATTTGCGGGTTTAACTTTTGTGTACTGTAGTTGATTATTCATGGATTATTTGCTGCTGCCTCCTCTGCTGCCCTATGCCATTTTTAATAGGAATTGCAGGCCTCATGAGACTGAGAGAACACATAGAGCACAAGTTTCAGAATCTGTCAGAAAGTTTTATTGCCAGAAATTCAGGATACAAATTTATTTATTTATTTATTTATTTATTTATACCCTGCTCTTCAGCCACAAGGCTATCAGAGCGGCTTACAAATTGTTTTAAGCAATAGCTATTTACACATCTACACTGCATTAAACAGTTTCCAATGTGAAAGTCATTGCTGAGAATGGAAGCCTAACAGGCACACTCTACATTAAAAACATTTTACAGTCACCAAAATCTAGTGGGCTACAAGATCATCGGTCATCTATCATCCACTGACAGAAGCATTCCTTAAACTGAAACCACCTTTTTCCCCTTTAGAAAACTGTTAATTGCCGCTGCATAATTATCTCTCCTTTTCCAAGCAAAATCCAAAAATTTTCCACACAAACTGTTAGGCCCATTATGCATCAAGGCCACAGGAAAGTATGTGAAAATGACAGGAACAGGAGCCAAGGGAGCTGATCCTGACACAAACATACAGCAAGGCTTGTAAATATGTATTACAAATGGTGTAAGGAAGCAGCGGAGGTGGTGGCAAGACCCACTGGCCACCCTCTTCTGCATTGCAAAGGAACCACACTGCCTTGATGGTATCTGCATGGATCATACATTTTCTGTGACTGGATCCTTATCAGAAGTCTCCAAATAGTTAATTTTTTGTCGTTGCTTCTGTTGAAATAATCAATCTATTTTCTTTTGTTGTTGTTGGAATCGAAGAAATTAACAAACCTAACATTGTTAACAGAGTAGTTAGTTTCTAAGGTGCTACAGTTTAATACTGTATTCTAAAATTTGATACACTGTAGTACTTGTATTATTCTAAATGAAAAAAAATAAAAATCTACAGCACTACTTGATTTTTAGACTGTTTTCAACACAATCCTGTATATAATTCCTGTGTGTGAAACCTTTGATTATTCTTATAATCTGCAACCCCCTCACTTACAAAGTTAACCTGGGATGGACAGGTTAAGAATTTAGAACTGGTGATTATTAGCTAAACATTGTATGCACATCTACATCTTGGAAGTGACTACATCATTAAACAGCTTGGAAGGGGGAAATCTATAGAGGTTCTTTTTAGTTTCAACACAGCGTTTACTAGACTATGCTTGTCTTCTTATGAAGTAACTGCATATTGTGCTGGGTCAGAACCCTTTACCTTATTGCTCTATTACATTCAGAATTAAGTTGGGGCTTCCTCTCTTTTATAAAGACTGTTCCACTTTACAAAGCGAATTTTCTGCTAGTGATGCACTGTAAACTTAATTAATGTTACTATGAAACAGTTATATTAGAATCGGGCTCATTTTGATGCCTTGCAAACAATAAGAATGATGTCTTGCCATAGATTTTCCTTGTTTTTTTTCCGGGTGTGAGGCCGTGTTCTGGAATACTTGTCTTGCCAGTCTGCATATTCTAGTGATTAAATTGTACTTCAGTGCAGTAGTCATTAGCATTGAAACAGCATTAGTAAAAACCTCTAGTTGCTAAAATGATATTAATTTATAGCACTGGCTCAATCATATATGTTTGTCTTCAGAAGTAAATCTTACTGAAGTCAGTGGGTCTTGAAACTGTTAGATAACTGGCTATAGAGTTGCAGCTTAGAACAATTCTTCCAAAAAGCAGTTATTTATTTACTGAAAGAATTCAACAAACATTTAGCAGTTGCTTGTAGAGCAGATATCTCAGAATCTAATAAATATCTCAAGTATTGAGTTCTGACGAAAGAAAGTTGGCCCTAGTCTGAACTGAAAATATATTTAGGATGCTTTTTCCAGCACATATGCAATATAGGATCTTATAAACTATCGTCATGGTTTTTTTGTATTCTTAAGCTGGCACATCCCTGATTGTTTTACTTCCATGTTTCTAAAGCAGAGGTGGGCACAGTGTCATCTCCATGCAGCCCCAAGGCACTTTGTGCACACACACACACACACACACACACACGTAAGATGCCATGGCTTTTTGCAACAAAACAAAATGAAATTTAAAAAATGCTGATCCTGAAAACCTCCAGAAAAAGTGATTTTGCATTAGAATATAATAACAGGGGCTTGTTTTAGTGTGTGTGAATGTATGTAAAAATAACTCTGGATTTCCCTACCCTCCCAAAACTAGAAGTCCTCTTTTGGTTACTAAAAAAAAAGCATAATGTTTAAGAGACTGTAGGCCATTGTGTGTCACTAGGTAAGAAAATTGCCCCCCTGGTACACCAAAGTTGTGTTCTGTCTCTACTTAACTAAGTAGAAATATCTCTGTATGATGACTGTGTGCATTTCACCACCCTAACATTAAGTACTAGTATATACCGTTGGTGCTGGTGTTTATTCATTATTTTTGCATGGCTCCCTACAGGGAGCTTGGTGAGAACTTCAGTACACCAGACCTCTGTCATCACTGTCAGAGTTGCTGTCTCTCATAGAATAATAGAATCATAGATTTTTAAGTGACCACAAGGGCCATCTAGTCCAACCCCCTGCCATGCAGGAATACACAATAAAAACATTCCCAACAGATGGCCATCCAGTCTCTGTTTAAAAACCTCCAAAGAAGGAGACTCTACCACACTACGAGGCAGTGCATTCCACTGCTTACTGTCAGGAAGCTCTTCCTAATGCTTAGGTGGAATCTTAGTTTGAGTCCATTGCTCTGTTTTCTTATATCTGGAGCTGCAGAAAACAAGCTTGCCCCATCCTCAGTAGGACATCCCTTCAAATATTTAAACATGGCTATCATGTTCCCTCTTAACCTTCTCTTCCCCAGGCTAAATGTACCCAACTCCCTAAGCAGCTCCTAATCTCTCTTCCCCAAGAAGTGGTTTTCCTCCCTTTGAGGAGAAGGAAGTGTTAGCGGGTGATGGGTGGCAATAACATGAAACCAGATATGGAGCAGGGACATCTTTGAGATCATGCTCATCTCAATTCTGCTTTCTCTAATTTAGACAGGGGTGCTCGCATTGTGCAACATCTGCCCTTCTAGCACTTGGACCATCCCTATTAATACAGGTTCAATATCCCTTATCGGAAATACTTATGACCAGAAGTGTTTTGAATGTTGGATTATTATTTTTGAGGGTTTTGAATATTTGCATATGCTAATTAGATACTTTGGAGATGGGACCCAAGGCTAAAAACAAAATTCATTTATGTTTCATATATACCTTATACACATAGCCTGAATGTAATTTTATACATAATGTTTTTAATAATTTTGTGCCTAAACAAAGTTTGTGTACATTGAAACATTAAAAAGCAAGGCGTCACCATCTCAGCCACCAATGTGGACAATTTTGGATTTTGGAGCAACTCGGATTTCCGGATAAGGGATATTCAACCTGTAGTAATTAGCTATTATCTATCTGTCTATATATATGTTTAAATATGGTTCGGTTTAGGCATTCATAATGAATGTGTGAAGAAGGTAGATGTGCTAGCCATAACTCCCTTGCTCATCACTCTCCTTACATGGAGAGTGAAAGTTTGGAAAGGAGAGCCACTCCTCTGCATTGAGGCTCTCCAAGGTAATCTGTAACCATGAAAATTCAGGGCTCAAAATGACTTGGAGGATCTCTTTACATGGAGGAGACTCGTACGAGAGCAACAATGGATGAAGAGGGACTAGCACACATGCCTTATGAATGATGTTAATATATCTGTAATTATATAGATGAATACGCACATACATATATGTCTTATGTCACTATCTTTGCTTGCCTCATAATTTACTGTAATACAAAGTAGATATTGATGGATACATGCTTTTATTTTAATAACCTGGTTGTAATGCCTTGCTGGGGTGGTGTTATAGGAACAGTGTGTGATGTTTTTATTATGTTGTTTGTGATTGAGCTGATATATGTGTTAAGGATTTATTTTTTTTTGGTAATTGCTCTTAATGCCAAAATGCCATGATATACATTTGAAAAATAAAAAGATATATACAGTCAGCCCACCTTACCAAGGATTCCTTATCCATGGATTCAACCAACAATGGCTTGAAAATATTAAAACACACACGCACAAACACATATATGCCATTTTTTAATAGGGGATGCCATTTTACTATGCCATTGTATATAATGGGACTTGAACATCCATGGATTTTAGTATCCACAGGGGGTTCTGGAACCAATCCCCAGCAGATACCAAGGGCTCACTGTACCATGCTTGGTTAAGACACACAACTCTCCATCCCTTTTAAATTTGTATTCCATATTCAGGAGTAAGCTATATAGAAACATACATGATTGGGGGGAAATTCACTCTGCTGAAATGCCTATATTCTACTTGAGAACAGAATACTTTTTTTAGAGCTGGCTCAGAAATTAGCATGTTTTACCAAATTAGCACCATACCATGGATAACTTATTCACATTTCAAATGTTTCATTTTGCACATATGAAATAATATTGTATCCCCTCAACATTTGTTTTTTTCTCCTTTTAGGTCTTGATGACTGCCTACAACAGTATATCAAGAATTTTGAAAGAGAGAAGATCGGTGGGGACCAGCTACTGCGTATCACTCATCAAGAACTGGAAGATCTGGGGGTTACCCGAATTGGTCATCAAGAACTTATCTTGGAAGCAGTTGACTTACTTTGTGCATTGGTAAAGTTCTATAGGATAAATGGGAGGGCCTGGGAATGTTTCTGACATAAAATACAAGGATCATATAATTACATCAGATCTGACAATACAAATGAGGGGAAGATGAACTGTAATGCAAATAGCAGTTAGAAACTCAAAACATTTTATACATGGCAGCATAACAATTGAACTTAGCCTTATTTCAACAAAAATGTTTATCATCAAACTGGAAATTACTGTTTTCTTTCTAGAAATGGGTTTCCAAACCTGGAAATGATAAGTGATTTTATAAATCTTATGTTACCCTTTTGCTGCTGCAAGAAAGTAACTTTTTTTCCGCATATAATACAGAAAGGCAAATTGAATTAATTTGTTGGAGGCCACATGCTGGTGGTGTCCAGGACCAGAACTGGCACTAGTCAGGACCAGAACCACCTACACTGATTCTCTTCCTTTCACTTTGCGACTCCAGTAGGTTACTGGGTATTGAGTCCTAACTGGGTATTGATACCTGAAAAAGATTCCCAGGTACTTTGCTGCATACTTTCCAATAGCATAGATCCTGCCAATAAACATAATAAATATAAAAGTAATTATTATAAAAAATCAATTGGACCATCACTGATTGAAAGAGCCAAGCCAGTATTTCCTAGTCAGAAATGTCCTTCATAATTACTGCTTATGTCCTGTTTTCACTTGACGTATGATCTGCCTTCTCTGTCATTGTGAAAGTAATGTTCATGTTATGAAACCTAGGGTTTGGGTGGATGGGGGGTGCTACCATTTTCCCCCCACCTGTGATGGTTGTTTTGTAATTGCAAGACATCATCTGAATGCATGTGTGAACATACCTTAGGGAAGGCACCAGTTACAAATGTGCCCTGTCTTATCTTTTTTGCTATGGAGATTATCACATGAGGCTAGTGTCTAAGGGCAATCATGTTATGAAAGCAAACTGGAACATACCACTTTGAAAACCTTTATTATCTCACCTTTGTTCTTTCACGTGACTGTGCTGCTTTGAAAACCTCTTTGGTGTGATAAGTCTCTTTGCTGCAGTTCCAGCATTATAGCAGTCAGTGACATGAGGGGGAAATGATTCTCATCCTTTCCTGCTCTCCCCATCCCATTCGCTATTCCAAAACAAGCTAACTTTGTGACTGTCTTTTTTTTTAAATTATCTTTGGCATGTTTGCGCAATTACTCCAAAATTGATTAAAATTATTTTTATCATTTTGCTGTAAGTATGAAAACACAGCAAAAAAAACCCCAACAAAACACAACACCCAGACAGGCACGGAGTTAACCTGCTTTGGATAGAAGAGGACAGGAGGAGAATCAGATGCCTTCATGGCACTGACTGCTGTAATGCCAAAATTAAACCAAAGGGACCTATTGCACCAGGGCCAGCAGCAAAACAATAGTAACATTTAGAGCTATTGAGGGGCTTTCCCCATCAATTAAAAGAGACAACACAGTAATGGTTTGAATATGCGCCATCTACAGAACAGTCACAACATTGTGTGATAAGGTTCAGCCACAGATAGTACTATCTTGCTTTAATTCCACTTTTCTAGCCTTGTGTGGCAACCCTATGTCCTAAATTACAATATAAGCCATTATGTAATAGCTATAGTGAGTTACTTCTCATGGTAATGTAGAGATCTAGCAAGTATGTAATAATTAAAAGGTCATAAGGCCTAAATCCAATGTTAATTCCAAGTAGAATAGAGTCACTAAAGTAATACAACTTACATAAGTGTCAGTTTACTATTGAGTCAGTAAGTCTGATTTAGTTGGAATGGGATGTTTCAGTGTGGCCAGTTCAGTGTGCTCTGCTTGTGCATCAATTGACAAGTGATAATTTTGTCAAGAAAATACAATCAAAACCATTTCTGTTTGGTTGGGATTGTCTTGCAAAACCATTTGGGTAAGGGTTAGGATTAAGGTTAGGGTTATTATCAAGTACAATAATAATTATTATTGATAATTGATAATATCCCTTTGATAATTGATAATAAATTGATAATTGGTAATAATCCTAACCCTTATTTTAACCCTAACCTTTATGAAAATGGCTTTGCGAGACAATCCCAACCAAACAGAAATGGTACTGATTGCATCTTCTTTACAATTTTTTCAATGGACAATTGATACACAAGCAGAACCATGCCACACTGAACTGGCCACTCTGAACTGGCCATAATGAAAGTTCTAGACCTGATCTAGTCAGGACTAACAACTGGATTTAGGCCTGACAGTTTATGTTATAATTGCACAATTCATAAGGAGACCGCTAAGGAGGACTAGCATACCATAAAATATCAAGCCTGATATTTTATACACAAAGAGAGTATTTCTGAAAAATAGTTAAAAAATAAATTTAAAACCCTTGTAGCTTTTGCATCCATTAGCTTAGATGATTAGAACTATCCCTACCCCTCTTTTGTGGAGGAGTGAATGTTAAACAGTGTGAACTTCTGTTAAATTGCTAAACATCTAAGTCAGGGGTGGGCCCTTGTGTAACATGTCAGGTTGGCTGTTTGATCAAGGGCTGCATTATTTTGGTTCTGTGTTTTATGTTTGTTTTATGAATTTTAAAGTTAAAATACGTAAAAATTAGCTATGTATATGTAGATTAAAATTAGCTGAAAGTTTGTTGTTGTTGTTGTTGTGTGCTTTCAAGTAATTTCTGACTTATGGAGAACCTAAGGCTGTATCATGGGGGGTTTGTGGCAAGATTTGTCCAGAGGGGAGTTTGCCTTTGCCTTCCCCAGAGGCTGAGAGAGTGTGACTTGCACAAGGTCTCCCAGTGGGTTTCTGTGGCTGAGCGGGGTTTTGAACCCTTGTCTCCAGAGTCATAGTCCAGTGCTCAAACGGCTGTACCACGGTAGCTGAAAGTAATTTAGATGAATTCTTCATTAAATATGATTGAATTCAATAACATTCTCCCATTCATTATTAACACATAAAATTCTTCACTCATCCTCATTTATATTTATATATAAATAAATGTTAACTACTGATATTGAACTAAATGGAAAAGGTGAAGTTGAAATAATACTTTTTTAAACTTAATTTTCACTATGACAGGAAAAATTCAAAATAAATGTATGGAAGAGGAAGGAAAAACGTTTATTTATTTTGCACATATTTAATAGATTCCTTGAAACTGAGCCATGCATCCCTCCTAGGCATCCATGGACTGTGGATTAGAAACTGCTGTATTACATGACATGAACATGAGATATAAATAAGCAGCTAATATAACACATGTGTGTACATTATAATCATATACTCTGTATGCATGTGTTTCATAAAAACTTATTTATATCATATTTTCATATTCCAATATTACAGTGGTCCCTTGGAATCCACTGGGGGTTGGTTCCAGGACCCCCCCCCCCCATAGATACCAAAATCCGTGGTTGCTGAAGTCCCATTTTATTCAGTGGCATAGTAAAATGGTGCCTCTCATATAAAATGGCAAAATCAAGGTTTGCTTTCTGGAGTTTGTTTTTTGGGGGGTGGGTGGGGGATGGGATGGGGGATATTTTCAAGCCGTGGATGATGGAATCCATGGATATGGAGGGCCAACTTTAGTGACCTTTGCTTTTCTAGATTTTCATTGATGTTTATATATTTATACATGTTTATACGGCTCTGACATGAAAACACATTTTTCAGCCATAACCAGCCTAGTTTAAGATTCTGAACATTAATTATATGGCTTTGCAAAATTCTGTTTTGTCTGATTACTGGTGTCTATATTCAGAGTAAACCTTACTTTATTTGGGGTGACTGTATGTCCATTTTAAACTTAAAGATAGTAGCCAAGATCTAATGGTGTACACTGTCTGTCTATTAAATAACGAGACTGATACAATAACCCATCTGTATTTGTATGTATTACAATTCTAATGCTTGTCCCCTTCAATATATTCTCCGTTCACACTCACACACCAATGCAGTCTTGTTTTTTACTGTTTGAAGGTGTGGAGCAGATCAGTTTCTGTTAGCTGTTTTAACACATCTGCCGTTTTCTTCTTTACTGCATCAGTTGACTCAAAATGTGTTCCTTTGAGTATCTTTTTCACTTTAGGGGAAAGAAAAATGTCACATGGTGCCAAATCTGGTGAATATTGAGGATGTTCAAGTGTAGTAATGTGTTTATTATTATTATTAAACTGCTTCACAGAAGTGCTATCTATGTTGAGCACACATTGTCTTGATGAAGAATGAAACCATTTCCCCACAGTTCTGACCTTTTTTTCTGATTCTTCTTTCTCTCAGCTTTGTCAAAACTTCCTTATAATAATGCTGGTTCACTGTTCTGCCTTTTGGAACCCATTCTGCCAAAATTACACCCTTGATGTCACAAAAAATAATGAGCATAGCTTTGAATGTGGACTTGCTTTGACATGCTTTTTTTTTTTTTCATTCTTGGTGATGATGGTGTTTTCCAGTGCACTGACTGTAGTTTTGTCTCAGGATCATACTGGAATATCCAGGTTTCATCACAAGTGATGATAATTTGAAAAAGGTTTGGGTCTGCCTCAATTTGCTGCAGAATATCAGCACAAATTTCCTTGCAGCACTCTTTCCTCTGGTGTGATAATCCTAGAGCCCATCTTGGCATAGACTTTTCTCATGTTGAGATCCTCTGGCAAAATTTTCCACACAGTCTTTGTTCACAGCTTCAGCTATCATTCGAACACTGAGTCAGCGGTCTTCTCGAACAATCTGGCTGATTTTCTCCACAATTTCTTCAGTTTTTGAAGTGGAAGGTCATCCAGGGTGTTCATCATCTTCCACATTCTCATGTCCTTCTCTGACTCTTTTGTGCCACTCAAACACACACGCACAAGACATGAAGTCTTCCCAGTAGACCTCAGTAATCATTTGAAAAGATTCAATTGGTGTTTTGTTCAATTTTACTAAAAATTTCAAATTGACATGTTGCTTGACTTTTAAACTTAGCATTTTTCTGGCACAAAGCAGACAATACAGCTGCTTTAAACAATGACTGATAATTAACTGAGTGGCTGAGTGTTGATGTTTGTCATGCAGGTTCAGACATGTTCAAGTTCACCACTCAAGCAGTCAGAATCAGTTCTCTCTGATTTATCTTAAAGGCAGAAACACAGTTTCATTATTTAATAGATAGACCTTGTAGTTCATTTGTCTGTTTACTATGCTACAAGACCACTCTGTGGACCACTCTGAAATATTTGGCCAAAGGGAGTGTGGAAATCTGATAAGCCCAGAGTGCCCACGTTTTTTGATTGGCAAGTGTAGATTGATGCCCCCTTGTCGTGGGAGAGAGGCTTGCGTACCCTAATGATGTTTTGAGCTATGCTGGCGGTGGCATAATAGCCACTGGTAGGGTCTCCCATGCCAGACAGGTCAAAACCGAAGGGTCTGACAAAGAGCGTCAAAGGGCAGGATGGGCTCACTAGCCTTGTGGCAACCATCCTAGGAGAAGGAAAACTCCAATCCCAAACCCAGGCAGATGGTGCTCGTCCAACCCTGTAAGATCAACCATCTAAGAGCAGGAAACTCTAATCAAACCTACGACCCGAGGACCTCGCTGCTACCGTCCATGCTTGCAAGGCCAGCAGACGAACCTTTGGTTTAAAGGGTGAGGCCAGTTCTGTGCACGCTGTGCTCCACCAGAAAAGTCCATTGCACAGGCTTGAAGGACAAATCCAGTTCCAAAAAAGCCCTGTAGCGATAGGCGAGAGATGAAACGGCAGGTGTAAAAATGCACTGGAAGCTGCAGCCCCAACCCTGCATGCAGCCGGTTCAGGACATTGGTCGCTCGAGGCTGACTCGGGAGATGACAGTCTTGTTCGGCAGCATCCTGAATGACCAAGCAGCCTTTTTTAAGGAGAGCACTGCTTGCTCCATATGGAGAGGGGCCTAGAAAAGTTGGCCTAACGAAAGCTCATCCCCAGCTACCTGGTTGGCTAGCCGTGGCCAACGGGAATCTTCTGATGCGGTCAAACCAAGGCAAAGAAACAAAGGCACACACCGTCCTCCAAAGGTGTAAATAAACTGACACTTGCATGCTGGAACATCAGAACCATGCAAGACTCTGAAGATAGTGGACAGCCTGAGCGTCATTCTGCCCTAATTGCCCATGAACTATCATGGCTTAATATTGACATCGCTGCTCTTAGTGAAGTTCGCTTCCATGAGGAAGGCAGCCTTAAAGAACATGGTGCAGGCTACACACTTTACTGGTCTGGCAAACCCAAAACCGAAAAACATCTTTCAGGAGTAGGCTTTATGATTAAAAACTCCATTGCCTCCAAACTCAAAACCTTGCCAACAGGACACTCTGATCGCATTATTTCCTTACGCCTCCCACATGTTGTCCTCTTTAGTATATATGCCCCAACTATGCAAGCCGACCCTGTAGAGAAAGACAAATCCTACACAGACCTACGCCAACTCATACAAAAAGTCCCTGTAAAAGATAAAATTATTATCCTTGGTGACTTCAATGCCAGAGTAGGAAAGAACTCCGAAGCCTGGAAAAATGATGCCGAGAGAGCAATGGCGTCATCCAAAATGGACCCCTTGCCGCGCAGCAGCCTCGTTACTGCTCCAGAGGCTGCTTGCGCAGCAAAAGGCTGAAAGAGGCATCTGAAAATCTCCTAGCATTGGAGGCAGCCGTGCTGTTTTTCACTCACGGAAGTTGTCCGTGAGTAAAAACCAGCGCGGCCGCCTCCAATGCTAGCCGCAACAGTCAAGGACGACGCCGAGAGAGAAATGGTGTTGTCCAAAATGGACCCCTTGCCGCGCAGCAGCCTCGTTACTGCTCCGGAGGCTGCTTGCGTGGCAAGAGGCTGAAAGAGGCATCTGAAAATCTCCTTTGTTTTCTGTAACATTGGTGGCTTTTTCTGATTTCAGTCTGTTGCTTCCTTCTTGTGAATTAAGTGATGCTTAATTTCTGAGAGTTCAGCAGTTACAGCCCAATTTCTAATCAAAATTTTAAAAATATTTAAAAGTAAATTAAATTTGTAGATTTGTAATTATTGTCTGAGTCAAGTATAATTATTAACTATATACTGCATTAATGTGCCCATATGTGATAATTTTATGAACAAGTACAATAATACACAATGCAGTTGAATATAATGGCGGAAGCCAAGTAGTGCATTCCCCCCCCCCATTTCTCCCAAAATTTCCCCATGGCTTCAAAATCTCTAGAAAGTTAAGTTCAGATGCATCAGATTCATTCGCATGTATTAACTGGATACCTCAGTTGTTAAATCATACATATGAAATGAAAGAGTTTCTGTAGAGAGTTCATGTCTGTTAAACTAGGCACAAAACTACTTCACAGTAGAGAAATTCATTTTCACATTCCTTCTTTTAGTTTTTTGCTCAGTTGAGTGTTATATCTTACATATAAAAACATTAAAAATGTGGAGTAAGCTCTGCTTTTGCTTAGTCTGTGTAGATTTTACTTTCTACAAAATAAGGACATTTTATAACAGCAGATATGTGCATTCATATGTTAATTGCTACATGTGGTTGGATTTTAAAGCATTCTTATTCTTTCAGAGCTAATTCCCCCACTACTTTCTTTTAAATGCAGAACTATGGATTGGAAACGGAAAACCTAAAAACTCTTTCTCACAAATTAAACGCATCTGCCAAAAACCTTCAGAACTTTATCACAGGGAGGAGAAGAAGTGGTCACTATGATGGCAGGACAAGCAGAAAATTACCAAATGATTTCCTTACCTCAGTGGTGGATCTGATTGGAGCAGCAAAAAGTCTCCTGGCTTGGCTGGACAGGTAAACCATTTTAGAAGTTTGATGGAAGATGACTTAAGTTTCATACATATATACGTGCAGTTTGTTAGAACTTTGTATCAATTTTTTTAGCTGCAAGTCGAATTAATCTGCTTAAAAACAATTAGTTATCATAATATTGGTAGAGATCATGGGTGGGTGGACAAAGTTCAGATTTCAAGCTGTTGTTTCTTTGGTTGGACTGCAGTTCCAGCAGCCCTGGCCAGCATAGCCAACGATGAAAAATGCTTGGCATTGTAGCCTAACACTATCTGAAAAGCTACACTTTGGCCAGACGTGGTCTAGATCCCAACATGGTTCACAGTTACATCACATTATACAGATGGTAAATGTCTGAATCTTTCCAGACAAGATGTGTTTGAACAACTTCCACTATACTTTAGAGCAGCATTTCCTAGTATTACCTATGCAGGTGTTCTTGGCCTACAGCTGCAACTTCTGCTATCCACAGGCATCATAGGCAGTGGTCTGATGACAACATCTGTAGGACAATGATGTCTGATTACTCAAGACTTAAAAAGGCTGTTTTAGAGTATATGGCTCCACCTATTATGGTGTGGCAAATTAGCAAATGCAATTGCTGGTTTGTCTGCCATTTATTTTATTAAAACATGTTTAGGCCTTTCAATTCAAAATCCATAAGACAGTTAGTGATAATCAAAATCCAATACAAATATATTTAAAAATCCAAATACCGAAATAAAATTTCTCAGCAACATCATAGTACATCAGAAATGCAAACACCTGGAAATAATGAAACTGAAGTGAAATTACTGAGAGTTGTTAAAATACAAAAGAGTGATTGCTAGCTACCTGAAAGACAGCCGAGGTAGGCTGAAGTATAAAGATCTTCAGCATAAATGCTGGATAAAAAACCTGTCCTCCATAGTCATCTGGTGTACTTCAGATGGAGAGGATACAGCATGGACCTCTTCCAAAGAAGATCTTAATTTGAGCCTAGGTGAGTCATTTCCATTTCTTTATTTATACTTTAATAGTGTACAAGTAGGGAAAGGGAAGATCTTATCAGGACAAAGATGTAGTGGGATTGGGTGAAGCTCTTTCTTCTGTTCCTGTACTACTGACAAAAACCATTCCGGAAAGCATCCAGGAGGGAAGGCTTCATCGGCATCCTGCTCTATTGCACTGTGGTCGTGAACTAAATTGAAATATCATGAAAAATGTGGGGTTTGGTACAGAATTGTGTTCTGTTTGCAATATAAAAAGAAAGGAGGGATGCCTCTACCATATATTTTGGTGTATAAGACGACTGGGTGCATAAGATGACCCCCCCAATTTTAAGTTAAAATATAGAGTTTGGTATATACTTGCTGTATAAGACTACCCCTCCCTCTCTTATATGGTGAGTACAGTTGTCCCTTCACATTCACTGGGGGTTGGTTCAAGGACCCCCTGTGAATACACAAATCCGTGAATACTAAAGTCCCATTATATGCAATGGCATAGCAAAATGGTGTCCCTTATATAAGATGGCAAAATCAAGGTTTGATTATTGGATTATTATTTTTTAAAGAATATTTTCAAGCCGTGAATACTTAAATGCGTGAATACACAAATCTCATTATGTGCAATGGCATAGCAAAATGGTGTCCCTTATATAAAATGGCAAAATCAAGGTTTGCTTTCTGTAGGTCTAGATGGCAGGACCAATCCGGAAGTGTTGGGAACCTAGGACCGCCCGGCTTAAGCAGGAAGTAGAACAAAGCCTCTTGGGAGATTTTTGTCCCTTTGTTCTCCAGTCCTCTTCTCCCACGAGGCCAGTTCTACTTCCTGCTTCGCCCGGCAAGGCAGGTATCTCAACTCCTCCGGATTGACTTCCATCTTAGACCTTTATTCTTCTAACTTTTTCCATCTAACCCCCTCCCCCCCACCTTCTAGCTGCTATCCTCAACCTCTTACAAAAAAAAGAATTTCTTTCTCTTTTCCCCCTCCAGCGCGCTAGGCCCTTCCCCCCCTCCCCCCCCGGCAGCGGAGCGGCCCCAACGGCCAGCCGCTTTTCCCCCTGCCCCAACTCTGCATTTCCCCCCCTCCTCGGCAGCGGAGCGGCCCCCGACGACCAGCCGTTTTCCCCTGTTCTAACTCTGCACTCCCCCACCTCGGCGGCGGAGCGGCCCGACGGCCTTCTCCGTCTCCCGCAGCGCGACGGCCAGCAGCCGAACAGCGCTGCAAGCAGCCACATCCACGCATCCCTTTAAATGATCCCGCTTCCCCGCGGCCCCCCCCCTGCGGGATAGGGGCACCCCAGAGCTTGCCGCGCTCCACGGGCAAGGGAGTAGCAGCACAGGGCTGAGCGCACCCCCCCCTCCGGCAGAGACTAGCGCTCCGCACCGGCGCTCCCCCCCACCTTCTAGCCGTGGCGCCCTGCAAGGCCACAGCCGCCGCGCGAGCGCGTCCCCCCCACCGAACGATTCCTACCCTAAGCCCCCCCGGGCAGGTCACTATACAGCCAAACGGGGACCGCGCTAGGCTCACTAAACCCATAGCTGGCCTTTAGTTGTGCGAAAGCCTTGTCTCTCAGGCGCCACCTGCTGTTCACTGCCCACACTGCGCCCAGTAGAATCAAGCATGGGGGGCATCAGAAGCAACAGACCTGATTCCAAGAAGGATACCACCAAACCGAGAAAGAGGGGGACGTTGGAGTGTGATGGCCCCAAAGATGGTGCCAGTGAACTCCCATCCACCAGTAGCGCCTCCGCTGGCCTCCTATCTGCCCTAGTGGCACAGAGGAGCGCCGCAAAGGAAGCGGAGAGGGACCTCACTAGCGGCGGCTCCAGCAGTGTAACCAAGGCCACCAACAGCCAGCCGCTCAACAAATCAACATCGCAGGAGGGCCTGGGAGACGCAGGGGCTGAGGTATCTTCCCTGCCCCCACGGAGCTTCCCCAACAACACCAGCCTGCTGGACATCCTGATGAAGAAGACACAGGATAAGGTAGGCGGAACGGTGTTTTCTACTGCCAGGCACTACCTGGACACATTGGAATTTTCAAGTGATGGGGAGGAGGGTGAAGGGGAAGCCCTCACGGGAAGGGGGAGAGAGGAGATTTTGGGCGATGCCCAGTGTGAGAACGAAGAAGCAGTCGATATTGAAACACAGGGGGACCTCGCAGTGGGGGGTGGCAAAAATGTGGAGGAAAGGGTAAAGAAAGCCAAGAAGGACTCAATCAAATTGGCTTTGAAAATGTTATCAGAAGCCCTTATCTCCGATCAGGAGGAAGATCAGGAAGAAACTGCCAGTGCCCTGAACCTCCTGAGGAAACGAAGGGAGAGGGGAAAGACGCCTATTCCAAAAAAGAATAAGGCACCCCTAAACCCTCCGAAACCACCGGAGAACAGAGGGGGAAACGCTAAAGAAAAGCAAACAGGCAGGAAAAGGAAGGATCCACCCTCCAGACACTCGTCCGAGGAGTCGGATGGGGCCTCGGAAGGGGACGAGATTATCCAAGACTCCAACCTAGACCTAGACCTCATGGGGGATAACGATGATACCTACATCCCCAACAGGGAGGAAGGGGAACTCTCGGAGTCGGAAACATCAGACTCGGAGGCCGCCGACAGAATTTTTCAAGGGGAAAAGTTCCCATACCTCATCAGCAGGGCTCTGTCTGCTCTGGGGATAGCGCCCCCCCGTGGTCAACCAAGACAATGCGGAGGACCCTCATGCCCCCAGAAGCGAGAAGGCAGCGGCCCTAATGCCCTCGAACAAATCGAAAAGACCACTCTTCCCGTTCCCAAGAGCCTTCTGGAACCTGGTAACGGAGGAGTGGGACAAACCAGCGCTGGGAAGGTGGGGCACGGCAGCTGCCCAGAGGTTTTACAGCTTTCCCAAGGAAGTACTAGACAAACTGAAGACCCCAGTGGTAGATAAGCCAGTGGTATCAATGGTCTCCAACTCTCTGGCTCCTAGGGAAGAAGACGGAGTCCTCAAGGATGCCGACGAAAAAAGGGCCGATGGCGCACTCAAGAGGACGTTCGAATCCTCCACATTAGGGATTAGATCGTCAATGGCCACAGCTCTAATTTCTCGAGCAGCCATTATCTGGCTACAAGAGGTCATGGAGGCCGAAAACCTGGAAACAGGGGCCCTAGACAAGGCCTTTAGCAGGATCCGTTTAGCCCTCAACTTTATCGCGGATGCCTCACAGGATTCCCTTACATATGCAGCCAGGGCCTCAGGGGCGGCCAACCTAGCGAGAAGATACCTGTGGGTTAAACAATGGGATGCAGACGGCAAATCCAGGAACGCCTTGGCCACCGCCGCGTTCAAAGGAGCCAAACTGTTTGGCGAGGATGCTCTCAAAGATATACTGGTCGAGACGAAAGATAAGAAGCAGGCAATGCCCTCAACGGGGCGTAAGAACGATAAGAGGACTTTCAGACGCCCAGCCCAGACCAATAACTCCTTTCGTCGCTACAGAGGAAGCGGATGGAGGACCGACTTCAGATCCACAAGGCCACCGTGGGCAAGAACAAACTACGTTATACGTCAAGCGCCCTTCGCCCCCCCGAACCAAAACCGCAGAGGAGGAGCCCAGCCTCGTAGAGGCTCCTCCCGTCAACAGTCCTGACTCGGAAACCTCTCCAGTGGCGGGAAGGCTGTCAAAGTTCCTGGGCGCCTGGTTAACATCCACAAAGGACAAGTGGGTCCTCGAGACCATAGCCCACGGATACAAAGTGGACTTCAATGTAGAGCCCAGGAACAGATTTCTACCGGCACCAGTACCAACAAACCAGCAAAAGGCGCAGAACCTAAGAACAGCCATAAACCACCTACTGGAGATAGAAGCAATAGAAGAAGTACCGGTCTCTCAACGTTTCTCAGGGGTGTACTCTTACTTCTTCACAGTGCCAAAAAAGGACGGAAGCTTAAGGTCGGTATTAGACCTCAAATTCACGAACTCATTCGTCACCTACAAACGATTCAAGATGGAAACACTCTCATCCATGCGGGTCGCCATACAGGGGGGAGACTTCCTGGCCTCCCTCGATCTGTCGGAAGCGTACCTTCACATCAAGATGCACCCAGACAGTCGGCGATTTCTCAGATTCGCTTTCGAGGAGGAACATTACCAGTTCAAGGCGCTCCCTTTCGGCCTGGCAACGGCTCCGCGCATCTTCACCAAGGTCATGGTGGTACTGATGGCACACCTCAGGATGAAAGGGATACACCTCTACCCTTACCTGGACGACATCCTGTTGAGGGCACACTCGAAGGACAAGGCCCTACGGGATCTGCAGGTAACAATTCAATGCCTGCAGAGACACGGCTTCATGGTGAACTTCAAGAAAAGCACGCTGATACCAGCACAGAGCATAGTCCACTTAGGGGTACAAATAGACACAGCAAACTACTCTGTCGCGCTGTCCAGGGAAAGACAAACGACCATACAAAGGGAAGCAATGTCAGCGAGCCGGAAGCAGAGGGCACAAGTCGCGTCCCTGGCGAGACTCTTCGGCCTAATGGTATCCGCAATTCAGATTGTGCCATGGGCGAGATTCCACTCCAGACCACTACAGGAGTTGCTTCTTCCTCACCAAGAAAGAATATCTCGCAAGGAGACCTTCACGCTAGACATACCAGAGAGAGTGAGGCAGTCGCTTACTTGGTGGACCCTGGCACAAAATGTAGCCAAAGGATCTCCCCTGACCGTCAGTCACCAAATAGTAGTAACCTCGGACGCCAGTCTCAGAGGATGGGGAGCCCATTGCCAAGGAGACGTGGCACAGGGGCTCTGGTCAAGAGAACAGGAACACAGCATCAACTGGCTGGAGCTCAGGGCAGCTCTGCTAGCACTACAACACTTCTCCAACAAGCTCAGGGACAAGCACGTCCTCCTCCTCACGGACAACACAACGACACGCTTGTACATAGCGCGACAAGGAGGGTCCAGATCCCGGTCCCTACACAAGGAGGCCGTGATCCTGTTCCAGTGGGCGGAACAGACAGTCCTGTCCCTGTCGGCCCAGCATCTACAAGGCCAGGACAACATTCAAGCGGACTTCCTGAGCAGGCATACGGTACTCCCAGGAGAATGGGAACTGAACCAGGAGACCTTTGCACACATTCAACGGAACTTCGGAGAAATGTCAGTGGACATGTTCGCGTCACACCTGAACACCAAGCTGAACCGCTTCTTCACCAGATTCTTTCACCCAAGGGCGGAGGGAACCGATGCCCTCCGCTCTCGGTGGCCGAAGGGCCTGCTATATGCATTCCCACCGTTCCCCCTAATAGGGAAAACATGCAGGAAAATACGAGAAGAGCGAGCTCAAGTAGTCCTAGTTGCACCACATTGGCCTCGCCGTCTGTGGTTCTCGGACCTAACGGAGATGTCGATCGAACCACCCATGCGACTATTCCCACGACAGGACCTCCTCTTTCAAGGACCAGTCGTCCACGACGACGTCACGTGGCTACAACTGACAGCGTGGAGATTGAGCGGAGAGCTCTAGAGGCCTGCGAATACGAGGAAAACGTAATACGCACCCTGTTAGCCTCACGCAGGCCGTCAACGAGAAAGATATACCAGGCTACATGGAAGGTGTTCTCCCAATGGTGCGCAAACGCAGACGTGAATCCATTGGAAGCCTCGGCAAAGCATATCCTCCAATTTCTGCAAGAAGGCCTCGACAAGGGACTCAGGCCAAACACACTGAAGAGACAGGTGGCAGCGCTGGCGGCGTTTATTCAAGACCCACAGGGTAACAGAATCTCCCTACACCCGCACATCAGAAGGTTCTTGAGAGGCGCAACCCTAATATCTCCACCTGTTCACCACAGGTTCCCATCCTGGAACCTGCCCCTGGTGCTGCGGCAACTAGTCAAGAGCCCATTTGAACCCCTAAGGAAGGTACCGCTCAGGACGCTTTCACTTAAGGTAGCATTCCTGGTAGCAATCACATCGGCAAGAAGGGTCTCGGAACTCACGGCGCTATCCATCAGGGAACACTTATGTTCCTTTGAGGACGACGCAGTATATCTCAGGCCAGACCCATCCTTCAAGCCAAAGGTCCTTTCTCAGTTCCATGTGTCACAGCAAATCATACTGCCCTCCTTCTGCCCCAATCCGGTCCACCCAACGGAGAAGTTATGGCACAAACTGGACGTTAGGAGGGCCTTGAGGATTTACATCAAGCGCACGGCAACATTCAGGCGATGCGACTCACTGTTCTTATCCTTCACACCAGCTTCAATGGGAGCCAGGGTGTCGAGACAGATGCTGGCAACATGGATCAAGGCATGCATATTCCTAGCATACGATTCCGCAAACACACCACGTCCATCAGGGGTGGTGGCGCATTCCACAAGGTCAGCGGCCACCTCGGCGGTATTTTCGTCAAACGCACCCATCGAAGAGATATGCAGGGCCGCAACATGGAGCACGGCCTCCACCTTTATCAGACATTATAAGGTGGACAAATTCAAATCAAACACGGCCATCTTCGGGAGGAGAGTCCTCCATGAGGTGGTCCAACAATGAAGTTAACGCCAAGACAGTCACTCCCACCCGACATAGGGGAGCTTGGGTACATCCCAACACTTCCGGATTGGTCCTGCCATCTAGACCTACAGAATGTTACATTGGGTACTTACCGTGAAGGTACTTTCTGTAGGATAGATGGCAGGAACAATCTGTCCCACCCGGTGACTGTCGACAAGGCTACGGGCAATGACACGGAGATGCCTTTCCTTTTCTCAACTAACAATGTGTATCAGTTTGTTTCTCAACAGGGAGGAGTTTCCTTACCTTTCTTTCAGGGCTTTGCTAGTCAGAGAACTGGCCTCGTGGGAGAAGAGGACTGGAGAACAAAGGGACAAAAATCTCCCAAGAGGCTTTGTTCTACTTCCTGCTTAAGCCTGGCGGTCCTAGGTTCCCAACACTTCCGGATTGTTCCTGCCATCTATCCTACAGAAAGTACCTTCACGGTAAGTACCCAATGTAACATTTTGGATTATTATTTTTTAAAGAATATTTCCAAGTGGTGAATACTTAAATCCATGAATGCCAAATCCATGAATATGGAGGGACAACTGTATATCCCAAACTCCCCCCTCCAGCCTCCCCCCTCCAGCCTCCCCCCTCCAGCCACCACCCAGCCACCCTTCCCAAAGCCATGATGGGAACCGTGATGATGGCTTTAGGAAGAGTGTGTGCTGGCTGTAAAGCCTCCCTCCCGCCAGCCACCAACCACCCACCCTTCCTGAAGGAATCGAGGTGGAGGAGAGAGGCAAATGTAGCAGTTTGCCTCACATGCTGTCCATCTCCTATGTCTTTGCTCCGCAAAGGGAGCAAAGACACAGGAGACCGGGTAGGGGGTGAGGCAAATTGGGTACATTCACCCCTCTCCTCCCCCTTTGCCCCCTTTGGAGAGGAATCGAAGGCGGAGGAGAGGGTGAATGTAAGGGTGGCTAGCTGGAGGGGGGGGCTTTCCAGCCACCACCACCCCTCCCCGAAGCTGTGATCAGGAGCCCGATTGCGGCTTCAGGGAGGGTGGAAAAGTGGCTCGAGGGGGGGCTTTCCAGCCACCACCACCCCTCCCCAAAGCCATGATCGGGAGCCCAATCCTGGCTTCAGGGAGTGTGGAAGAGTGGCTCAAGGGGGGGATTTCCAGCCACCACCATCCCTCCCCCAAGTCGTGATTGGAAGCCCGATAGTGGCTTCAGGGAGGGTGGAAGGGTGGCTCGAGGGGGGGATTTCCAGCTACCACCACCCCTCCCCGAAGCCGCGAATGGGGTTCCGATCGCAGCTTTGGGGGGTACGGAGGGGTGGCTGGCTCAGCGAGGTGTCTTATAGGGCTCCCCATCACAGCTGTGGGAAGGGCGGGTGTTGGCCAGCCTTCCCCCATCCAGCCAACCACCCATCCTTCCGAAGCCGCAATGGGGAGTCGTATTCCAGCGTATAAGACCCCCCCTGATTTTTAAAAGATTTTGAGAAGGTTAAAAAGTCATCTTATATGCCAGAATATATGGTAGTTTATTTCAGCGTAAGGTTATGTGAACTCCAGTTCACCTCTTCAGATGCATGCATTGAAGCCCCAGTAGACAGGCATATAATATAAACATGGGGGAGGTAATAGAAGTGGGAAATGGAATAGAAATACAAAACATGCTGGCATGGTAGTGAGGCAACACTTACAGTCTTAATGGTGATTATTAAGTATAATTACACAGGCAAAAGTGAGCAACACATTTTGCATACAGGCATAGATAATTAGGTGAACACATGCATGAAGCTGAAAAGTGTGTTTGGGATCATTTATAATTTCACAAGGCTCAGTTTGATAAATTCATACAAAAATTAAGAATTGATGGGGTTTTTTTTCTTACACTACAAAAACCATGGTTTAGAAGCTGTACTTTCTAGCTACATGTTTTTGTAGGTTTTGTTCCTTCCTCATGTCAAGTAATTTTTTTTCCCCAGTTGGCTCCAGTGCTCTTACTTAATGTACTATAGGGTATGTTAAAGATGGGGTGAACACTTAGGAGAAATAATTGTGACTGCCTCTCCTTGTCATCACTTCACTCTTCCATGGTATATGTGTAGGGGTGATTGCACTAACTGTGTTTGCTCTATTTGAAACCAGCATAATTTGCTCACCTTTTCTTCCAGGCCCTGGTTTCCTTTGAGATTTCTATTAGTTTTTTCAGCTTGCAGAATTTTAGCGTTGAACACAATGTGAGGAAGTGACAAGAAAATATTTTGTTAGCAATGCTTCACATTTCCATTTGAAAGGATTTAAGAGGTGAGAAAGTAGCCTTGTAACCTGAAGGTTTCCCTTCTTGAATTTGAATTCTGTTGTGAACAGAACAAGAGTAGGAACTTCTAACAAAATTCAAAAACCCATACACAACCCTTTAGGTGGAAAGCCTTGAGCAAGCTAAATACTGGCATATTTATAGTATGGCGGTAGTGTATAAAAAAAGCTTAAAATAGTCTCGTTCAGAATTTCACTCCACATGATCTCTTTTGTGTCCGTCTTCTGCAGTGCTTTTCTGCACTTACAAGAAAGCACTCATGAGAGCTAAAGAACCAAAATAAATAAATAAATAAATAAATAAGTGCCCCAAGTTCTGTGAAATGCATCTTTCCCCCTGCTTTATACTAGTGCATGCTAGAAAGCTCAAAGGGCAAACAACAAAAGAATTTTGAAATATAGGCCATTATGGAGCGCTTAGCAATTATTTGAATGGTAGTAATAAGCCTGAATGGAGCAGAATTGAGACATAGGAAATGCCAGGATAATATGTTTGAATAAGAAACATAAACATAACTTGCGATGGTTGGAAAATGTGTTTTATCTGTTGGTAGTGTTACTGTACTGAAGAGGCAAATACTCAAGGGCTAAGTGGTGGTTTTTATTTTTTATATTTGAACAAACCCAACACATTTTGGCCTATGTATGATTTTCAATTGCCTTCTTCATGGGCTACATAAAAACAAATACAAATAGAAATGTCAGAATAAAAATCAAAAGGAGAATACATACAGTAATTATATAATTGTACCTATCCAAAACATCATAATACTTTTTAAATTTATATATTGCTTAAAGCCTATACATACCACTATGTGTTAATGTACTTCCCATATTAAAATAGTCTTTTAAAATATACTGGAAATAGTTAATTTAATCAATAGTGTTATAAACAAAGGACCAAACAACAGAAAATGTGATATCACGATACTTTTGGACTAACTAAATGCTGGAATTGAGTTAATAGGAACAAGGGGGAAATGAATAATTACAGTGTGTGCTTCTCAGGGCAGGGACTTTCTAGCTTGTCTGTTGGTATGTTTGCTTTATCATGAGAAGACATGATTCACTGGAAAAGACAATGAAGCTTGGCCAGGTAGAAGGCCGTAAGAAAAGAGGAAGATCACATTACAGGTTGACAGACTCAATCAAGGAAGCCATGGCCCTGAGTTTATAAGATATAAGCAAGGTTATTGATAACAGGGTGACTTGGAGGTTTCATAGTCATAGGGTTACCATACGTCAAAGTCAACTTGACAGAAGTTAACAACTACAAAAGATGTTTTCCTATCTGTAAGCCAGGGATAGGGAAACTATGGTCTTTGGAATATTATTGAAGGACAACTTCCATCACATGAACTTCCATCACATGTAACCATTAACAGGTCCATGTGTAGTCACACTGACACCATCTACATTTTCCACACTGTGTTTTAAGCAATGTGTCCAGAACAAAACAGGTACAGAATTAGAGTACATGATTTGGAATTGGAACTCAGTCATCCATAACATACAGTACCTAATCATGTAAACACACATGAGATAAGCCCTGTCTAGGAGGTCAGTAAGCGAATATACTCCAGATGTGAGGGAGCATGCCAATCCCAGCCATTCTGTGTTTGATTTCCTTCATAAGAAAACAATGTGTCTAAAGAAGAGAACCTGTTGTATCCATGGAGGGTATCCACACAAGTTATAACACAGGAAAAATGGAGTTCTGGTTTTGCAAACAGCCTCCACAGATACAGCAGGCTGTTCTCTTCAGACATGACACTTAGAGAGTTGGTAGGGCTAGTCGACTTGCTTTGTTGCAGAATGCCTGAATGAAGCCATATATTCACACATGCATGTTATTATGTGGCCACATAGTGCAGAAGGAACACATCTGAGATGCTTAGGTTATGTTCTAAATGGGACCAGATAAGTTAGAAGTTACACAATCAATTACCATATTAGAATTACAATTTCAAATATATAGTACACAACTATTGTGAATATGTATATAGTACACAGCTGATGTTGGTCGTAAATGCTTGATAATCCTAACAATGGTAAAACTGTTCTTAAAGGAACCATTACATTCCCCATCAACTACTGCTCTCCATTGCTTGGAAATTCTTAACTGTCACTCAGTTTCAGACGTAACTTTTTATTGTTACTCATCATAATTTTTTAAAAAGTAACCTCTGTTATTTTTTGTTGATTTTGGTGCTTTTTATGAAAAGTTCAGCTTTAAAATTTGGCCAGAAATTTGTAAAAAAAAAAAAAAAATCAGTCACAATGCTCTCCACAAGCATTTTGCCCTCAGAAAAAGTAAGTTTTCTGACTTACCAGGAGCACCACTTGCAGATTCTAGCTGTTAACAAAGTGATGATGGACACCATCTTCCAGATACTGGGACTTTATCTTTCCTAGGAGCCCACACACTTCTCCCAGGCTGTGGTATGGACTGGGAAGGCCAGCCAATCAGAGGTGTCCTCGTTGGCTGACAAGGGGCTGGGCTCAGGAGGAAGTGATGAGCAAGACCTTCACCCAGGTCTTCTCCTGGTCCATATAAGCTGCTTCTCCCACCACACCATCAACTGGCTTCAGTTGTCATTTGTTAAAAGAAAAAGGGGAACAACATTACTTGTTGCTATATTCCTGTCAGTAGGAATATCCTTACCATCTTACCCTCAAAGTAATGTGTTATATGTAATGTTGTTATTTGTAAAGTATTCCTTAAGGCTGTGCTTGCATCTTTATCAATCAGATCTACATGTACAATTTCAGTGCATCACACATTTCTTGAACAGCAGTTTCTCTAATCTGAAACCAATAATGTATTTCCTGTAGAAGATTAAAGTCTAAACTTTCATATACCCTGTTTTTGAGAGCGGGTTCAAAACTAATCTACTAGATTCACTGTGTTAATGTAATATATTTCAATACGTTTTCTAGAAAAATAAAGCGCTGCAAACAATGCAGAGCAAACTCTGTAGCTGGTATCTCTAATCATCTTAGAATATCCTTATTGAATATAAATGCTTCTAAAAAACTCCCATGATACAATATCTACAGGGCTACTTATAAAGTTTGTATGGACAGTCAGTGTTGGTTTTGTCTCACATCCACTTAATTTCATTGCAGCCCAGCTTGTTCCCTGTGTTTCTAATGTTCACCAATGAGTGCTGAAACTAATGTAGTCTAAGTGCCATGAACCACACACAGAGGTATCCCAAAATTTGTCAGAACCCAAGATTTGCAAAAGTACAAAAAATATTAGGGGGAAAATGTAAGGCAGTGGGAGAGCCAACAATAACTTCCCAGTGAGAATTAAGCCTAATCAGTTGTGCCAGAATATTGATTGACTAGAGTGCAGCGGAAAAATTGGTGGAAAGTAGAATGGAATGGAGGGTCACAGAGGAGGGTCGTTGGAACATTAAACAGGAGCATTAATTGCAACATTTTGTATAAGGTCCTGCTTGTAGTGGATAAACTTTCTGAATAGAAAAAAATTAGTTAGGCCCTCTATACATTGCCAAGTGTCAGGGTCATCCCTGAATTCTGGGAATTGGAGTGGAGTTCATGGAGGACCCTGACATGAGGCTGCTTCCCTTGCCTAGGCCTCTGGAGTTTTGGAGAGAGGCCAGCCCACCTTGTTGGCCTGGGAACACTTGAGCTCCACAGCGGATCAAGGTCAAATCATCCAAGTGCAAGCCGCCCTGAGAGGGAGGCATCTTTCCTCCCTGAATGCCTTTCTCACGCTGTGGGGTTTATCTGGGGGTTTGCTCTAGCTGTATTCAGTTCGGCTTTGTTCTATGTTCCTGACACACGAATCCTTGCCAATAAAGAAATTTATTGATTGAATGTGAGCGTGTGTGCTTGGTACATCACAGTAAGCTGAAACTCCTCTTCAACACCTAATCCTTTTGAGAGGTTCTACCCGCAATGTCAGAAGACGCGGAGGCTAGAACCCAGATGGAGAAAGACCTGGCTGCAAGTGGCGACCAGGGAGCCGGTGCCCCAGAGGTGGGGGCCAGCGCGTCAGGGGATGTTGCAGGAGCTTCTGAAGAAGATGCGAGCTGAACCTGCCGGAGGGCTGGGAGGTTTACTCATCCCTTCGACCTAATGGAGCTGGGAGCCAAGCAAGCCCTGGGGAGGGGCAGCCTGCCACTCTCCGGCACTCCAGAGCGAGGAGCTGGAATGGCCCTGGGAGCCAGCTGGCCTTGGCCAGGCAACTGAAGCGGGGAGGAACGTCGGTCCCATCGTTGGGACAGGCCCCTGGCCGAGGGGTACCGTGAGCCGGGGGTGCGGTTTTCGCTTGCAGAAGTAGGAGCTGAGGTCCAGCAGTTGAAGCAGCAAATGGGGGTGATGCCAATGAGCCTCCTAGAGATCCTGCAGAGGTTGCCACCACCACCACCCGCCCCTGGAGGGGCCCAGCCTCCCCAAGTTCAACCAGCAGCCACCCCAGCACCCGGGACAGGGGACCTTGCCGTGCCTGCTGAGGTCCCTGGCCCGCCGGCTCCTGGACCAGCCCCCTTGGAGGGGCTGGACCTGTTGAGCCACGGGAAAGACCCCGGGGTCTAAAGCACCGAGACTTAAAGGCGGCCTTTGATGGAGATGTGGCGAAGCTTCCATACTTCCTGACCCAGGTGGTGGGGTTTATGTTCCAGTGGGATGAGGAGTTCCAGATGGAGGCTGAGGAGGTTCAGTATGTGTCCAACCAGCTAGAGGGAGAGGTGGCGTAGTGGTTGGTGGGGCTATATGATATGGGAGCCCCAGAACTAGGAAACTTCCATGAGTTCCTGCTAGCTTTGCAGGCCCAATTTGAAGACCCCCTGAGAGTGATAAGGGCCCGGGCGGATCTCAGGCAACTGAAGCAAGGTTCAAAGACCGTGGGAGAGTATGCCACCGAATTATGCCGCCTGACCAGTCAGGTGCCTGACTGGTCAGAGGCCATAAAGGTGCAGTTTTTCCAGGATGGCCTGAACGCAGACATCCTTGAATGGGCGTTGTTCCAGGGGAACCCCGAAACCCTCTTGGGGTGGGTACTGCTTGCCAGAGAAGTGGAGACGCTGAGACGGAGCGTCAAACTGGCTCAGCACCAGCAAGGATCCAAGAGGAAGGGCACCGGGTCTACCAGAAAGAAAGGTAAAGCGGCCTGCCCAGGTGGAACCTCGACAGGAGAGTCGGAGAGGGAGCGAAGGATGAGAAAAGGCTTATGCCTGCACTGTGATAAAGGAGGCCATTGCATAGCTGAATGCCCGGAGCGGAACCCTCGAGAACCAGCTGCAGCCGAGAAGCCCCAGTGGAGCGAAGGGAGATCGTTGACGTCGAGGACGCCACTCAAGCCCAAGCCTAAAGCAGCAGTACAGCCCTTGATCCCAGGCCATGCAGTGGGGGAATCTTCGGAAGACCCAGATGACAGCAGATCTTACTCTTCTGATGCAGAGCTGGCGGGAAACAGTTTCAGCCGGCCTACTAAGCGCCCGAGGGCGGGCTAACCCCAAAGGGCGCCTGGATGCTGTGGTGAGGGGGGTGAAAGCTCCTTTCTTCATAAAAGCCAAGTTAGGGGTTGGAAAAGGGGGGGCACCCAAAAAGTAATGTTATTGGTTGATTGTGGATGTACCCAAGTCCTAATGCATCTCTCCCTAGTCAGTGAACTGGACATTAGCACTATTAAGCTGGACAAGCCAGTGTGGCTGTCACAGATGGATGGGGGGATGATGAAGGGGGGCCCTGCCAGGTGAATGACTGGTCCAATATGCATGAGAATGGGGAATCATCAGGAGGAGCTTCAATTTGTGATAGCCCCAGGTTTAGTTCCCGCTGCAGTGGTGGGATTAAACTGGCTAAAGTTCCACAACCCCATCATAGACTGGGTAAAAGAGACAATGACTTTTGCAGGTCCTGTGTGTGTGCAGGAGCACGGGGTGGGGGAAGCTTCCCCAGGGGGAGGAGTCCCTCTAGAGCCAATTCGCAGAACTGCACAACCGCTCTATTCCATGGGGAGCTGAAAGGATTGCCGGTGGAATACAAGGCATGGCAGTATGTTTTTGAGGAGAGGGAGTGCGACATTTTGCCACCCCACAGACCCTTTGACTGTGCCATTGAGATACTTTCTGAGACTAAACTACCCAAACCCAGGATTTATTCCATGATGCCGGCTGAGATGGATGCCCTCCGGGAGTTCATAGACAAAAACTTGGCTTGGGGTTTCATCAGGCCCTCAACCTCACCTGTGGGGGCCCCGGTGATGTTCAGGCATAAGTCAGATGGGGGTCTTTGTGTAATCCAAGACTACCGGAGGTTGAATGCAATCAGTGTTTCAAATCAGTACCCCCTGCCCTTGATGAAGGACATACTAGCCCATTTGTCCAAGGGGAAGATATTTACCAAACTGGACCTGAGGGAGGCTTATTACAGGGTACGAATCAAGGAGGGGGACGAATGGAAAATGGCTTTCAATTGCCCCTGGTTGCTTTCGAATTCCTAGTAATGCCTTTCGGGTTAAGCGGAGCTCCAGACATTTTTCAGAAATTGATCAATGATGTATTGAGAGAATTTCTGTACAAGGGGGTCTTGGTGTATTTGGATGATGTATTGATTTATTCTGAGGACTATATGTCCCATGTGAAACTGGTGAAAAAGGTGCTTGCTAGACTGGGGGAGAACCATCTGTATGCTAAGATGTCAAAGTGTGAATTCCACCAAAGCCGCTTGGACTACTTGGGGTACGGCATCTCAAATAAGGGGATAGAAATGGACCCGGAAAAAGTCAAAGGGGTATTGGCATGGGAGGCCCCTAGAACCAGGAAGCAGCTGCAGAGCTTCCTGGAATTTGCTAACTTTTACCGGTTCTTCATCCCTGACTTTGCGACGGTAGCCCTCCCTCTGACTGATCTATTAAAAACCAAAGATGTGGGGAAGAAAACCCCAAAGGGAACGGGGAATGCAGAGAAACCTCCCCAAAATATAGTGTGGACTGACCAATGCCAACAGGCTTTTGATAAGTTGAAGAAACTCTTCACATCTGAACCAATTCTCAAACACCCCGACCCCTCCCAACCTTTTGTAGTCCAAGTTGACGCTTCAGATGTAGCGATAGGTGGGGTGTTGTTGCAAAGGGGGGAGGAGGGAGAGCTCAGGCCATGTGCATACCTGTCCAAGAAATTCAATGAGACTGAGCGAAATTGGCCTGTGTGGGAAAAGGAGGTGGGTGCAATGAAACTGGCCTTAGAAACTTGGCACCACCTGTTGGAGGGTTCTTCCAAACCCTTTGAAGTTTGGACAGATCACAAGAATTTGGAAGTTTTAGCCACCCCAAGGCAGTTGAGCCCCAAGCAGGTTAGGTGGGCCAGTTTCTTCTACCGGTTCAACTTCACCCTGAAATTTATCCCGGGAAAAAAGAATTTCCTAGCTGATGCTTTGTCCAGACTTCCCCAACATGACAGCAAACGAAAAGAGGTCATTGACACAGTCTTCTCCCCCTCCCACTTGGGACTGGCAGTCCTAACATGCAGCAAGGCCAAGCATCAGGAGGCCCAAGCCAGCCTCTCTTTGGGGCCAGGGCCTGGTCCTAAGGCAACCGACATTGCTGTCCCACCAACTGTAGACACTGACCCCGTGAGGCCCCAGCCATGCCGGAGCTGGCTCCTCCTTCCCCTTCTCCTGGGGTGATGGGTGTGGATGGCAATCCCAAATGGCATCAGTCCTTCCCAAGGATCCATGGTTTTTGGCTCACCCTGGGGAGGTGACCCTTCGGGAGGGCCTGGCTTGGAAGGGGGTGTGCCTATATGTCCCAGAGGCCATGAGATCATCCATTCTCAAGCAATGCCATGATGTAAAAAGTGCTGGACACTTTGGGTACATAAAAACCTTGCAGTTGGCTCGGAGACATTTTTGGTAGCCAAAGATGAGAAAGGAGGTGGAGGAGTATGTAAAAGGGTGTTCCACATGTGCAATGGCAAAAAGGGGGACAGGAAAGCCAAAAGGCCTGGCTACAGCCTTTGCCTACCCCGTCCAAGCCTTGGGAAGTCATCAGTATGGATTTTATAGTGGAGTTGCCGGAAAGTAGGGAAAAGACTGTTATTTGGGTGGTGATTGACATGTTTTTGAAACAAGCACATTTTGTGGCCTGCAAGAATCTCCCAACAGCCTCCCAGTTAGCCAGGTTGTTTATTCAACACATTTACAGACTACATGGGATTCCTGTTAAGATCGTGTCTGACCAGGGGGCTCAGTTCACTTCCCAGTTCTGGAAGGCGTTCACAAACCTTCTGGGAGTCGAATTGGGGCTCAGCAGTTCCCATCATCCCCAGAGTGATGGGCAGTGTGAACGTTATAATAAGGTTCTTAAACAGTATTTGAGGTGTTATGTGAACTTCCAACAATCTGACTGGGTGGACCTCTTGCCTTTTGCGGAGGTCGCCTATAACAACGCCACTCACCAGAGCACCGGCTTCTCCCCTTTTAAGATTGTTTCAGGGCAGGACTTTAATCCCCTACCACTAGGGGAGGGGACCTCCAAGGACCCGGTCTCAGTGACCCAGTGGAGTCAAAAAATTAGAGATGTCTGGCCAAAAGTTGTTTCAGCCTTGGACTTTGCAAAAGCACGATACAAGCATCATACTGACCAAAAAAGGGACCCCACCCCCGAGTACGCCGTAGGGGACTTAGTATTTTTGTCCACCAAGTTTCTTAAAAGTCCCCAACCTTCAAAGAAGCTGGGGCCCAAGTACATAGCCCTTTTCCTATTGCTCGGGTGATAAACCTGGTGGCTTTTGAACTGATGCTACACAAACTGTACCGTAATGTTCACCCTGTGTTTCATTCTAGCTTACTCAAGCTGGCTTGCCCTCCAGACCGTCATCATCCAGACAAGGGATCTGCACCCTTTCCTATCCTGGTTGACGACCACCAGCTTTTTGAAATTTCTGACGTGTTGGACTTGGTTTCACAGGGGGGCCTTGCAATACTTAGTAAAATGGAAACATTTGCTGTTAGGGCATGCCGAGTGGGTTAGCTGTGAACATGTGAATGCTCCGCGCTTATTATGAAAGTTCCATGCTCGCTTTCCTGATAAGCCGGGCTGAAAAGGGGGGATTTTTCTTCAGGTGGGCGGTATGTCAGGCTCATCCCTGAATTCTGGGAATTGGAGTGGAGTTCATGGAGGACCCTGACATGAGGCTGCTTCCGTTGCCTAGGCCTCTGGAGTTTTGGAGAGAGGCCAGCCTGCTTTGTTGGCCTGGGAACGCTTGAGCTCCACAGCGGCTCAAGGTCAAATCGTCCAGGTGCAAGCCGCCCTGAGAGGGAGGCATCTTTCCTCCCTGAATGCCCTTCTCATGCTGTAGGGTTTATCTGGGGGTTTGCTCTATCTGTATTCAGTTTCGGCTTTGTTCTGTGTTCCTGACACACGAATCCTTGCCAGTAAAGAAATTTATTGATTGAATGTGTCTGTGCTTCGTGCATCACACCAAGAATCTCACTGGTTTGTTCTGAAATCACTGTCTCTAAACTTAATCTCAGTGGGTGTTGCGGTGGGGGGGGATCAGACTATACCATGTACAACTCCAGGTTCTGTATATCTTACAGAAATACTAGATTAGTCACTTGGAGTCCAGGATGAAAAGCAGAAAGATTTGAATCTTAGATCCCATCTATACAAGGGGGAAAATATGAACACTTCTAAAAAAGCAGCCATTCGCAGTGCTGCGACCTGTCTAAACAGTCAAAAGAGGCCCCCTAAACTTTGCATGATCCCTTGCCAAGATGGCGGCTGTGAATGATTTACTCACACTTTTAAATCTGCCACTGGATTTTTTTTAAAAAAAACAGTTTACCGTGGTGCACACATGCGATATTTCGTATTTACAAAAAGAAGAGAGAGTATAAGATCACTGTTTTATCTATTATCAGACCCTCGCTTTGCTGAAAATCGAACATGGTGGTAGCAGGCGCTTTCCCTGTTTGCTAGCCCCACCCCCATGCTCATCCAGCCAACCAGATCATATTCCATGGTTGCACCAATATGAAAATTCATGAACATATGAATGATCGGACATTCGCATGCCATATGGAGCTTTTTAAAAAAATCTGGGAGAAGCCAGAATCTGGGAGTTTCTGGTGGATTTGGCTGCCCCCCTTCCAAATGAGACGTATTTATACGAATGCCCATTTGTACAGATTGCCTTCCATTCGCATTCAATTAGCATTATTTTCACCATTTAGACAAGTCCTTAGTATTCACCTCGACAATTACAATTGTCAGTGGCTTTTTATATTAAGAAATTATTTTTATATACTGCATATTTTAAGGCCATCACAGCATCACAGTTTCAGTATTTCAAATCAGTACAATCAATAATGTAATATTCTGCCTTCCCATGTAATATTCCTGTGCAAGGGTAGCAGAAAAGAAAGTTGTGAGTGAAGGCATATCCCTAGAAAATTATATGAAGAAATACAAATGGTAAAAAATCATGTTAGTTTTTAGGGAAAAAATAGCCCTAAAAGGTGCAGATAACCAGTGAATGTATCATAAACCGTTCAGCAAGCTTTCAAGTTCTCCAGAACTTTTCATCAGGCTGGAGCAAAAGAAAAGTTGTGGGAGAAAAAGCCAAGCACAAATTATTAGCATATAGAGCAGAGTCATTAATTTAGAACAGTCTTGTAATTGGATACTGACCAAATTTGATTAGCTTCACTGTTTGATGGGTATATTTTAGGAAGTATCCAGAACTTCATAGGCAAGGAGGTGAAAACACTTATTCCCTTTAAAAAACAACAACTATGAAATTTTGTGGTTATTCAGTTCTGTCTGCAGTACTAATTGGAAACCCTAGGTTGCAAGATATATGGTACTTTTCTTGTTAGCAGAGCTGGAAATGACCTTTGGTTGGTGTAGTAAGTACATAATTAATAGAAGCCAGTTTGGGTGTTTTTACCCACAGTTTTGAGCCTAAGCACAGATTAAATTTCAGGTCAATGGTTTCTGTGTCACTGATGTGAAACTGCTCTGCAAGTTCATGTTTACCTTAAAGGAGCTATCCAAGGTAGTAAATCTAATTTGGGGATGACATTCAACACTTTGGATAGCTCATTCAAAATTTGGACTAAAACCTAGGCTGGATTCGTCACCTCACCAACATGGAAGCCATCAGCTGCCATTGCATCAGGTGGCAGAAGATCATTTTCTTCCAGTTTTAAGATATCTTTTTTAAACAGATAACTGTAGTATTTTCCAAATCATATTAAAGTCACAGATAGCTTTATTGGTCTACTGGGAAAACTCAAAAGCCACAGTGTGGTAATACCTTTATCATGAGCAACCTATCATGAGCAACAAGTACCTATGAAGGAATAAGTCCCAATTTGTCATAATCTTGTATTGTCATTATTTGCAACTGAACTTCTCTGTAGCATATGTGTTTTTCTAACAAACTACAGTTGGCTCTCAACTTTTGTCGGGGTTAGGGGTGCAAGATTCCTGCAAAAGTGGCAAAACCATGAATATCTGGTGGGGTTCCTTTGCAAGGCAGAAGCAGGTGGCTGGCAGAGCTTGCCATTTGTGAAAGGGACTTACAAGACTTGCCACACCTTTGGAAGTCTTGTAGTCTCCTGCAGTCTTGTGGGGCTTGTAGAGAAACAGGGAACACCAGGTGAGAGTTGAGGTTTGACTGTATTATTAATGTAGCCTGTGTTTAAGGACTGCAATAATGGTTTCTATATTATATATTATTATTTTCTCTTTTTTTCAGATCACCTTTTGCTGCTGTGACAGATTATTCTGTAACAAGAAATAATGTCATACAGCTCTGTCTTGAATTAACAACGATTGTACAGCAGGTATGATACCACATTCATGTCCTTTTGCACTTAATTTTTTAAAAAATTACACTGTGTAAAGATTTCAAAGAAAGGTCTCCTTTATGGTTAAAACATTTCTGTTTATATACTGACACATCTGTCTACATACTGCAGATTCCTAATTTTGTAATACATCATTTTATGTTCTTTTCCTGCAGTGGAAAGGAAATTAATATCTGGCATTGCTCTCCCCTTCAGCTTACATAAGGAAGAGACAGCCACACTTACATAAAAGCTGCTTTAGATCTAGTAAAATAACTGGGGCTAAAACTGAAATAAACAAACTGCCTCAATCTGTCTTTCATTGAAGGAATTTGATTTGTACTCATACTCCTTTGGCAAGTATGCAAGATTGCCTTTTACCTGTAAAACTAACACTATCTTAATGAGGATATATTTTCTATATGGCATATAGACTTATCTGAACATGAATTTATAATCTTTGTGCAAACAATCCACAATGCATTTTTACAGTGCCCCTATAGCCCAAAATAATTGTTTTTTGATTTTTTTTGTATGTATTGTTTACATTTAGTAGTGTTGTGAGATTAATTGGGTCCTATTGTACTGAATTAATAAAATTTATTTGAGGGTTTCAAGGAAGCATACCCTCTTTTACTTTATAGTATGTGAGTTTTAATATAGAGTGAACCTAAATGGCTATTCGTTATGATTACTGTGCCTCACCAGAGGATAAGATTAAATGCTGACAGTAATTTGCAAGAGTTCTTATGTGCATTCATGTTTGAAGGTATGCACTTAAATAGGTGGTAGGAATTTTCTCCATAGATTTCCTTGTCAACTACCGGTAATCAGTTTGCTGTGTGCAAGACAAATACAGATCTGGACTTGTGGACCACATTTACTTTGTTGTTGCTTACTGACAAAATGAAACCTTTACTCGGGTTTTGAAGCTGCGTTATTGGTTACAAATAACTGTTGAGTAATTATAAAACACTTAATAACTCGCATCTGCAGTCTTATGTATATCCATGCACACAAGTTGCTATTGGTTTTTGTAGATATTAGCTTGTATTTCTTTTCTAATAAGGACTTAATGAACCTTGTGTTCATTGTTTCAACATATTTTATATAGATCTCTTCAAAATAATCTTTGTAGGAATTATGAACAAAAGTATTTATGTGTGTGGACCGTGTGTTCTTGTGGCTCATCATTCTGAATGATGAGCTTTTCATATTGTGGCAATGTCAATGACTCATAAGCTGTACCAGCTTGGATATTCTTTGTTTCTGATGTTCACCTGAGAAAATGTAGTATAGCCTCCTAACAATACTTTATTTAGACAAAGGCTGCTGACACAGTGCAGAAATAATGCAGTGTGACACCGCTTTAACTGCCATGGCTCAATCCTATGGAATTCTGGGATTTGTAGTTTTGTGAGATATTTAGCCTTCTCTGTCAGCGAGCACTGGTGCCACAACAAACTACAAATCCCTGGATTCCATAAGATGGAGCCATGGTAGTTAATGTAGTGTCTAACTGCATTATTTCCGCTGTGTGTCAGCAGCCTAAGTCTGTGTGCTGAAGGCAGGAGACAGAGAAGAAATGATTTCTAGATCTGACCTGCTGGTTTTCCTTCAAGTCAAATAGCTTCTAGAGCTTCCTATATATGTGTGTAGAAACTATGTTGATTCCACAAACATGCTGGCTTGTGCTGAAAGCCTTGTCTACTTTTTGTGATACACTGTTGGTTAAGATTTTGGGAACAATAGAGTGGGAAGATCTTTTTATTTGTACTCTTTCCCATGCACATTTCCTTGTCCTGCTTTGGGTGGAAGAAAGGAGTTTGCATTTTGTATCTGGATCTTTGAAAAGGAGTATGTATAAAAAAAATGTGATTGGTTTCCACTTTGCTATAAGCATTGTGCATAGAACTGTTTGTCCTAACTGTTTGTCCTAAGTCTGTCTCCCTGGCAACAAGAGCCTTTTCATAGGTTATGTAACAAATTATGTGTATAGGCAAGATCTTTTCATAAGAGTTTAATTTTATATATATATATATATATATATATATATTCCTTTTGTATCAAAAATTAAGGCTTCCAGTGGATTTTTGCATTTATTTAACTTACAGTGCTTATTAGAGTCTTCTCATGCACCAGGGGGAAAATGAATATTGCCCCAGGGGACAGTTGTGTGTGCATCTTCATCTATTTGCTAGAAGTTTCACATGGATTTTTTGGTAGCTATGGCATAAAGTCTCCATCTGTAGGTTTAGTGTAAGTGTCAGTGCCTTTCATTCTTTCCCACATATTCATCTTATGTTCAGTGGGTAAAAGATGCATGGCATTGTTTGCAATGCATTTCAGTGCAGTTTTTCATAAATTTATTTCAATTTAAAGATAACTCTGCTCATGTGAGAAGCGTGGGAGAGGCAGAAAAAATGTAGTGGGGAAGCGAGAAAGCTACAGTAAACACTAGTGACTTTATCACACTACACTATTATAGTTCTATTATTCCACTTTAACGGCTATGGTTGCCTCCTTTGGAATTCTGTGGTTTGTAGTTTAGTGAGGCCTAAGAGTTCTCTGACTGAGGATGCTAAATGCCCCTCTCTAAACTGCAAATCCAGGATTCCACAGGAAGCAGCCACAGCAGTTAAAGTGGAATAATAGCTCTATAAATGTATAGTGTGATAATCTACTTAGGCAGCACTTAGTCTAGGGCTAGGCCATTAACTTTGGTCATCTTGTTGGTCAATTTGTGTGAAAACTGGGCAGGGAGAGTATCTTGTCTTTTGCTTTTGACCAGGGCATCTTTCTGGACCACTTCTATGGGATGTGATTTGGAAGCACTGTTTTATCATGGCCCTGGTCCTTTCTGGAGAGTGATACCTGTTTGATGCTTGGGCTGTTGGCCTACAGGGCCTTTCAGATCTCTGCCTTACTCCTCATGGCAATTAACATACAGATAGACTTCCATATCCATGAGATCTGTATCTGCGGATTCACTTACCTGCATCCCCCAAAATATGGTCTTTCTTGGTATCTTCTAGGTCCTCCTTCTGCCAGAGGTATGCTTCTGCCAGAAGTTGAACATAGAGTTATGCTGGAGCCCATCAAAGATGCCTAGAGATATGTTCTCTCTAGGCATCTTCTAGGTCCTCCAGCATGATTCTATGGTATGCTTGGATCAGAAGTAATTCATTTTAATACAGTTCTCTATTATACACAGTTTCTGGCATCCACAGTAAGTCCAGGAATATATCTGCAGCAGATATAGGAGTTGTACTATATGTCTGAAACCAGTGGAAGTAGTGGACTGTGTTTTCAATTTTGGTGGCATCAGTATTTTATTTATTGGGTTTATATCCTGCCTTTCTCCAAGATGGGATTCAATATGTTGATGGCATCCAACTTTACCCTGACCTTTCCATTTAAATTTGGTTTTAGTGATCCTGTTGACCACCTTGAGCACTGTTTTTTGCATGTGTGGAAAAGTGGGATAAAATGCAAATAAAATCCAAGGAAGCTGTTTTAGTTCTAAATCAGTGCTAAATAATATAATGGACTAGGTGAGGGTAAACAAATTGTAGCTTAATCCAGAAAATACCAAGTTATTCCCCATCATAGACCAGGGTCAAGGATTAGGGATCCAAGCTGGTCACATTCCATCCCCAAATATTCAGATTTTCAGTTTGGATGCACTCCTGGATCTGGATGCCCAGGTTTGAGTGGTGGCTGGGTTTGTTAGCACAATTAAAGCTTCTGTACCAAATGCATCTTTTCCAGGAAATGTTGTATATATACTTTAAGAGTGTTTTGAAACGTCATTTGAAATGCTGCTACCAGACTGTTGACTTGTGCCAGTTAAAGAGAGCAAACTACTCTCACTACTGGTTTGTTTCTGTGTACAATTAAAGTAAAATCTGCTTGTGACTTATAAAACCCAGTATAATTATTTCCAGATTGAAAGATCCATTTTGCCATATGAGCTTGGTCAGACTTAGAGATCTTTAGGAAAAGCTCTACCCTTCTCAAAGCTGCGTCTGAGGACAGAGACCCTAAGCATCTAACTGATGTTCTCCAAGTGTCTTTCTATGTAGCCTGTCCTTTCCAGCTTCTCTATTGTAAAACTCTACAATTCCTTATAGATAGATGCCCCTTTGGGAAGAAAAATACATTCTCCTCTCCTTTCAGTAAGCAGGAAGACTGTTACTGAAAATCATGGGTGGCATCATAGAGGGAAGAAGGACAAGCTAAGCAAGTAACTTCCTTTCACCCCCATTCCACCTGTACTTTTTTTTTTTTTTGGCAAAATCTAAGGCTACAGCTTCCAGAAATGTATTTTGCTCCTTCATCTTCCTCTCTGAATATTATTTCCTGGTGCTGGCACTCTCTGAGAGGGAGGAAAGGTCACCTACCACACAATACAAGGTTGCATAGATTCTCTGGTTTCCCTATGCATATACAGTTCCCAGTGTTTAATAGCAGAGAGAGCTCCCTAGTGAATGTCATATACATGTTAAATGCAACTCTGTTTTTCATATTGCATGGTATGTTAATAAATAGGGAGAATATTTGAAGAAGAAAAGTTATAAGTAGTGCTCTAATAATAGTAATAATAATAAGTTCACAGTTGAAGCAAATTAAAGCAATATTGGATACCTACTTTGAAGCAGAATATGACTGTCTTCATAAGATCTATATTAGCACATTTGTAGTTGAAAAAAATAAAGAAATAGAATCATAGAATTATAGAGTTGGAAGAGACCACAAGGGCCATCCAGTCCAACACCCTATCAGGAATACACAATCAAATCATTCCCGACAGATGGCTGGCCAGCCTCTGTTTAAAACCCTCCAAAGAAGGAGATTCCACAACACTCGGAGGCATTCCTTAGGGGTTCTTCATTTACTCTTTTATTTCTGGCTGAAACTGGTGCAGATGGAGGGAAACCCAAGTATGTGCTTACAGTGGCGATGTGCAGCATGAAAAATATGAAGCACAAGCTTCTTTTTTTTGTGTTCAGAGAGAATAATTCTTCGAAGTGAGACACTGCCTAGCCACCATAGTAGATTGCTTGTGATGGTTGCTCATGTCTCCACAAACAAGTGTTATCAACTCCTTGTGTTAGCAGTAGTCTCCTAAAAAGGTTTCCTGGCTAGATGTATTGAATTCTCTCTTCTTTTACTTTAGGCATTAAAATATCCAATGGAGAAAGTGTTCTACTCCCCCCCCTTTTTTTTTTACAACTTAGAAATAGAAACGGGGGGGTTGAATTTGAGGAGAACAGCAGACTGGAAGAGGGCACATTTCATGACCTCCCATCCCTGCAGTTTCCTTGAATGAATCACCATCCCTACAGTTTCAATTAGCCCTGTATAATAAAAATTCCAATGCAGCCATTATGTATTTATTCAAGTGGGATCTCAGCAACTCATGCAAATTACTTGGTGGAACAAAAGATGTGTCATTTTTGTCCCAGTGGGCAATCCTTCCATTATCCTCAAGCTGCTAGCTGAATAGTCTCTGAAAGTATTGTTAGCCTGTTGTATGTTCCTTAAGTAACCTGGTGTTTGGCTGTGCATTGTTAATAGTTGCTCTTGTGAGCACACCACATTAAACTATCACAAAATTAGAAAAACAGGAACAGTTGTAAGAGAGCCAGCATGGTGTAGTGGTTTCAGTGCTGGACTATGACTCTAGAGACCAGGGTTCAAATCCTTACTCAGCCATGGAAACCCACTGGTGACCTTGGACAAGTCACAATCTCTCAGCCTCAGAGGAAGGCAAGGGCAAACCCCCTCTGAACATGTCTTGCCAAGAAAAACCATGATAGGTTCATCTTAGGGTCCCTGTAAATTGAAAACAACTTGAAGACACACAATAACAGCAACAATATCAGATAAAGAGGACTTATTATCTGATGGTTGCATGATCATGAATACTCTACAACAGTGGTTTTTAACGTTTTCTTTACCAGGGACCCCCTTTAAATAGCTTTGTCACTTTGGACCCCTGGACTTAACTCATGATTTAAGATGATGATGATGATGATGATGATGATGACAATGATGATATAGTTACACCATCCATTAAACCTTCCCTCAAAGGCACTGGAAGAGGAGGGAAGACTTTTCTCTTGCCCCTTCCTGCAAGTTTATGGATGGAACAGGTTGAACAGCAGCCAGCCAGCCTTTGCCTTGGCTTGTGTCACATGGCTACTCCACTGTGGGTAGGAGGTGGGCCAAGCAGTCTTTAAGCCTTTGCAGACCCCCTATGAGGACATCATGGCCCTCTGGAGGTCCATGGACCACAAGTTAAGAACCACTGCTCTCCCAAATCGGGGGGGTGGAGTGGGATAGAAATAAAGATGATAACAACAACAACAACAACAACAATACAGCACAAGTTATTCTGCCTATGTTTGTGCCTTTTTGCTTTATATTGGGAATCGTTTTAATTAGAGACCTCAAAAATGTGGAGGATGCATATTTACCAGTTCCAGGGGTAGGTTTCCTAGAACAAGACATCTTATAGGGACAGTGCAAAAAGCCTAGAAGAAGCTGAACTGTTTTGTTCATTATTTTGGAGTTCATATTTTTATGTTTCCTTTGAATTATGAGTAATAAATAATGTTAAGATTAGATTTGATCATTTATTTATTTTTCCTTGGCCAACTGAGGAGCTTATTTTAGTGTTCAGTGTATCACATGTCAGAACTTTGCTATGTAACCATGATCTTTGGAAATAATGTGGGGTTTTTTTAAAGGTAATTCTGGGCTTCTTTGGATTCTTAAGATAACTAGAGCCAGTGAGAGGGTCTTAGTTGCCACATGCTTCTTCCTTGTGGTTAGGAATAGAAATGGTCAGAGTCATTATTTAAATAAACCTATTGATTTATAATCAATTGTAATGTGTGAAATTATGTAGAAAAAGGATAAAAATTACATTCACTAGGAACTATTTGCATTTTTAAAGAAAACCTTTAAAAATTCACAGAAATGAGAGTCTTAATATGTGCTTCGCATGATTTTTCCACTGATTTGCAAATACTGTAGATTATGTTAGTGATACACCATAACATACAGTCTGTGACATGGTCATTCTAGCTACTATAAAGGCCAGAAGAAAATCAGGTAAATAACTCAATGCCAGGGTGAACAAAGGTATTTGTATTTTTAAAAGGAGGGGATATAGAATAATGTTTCTTACAAGAATATCAAAAGCCTCATTTGAAATAGTTGATTATAGAGTTATTTACAATTAAAATTAAACTTGAGAACTACACTAGAGATATCTAGAAGCTTATAAAATGTGTAAAAAAAACCCACCCCACATTACATATTACTAAATGCTTCTGATCCATAATGGAAAAAGACTAAATAACAGAGTGTAAAGTCACCTCACAAATTAAAACATCATTGCTTTTGCAAGCTAAGCTGGTACACTTGTATGGGAGACTGCCAAGGAATACCAGGTACTGGCAGCTAAATTTCAGAGAAAGCAATGGTGAACCACCTCTAAGTATTCCTTCCCTAAAAAAAAAGCACCTATGAAATTCATGGGGTCACCATAAGTTGACAGATGACTTGAAGGCGCACACACAATTTAGGTCTAAGTTTGAGGACCACTCAGGATATTACACTTACTGTTTTTATATTTTAAAATGTTGTTTTGGTGGCATTCTCTGCTATCATCATATGTAGTACCTCTCTTAATGTGATTTTTCACTCAATTAGGAGAGTCTTTGGATAAAGATAGCTTGTACTGAAGAGGAAATAATGTTACTGGGTTAGATCGGGATAGAGCGATGGCCACTATGCAGTAGGGGACTCCAGAGCTTCTGGTGTAACCTAAAGCTTTCCATCTGATTCCAGGGAAGCAGGTATTTTTATTATTGTTAATGTTTTAAAATATAGATGCAAAAGAAAAGAGGAAGGAAGGAAGGAAGGAAGGAAGGAAGGAAGGGGGAGAAATATGTATGATTAGCTTGTGGGCTAGACATGGACATTCCAGAATAAGGCAACATCCTGTGTTCCTACGTTTGTGTCTCTAGTCAGTGCTTAGAGGAGATGATAGGTTGAATGGGAGCCAGTAGTTGAAGCTTCATCCAGAAAAACAAAGATGCTTCTCATCAGGAAAAATATCCTGCCTGGGAGTAGTGATTCAGCCTGTTTTGGAGGTGGCCATATTCCTCTTCAAAAACTCCCAAGGACTGCTTTCTTTCTGCCTAGGTAGAGGCCATGATCAAATGTATTTGTGTTCATTTTGGCCTGTGTTCAAGATGCATCTACCCATAGGAAGGTCAGATTGGGCCATGTTGACCTATGCTTTATTTACATCCAGATTAGATTATTGCAGTGCTGTAGATGAGGCTGCCTTTGAAGGCTCTCTGGATGCTTTGTCTGGCCCAGAATATGGCAATAATAATTTTGTTGATTGCTTATGTTGGGAAACCACTTCCTTTGGTTCCAGTTTGATAAATAATTTTCTCCTCAGAGGGTCTGAGACTCTGAGTTTTCTCCTCTTAAGGCTCATCTACACGAGCCAGGATAAGCCAGCTCCCTGCCGGCATATCCTGGCTGTGGATCAGGCCCATTGTTCCCCCGTTATCTGTATGAAATGGGAAGAAGTCCTGACAAACATGCCGGCCCTGTTGCCACAGCTGCTGCTACCAACATCTTCTGTGTTCTCCTGACATCAAAGAAGCTGGCTACAACATGAAACCAAGGCTCCCTGCATGTGACCAGCCTTGGTCACATGCTGTGGGACTCCTTCCTGCCTTCTGGGAGAGCCAGGGAGACTACAGCAGCAGTAAGGGCATGCCTGCTGGGATGGACTCCTGCAGACATGTGGAGCCCACTCTGTGTGTTTTTTACTGGCGGTAACAGAGTAAACCGGGTATTTTTTTAAAAAAAAACCATTGTATCAGGCCCTATCCTGCCTTCCCCCATCTGTGTTCCATATTTGCTGGGTGTGTGTGTGAAGGCTGCCCAGGGGCAGAATGGGGAAAATACCCTCTGTCATCAGGACTGCAGGGCTCTGAGATGGGGGCAAGACAGGGTACATTGCCTGTCTAGACAAGCCTTCAGTCTGTGGAGCTCCCTGCCACTGTATCTCAGGATGTCTTAATCTGATTCATTCCTACTACACCAGTTTTTTAAAGCTTCTTGCACTGACCCTGTAGCCCTGTAGGTCATCTAAGCTGAGGAATGAAACAGAACACAGTGACATGAGATGATATAAATTATTGACTACAAATATTAATTAAAGGGACACTATTTAACAGAAGGGGATGTTGTTGGTTAATCTGGAAGATTTCAGAAATTACTCAGTGACAGTTTTTAAATACTTCAAGAGCAACAGTTGCTATCATAAGCCTCTCAGGGACTTTAAAAAAAACTTTAGTCAAACGCTCTGAATTCACCATAGCCAAATTCAAAATTACTCACCTCTATTATCACACTTATCCAGTGTCCTTCCAGTTTTGAATCTGTCTTTGTCTCATCCACACATAAGCAATCCACCATCCTTCTATCTAACACAACTGAATTCTCTGACTAAATTCCCTCTCAAGTGTCAACTTTTTCTTTTAAATGGGTAGGATTTAAAGCTTCTCAGAGTAATCAGAATGAACTTGCTTGGTCTATCTAGGAATATTAAATCAATTTCTAGCACTTTCAGAGTCTGTCACATAGTAGCTATTATCACTGCAGACGCTTGCAACATAGGAGATTTTCACATGGGGAAATTATTCCCCGGAGAGATCGGGACAGAAATGGGGCTGTTCTGGAAGCAGTGCTGCATTTCGCATGCCCCCTTCCCTCTCCCAATTTTCTGTTGTCCTCACGCTGTGCTTGTTCTATTTCTATTTATTAACGACGAACTCTCGTTAATAAAAAATTGCAGAACCTAGTGGGAGGGAAATAGAATGAGCACAGCATCAGGATGACGGGAAATCGGGAGAGGGAAGGGGGCATGCGGAATGTGGCACTGCTTCCAGAACAGCCCCATTTCTGTCCCGATCTTCCCGGGGAATAATTTCCTCATGTGAAAATCTCCATAATCACAGCACACATGTTTAACTCACATTTTATGCAGTTTAAAAACAAACTGAACCACTCCCTTGATCTGCCATGGCCATGAAGAGAGATATCTTCTGGTAAGCAATGTGTCAATGACCCTTCCCACATCCCCTCCCCCATGGTATTAGGAGAATTCAGTTCATTATTCACTAATCAAAATGCAATTTGTAGAAGAAATCTCTAAACCACATAGGATTAATTTTTAAAGTTATTACTAAGATTGGCATTTTCTACAACTCCTGGAATTATTATGATTCTACTCTAGATTTAAAGCAACACAGCACAATTTTATCAGTGTAATATACTTTTCTTCCCTGTTGTTGAGTAGTGTAAATGCTTGTTTTGTTTTCTGAAGCTTCATTCAGCACTACACAATTTGTACTAGAAAGTTGTTTAATTTTATTTAAACATATGTAGTTCCCATGGTTACTAGCATTACTGTTGAAACAGATTTAGTTGTACCTTCTTCAGATGCATTTGTCTCTTCTTCAGATGCTGCAGTTGAGTATAGAACAATTTGGATATAAAAGTACCTTAGCAAAAGTTTTAAAAAGTAGATATGAACATCCACAGCAGTTGTAAAGCTCTGACTAAACTGAAGGTGGGAAGAATCTAGATTTTACAGTGAAAAAGACCACCTTTCATAATGCCCATTTCATAACAAGTTCTCACTAGTACTTATCTGTATACAGTAGTTATAATGGCCAGAACCAAATAAAATATAGAAGCACAATGACAAAAACAGTTTAATTCTATTACTTGTTCTACTTGCACTAAAAAAATAATACTTAGATGTACCACTGACATTATAAAGATGCTCATTGTTGTAGGCAGCTATGGCATGTAAATATTCCATGGTGGTTCACAAACACCATTACAGATTAATATTAGATGTGCTTTGAATTCAAGACCCTAGGACCCTAAACAAGAATATATTGTCTGTTTAGTGGATGAGATCTAGAATTTCTTTCTTCATAGAATTTCATGGTAGATCCATTAAATCAAGGTGCTTTAAAAATAATGAGTTACAATAGGAAAAACAAAGCAAAAAAGTCTGTTAATTTAAATTGACTTTGCCACTGATGGTACTTAATATGTTTCGGAAACAGTGGTTCAAGCTGACCACTGAAACATCAAGAATGCCATTCTGTGGTCCCTAAAAAGATCCAAAGGGTCTTATATGAGTCATATTACTCAAATTCCCTCTCTTAGGAACTCAGCATCACAGGGAGGAAGGGAGGCATTATCTCTTACCCTTTCAGAACAGTTGCAACACACGTCTATGTAGTTAGGGTCTTAAATAAAAAAGACTATCTCAGCATTTTAGTTGCACTGTGGGTGATGGGGTGATTATTTCATTCTCGAGGTGGTGAGAGGAGGAATCCAGTCTTCATTCTTACACTTGGGTATGCCCTCCACCACCCAGAGTAGAGGCAGGAGAATTCAAATGATCACGTGGCCGCTGGGGCCATTGGTTCCTCCCCCTGGTGTCCATTGTCTGGTCAGTTGTTTCTCCTGCCTCACCCAGAGTGGAGCATCGTTGGTTCCTCCGCATTTTTTCTACCTTTTCTACCTTTCTCTGGTGATATTCATTGGAAGAATTCTAGTTTCCTTCCTTTACCTTCCTCTCTTATCTTCTTTTAAAAAAAAACCTTCTTCACTCGTTCTTTTCTCCTCCCTCCCTTCCTTCTGCCCTGCGGATGGCACCGAAGAAGGTCACCAAGAAGTGCCTTCCCGAAATTGGGCAGGCAGAAGGGACCTCACTGCCGCTGACCGGGGGCCAGCAGGCAAGCGGTTCGTCCCAGGATGGAAAAGTACCCTCGCCGCCAATCCTTGATCCGCAGGTGACTGGGGAAGCCGCCAGAGCAGACCAGACCGTCCGGTCGATGTACGTGGTCCATTAGGTGGAGGACGAGGAACGCACCTCCACACCAGCCTCTCTGCTCACCGGCGAGCCGGCGCGGGAACCCAGGAACAGAGAAGTAGCCGCGCTCAGTGCGGGGGGAGGGAAACAAGCGCAGGGGACAAAGGAGAGCGAGGAGCTTTCCAAGGAAGCTTGGGGTGAGCTGAGTGGCAGCGTATTGAGGCCTCCGACGGGGAGGAGGAGGTTTCCGAGTCTGACTGCAAGACCCGAGCAGTAAGGGCACGCGAGGACGAAGCTGGCCGCCATCGCGGCGGGAGCCGTGTGGTCGGGGGGGAAGATAAGTCGCACAAGCACACAGCTCTCTGGGTTCCCCTTAGCAGGGTGAGTTACGAGGCCGCTGAGCAGCGGGCCATTGATGCGGCACAACAGGCATTTGCGGAGGCATTTGAGGCCTCTATTAGATCGCGAAGGCCTCAAAAGCATATCAAGGGCTGCGCTCAGGAGGCACGGCAGGAACCGGGGGAATCCGCTCCCAAGTCAGTGGGTCAGAAGGCCGGGAAAAACCCCAAATCAAACAAGTCGAGCAACCCAAATAAGGTTAGCTCTCTCTTACTGGAAGCCATGCCCATTTTGGAGGAAAGAGAGGTGGACGACTCCCAGACCGATTCGGACCCCAGACCAGGTACCAGCGGCATCCGCCATGCCCGCCAGACCAAGCGCAAGGCACCCCCGTCCCATCATTCCTCGGCGGAGTCCGAGGATTGCTCTGGGGACAATCTAACTGGTCGGGACCCTATCGATCCAGATTTGAACCTGGAGGAGGACGGTTCAGGTAAAGAGGAGGGGGAATGGTCCAACTCAGAGATTCCCAAGGAGGGTCCCTCTGAAAGGCTTTTTCAAGTGGAAGATTTCCTCCCTCTCTTGACTAAGGCCACATCTATCCTCGGGCTTACTAAGCAGCAAGTTCCAGCCGAGCAATCAAACTCGGAGTTTAGCAAAAGGGCAGAGGCGGTCCTGGGCAAGCTGAAACCCTCAGGCTGGGAGGTTCTGTTCTCCTCCATTTTCATGCGTGCTGTCGAGGGAGAATGGGACAAACCCCTGCAGGGGAAGAAAGGCTCTCACCTGGCGCAGAAAATTTACGCTCCAATCCAAAAGGTCCTGGACAAGCTTAAGTTCCCGGCCATTGACTCACCGGTGGCATCCCTGGTTTCCGGTGTGCTCACGCCATGGGAAGGGGATGCATACCTCAAGGACCCTGAGGAAAAGAGGATGGAAGGAGCCCTCAAAAAGACTCATGAGGCGGCAGCATTGGCGATCAGAGCCTCAACGACAGGCTCTTTATTTGCGAGGGCCTCACTCTTGTGGATGGAGGATTCGCTCCAGGATAGTACACTTGACAGAATGTCTCTCAGATGTTCAATGGCAAAGGTGTATGTCGCAATGCAGTTCCTAGCAGATGCTACGCTGGACACAACCACTTTTGCTGCTAGGGCAATGGCGGTAGCTATGGTCACCAGGCGCTCTCTGTGGCTCAAACGGACACACAGTCAAGAGCTCGCCTGGCTACAGCACCCTTTAAAGGAGGTCGCCTCTTCGGTGAAGAGACGTTGGCAGACATTCTGGTGGAAACCAAGGAAAAGAAGAAGGCAATGCCAGTCTTACCCAAGAAGGGAGGCAAAAGGCCTTTCAAGAAGCCTTTTCAGTACTCATCCTTCTACAGACCCCAGAAGGGAAATCGTCCCAGAGAATTTCGGCCCTTTCGTTCACCCTGGGGAAGATCCGGCTTCTCATCAAGATCATCATCTTCTACCCAGGGCCAGTCTGGCCACAGAGGGTCTCCCAGCTCGCAGAAATCTCAGTAACGTCGGATGCCAGTCTCCAGGGCTGGGGAGCACATTGTCAGGACCTCTTTGTTCAGGGAGCTTGGTCCCCACAAGAGAGGGCGCACAGCATAAACTGGCAGGAACTCAGGGCAATCAGATTGGCACTCCTACACTTCGAGGAGACCTTGACCGGGAAGCATGTCTTGATTCTCAGACAACACAACGGCGTGTGCTTACGTGATGAGACAAGGGGGAACGAGATCACGCTTCCTACAAAAGGAGGCCACGTTGCTGTTTCATTGGGCGGCGCCCAAGGTGGCATCACTGACAGCGTGACACATTCAAGGCACAGAGAACATACAAGCAGACTACCTAAGCAGGCATGAGGTCCTACCCGGGGAGTGGGCCCTGCATCCTCGCATGTTCAATCAAATATAGAATCAGTTCAGGATCATGACGGTGGACATGTTCTCCTCAACAGAGAATAGGAAACTGCCACACTTCTTCGCCCAGAGAATGGGGCGGAAGGGGTAGATGCCTTACAGAGCAGATGCCCGGAGGGCCTTCTGTTCCTTTTCCCGCCCATTCCCCTGATTGCCAAGGTGATCAGGAAGATAAGGGAGGAAAGGGCTCAGGTGGTTCTAGTGGCTCCCCACTGGCCTCGGTGCCCGTGGCTCTCCGACCTGCACAGATTGGTATTGCAGCGCCCCTGGATGTTCCCCCAGTTGCCAGATCTGTTAACACAGGGACCCATGAGACACCCGGACCCCAATTGGTTGCGCCTAGCCACGTGGACATTGAGTGGAGAGCCTTGCGACGTTGTGGATATGATGAGGTGGTGATAGACACCATGCCCTCCTCCAGACGCACATCCACGACGAAAGTATATGAGGCCACGTGGAAGGTCTTCACCAGGTGGTGCAGGGCCAAGTGAATAGATGTCTCGCAGGTTTCGGTCAAGGAAGTCCTGTCCTTTCTCCAGAAAGGTCTCTCTCTGGGTCTCAAACCAAACACCTTAAAGCGACAAGCAGCAGCTCTCTCCTCAGTAATAAGTCTTCCAAGGGGCTAGGCGCTAACCTCACATCCTCATGTTAGGCACTTTTTAAAAGGGGCTACCATCATATCCCCACCGGTCCGTCATCATTTTCCATTGTGGAGCCTTACCCTGGTTCTGAACAGGCTAACCAAGTCTCCTTTCGAACCTCTTCTGAGCAATCACCTCAGCCCGGTGGGTCTCAGAATTATCGGCTCTATCGGTGAGGGAACACCTGTGCGAATTCAATGAAGATCATGTGTGGCTCCGTACTGACCTGTCCTTCCTTCCCAAAGTTCTGTCATCCTTTCATGTGTCTCAAGAGTTGATCCTGCCGGCCTTCTGTCAGAATGCGTCACATCCAAGGGAGAAGGAATGGCACAAACTAGACGTTAGACAAGCACTAAAGATTTACATCAAACGCACAAGGGAATTCAGGAAATGTGACTCACTCTTCGTATCCTTTGCCACGGCTTCAAAAGGGATAAAGGCCTCAGGCCGAATGATTTCATCATGGCTGAGAACCTGCATCATGACTGCCTATGACGAAGCAAGAGTTTCACGCCTGAGAGACATCACAGCCCACTCTACCAGGGCAGCAGTAACCTCAGTGGTCTTCTCCTCAAATGCCCCAATGGTGGAGATTTGTAAGGCACCTGGAGTACCCCCACAACCTTCATCCATCATTATAAGATTGATAAATTCAGATCTACGGAGGCCATCTTCGATAGGAGGGTTCTCCAACAGGTCATCCAGGTATAAACACAATCGGCAGTCTCCCATCCGAGCACAAGGAAGGCTTGGGTAGGTCCCAAGTGTAAGGATGAAGACTGGATTCCTCCTCTCACCGCCCCGAGAATGCCACATTGGTACTTACCGTGAATGTGCATTCTGGTGGTGGTAGAGAGGAGGAATCCACCCCGCCTGACTGCCAAAGGGGTATTTCCTTAGTTTCTCTGTTTTGGGCTTACAACTAACTGACCAGACAATGGACGCCAGGGGGAGGAACCAACAGCACCAGCGGCCATGTGATCATTTGAATTCTCCTGCCTCTACTCTGGGTGGTGGAGGGGCATACCCAAGTGTAAGGATGAAGACTGGATTCCTCCTCTCTACCACCACCAGAATGCATATTCACAGTAAGTACCAATATGGCAATTTCAGTCATCCTGATCTGACAACTACCCCATGCATGAAATTATCCAGATTATCCCATACCCAATGAACACAGACTGTTCCAAGACAGTATGAGATAACTCTAGTCTGCATAAAATAATATCTGCCTTATGCAGATCTAGGAAGGTCTTGAATCCTTTTAGGTCTGCTCTGAAATAATTGTCATATAGCTTTACTGCCAGGAAAAGCAAGGTGGTTATGAGGATGTCTGCTTCATGTGTCAAAATTACTTGGCTTGGCTTGAGTACTGTGTAGCTCAACCTGAGTTGGTGGGGACTCCATTTGCAGCACTATTTCTAGCAGAAAAATGACTTGCACTGACCCTGTACCTCATAGCAAACAATTGTTTTTATGCCACTCCACTTGCTGCATGCTTGAATCATGCTAGCCTTGTGTTTAAATTATAAAATTGCCTGACTCGGGCAAAGACTTTGCCTGAGCAACGATCAGTGTAGCTGTCTCTGGCTCTTCTTCTGCCTGTGGATTCCCAGGGACTTGTGTCATTTACTTCCCTTTCCAGCATTTCTCTGGCTGTTAACACCATAATATCTTGATGTTCAGAAGCTCTGATCTTTCTTCTCAAGCAAATATTCCATATTCCAGAACTGGAAAAGCATGTTGCCCGCTCAAGGGGCTGTTTTAGTACTGTGTGTAACGGAAGTAGAATTTCAGCTATCATGTTGCTATCCTAAAATTTTAATGTTGCCCTTCAAGAAGTTTATTCTTGCCCTTCTATATTTAAAAAAAAAATGCACAAAAACATTTTTTTCACAAAATCTTTTCATTTTTAATGAATATAATAGGAAATAGATCAATATAAAGATAAATGGTATTCTGTTTTCTTTCGTGTGCATTGTATTTAATTCTGTTTTCTTTCAAGTGGAACTTTTCCAATACTGCTTCTTCTTTGTCCTTAATATCCTCTTTTAATATTAATTATGCTTCTACAGATGAATAATTTTGTTATTTTCCACCAGAATTCCTAAACCTGCTTGCACATCCTGTCTGTAGATTATCAGCTGGGTATTAATTAATGTCATAAAACAGAAAAATGTTTTGAAGCAATAATAATAATAATAATAATAATAGTAAAATTTATTTATACCCTGCCCCTCTGCTAAAAACAATTGGGGCAGCTTCCAACAATTAAAACATTGTAATAACAACTAAAAGCACCACTCACCCCCACCCTCCCCCATAAAAAGACATTAAACAATATAAAATTAAAACCATCTAACTAAAATCACATTCAAACAAATATACACAAAATTAAAAAGGCCAGGAGACGCAGCTCCTGGGGCCAGGATCTAATCCTGGCAGACAGCCTAGATTTTTGTGGCTGAAGCAAATTCCTCCCAGAAGACTGGTGTGCGTGGGGAGGATTGTATGGGAGGAGGTAGTTCCAAAGATAAGTTGGACCCAAGCCATTTAGGGCTTTAAAGGTAATAACCAACACCTTATACTGGGCCCGGAAACTGATAGGCAGCCAGTGGAGAGATTTCAATACTGGAGTTATATGGTCTCTCCGAGATGTTCCCGAGACCACTCTGGCTGCCATATTTTGTACCAGCTGAAGTTTCCGTACCAAGCACGAGGGTACCCCCATGTAGAGCTCATTGCAGAAATCTAGATGAGAGGTTACCAGTGCGTGCACCACAGTCTCAAGGTCCCTTACTTCCAGGAAAGGGCACAGGTGGCGTATCAGCCAAAGCTGATAACAAGCGCTCCTGACCGTCACATTCACCTGACTCGTCATCTGAAACGATGAATCAAGGAGCACCCCCAGACTGTGAACACAGTCCTTAACGGAGAGCGTGACCCCATCCAGGACTTGAGGTTGCAACCCAACTCCTGGTTTCGGGGCCACTACCGTGAGCATCTCTGTTTGTCCGGATTTAATCTCAATCTGTTTTTCCACATCCAGCCCATTACTGCTTTAAGGCTGTCATTGAGAGAAGAGATGCCATCGGAATTCGAGGCCGCTGATCGGGACAAGGCTTAGTTGTTATACCATCATCTGTAATACAGTAGATACACTGCTGTATTTTACAAAAGAAACCCCATAGTTTTTTAAAACTATTAATGAAAGCTCTTATGTTTGCACCTAAAATGGAAAGTACTGATAGTAGAGGTAAACAAATGAAATTAGTAGTAGAGGTAAGCAAAAATAGTGAAGTAAAGTAATTGTAGAAGGGAGGGTATTCCTCTGTGGCTTCTTAGTTTTCTTTACTGTATACTATCTTCAGTCCCTTAACCAATGTCAGAGGAGAGGTAGCATTTTATTTCTTCTCATCATTGAGAGGTAGCAGTATAAACAGTGTCATGCTCTTCTTTGCTCCCAGACCAGCTTGCCCTTTGCTGATCATTTAAATTGACAAAAGTTGACAGGATACTGGCTTCAACCATTCTAGACTGAGTACAACCTTTCTTCTAGCTTTGTCCAGCTTCCCTTTACTCATTGAAGATTTCATTTCAAACGTAGTAGAAAAGGATTGTTGCTTTCAAGAACTGCAGGCCTTGGAACTGAACGGCCACACCATGCTTCCTGTCCAAATTAAAAAGTAAAATTTGAAATATGCTTCTTAAAGTGAGAGGAGTTTTGTCTTCCAACAAAACAAAATAAAACTGAAGGTTTTATCCAGACTAGATTTGCAGCTAAAGCAGTTTGACATAGTAGCTCAGGAAAGGAAACTTCTTGCATAAAACCCATCTAGAATTCTCTGGTACATAAAAACCAGAATATTACAATTATTATTCTTTGCCACTGGATTTATTGGGTAAGAATGACTGAGAGGTTCGGTTTTTTAAAAATAATTATTGCCATGATACCTAATGTTTCCTCAAGAGCAATCCAAGTCCTTTTCAGCAGAGACTGACCATGGGCTTTCAGGAAGCTGAGATTAAGTTTGGAGCAGGAATTAGTTTGGATGGTTTGGCCTGAAGATGTATATGGAATGTGGTAAAGGGCCACCAGCTAAGTGCAAAACTTAAAGGAAAAAAGAAGGCATTGAGATAAAGGAGATTATCAGACGGGCTCCTAAAAAGTGTCTCCGTCTCACTATATAATATTCCACACTCCTCCCATCCCCGTCGCAGTACGATAACCCCCTGTTTCAGACCTACTTTAATTGTACGACCACCCCCTCCCCTTGGCAGCCAGGAGTGAATGGAGCTAGAGCAGAGCCCCATTCACTTCCTGGTTTGAGTTCCCAGCCATTCTCATGAGAGAACGAGCACAGAAAACTCAAAAAGAAAAAGCAAATCAAAAAGAAAAAAAAAGTGACAGCAAGCACAAAAACACACTTTTAAAATCCCAAGTAACCTGGGGAGAGCAAAAAAAAAAAAAAAAGAGTGTCATTTACCTCCTTGTCCTGATCAGAGATGGAGGGCGCGATTCAGGCAGTGATGAGGGGCGTGATTCAGGTAGCAATGGGGGGCATGATCCAGGCAGCAATGGGGGGCATGATCCAGGCAGCAATGGGGGCGATCCAGGCAGCGATTGGGGGCATGATCCAAGGGGCGATCCAGGCAGCGATGGGGGGGGTCAATCAGGGGCAATTGCATGGTGATCAGGGGGATGAAAAGAGACTTACGGGAGGTTGGAGCGAGAACCGCATCCGGAAGTGTTCTGGCACAGACCTCCCACTAACGTTGGCATGGTGCAAGCATAACGGGCACCATGCCCATTGTTCCATTCACTCGCCCATCGTTCCATTATAGAAATGGAACAGGCCATCTATTTACAGCTTAAGCCATGAATAAGGAGAAATGAGAGCAGCATGGAACAAGCACGGGATGAGTATGATATTGTCTGAAAAATAAGCCCTTTAGCGATTCCCTGGCATCCTCATAACACCGTATTTAGTGCATCTGATAATCTTCAAAGTTTAGTTTTTAACTTCATAGTGGAGCCCACAATGCCTCTTCAGTTGGACAAAATAATCTGCAAATCCAGATGTGTTTAGGGAAATAAACTTGTTTTTATTTCTCATATTTAAGATTATTTGCAGTGGGTGATAGTATATGTGCTTTCCTTTTTATAAAATTATTCATCTTGTTCATGGAAAAGTTAAGCAATGGGGTTTAACACAAAACATAGGAGAAATAGCATCTACCAGTGATTTTAGTGAATTGATCTTCTGAAGAATCTTAAACTAGTTAATGAAAGATACTGAAAGTGAAGAAGGAGTCACTCTAAACCCTGCAGTACAATGTTGGTGTAAGCATGAGAGAGCCTATAAGTTATTAATGGAATGCTCTGGGTTTGGGGTGTTTTTTGTTGTTGTTGTTGTTGTTATTGTTGTTTTTGGATGGGGGATATTCTCCATTTGGATACAGTTTATTACAGGTAAAAATGCATATAGTAGCTTGCATCCAGATTTGCATAATTGGAAGTTCATTCATAGCATAGGATTTTCCCTTACAACTTCATCGTACCGCCTAACTTCCTTACAATTGTTCCTGCAAGTGGGAAGCCCTTTCATTGAAATCATGGCTTGTTTCTCTTACATCCATGTTTACAACTCTCAGAGTAGAGAAAAAGTCATGATTTTGAATCGGGCTTTTGAACTTGTATAGCACCGTTACTTTTGCCACAAAAATTCAAGGAATATGTGCTTCTATAAGAATATTCAAGATGAAAGGTCTTAAAACCTTGGGGCTGTCTAAATGGTGAAAATACTCCTCATAGAATTCTAGGAGAATACGATTTGTCTAAATGGCATCCCTCATCAATTCAGAAGGAGGGTGGCCAAAACCACCAAAAACTCTGAAGGAAAAGCCTTCACATTTCCCCTCCCCCATATTTTTTAAAAAGCCCTGGGGGGAATGTGCATTCCCGCTCATTGGGACAACAAATTCGCTTTGATGCACATTCCTGGTAAGAGTGGAAGTGGAAAGCTGATTGATTGAACATGTGCAGAGAGCAGAGCATGCTAACAAGGCAAGTCCCTAGAACCACCATTTTGGATTTTCACCACAGCAATCGTGCTGAGGCAATGAAAAAGCCTCCCCCTTTTCTGTTTATTTAGGCATAATATCACACTTTAGATATGCTGTTTAAAAAAAAATACTGTTCAGCAGAGGCAACTGGTGACAATAAAATGCGAGTAATTCATTCGTGCTCACCGTCTTGATGTGCAGGCATGCCCATTGGAACAGCGAAAGTAAATAGCTTCTCATGCTTGCAACCTTGCCAAAAAAACCATTAAGACAAAGCTGCTGCGAATTGGTGTTAGTGCGCATCAATCCACATTTCCCTCCCCTCATATAGACAAGCCGTAGTGTCAAGCATTCCAGAAAAATGTGCAAATTCTTAATTCCATTACTGCGGCAGTGTGTGTGTGTTCTGTTGTTGTCAGTTGTCGCAGCTGGAAATGGCTTTATTTTTATTTTACAGGCATGCTGAAGTTCTTTATTCTTGATTACTTAAAGAGGTTTAAGACATTGACTATTATTGGATACAGAATTAAATTTCAGTGGTTCTTTAACTAACTGTAACTATACACTAGACTGTTGCTATTTTATTTCGAAAGATAAATGTTTAGGATAATTCAGCCTAAATTGAGAGTTCTATTAGTGAAAAAAAATTGAATAATGGCAGAATCAGATTGTGACCAAGTAGTAGTGCTTGCATGTGCTAATGGACCACACACTGTGCTGTTAGACAAGATATTGTGTACCAACTGTAGCATAACCCTCAAGAAAATTCCAGCATAAGTATATGTGTGCCTTTCTTTTTAGAAAAAGATAGACAATGACTTATGATTGCACAAGTAAAACTGTTAGACTTGCCCCATGCATATACAGTGGGCCCTCCATATCCGCATGTTCAGTATCCACGGATTTGAGCATCCACGGACTGTTGCTGCATACTTACAGTGGTGCTGCCACAAACTTAAAATGGCACCACCACATACCTAAAATGGTGATGCCCACACCTAAAATGGCACCATCGCATACCTAAAATTCCACTGCCCATACTTAAAATGGCACTGCCCATATCTAAAATGACAGCACCCATTGATTAATATAGGACTCAGCCATCTGCAGTTTTTGCTATCATCAGGGGGTTCCAGAAACAAACCCTCGGAGATACAGAGGGCCCACTGTAGTATAAAACTAGGCTTCTGCTAGTGCTGTGATGGTTAGCTAGCAGAATGATACCGTACTAGTGCTAATGGAAAATGTTCATAATATGTCTTCATATTCATGTCTTCATGTTCACAATATGGTTAAAAGTGAGCTATAAGTATTAATAGTAATGCTATCATTTTAGTTGTAAGGACATTGCCAGATTTTCCATAAATATTAAGTGATTTGACAGTTACAGAACCATCTATTCAAACATTTATGCCATTATTTATTAATTTTCAATGACTTGGATATTCACAGTTCTGTCTATATAAATCCTCTACTTCCTTCACAGCATGTTGTGATGCAGAATTAAAGCAACTAAGCTGGCTATTGGATGACAGTGATCACTCTGGTTTGCATTTAACAGTGCAATCCTATGCATGTTTACTTAGAAAGAAATTCCTATTGCAGCCAGTGGTGCTTAATTCCACTGAAATGAAAGTAAATATACATAGGTAGAATTATTATTATTAGTTTGCATGTAGAAATGAGGGCTATGCTACAGAATTTTAGCCAGTTGTTTCCTCCCTTTTTACATCATTTTTAATCGATATCATAAATATCCAAATATGAATGGCATTCATATTTGGGCACTGAGAAGACTGCATAGTAAAGAGTTAGTATGATTTAATATTCTGGTATATATGACCAGAAAATAGAAATTAAAACCCTTTTTTAAAAAACAGTGCTGAAATTTCCTCTTCCAAGCATAACTTTTATTGTGAAGTATGATATTTTTCACAATCTATTTTAGCAAACAGATTCTGTAACAAAGGTTTAAATACTGTACACATCTCATGTGGAACTCCCACTGTGGCTAGCTATTCCAGTTCTACTTTCCGGCACCTCTCTTCATTTGCTTCCTACAAAAACACTATAGTAGAGGGGAAACTGTTTGTGGATGCAATATGAGGGAAATAAAAGACCCCTGTTTATTAAGAAACAACAGCAGGAAAAAATTGAATGACATTGTTAAAATGATAAAACAGATCAGAGGGGAAGAGGCATTCAGTGGGATATGTTTATAGGAGCTATAGACATTATTGTTACTTGTTTATGGCTGTAGAGGAAAAAGAACCATGATCAGAATTCATAAGAAATGTCTTCAAATGACTGACTGAATGTAGAATTCACTGTCCCACTTGTATATTTGTACATACCCTTTAGACATTATAAAACACATAATGTATGGAATTTAATTTACTTCAGTGAATATTTGTTGATTTTGTGTGTTTTAGGACTGCACAGTATATGAAACAGAGAACAAAATTCTTCATGTGGTAAGTAGCATTTATATTGCCTAAATAAGTATTAATAGTAAATACAGTTCTCCAAGTGCTGACCCTTATGTAGCTAAACACCACCACCTTCTTTCAAGAGAGAAGCATCAGCAGGCTCAGGAGAGTTTCAAGGTTTACAGAAGGGGGGGAAATATAGAAAAAAAAAACTTTCCAAAGAGAAAGAGGATGAAACATCTGTTGTCCAGGGAAAGAATTCCATAACTGTTTTGTTAGTCAGCCAAAAGGCCCTGTCTTGGTACCTGCCTGTTTAATGACAGATGATAAAGCAGGACCACTTGTGCCAAAAGTATGGCTCAGGTAAGTTTTTGTGCTCCTAGGCCCTTTCACACTAGGTCTTTAAATTCAATTCACAGACAAATTTGTAGTGAGTTAGTGTAGGGCTAATATAAAATAAAGCTTATTGTAATAAAGCTTATTGTAAGTGGTAAGTCATAGGCCCTTCCTACTTTTTAATTAGCAACAACTTTTAACAGAGAGCCCCTGAACATGTCTGAATAACTGGCTGCAGTTTCTCTTGTAGATCTTTAATCTCATTGCCAGTATGCTCTGTAACTTTTTCCTGGCATTGAGGGCACACTAGATTTCAAACACAAACAGAACGTGCATTATTGAGTCACTTTCTACCTGTTTTCTTCATCTTTGTCCTTGCCACTCATTTTTCCCTGTCTTCCTAAAAAGAGCAGGAAATCTAATCCAGAGGGGCAAGCAACAGAAATTCTAAAGGGACTAATGCCTAGGCACAAAAAGGGAAATAAACTGTAGCTATGAGGATACAACAAAATGTATTGATTGCCGAGTATGTAAAACAAGTTGGTCAGTGGATGTAGACTTGTTTGGTAGTGTATTCACTGTTTTCATCACGTTAGCTGACCACAGAGAGCCTGACTGGCATACTCTATCATGAGGTTGGTTTGATAGGTGCAGGATAAACTAATCTGGAAATGTTTCTAGAATACCAGACTTGAATTGCAGAAAAAATATTGTTCTTGTCATATTGCAAATACAGAAAAAGCCTTGCTCTTCATGAATATAAATATATGAATGAGTTTTGAAAAAAAATCTAGCATGTCTTTAATACTTCAACATCTGTCCTACCTATGCAGTGTCCTATAAAAAGCTTGCTATATAGAATATAAAGATTAAAGATGGAAAAACTCTTCCAGAGTCCTGGCAGAGCAAAGGAGTAATTCTGCCTTAGAGGAGTGAAGTTAAACAGTATAGAAAGCACACTCAGTTTCCCATTTACTGGACTTAAAGCTCATTATCAAAAGTCTGCTGCATCTACAAATACCTCATAATGCTTTTCAGCCTTGAGTGGATTAAAGATTCACTGAATCTGGTGCTCAAATCAGCTTATTGTCAAAGTCATCAAAGCAAAATACCTCTTCTTAACTAGATGTCCATCTTCTGGTGTTATTGTAGTCATGTATTTTTGCAGATAGGTGAGAGAGACGTACACTTCCTAATTACCTGAATTATTTTAAAAATAACATTTATAATTTATATTGTATATTGCAGTATATTGCATTTTCTCTATACAACTCTCAGTGCAGGCCAGCTACTAGGATGTCTCGTAGTTAGCTACTAGGATGGCCATGCAGTGGTACTAGGTTCTTGCTGCTCCCTGTTACTAATAAGGGTGTCTATCAAGGCTTTTTTATAGAAAGAACTCACAGAATTCTTTGTTTTCTTATTTATAGAACAATAAAATCATTGTAATATAGAATGAGAACAGATGAATTTTATTTCTTTTAAGAAAGACCAAACTCCTGCAGATGTAATCTACAACAGGCTAAAGGTGACCTTTGGGCTAAATTTTCAGTCTCATTAAGAGAGAGTGGGGTGGCAAAATCAAGGTTTGCTTTTTGGATTATTATTTTTTAAAAAATATTTTCAAGCCATGAATACTTAAATTTGTTGATATGAAATCAGAGGAACAACTGTATTTTTGGCCACTTGGCCGCTCTGCTCCCCCATCATCCTGTCATGCATATGAAAGGGAACTAGCCATCCTGTGGTGGAACATTGAGTTTTTAAATGCCAATACTGATATGCAAGTATCTGCACTTTCAAAAAATAATGGTACCTCAACCGGGAGACGGTAGAGGGCAGATTCAACATGGACAATGATGTCTTCAACTGGGATTCTGGTGGTGGTAACTGCAAAATTGCCTCCTTTGGACAGGATGGATGTTTCTTCTTTTGACAGTTGCCGTTCTGTTAGGTTGATAATAATCCGTGATATGTCCAGCTGGGGTTTCTCTTAGTGTTTGTGGAATTTGTCAATTTTTTTGTCAAAAAAAGAAACATCCATCCTGTCCAAAGGAGACAATGTTGCAGTTACCACCACCAGAATCCCAGTTGAAGACATCATCACCCATGTTGAATCTGCCCTCTACTGTCTCCCGGAGGAAGAGGCAGAAGAGATAAGAGGAGAAACAGCTAGGATCCTGAGGAAGGCAAAACCACCCAGCAACATAATCATAAAAGAAAGAAAAGCCATCAAGGATCTCAGTGCAGACCCAGAAATCATTATTCTCCCAGCAGACAAAGGCAATGCCACAGTAATCATGGAAACAGAAAAATACAGACAAAAAATAAGGGAACTCTTGGACCGTGCAACATACAGAAAACTCAAGCAAGATCCGACCAACAAAATCACCAGAAAAACAAATGCCTTGATCAAGAATTCATCAATTCAGCCAATCATACACCAGAATCTATGCAGATCAGAAGCTCTCCCACCAAGACTATATGGACTTTCCAAGATCCACAAGGATTCCATTCCACTTCAACCCATAGTGAGTGCCATTGGACCTCCCACATATGACTTGGCCAAGTTTCTGGCCACACAATTACAAACCCACATAGGACAAATCCCTCACTACATCAAAGACTCAGCTCACTTCATAGAAAAAATCAACAACATTGAACTGAAACCTGGAGATAGACTGATCAGTTTTGATATTGTCTCTTTGTTCACCAAAATCCCCATAATGGACACCATGGCACTCATAAAACAAATATTTCCTGAGGACATCACAGCCTTGTTCAAACACTGCCTCACCACAAGCTACTTCCAGTGGGATAATGAATTCTACAAACAGATAGATGGAGTAGCCATGGGCAGCTCCCTGAGCCCCATGATAGCAAACTTTTACATGGAACATTTTGAAAAGCAAGCCCCGGAAACAGCACCAAAAAAGCCCACAACATTTTGTGGATGACACTTTCACCATTTGGAACCACAGAGAAGAAGATTTGGTCTCATTCCTGAACCACCTGAACAGCATCCACCCAAATATCCAATTCACGATGGAAAAAGAGAAGGAACACTGCCATTCTTGGATGTCCTAGTCATCTGCAAACCAACGATTAGGCCACATGGTATACAGAAAATCCCCACACACGGACAGATACCTACACAAGAATTCCAATAATCACCCAGGACAAAAAAGAAGCACAATAAAAACATTGGTAGACCGTGCAAAAAGAATCTACGAACCCCATTACCTGGGGGACGAACTGAGACACCTAAACTGGGCCCTACAGGCTAATTGTTACTCCAGATCAGACATCCCAAGAGCAGCCAGACCCAGAAAAAAAAAAAAAACAGGAATGAAGAAGAATAACAGACACCCAAAGGGAAGGTATTTTTACCTTACATCAAGGGAGTCACAGACAGAATAGGGAAACTGATGAGGAAACACAACCTCCAGACAATATATAGACCAACCAGAAAAATCCAAGAAGTGCTACACTCAGCAAAGGACAAAAGAGACCCTCTCACAGCTGCAGGAGTTTACCGCATACCATGCAGCTGTGGACAAGTTTACATAGGGACCACTAAACGCAGTGTGCAAACACGAATCGAGGAACATGAGAGACACTGCAAACTGGGCCAACCAGAAAAATCAGCAGTAGCAGAACATGTTATGAACCAACCTGGACACAAAATGTTATTTAAAAACACTGAAATTCTGGACCAGGCCAACAACTATCATGTCAGAATGCACAGAGAAGCTATTGAAATCCACAAACACCTGGACAACTTCAACAGGAAAGAAGAAACCTTAAAAGTAAACAAAATCATTAGAGATTTAAGAGCAGATAAGAGGATAAGAGGAGTGAAAGTAAGGAAGGAAGAATTTAAGGTAAAAGCATTTGCAGATGATATGGTACTAATATTGGAGAATCCGTTAGAGGACTTGGGATTGACAATAGAAAAAAATAAGAAATTATGGGAAAGTAGTAGGTTTTAAAATTAATGTAGATAAAACAAAAATTTTAACAATGGATATGTCAACTCAAGAAAAAACAGAAATTGCTAATAAAACAGGTTTTGAAATTTCAAAAGTAGGTAAATATTTAGGTATAAATTTGACGACTAAACCTCAACAACTGTATGAAAATAACTGTCAAAACATGGGAGAATATTGAAAAAGACTTGGTCAATTGGCAAAGGTTGAGCCTCTCATTATTAGGAAAAATATCTGTAATTAAAATGAATGTATTACCAAAATTGATGTATTTGGTCCAAACAATACCAATTATTTATTCAACCAATCCCTTTAACGTATGGAGAAGGAAATTGTCAAAATTTCTTTGGGGAGGTAAAAAACCAAGAATAAAATGGAAATTATTAATGGATGCGAAAGAAAGATGAGGTTTAGGACGCCCAGATTTAAAGTTATACGTTGAAGCCTCATGCATATCTAATTTAAAAGAATGGATTTTATTAGATGATAAACGATTATTGGAATTAGAAGGTCATGAATTGAAATTTGGGTGGCATGCGTACTTATGGTACAGAAAAGTCAAAATGAAAAGAATTTACAAATCATATTATGAGGCGTACATTGTTTAAAATTTGGAACAAATATAAGGACAGATTCAGTTTTAAAAGTAAACAAAATCTGGCTCCCAGTTTTGAAATACAATACAATTAAAACTCAACACTTACAAAGGAATTCCACCCAGGGAAAGGGGGATTCCCAGCAGATAATGTCCATCAATCAACCAAACATCAGCCAAACAGACACTAATGACCCTTGCATTTCTATACCCTGAAACTAACCATTCAATTACACAAATTTACATATGCTCCCCTACAGGGGTTCACAGCATATAAACCCCAGACACACTCCTACCCAACCATTCTCTGAAGATGCCAGCCACAGATGCAGGCGAAATGTCAGAAAGAAACTATTCCAGAACATGGCCTCACAGCCCAGAAAAAAACCCAAGGAAGATCAGGTGACCTCCTACCATCCTGTACTACCCACCAAAAACTCCAGACCCCAACTCTACACTGAAGCTGACTCAGACTGCAGAGCACACATACAATAAACTGTTTTTTTCCAGGAAAGTGCAGGGTAGAAGGTCATTTTTAAAAAATCAGATTTAAACCCCCAGGTGTGAAAAAGAACCATATTAAATTCAAATCCTAAAGAACATCATGTGTTCTACCAGTACAAGCTGAGTATGTTTTTTTGTTTGTTTGTTTGTTTTGGGTTTTTTTGCTGGTATAGACAACCCCTTATGATATTGGAAGCAATGTTTAAAGATTCAACAGAAGAGTTGTAGTTTTCTTACCTCACAGTAAATTAGTCTAAATTTTCCAAAGATAAATATGAACAACCATCCACCCCCATCTTTCATAGAAAAATGGAAAATGGACTTATGTCTCAAGGAAGTACAGTATATTTTTCCTTGGTATTGATGTGATTTAAAATATCCAGTTATCAGGCCTTCATGGGCAGGAATCCCCATCTTTGTTTTGGGAGACAGCTCTAGGCTGAAACTTAACAACTCCTTAGAGAGGGGTGTAATTACTGTTCCTTACTCATATGTGAGCCAAAAGGAACAGGAGACAGAGTCAAACAACTGTGGGCTAAAAAATTCTAATCTTGGGGATCTGAAGGATACTGATTAGCCAGACATCTCTGTCCCTAAATGTTCATAATTATGCCTAACATGCCAGAGCAAATGCAGCAGTGAATATCAGCTGAAGACTGGATCAGAAGGTGGAGTGCACTTCTGGTAACAGTGGGCCTTTAGTTGTTAAGCTCCTTCCAGATAGCATGCAGCCCATATGTAAGTGGCAGTTGTAATATTTTCTCATATGTAGAGGAAGATCATAACAGATTTAAGAGAGGTCTATGTGGTGATAAGAACCATTCCAGGTCTGGGGTTTCAAGATATCATTGTAAGCCGCCCCGATTGCTTGCAGAGGGGCGGGATATAAATAAATTTTATTATTATTATTATTATTATTATTATTAACTGGGGAAAAAGTTACAACCATTTCAGGGCAAATGAGATTTAAAAGTGGTATTAAGCTGGCCACTTTGATTTAGAAGGAGAAGCAATTGTGCAAGACTGCCATCCAGAACACATACCATTTCCAAATGAGAGCTCCATTCCAGTTTCTCATCCCTTCCATGCCCACCTGCTATATGCTAACAGATAGCTATTTTCTTGAGCAAAAAAGTAGTAATTCATTGGTCCTGTGCAGAGAAACAATAATTATGGGAGGCTCCTTCAACATAGTATGAGGCATTTGTATGGCAGGCACTGTAAGTATGTAGGCAGTCATGAGTAGACAAGTATCTAAAGCCAAATTCTGAATCTAGAACATGCAAAAAGTGGATCTTAACAAGTCTTCAGTATTGCACAGAGTGGTTTAAGATCCCAAATTATTAGGTATGGTTAGTGCTTCCTTATAAAGTACATTTTTATACTTTTCTACTGGATCTGTTGATCAGAATTTTGTACATCCTAAATCAGGACAGATTTCACTATACATTAACACCTCCAGCATAGCTGATTGTCAGTAGAACAGTTTTATTTTGCGCATCCAGTTATAGAACACTAGTTCTTAGTTCCATTACATTCTACTGTCAAAAGCAGGATTCTGCAACATTCACATTTTATTCAGAAATGGAAAAGGCAGTTTGAACATAAGACTATCTCAGTTGTTATATATTAGATTTGTATGGAAAGCATTCATAAGAGTGTTAAATAATACTCTGAATGTGTCCTGGCATACCTCGTATTTAAATATAATCTATTTTGTTTTAATTTGTGAGCAATTTGCCTTGATTCTAATGCATCTTTGGAATGCATAAAAGTATCATTTGCATGATTATGTTTTAGCTTGAGCTGTCATGAAAGAGGGCTTCAAATTAATTTTTCATGCTTAAAACTATTTCTATAAATGGATGGAGCAATGAAAGAAGTATACTTCTGCATATTTTTTCCAATAGATAAGGCATGTTTTCCTCTGCTGCACCTCTACGTTATAGCATAGATGGTTTGTGGTAATTTGCTAATATAATGTAATGGGATTTCGCTTGCTAGACCACTTACCTCAAATCTCTGTGACAGACTCGATTGCTTTGGAATTCTGTTCTTGCATATGCAGCTATACTGTATAATATCCTCTTAGTTCTAGCATGGGGTAGGACACGTTATGGTCTTCCACATATTTTTGGCCTATAACTCTTATCAGCTCAGCTATTTAGTGGCTAGAGATGATAGGAACTGTAATCCAGAAATATCTAGATGGCCACAGGTCCTGCACCACTGGTCTTGTAGCACTTGGTAGAAACACATAATTATTACCAGCTCACTTCTCCAGGTTTACATGATCTTTGAAAAACTCCGTATTAAAAGCAAGAAATGCTCATAATGTCATCTCTCTAAAGCAGAAGCCAAAACTGCTTCCTTTGGTGTAATTGTAATATTTCATGACTTTGGAATTTATTTTGCAAAACTTTTTTTTATGTGTCTTTAAATTGACTTCAACTTGTTGTGACTCTCATAGGGTTTTCTTGGCAAGATTTATTCAGAGGAGGTTTTCCATTACCCTCTAAGGCTGAGGGAGTGGGCCTTGCCCACAGTCATCCAGTGGATTTTCATGGTTGAATGGGGATCCAAAGCCTGTTCTCCTAGACTCCAGCACTCAAATCACTACACTACACTGGTTCACCCTTTTAAAACTATGCATCTGTTTTCTGTGAAGTTGTAAAAAGCAGTTTATATTTTTTGATCTTCATAGTATATATGCATACCATAGATTTTGGTAATAGTAGTAGCAGTGGACATTACAACTAAGTTAAGGTTGGGCAAATTGTAGATGTTTGCTTCCAGGTGTTGTTGGATTGCACCTCCCATCAACTCTAACCAGTATAACCAATAGTGAGGTGTGCTTGGCATTGTGCTCCAACAACATTGGGAGAGCTGCACTTTTCCCATTCCAGGTACAGGCCCAATTCCTCATGCCTGGTGCTTTGAACCATTGATATCATGGAATTTAGTTTGAATTGTGTTCATTAGTGTCACATTCTCTTTATACAATGGAGGCTGGTGGTTTCCATGTCAGTAGAATGGTGAATCTCCTGCAAGTTTTAACCCCAACTTTAAAGAAGTTATTCAGGCTGCTGAACTGTATCTGCAAGGCAGATTTCATATCTCCTTTAAAGTTTGACTAAAGCCTGGAGCAGTTTCACTGCTGCGCTGACATGAGAAAGCCTCCATCTGCCACTGTCTTTTGGAGGATCCAAAGTTATGTGAGCAACCCTCTACTTACATAAAGGATTTCCATCTGATTTTAAGTGGTTCTCCCTGTTTCACTGCAGCACCTCTGCCACAACTACACTGCTTTGAAGTGTTCCATTACCTTATATTGTTGGGCAGGGACATGGGGAATGGGGAGATGAGAGCCCAATTGTGTAAACAGCCTTCTGCTTTTGATCCAATCTTTTGTTTCAACCTAACAACAACCTTATGTGAGGAAAGGCTATAGAAGTACTGAATGTTAAGGCTTGCAGTTGGAAACTATGTACCCCCACACAATAATGAATCAACATTGAAGACTAGTGTGTAGTACAGGACTTCAACACATCTTTTACACTTCTGCAAACCATTTCTCTCTCTGCATTAGAGTCATAGAATCATAGAATTGGAAGAAGCCTCATGGGCAATTGAGTCCAACTCCCTGCTCAATGCAGAATCCCCAGCTAATGCAGAATCTCCAGCTAATGCATCCCCAGCAGGTAGCTGCCCAGCCTTTTTATGAAAACATCCAAAAAAGAAGACCCCACCACCTCTCTAGGTATTGGTTCCATTGCTGAACCACCCTTAACTGTAAAGAAGATCCTTCAAATGTTCAATGAAAATCTATCCTCCTGCAACTGCAAACCATTAGACTTGGTCCTGTCTTCTGGGGAAGCAGAGGCCTACAACAGCCCTTGAGGTATTTAAAGAGTGTAATCATGTTACCCCTCAGTCTTCTCACCAAGCTGAACATGCCTTGCTCCTTCAGCCTTTCCTCATACATCTTGTTCTCATACCTCTCATCATGCTTGTTGCCGTTCTGTGAATCTGCTCTAACTTGTCTATATCCTTCTTAAAATGAGGCACCCAAAAGTCAACACACTGCTCCAGATGAGGCCTTACCACCACAGAATATAATGGGACAAGTAAGTCCCTCAAGTTGGAATCTGTGCTTCTATAAATGCAGGCTAAAAGCATAGTTTCCAAGTTGAGGGAAGTAATATTCCTGCTATATTACAGAGTGTGGATAGAATAATACAAGATTTGTGTGTGTCTGAGATAGCAGTTTGTGGGTGGCAGCTTGAAAACATGGACCGTGAGATCTGTTCAGATCGCATAAATGAATAAAGAGATAAATAACTGAAGACCAAACCTAAGTCAGGTTCTGGTTATCTGGAGAAGTGTAAGGCCCTTTCAGCGTTCTTTCTTACATGAAATAACTCTGGAAACAAGGACCTATATGGTAATGTTGATGGCATTTAGAACCTGTTGCTCAGTCCTCAATCCACTTTTTAAAAAGCAGATTGTCCTGCAATACTGATTTCTAAAATTAGAAAGAGTACATTGATGTAATTAGAAAACATTTTTAAAAGAAAATAAAAGGTGGCTACTTTCTGAACTATGTCTTCATAAAATGAAATCTGGTAGCTCTGTGTCAGCCTTTAATGTCAGCCTTTCATCTGAACATAAAAGAAATATTATCTTTTTAAAGGTTGTACATGATGATTGCTTACTGATTACTGTTTTTCAAGTTTCTTGGTCTCTAATGTACATGCTTTTTTTAATTCTAGTGTAAGACTCTTTCTGGTGTCTGTGACCACATAATCTCGCTCTCATCTGATCCTCTTGTGTCCCAATCTGCTCACCTGGAAGTGATCCAGCTAGCAAACATCAAACCAAGCGAAGGGCTGGTAAGATGTACGCAGTTAATCAAAGCTGTCATCCGAAATGAAAGCAATGGATTCTCTGAATATTGTAGCTGTGCTTTGGGGCAGTTGGATACAACACAAAGGACGTTGCATATTACTAACCTTTGTATAAAATTCAAGAAAATGTAGTAAAACTTTACCAGGTAAAAGCTACATGTTTGTATGAGCACTGCAGTGATTTTATTTTTGGAATCTTAAATTTGGGGTTTAAATGTACTTAAATTCAGCTTTATTACCCTGATTGATAACAGGGAAATAAAGATGGAAGGTATCTTCAATAAAGTTAAGGAAAGAGGTTACTCTGTCTAGACCATTATCCTGAGCACATTTGGGAGTAAGTTTGGAAACCTGTGTCTACTTTCATGTCCTTAATGCCATTAGTGTCAGGGAGACGTTCTTAAAAAGAATGCATCAGCCTAGATTACATAATGTAGAAATAATCCTGGTTAACCTATAAAAAGAACATTTATAACATTTGTTATAAATAATGGTTCTAATTAGAATATTCTTATCTGTTCTGAGTATGTAGATAATGGTTTTATTCCTATTCCCAAAAGATTGATAAAGCAGTTTATTTAGAGTAAGATATGCCAGGTCCCTGGTTTGCTTACTTTCATCATGCATTGTTATGGAACAGTTAATTAAACTAAACATCTTATTTTAATAGCATTCTTCTATGTAATTTAAAAGATTCTATATAAGCATTGATTTTTTAAAATATTTTCTAAATCTGGCTGTACTTGGTGCACTTAGCTTGGTCCCAACCTGTCTTCCTGCTGTGCTGCTATATGGTTCTTCATTCTTAATCTTGCATTTGTCTCAGTGACATCACTGCAGGTAGAGGTCATTTTGTGTACCATTGTCTGTTGTTTCTTCTGTGTCATATGTCATAACATAATCTAGTTGAAAATATTGTTCCTGTCACGATTTCACTTGGAATTCCTAAACCTTTCCTAATTCAACTCTCCTTTTGTATTTCTCTTCTTCCAGAAATGTCTTTTAGGATATGACCAAAACTGTTTTATTTTAATATAAAGTTTCTCTGTTTTAAGCCGAGGGTGTTTTTCTCTCTCCTGATGATTGTCCTGAAGATGTTTAAAATCGTATCTTAAGGTTTTTAAACTCCTTAGAATATTCTTTCTCCTACTTTGTCTTGTAGACTGTAAGCTCTTTAGAGCAGATCTCAGTGTTACTTCTTTCATCCTGAAACATACTGTGTTATTCTAGGATTCTGTGAAGGAGTAGGCTGTAATAACTTACAGGTTGTATAAATGGTATCCTGAACTGGTAGGAGTTTGCAATAATGTATAGTATAAAAAATGTACAGTTCATGATATGCTTATCATGGATATTTGATCGTTTTTTAAAGGAACGTGTAACATTTATTACATAAAAATGCAAGCAAAAGAAATGTATAACCAAATCTTGTGTAGAATTTTGATCTGAAAGACAAATAATCTATAGTTTTGGTGCTGTCAACATGGAAATTCTAACAGCCATTGGGAAATAAATTCAAAAGAAGATTCTTAATATAAAGATGTGGGGCAAGAAAGACAGATTAAACTTCTTATGCTAAGAAGAGGTTTACAAGTGCTGGTAAATACCGGAACTAGAAAAACAGGTAAATTGTTGCAACATTTTTATTGGAAACAGAATGGCTGAACTATATATGGTTAAAAACATGAGGGAAATGATAGAAGAGATCAGCCAATGAACAGCTGCTTTTTTGAAAGGTGCATTTCAGCATTTTTAATGCAGAGTACTCTGTGATGTAATTGCCACAAATACTGAGACTTTCAGCTTTCTTTATTTAGAATGCCATTTGCAATAATTAAAAAAAAGTCACTAGACAACTTTGCACAATATGTATGCTACTGAGGATAATCTGTGACCATTGGCTAATGTATAGAAAATCATAGGCTGTGTGCAATGCCTAGAATACAAAATAGCCTGAAGAATTTTAAGAAGTAGGCAGGGAAAATGTTGTAAGTGTTAAGAAGCTTCAAGATTAATTAAATGTGATCAATAGGCAGAGGTTTCCAGCAGGGTAGTTGATCTGTGGCTGGTAGGGAGTGATTCTGCATCAATGGTTTAATTATAATTTGCTATGTATTTCTGCCATTTCCATTCTAGAAATACGAATTTGACTGGATTACTTGATATATAAGTGCTTTTAGATTCAGGTTGTTGACTGCCTAGCTTCATGTGTGGCAAACAGCAAGATGTTTGTTTTTTAAACCAAATTAACTTCTGTCTACTTCATCACTCTGTAGTATGGTCCTGGAGTCCTCAGTGTTGTATGGTCCTAAGTGCAGAGGGAGAACAAACTCTATTAGTTAATTTGTTTTTAGTTCCAATGACCCCACCCAGCTTCATTATGCTACATTTGTCTGGATTCAGTGCACATCAACAATCCCTATTGGGTTTTCATTGCCATCATTAGAAATGGAATATGGATGGAAAAGACAGTAATGATTTTCTGTGAACATCCTAATAAAACCTAATTTGGAATCTCTGAATGATAGCCAGTCAGATGTCTAATTTAAATATTACAAACAGGAAGTAACAAGATGGAATCAGGAGGGAATTTACCCTGGAAAACTCCACGGAAATAGCAAGCAACTAATCCTCACAACTCTTTTGGATTTCCTAGCTAAAAAACAACAGAAGTACATGTGCCAGGGGTTTAACTGCTAATATTACCAATACCACACAATATATTTTATCATTGGCCACTGATAGACCCAAGAGGATTGTCAGTATATAATTTATTACTGAAGGACGATAAGGACATAATTGGCTGTATATTCAATTTCAGTTCACTGCTGGTACTACAATAAAAATAAAAATAAAATTAAGAAAAGTGAGGGTAAGGAGACAGTCTGTATTAAAAAGTGTCCATTTTATATAGTGAATTGACAATATAGCAATTGCCTAACCTTTAAAATGAAAACATTCACAATACACTTAGGGCCATAAGCTGTGTTCCAAAAGTGAATAAACATACTTGTTTGAAACAGCTTTGACCTATACTGGAAAACATTATAAATCTATCTTCATTTTTGCTAGATTTTTCTGTTTAATTGACTTTTATTTTCTTTACAACCCAGCTACTTAGTGTTTGCATATTGAGAGATTTCTTTTTTCTATTTCAATTTTTGCTTCCATTATTAAATTAGAAACCATTTCAACATTTTATTGCAGCTCTTTATAATCTTTTTGTAAGTATTGTCAGTACTCATGCACTCATGCATTTCAAGCACTCATGATATGCTATAATTTATTATCTAATTTAACTTATGTAACCCTAAAACATATATAGTCCCACATATACAGTGAGACCAGCAGTTATTTCTCCTTTCAATTCCTACACAATAACAATCCAAATATGATCATGTCCTTTAATTCTTTGGTATTCCGTGTCCTCAAAATCTGAAATCATAATTGTTATCCTTTAAAATAGTAACTGTTGGAAGTTGTCTGTCTTTTGTATTGTTAATCAAAATTTTTTAGACAGGTACACTGTATTTTCTTTGATTCTTCGTATTATGGAACTTGGCTTCGAATATTGAAGATTCTTTTACTGTAAGATCCTGTCTTCATGCTCAAAAGGTGTTTCTTCCAATTGGGTGGGTAGGATGTGCATATTATATTGTATGCCTTTTATTCACTAAAATGTTCTTTAGTAAAACAATAGTCTCAGTTCTATGTCTTATATTTTAAGATATCCATGTTTCTGACAATTTTTTTAAGAATAAGTAGAATTTGTTTTTCCTCCTAGTATAAGTAAATAAATAGGTTCTTGTGTTTCAAGAAAAATCTTACACAGCTCATTCTATATATGCCTTTTCAGCCAAGTGAATATTGTGGCTGTTCTTCCTCCCTGGAGTGGGACTAACTTGCTTGGCATTATCTCATCATAGCTTCATTATGCCCATATTACTTTCAGAATACTGACACAAAACAATCTGTGGCTGCTTCCCTGGAAAGGGGAATGCATTTAATGTCACTACTTTGAAAACTGATACATATGCAATTTTGAGCCATGCCAAATTTTTGGATTTGTGTGCATGTATTTGTGCCCATATATGCATGTAGATATAGTTATATAGTTTCAGAAAACAATTACCAGCAATCAGCCCTGTAATTTTAATTAGTATTATCAAGTTTTGTAACTCAAAACAAGAAATGCTATAGACTACTATAAGATGATCATAGCAACTCTTTATCTGTGCCATTTAAAACTGAAATAACATGAAAACAATGATTATTTACTACCAGATGTATATTCACTATGTTACTTGTGCAAAAATTGAATTAAATTAAAAACTAAACAGACTCGATAGTTCCATATAGCAAGAATATCATTATTTACTTTTCCACTAAGGCCATCAGAGGTCAGACTGTACTGATTTGTCGGCAGAGAACAAAAAGGACAAGATACAAGAATAGTATCTGTGAAGTATGGCTGAAACAAGGCTGGTTTTCCTGGTTTAGCATTTGGTCCAGGATTACTCCATAGCTGATGACACTTCTCACCAAACATCCATAACAACTGATAATTTTGTGGCCTTGTATAATAGCATCTAAAATCTACTGCCTGAGGCAGCCTTGTCAGTTTTGATTTGAAGGGCTGCCCTGGCTTTGGCAAAATACTACAATATTTTCAGTAGCAGCAACAAAAGCAATTCTGTTTTGTCAAAAAGGTTGTCTCTACTTTAAATCAGTAAGGGATCCTAGTGTATATAGTGCCTCCAACTTTATCACTTACTTGTCTGCCATTTGAATCCATTACTGAACAGCCAGTTGGATTGATTATGCTTGCATTGTATTCTCAACACAATTTCCTTTATCTGCTCATTGTTATGGAAGCTGCTGTGTAACAGATTCCACTTTTGGCTTTTATTCTCTAGGTAGATAATAAGGCTGGGTTGGACATGTATCTACTAGTTTCTGGTTTCTCTTAAGATCTTGGATGTGGGAAGGTAGAGGGTAGGTTGGAAAATGATGCAGATGCATTTGAATCTCTTCCCCCCCTTTTTTTTATATACATGTTTACCTTAATGAAGGATTATTGGTTTGTAATCATTGACTGTAAATGATAAGGGATGAATTTTTAGATAGCTGCTCTGAAAAGGAAATAGACCACTGTGTTATTTATTGTATATTACTTATTTGTGAACAGAATTGCTGACCAACCATGGAATAATGATGCCACACACAGAAAACTGGGCTGAATAAGGGCCACTTTATTTTACCTAAAAAACTATCGAAAAGGTATAAATCTGGAGAGGAGCAATAACCTAGTGCTGGATGAACTGAGGCAGGCATCACTGCTTGAATTCCTCCGCAGACTTGGGTGAGACACCTGAGCCCCAAGGACTATCCAATAGCTGGTAGCTCCCCATCCAGCCATCAGCTGGAAGGCAGACACAAGGAACCCCCTCACCATTTGCAGGATTTAAAGCGAAGAACAAGCCCCCAGGGTAATCTCCTTCCCCACCTCCCTAGATCACAGGACCTAAAGAGGCTGTTCCAGAGGCCTTCCCTTCATTAAAAGGGTAACCAAGGCATCCACAGTACTTGCTGCTTTTCTTCCCCCCACTACCTGCTACAGACAAGAGACAGACATCTGCTTAGTCCCTTTACCCCACCAATCTGGCAAAAAGGGCCCTCACCATTTGTTGCAAGTCCCCCAAGAACAATGTACAGTTGTCCCTCCACATTCACGGATTTGACATTCACGGATTTGAGTATTCACGGCTTGAAAAATATTCTTAAAAATTAACAATCCTAATAGCAAACCTTGATTTTGCCATCTTATATAAGGGACACCATTTTGCTCTGCCATTGCATATAATGGGACTTGAGTATTCACGGATTTGGGTATTCACGGGGGGTCCTGGAACCAAACCCCAGCGAATGTGAAGGGACAACTGTATTACCCTCCTCAGATAAATGTGCACCATCCACTCTGTAGAGCTCAGGACGCTGAAATAATATATTAGAATGTGGGAGAATGTGGCCCAACTGCCTGTTTAGAGCACTACGGATTTCCCTGTTCACCCTCCTGTGTGTCCTATCAATGCAATGCTGGTATCCCTCATCCCACCAAAATTGGCAAGACAAAATAGAAGACCCCATCAAGGCTACACCAAGCCACCTGGTCTGAATGATCACACAGAGTCTGTAGAATAAGGGCCTACCCAGGTGAATCACCAGAACATGGGGGGAGGCCCATTGTGCTCCCAAACCAACACAGGCAACAATCAATGCCAACTAAGCCCTCTCTTTCTGAGCTACTCCACTGTGGCCTGATCTCTCAACCCCATTCGAGTTCCAAAATGGCAGTTCTGGACCAGGCATGACACCAAGTAAACCATACTATGGCCACAAATCAGGATCTGGCACCTCTCTAGACAAAACCTAGAATCTGGAAAAGATAAAATATTAGTAAACAGCATATTATAGTTCAACACTTAAGAGAGCAAACACAACTCTTGCAAGCCAAGGATCTCCAACACCCAATAGATTGGATAGATCCTTCACCCAGACCCATAGCAAAAGCCATAGAAGCAGCCCCAATCCAGAATGAAATGGTCCCAAATTTAACACACTGCAGATCCAAACTTTATAAAGCTTTGGAAGTAACTGTCCACAATTGGTACTTGGGTGAATATTGGGTAAAAAGTCTCCATGTCAAAATAGTGCACCTGGCCTAGGCCTCCGCACCACAAGGCAACCCTGCAACACACAGATTGGGCATACGGCTGGATAGTGACAAAGGCCTAACATTACCATTACCCCTATTCTCCTCTGATCCGTCTTATTAGTATGGATTAGCAATACAGCTTATTGCCTAGTAAGACTTAAATCCCTCAGTTCCAATGCCCTACGCGATGCATCCCCTCTAGACAGTATAACCAACTCCCTAACCCGCAAGGCACCAAAGAAGGTAGTCAAAGATGCTGCATGAGAAAAAAGGCAGCTTCATAATCAGAGGGGAAAAATGACTGATTAAAAATTGATTCCAACCCTTTAAAGAGATCAGGTAATAATTCTTTGCAACTGTCAGGCATCTTGACCTGCTCCTGAGATGATTCCTCAAGCACCTTGCAAATTCTGGTCATGTTATCTTGATACTCCTGCACCCTAGAAGCAAAGGCCTGATCAGATAACCTACCCTGAATGGACTGTGGAATTACTCCTTTATCCCTCAAGAGTACACAGAAATGTAAAATGTGGGGAATAGGATAAACCTTTTCCTAGACCTAAACTGATCAAACTCCAGAACAGACTTCTTATAAACTTTCTTGTTACTGAGACCTAAGGAGGGTTAATTGCCCTGACAACCTCACCCCTCCAAGCCTCCATGGGTCTGCTGGCATTGGATTCAGACAGGTCTCTGAATCCAGTACCAGTTATCTAAAATGCTCCAGCTGTTGGTGGGAGAGAGCATCGGCAAGCCCATTGTCCAACCTAGCCACATGGAGCAAAAATATATTATGACAAAGACACTGTAGTGTAAAGGCCCTTATGAAATGCATGACTCATGGGTACCTGGAGGGCATGGCAGTACAGTGAACCCTCCATATCCATGGGTTTAAGGAACCTCAAACTTGGTCAAATTTTCTATTCTGCAACCAGTAAAAAAAAAAAAGGTGGGTAGCATTGTACATGAATACAAAATATTCTGTGAAAGAACTTTTCAAAGACAAAAATGGTCAATTTATTGGGACGGAGGTGCTCCTACAAATTTTAAAACTAGTGGTAGTGGGTATTTTTTCACTAAATGCTAAACAAGAGAAATTCTATTGAAATTTACAAAAACAAAACAAAACAGAAGATTATGACAAGGAAAATGTAATCATCCTTGGAGATTTCAATGGAGTTATTAATCCCTTAATTAAGACTACAGATCTACCAAAAAAAGGGAGGGATCTAAATATCAAGGGAAACTACCAAAAAGCTTCTTTGAATTAACTGACAACTTAGCCGGTTTTGATGTTTGGTCTTTTAAACATAGGAAAGTTAAAGGTTTTACTTTTTACTCAGATTGTTATAAAACTATGTCAAGGATAGATCTGTTCCTTGTCTCTAAAGATTTACCGTCTAAAATTCTGGATGTGGATATATTATCAAAGATAACTTCTGATCATTACCCAATCAAATTAACACTAAAAGCATACTGTGGGGCATGTTATCACACTAGAAATGGACCAAGGAGTTAGCCAAAACTGAACAGCCACCATGATAGGAAAACAAACTCCAGAATACTAAATCTGACAACAAACCACGTTGAGCCCACTCATTGGGCCATGCCTGCACATACTAACTCCCCCAAAATACCCCCGAAAGCCCATGGAAACTGCTGCATCTGAAAACACATTTAAGGCATCCCTGACCCTCAACTCATCCTTCCAAAAATAAATCCCATTGAAAGAAGCAATAAATTCTTGTCAAACCCCCAGATCTTCCTTGATCCCTTGCATAATCCTAATCCTATGATGGGGTTTACAAATACCACATGTAGTGTCACATAAATATAGCTATGCCCTCTTTGCCCAGACCTAAACTCAAGGGCCGATTCAGGAAAAGTTCTGAACTTTTCACATGCAGCACGTGACACTGAACAGCCTATAGGAAGGGCCTAATCCATGTGAAAGAGACCATCAAAAGAAAAGCTCAGTAAACTCACAGTGCCTAGGATGAACAGAAAAAAGACAAAATGCAAAGTTAATGTCACAGTTCACCAATTCAGTTCCAATCCCATTCCTGTGCATCTCCTTAACGAAGGTGTATAACGTACAATGCAGACCTCCTCAGGAATGGCATCAATTACAGATTCCTCTTTAGAATAAGACAAATACTGAGTAAACCTGTACTCACCAGATGCCTTTTGGAGTATAACCCCCAGGGACACTCTCAATTGGGTACATGGGGAGATACTAATGTACCTATAGCCCCCTCCTCTGACAGTTCCATGTGGATGTTGTCTCTAACAACATTTTCCAATCCTACTACTGAATATAAATTCTTAGATTGTAAATGGCACCAGATTCCTTAAAATTGAATCCAAGACCCTTCCCTAAACTCTTCTGTCAAATAATGGGCTGCAACCTGTTCACGGTAAAGTTGAAAAAGAACCTCCAATGAATGTAATTTAATTGGCCTGGATCCCTTTTGACATTGGAGTGGCACCCCCTGTTCCCCACTCGCCTGACTGTTGATCCCTATGCCCACCTATACGTTTTCTTTTCAGTCAGTTCCAAAAGGAATGCAAACCTCCAAAAATGAAACACTTATAGCAGCATTTGCAAGGTCATTGTGCACAGGCACCCTAGCCCCCAAATTCCCAATGTAACAGCCTGTGCTGCTGGCATGTGGCTTCTTGCTAGCCTCAACCTGTGCCTTTTGAACAGTATGACTGATGTGTGACCTCTTACCTTGAGTTTGTCAAGCAGATGTCATAATTTGCATCCAGAACTGTGGATGCATCTGATCCCACCTGAGGGTAAGGTTAATTGCCGACCTCATACAGAAAGCCTCCTCATAAAGTAACCAGACTGGGCCTGCAAAATCCAGTTAGACCCTATAAACTACTGGAGGAGTGAAAGCATCCTCTATGGCTGCATCCTGACAATAACCCCTGTGTAGACCAAAAATCCAGGCAACTAATTGTCCCAAGTCCTATCTACCCTAGCCTACGCAATTTCTCCACAGTAGAATCTTGTCCCTAGTAGATTGCAATAAATGGTCCCGCAGGGAAGTGTAGGTTTCCCATATGGAATAGCACCATAAGAGACTGTACTATACCCACTGCTGCTGGACTGCTGCATACTTCCCAAAGCCTCATAAAAACACTGAAGAGGATAGGTTCGCTGAGGATAACAATGCTAAGGAGCCATGTGGGACCGTCCTAGATTTAAACTAGGTTGCGTGGGACCGGATCCACTCCTCCTCTGCTAGCACCTACAGATGCTTGCCCACCTGGTGTGCTCCAGAGGCCCCATGGCCAGTTATATGAACCTGCATGGATGGTGTTAGTGTCAGAAGGCTTACCTGAAATAGGCTCCACTGATACAGACTCCCAGACACCACTCTCAACACCAGCCACTAGATCATCCTCCACTTCTCCAGGGAATGCACTGTCATCACTTTGGCTCCACTTTTCCAAAATATGTATACAAGTCAAAATCTATTTAGTAAGACTCACCTTACCTTCAGATCTGGTTTTCTGCTTAGCTGGGACTACAAGCTGCTTAGGAGAAATCCAGGCCTTCTCAAGAGCTTCAAGTCTCACCAGGATAGCAAATAATCCATCTCCTTTCCCTTCCTTATCTGAGTAATCAGACAGTGTTTGGGGGGGGGTGCTTGGCTGGTTGCCACTTAGCTGGACCTTTTGCCTTAGATCTCCATCACCTTTCTTGCAAGCCATTGGGAATTATTGGAACTATCTACTAGTCCAACCTCAAACCACTTAGAAGCCAGAATATGGGCCTACCTGACCTCTAATGGGCCCAATCAGACTGTCACAGGAACCAACTTGACCAAACAGCCTTCTAAGTGGCTTTCCTGGACCAATCTGACCTTATCCAAATTAATCCAAACTAGGTCAACTAATCCCACAACAGAACAAATGGCCTAATTTGGCTTGACAGGCCAAACAAGGGCCTAGCAGGCCTACCCGGCCCCCTAAGGAGGCTTTGAAAACCCCACCCAGCCGCATGGGGCCTATTGGTCCAAAGAGTATAATAGGTCTGCAAAGGAACCTGCCATATACAAAGTGCCCTGGCAAGGCCAACCAGGGCCCAGTGGGACCTATCCAGGCCTATCAAGCCTACAAAAAAGTCCCAATGGTGCCTACCTGGCTTATAAGGCCTAGAGAAGCTTGTCATAGCGTACAGGGCCTATCCAGGCCAGTTGAGGCCTACCCAGCCTGTGAAAAGGCCCAGTGGGACCTACCAGGACTGCCAAAGGCCAAGTAGAATCCTCGACCTTTGAGGGAGCTTACCAGTCTGTGCAGAGGCTTGATGTGACCTACTGGGCCTCAAAGACCTAATGAGATACTGAGGCCTAGTGTAGCCTACAGGGCCAGCAAAGGGACAACAAACTGTGAAGTGGCACTGTCAGCTGAAATGGAGCCTAGCAGGCCCACCCAGCCTGTAAAAGTGGTCTAACCAAGCCCCCATCCCACTAAAAGGGGGAACCTAGCAGGGCCTATTCCATACCTGGGGGAAGCCTAGCAGGGCCTACTGTCATAACAAGTCCTAGATGGGCCTAATGAAAGAAACAACACCCATAGCCAACCATCCAAATCCTCCCAAGCACTACTGCAAAACCACTTGGCTGGATTGTGATCTCTGAGACAACCACCCAATACAAACCTGTTCTGTTCCACTACTTTCTGTTGCTGCTACTCCGTCCCACCATCTTAGAAGCACTGTCTTCAAAGCAAAGGAAACAACACCAAAGAAGAAGCAAAGGGAGGCAAGAGGACTGATTCTGCCTTCCTGTATTGACATCTGGCTGTAATCACACCTGACAAATTTACATCTGGCCTCTCTCCATTGGAAGCCAGCCATGGAAGCTTCTCCTCCAAAGCACTAATGGGAACAGAGCTGCATTTATCCTGTTTCTAAATAAATAAATAAATTCAAGGCAGCTTACAGAATTTAAGCAAAGTGATTTTAAAATTTTTCACAGCAAATGAATAAATACATAAATTTTGCACAGCTCAGTGGGTCAAATTCCTGTTGAAATAAAAAGATCTTCACACATCAGAGTAAATAAATAAAGAAAGAAAGAAGGGCAGAAATGAGTCTTTCTATGCAGGGAGTTCTGCAGCATATACCATCATAGCACTGTGATTCCACGTTAACTGCTTTGGCAACATCCTATGGAGTCTGGGGATTTCAGTTTTGTACCTGCTTTGCAACAGCTGCAGAGCTGTTTGGGCTGGAAGTCAACCTGAAGAAAATGGAAGTTCTTTACCAGCCTGCACCACAGGACGAACACCACCATCCCCACATTGCCGTTGGGAAATCTATGCTTAAGTCCGTTCAGCAGTTCACCTACCTGGGAAGCATCATCTTCTCAGATGCCAAGATTGACAAAGAGATAGATCACAGATTAGCAAAGGCATATAGCGCATTTAGAAGACTTTACAAAAGAGCCTGGAGTAATTAACACCTGAGACGAAGCACAAAAATCAGTGTGTATAGAGCCATTGTACTGTCTATTCTTCTTTACGGGTCTGAAACATGGGTCACCTATCGCCACCACTTACGACTCCTCGAACGCTTTCATCAGTGCTGTCTACGCACAATCCTAAATATACACTGGACTGACTATGTTGCTGTCCTTGAGCAAGCAGGGATCACCAGCATTGAGGCCATGATATTGAGAACATAGCTGCGCTGGGCAGGGCACGTTTCTAGGATGGAGGACTATCGCCTCCCCAAAATAGGACTCTACGGTGAACTCGCCATGGGTCAGCATAAGAGGGGCACTCCAAAAAAGCAATACAAGGAGTCCCTGAAACAACATCTCAGGCTTGGCCAAATTGATCACCAACAATGGTCCGCCCTAGCCTCACATTGGGAGGCATGGAGACGCACTATCCACAATGCTGCAGCCTTATTTGAGAACTCATGCCGAACAAGTCTTGAACAGAAACGACAACGCAGAAAGAATCACAACCCGGAAACATCACCCAAGGAGACTTCCTGCTGTGCTTTCTGCAACCTGACTTGTTTATCTTGGATTGGCCTTTTTTAGTCATCAGCGCACTTGCAAAAAGCACAGGACAAGTCCTTCCTGAATCTTCGTTTGTGAAGAAAAGCCAGAGAGAGAGAGAGAGAGAGAGAGACCTTCCTGGCTATGAATTCTAAATGCCCCTTCCTAAACTGCAAGTCCCAGGAGTCCATAGGATATTCCCATACCAGTTAAAGAGAAATCATAGTGCCATAATTCTATAATATGCAAGGGTCCCTAAGAATGCCCCTTTTCACATTTCAGCTATACCATACCTCTAATACAGGACACAAAGTAAAGCCTTCTCAAGGCATAGATAAATTAATATGAGAGCAGGCAGTTGTTTAGTATCTTGGTTCTAAGCAATTTAGAGCTTTAACCAACACTTTGCTTCTGAATGGAAGGCAGTGAAACAGTTGCCCCAACAGTGCGCTGTGCTATTAGTAATGGCCTGTAATCAACACTCTAGTTGCCTCATTCTGGACCAACTTGTTTCATACTACAAACATACTTGAAAAGCAGAGTAGAGTGCATTGCAGTACTCCAATACTGATGTAGGTAAGGCATGTGTCCCTGGTCAACAAGTATTAAAACAATGTTGTCAGTAGTAAATGCAAAGCTTTTAAAGTGATCATATAAAGAATACCATCAAAAACTACAGGAAGAAAGAATAGATTGTTGGAAAATATTGTATTGTTTTAGCAGTGTTTTGTTAAAATTCTGAGTGGAAGGGATCAACTACAGTCTGCTTCATTAGCTAGCTTTGGTCTGCTAAAAGTGGTAAGGACTACTATAACAGAATATTTTAGCTTCTCAGCAAAGCAGCTGTTCTTTGATTATAGCTAGTTTGAAAATGTTTGAATGAGCTATAAAGTATATGAGAAACATGGTTCAACCAGTATTATAGAACATGCAGGTACTCATTAGGGCTGTCATAAAATGCAGTAGAGATGTCACTGTTGGTATATGAACTATTTCTAAAGATAAATACCGGTAGGTTTATTTGTTGACTTAATTGAATTGCACTATTGGTCCACTGGTACCTGCTGGTTGTATGTAAATTGCATGCATTGCTGTTTTGAGTGAATTTATTTCCTTTTGAAGTATTGTTTACATATACTAGAAATCTTTCTTGATTCAGTTAGTAAGTAAGAAGTTCAAAAGTTTTGCTGTTTGGCTGAATTGTTTTTCTTCTTGACTGTGCAGTCCCTTTTTCCTTTTCTGTATGCCTGTGCTTCAATGAAAATGTTTTATATTTTAAGCTATGTGCATTTCTGCTAATTATTTCATCAAGAAGAGTATATAGTCTGATAATGTAATATGGACTATTTTCTACTGATTTGTTTCATTCATTTCTTTCTCTATTCTTGAAGACTGGATTGTTAAGGTTGTGGCAATTAAGTTGTCATCTCTATAAGTCATAGTAGACTCAGTGGCTCTGTAGCATTCTAAAAGCTAACCTTCTCCATTTTGGTATGCAACTTTGGATTTACTTTTTAGTCTATTGCCTTTAGTATTTGTAATAGAGTATTAATTCTATTTGTAAAAGTGAGACTCTCTGGTTATATAAATATCATAACTGCATTCTAGGTCAGTGAACATGAAACTTTTGCCATGTGGAAGTCATTTTAAACAGCTCCAATGAGATATGGTTCATTGTGGTTCTTGCCATGTATTTTGGGAACATTCTCATACCACCATGAATCTAGTCAAGATGATGAACCATTACACATAAATTAGTCACATTTGGACATAGAGCCACTCCTACAGCAGTTGAAAGCAATTTCCATTTTATATGCATCAGTCCTGAGTATTTTCTTCTGACAGAAGCATGTTTAAAAATTCAGATTGGGATTCTAGTGGCACATGTCATAACCTAAATAATTGTTAACAAACAGAGATTTTAGATAGGTGACAAGTATATGTTAGATGGCAATGGTTTGCAAACACTTTACAAATTCTTTCCCATGGTGTCTTTTTCTTAGGGTATGTACATTAAATCAACATATGATGGTCTCCATGTAATTACTGGAACAACAGAAAATGTAAGTATTGTTCATCAAGTTTGCTGAGGCCTGGCCTTATTTTACCTTAACTCTGGATGCTTCCCCCTTTGCTTGCATACATGTGTATAAAATGGAAAAGATGGACAGCATGCTTGGGGATGGGCTGTTCATGGGCAAAAAAAGTTTGAAAGAACCTATATTAAACTGAGAAAGTTAGTTTAAGTTTGTTCTTGTAATCCATACACATTATTGACTTAGGTAAAAGAAGAAGAAAGAGTCTTGCTTTCAGTTTTGTTGTGGGAGTAAAGATACTTTGAATATGCATAAGACCTTTGCTGCAGTTTTCTGTGCTGCAGTACAATCTGTTTCCATCTTAGCTGCTTTAATACTGTATTTTAACCAATACATTGGCAGTATATGTGCAGAGCTTTAATTTTGAGGACAACAGCAAAACTATAACCAGAAAAAGTTCATCACAAATAAAAACCGGCCTGTTGTAAATGTGGTGAATCTTCTCACTCGTGACTGAAGCTGGAGTTCGTGCTGAAATGTTTTATAGCTAGATTTCTTTAATTTTCTCCTATTAAATTTTTGATGCACATTTCTTGTTCCTTGTTTTGTCACTGGACTTTTTCAAACAGGGGGAAAAACCCTGAGGAGGTTGGGAGAAGAACGGTGCTGTTCCGCTTACAGCACTCCGTTTCAGATGGTGCCATCCTCCTCCCAACCTTCCCCCGTGCTTCCTCTGTGCTGCAGGTGCTCCTTTTTATTGACGGAGGTTTTCCATCAATAAAAGTGGCACATTTCTTGCACCCGCAGCATGAAGGAAACATGGGGGAAGGTCAGGAGGAGGATGGCATCATCTGAACAGCACCGTTCTTCTTCTGACCACCTCAGGGTTTCTTTCCCCCATTTGAAAACATCCATTGTCTACTTTAATTTTCTGCAAGAAATAAAATCATCCTTGAAGTTAGTAAGCAAGTATTTCATTTAAAATCTCTTGTAAATGCCCACTTCCTGTTGTTTCAGTTTGGAAATCGTCTTAGCTCTTAACACATTTGGGGCCTTAGAGTGGTCACCAATGCACATTACAGTAATTGTACTTCAGAAGTGTTAGTCTTGTGTCTATCCAAATATGCATATTATCAGAGAGTATACGCCCTACTTTGGCTTCTTTAAAGGAACAACTTAATACCCCTGCCTATGTTATCTGTCTATGTAATCCTTTTCATGTCAGATGTAGGGGAAGAAAACCTGCACTCATTAATTAGTGTTATACTAGAATAGGGGTGGGCAAAATAACCCCTGGTCTTTTATGAAACCCCTTATACTCTGGGACTTTGTTTTTAACAATGAAAATATTTTTCCATTGCAGAAGACCTCCAGGAGGAGTGTAATCTTGGTCAGTTTCCATTTTTAGGGGTAGTATTTAGGTAGTATTTATCAGCCCACAGCAGCCCGGAGCAAATCAACCTGTGCCCCCCAGATCTGCCCTAATGATCTGTCCCTGTAGTAGAACTGCTCTCATGCTTCCACAAAAGGATAGATTCCCATTTTCTTATGAAGTGACCAAGCCGATTTAATTTCAGCAGGTAAAACTGCAGAGGTCCAGGCCTTCCACAACTACTAACCCCAATAGTGGCACAAATGCCAACCATAACTTTTATTTTATTTTCCCTATTCCCTAGAAGTGAGATGGAGGCTGAAGATTAACTTTAAAATTCACTACCAGTAGAGTTTGCATATTCGTTTTCACAGTTAATATGACTACAGAGAGTCCTATACTTGTATGTACACTATACAAAGTGTACATGGGAACTTCTCCTGTAGTTCCATAGTTGTGTCCTGGCCTGTGTGCTTTATTTATTCCCTAAGGAGTGTTTGAGAAGAGGTAACATGCTTCATCTAGTTTCTGTCCAAATATTTACAGTATATAAATAGACAGCATACACCCTGAACTCAGCTTCTTTAAAATAACAACTTGGTTACTTACTTGATACCTCTGTTGCGATGAAAGGCATAGCACAAGGAGAAGTCCTTCTGAGTTGCCCCTCCATCTAACTGAGATGACTGATTACAAACATGTATCTGAGTCCATACAATGTTAATTGAGCCTATAAGTGAGTGGCAAGTGTGAGTGGAAAATCATATAAGTAATTACAGCTATCAGAGTTACAAATTTGTGGCTAAAATATAGTTTTCCACAAATTGTACAGATTGTTTCATTGAATTATGGCCTATATCAATATGGTAGTCATGCACATTATTAAATCATTCCAACAACTCTGCTTCTTTAAAGAGATTATGATCAATGTATTTTGACTGTTTATAAAACATCTCTGCAGCTCTTGATAAATGTATTTTTCATTTAATGCTGTTCGATGGTATCTGATATTTAAGGATTGTAAACTCTTGAAGCAAATGATTTTTGGTGTTAATTGCATGCCCCAGAAGCCTCTTGGGAGTGTGGTTTACTATTTTTAGCAAAACAGGAAGTGACCAGCCTTTTCTAACCTAAAACAGACTGTGGTGGGTGGGAGGTATACCTAAAATTGGCAAATTGTTTCCCCTCCAAGACTTCCTGGAGTATGAATTGCTATTTGGGGTCCCAGTTTCCCCAGATATAATGGGATGTCAGAGATTCTTTAGGGACTGCATTCTTCCTAGTCAATGTGCAGTCAAAAAGACAACACTTGGAAGTCACATTGGATAGTTATATAAGCTTACTAAGCCTTGGCTTATTCCTTGATGCTTTTCTTTGTCATGTTCATAGGTTGCTGAATTGTTAGACTAATGAGGGCTGTCGAGATAAATCTTTGTTCTCCTGTTTTTCAAATTACTATTTATTTACAAAATGAATGGAGACAGTTCTGTATAGTGCATGTGAATTTGTTTAAAAGAGTAAAGCAAGAATATGTACTGATAGCTGTTTGGGGACATGATAATAAACAAGATATGTTATTAAATTTTAAGAGCAGTTTTATGCCTGTTCCTTGAGAACTTGAAGCCCGTGGAGCTCATCTCAGTATCTTGTTTGAGAATAGCAGGCAGCATGGGTCAGAAATAACTGCTTTCAGGTTTAGTTTTTGAAATTCTGGAAAATGTATTTAAAGTTTGGTGAGTGTGTGGATACTGTAGTTTTTCATTAAGGTACACCCTTTTTAAATTAAAAGGGGTATCTTGATTAATCAAAATCAGATTTTAAAAACAATTATAATTATATTAAAATAAACTACCATATGTACTTGTGCATAAGTTAAAAAATAGTGTCAAAAAACTGCCACCCCAAAACTGTGTTGACTTATACACAGGTCAGTGCAGTACCTCTGTCCACCATGGTGCTGCTTCTGGCCATTTGTAGTGCCTGCAATCGAAAAAATTGTGGCAGCTCTTTTGGGGCTTCCTGGTGTGACAGAGAGAGGGTGGATGCTTCTTTCAGGCTCTCTCAGCATGAGCTAAGGTCCAAGATGCTGAGAACTTAGGGGCCGGTTACACAACAGGAAAAAGTTCACAAGATTCCAGATTACCGTTCTTTCGCATCAGGAGTGCATAAATCACACAAATTCTGGCTTATTTGGAAGATGCAGCCTGATGCAGCCAGTTTCGGTTTTTCTTAGTTTACACAGGCAAAGGTGGGGGGGATCGCCTCCAGATGATTAAAGCCAGGCAGGAGGCGGGGAGGGAGCAAGCAGGGGGTCATGGAGACCATAAATAATGAGAGGAGGAAAAGCACAAACAAACAAAAGATCGAAAGAGCGATCTGTCAACTTCCCCCGTCTTCCCCTGGAAAGGCTTCTATAAAGAAAGGAGTGAATGAAAGGACGAACAAGCAAAAGTATGGTGGAGCGATCTCCTTCCCTTCCCTTCCCTTCACGCACACACACACACAAACACACACCACAGAAGCAGGGGCTAGCCCTGCCTCCGAAGCCTTGAATAAAGGCAAGTGAAGGGAAGGACAAACAAACAAAAGGACGAACATGCGATCTGCTGTTTCCCCGCCCACACGAATGCACACACATACACACACACACACCAGCGAAGCAGGGGCTAGTAGCGATCATCTTCCCAACTCCCAAAGCCTTCCTTTGAAACAGACAGGAAGGGCTCAGAGCTGATTTTCCAAAGTGGGCTACAAGCAGAAGAAGGGTGAATTTCTTCTCTCCAACCCCTCAGTCTATTCGGATAAAGCACAATGGTCACTCCAACCAATCAGGATTCAGCTCTGCTCGCAGTAATTTGAAAAGGTCGATGCCAGTTTACACGATTGTTAGTTCCCATGACCAATTAGGCACATTTTCGCGAACTTAATAAAAAAAGTCTGGAAAACTAGCAAAAGCTGATACTGCGCAACTTATGGGGTTTTTGCACCCCCTCCTTCTGAAAAGGGCGCTGTTGCTTCGAAATGCGTGGGAACGATCAGGCTTCTCGTCACATTGTTTGAGGATTTATTTTGCTGTGTAAATGACCCCTTAGTCTATGCCAAAAAAGCCTGAAGGAAGCAATGCCCCCCCTCTGCCTTCTCTCCAGCAGCAATTTTGGGGCTTCCCTGCCATGGTGGAACATTTGCTTCTGAGAAGGGATAGAACGGGAAGCATTTCCTCCTGTCCCAGGCAAATGAATGTTTATGGAAGACGCCACCACATTTTCCTCCTTGTCCTCTTCTTTGGAAACTTACTAAGGGAAGGTGGAAGAAAAGAAGGACCAAAAAGAGAGCAAGGTATAGAGCAAGGTGATTGCTGGTGACCCACAAGCCAACCATGGGGATGCATGTTTTCGAACCTGGTGTCAGGGAGGGTTGCTAAGCGGTTAGTTTAGACCAGGGCACATGCCCACACGCAAGTGAGTGCATGTGTTATGGTGGTTTCTTAGGGTGAAAGCTGAACAAGGTTTGGGGAGGCAGGAACTTGACAGGGTTTGGGGAGGCAGGAGAAGGGAGAAAGAGGAAAGAAAGTATGCTGAATGGCTGAAGCACTGTTCCTGCCCAGAGTGATTGCCAGAGCCCTATGCAGCTTTGGCAGGTGGTTGGCAGGTGGCTGTCATTTTTGCTGCTGATGCTTTTCTCTTGGAACAGACTAAGCTTCAACTAAGCACTGCCACAGAGGGATGCAATGAAACGCAGCAGTGACAGTAATTTTTGTGGTGGCAGCAATAGCAAAAAAGCCAGCCAGCTGCCTGCTGAAGCTGTGTAGGACTCTGGTGGCCACTCGCAGCAGGGACAGCACCTCAGCCTTTCAGCACACCTTCCTTACTCTTTCTCCCCTTCTTCTGGTCAAGTTCCAGTCAAGCTCATGCCTCTCCCACCCCCATGCTGCTTTCGCCTTTGGAAACCCCCACGACACACATGCTTGTTTGTGTGTGGGCACATGTACCTGGCCCAAACCCACCCCTTAGCACCCCTTGCTGACACTAGACTGTGAAGCATGTGTCCCCACATGCTTGTGGGCCACCAGCCCCCATCATCATCATCATCATCATCATATTTATTTATACCCCGCCCCTCTGTTAAAACAATCGGGGCGGCTTACAAAAATTAAAATACATTACATATAAAAACCCCTAAACACTCCCCACCCCCCACCCTCCCCCATAAAAAAATTATCTTGCATGGTGCCTTGTCCTCTCTTTGGTCTTTCTTTTCTTCCACCTTCCCTTAGCAATTTCCCAAAGAGGAGGAGGAGGAGAAGGTGCCTTTCCTAAACAATCATTTGTCTGGGACAGGAGGAAACGCTTCCCACCCTACTCCTTCTTAGCTTGATCTTCAGCTCCCGAAACAACTGAGGAGCAACTACTCCATCACAGCGGGAAGGGCCAAAGAGAAGCCACTGCCACCTCTTTCCCACCCAGGTGTTCCAAAGGCTGCTGGAGAGAGTAGAGGAAGTCTGTGTTTCTTTTAGGTTCTCCTGGGATTAACTAAGCTCCAAGAGAACCTAAACGAAGCACTGATCCCCTCTACTCTCTCCACTGCAGTGGGGAAGTATCAAAGAGCCACTACCACCACAAATTTTCTGCCCAGGCATCCCAAAAGTACCAACCCTATCTACTCTCTCCAGGATCCTTTTGGAATGCCTAGTAAGAAAAATGGCAGTGGTGACAGCTCTTTGATGTTTCCTCACAGTAGCAGCAGCAGCAGCAGCAAGCAGCAGCTAGTAGATGGTGTGTGTTTTTTTTTATGTGACCATGACTTATCCATGGGTCATATCAAAGTCCATAATTTGGCCCCAGAACCTGCCCTCAACTTATTCATGAGGTCAAATTACAGTATATGTTAGTATATATGATATTTCCAAAACCTGTGGGTGGCATGTGCCTTTTAGAAGAGAAGTTCCTTATTTCTTACACAGGATGGAAAACCTCTTCATGTTTGTTATAATGCTTATGTGCATAAGCTAAAACTCCAACACTATTGATTTATAATTGCCTAAAACAGCAATAATTGACAGGATTTCATCATCTGGTGACAGCCCTACTATTTGAAAAGTAAGAACTCACCTATTTGCATTAGTCCCATTCATTTCAAAATGCATCAAGATATGTTATTAAATTTGATATGATATTATATGATATTGGAATGCTTAATTATCTCTGGATTTTGCCCTTAACAGTACAAAGGTACCTTATATTTGAATCTGCAAAGTTAGTGTAATCTTTAAAGCATTTTAGACACAATCCAGCCAACACTGAGCACTTCTAAGGTGCTTTGATTTTAATGTGAGAATGTTCATTTGTGCTAAATTTCCCTTGAAATCAATGAGACTTATATGTCTTTAACTTGTCTTCTATTTTGTCTGCAGTGTTTTGTATTGCATTTTAATGAATTACCTAGTTCACAGTGCACAATCCTAACAGTAGGAGTCAAAAGATGCTTTCACATTATACTACCTGAACTCTTAGTGTTCTGAATTTTCCAAGGGAAAACATTATGATAAAATGTGTGTATATATTTTCCTGGAGTAGAGTAAGTATTTATTTAACTTCAGGACAAATATCTTTTGGACCCGTTTGAAGTGATCAAAATGCATTTCTTAGGACTGGGAAAATTTTGTGCAGTGTATTAAAAAATCAATAGTAAAAGTTGAAAGGGAGGTTTTTTGAATGTTGTACTTTTGTAAAAACGGTTTTTAGACTTACCACATACAGAAAACTATTTCAACATTGATTTATCTGTTGATGGACTTATTTGTGTTTTATATAGAACACATATGTATTGTTAATAATTCCAGGGTGTGTTCTAGGGTTTCACATGGCATGCATGCATTCATATTGTGCCTGTCATAAACAGGCACAAATGCTCAATACATCCTGTGAAGTGGAGAAAATGTCCAATTATGGTAAAATAGCTGGGTTTTGAACATAGAATCAAAGAATTGTAGACTTGGAACAGGGTATGATAGCGATATTTAAATATTTGAAGGGATGTCATACTGAGGATGGAGCAAGCTTTTTTTCTGCTGCTCCAGAAACTAGGACACAGAGGAAATGGTTCAAACTACAGGAAAAGAGATTCCACCTAAACATTAGGAAGAACTTCCTGACAGTAAGAGCTGTTCGGATGGCTCTTGTAGTCTCTTCCAACTCTATGATTCAATGATCCTAGGAACATAAATGGTATTCCTCTGATCTACCAATCTGTAATTTTTAACAACAACAAAAACCAGATAAGACTCATATATATGATGACTTTTAAAAAAGAAAAAGAAACCCATGTTGGTTGTTAGTAATCACAAAAATATTTTAAAAGTGCTCACAGACTGACTGTCCAGAATGTTTCAGGGGAGTGACTTCAAACTGACTGGTCAGTAGTTGCCTGGGTCCCATTCCCCCCTCCCCCTTTTGTAGATAGGAACAGCATTTGCCCAACACCAGTCAGCAAAGGTCCCCAAGGATTTTGTCAGAATGTGAAAGGGTAGGACTCACCAGAAGCACTGCCTTGACTGGTCAATGCTCTCTGGCCTCAATAGAGAATAAGAGCCAGCTGTTTGGTTCAGTTAAAGCTTCTTGATGAGGAGTGCCAGAGGGGAGAAGCAAGAAGGCTGGTAAAGGACTGGAGGCTAGTTTTATGGGGGAGAACCCAAAAGGCAGAATTTGCAAGAAGCTGGAGGTGATATAGACATCTTACCTTGCCTTGAGTCAGAAAGGAGCAGATAGGGTGACCACGATGGATCCAGAATGGGGCTTCTATAACTTCAGTCCATAACAGCTCTTGGAGCAAGACAAGGTACTCTAAAGGTCCATCAAGCAGGATAAATGTTCCTTTTCTCCCTCACCTTTCAAACCCCAACTTTTAGCCACAGCCGTCCCCTCCCCACACTGTCACCCCCTCACTGGGGCAGGGGGCAGATAGAGAAGCACCTAGCTCTGTTTTATTGTTGGATGCACAAGGGTCCAAAGAGGCCAAAGAATCAGATATGCAGATGAATTAGAAACAGAGACCATGTCTAGCCAAAGGTGAACATTCAGTCCAACAACCCAACTTCTCAGGTGTTGGTGTTTTATACCCAGAGAACTTTTGCCAAATTAGGCTGTGCTGATATCTGGCACTTTGCCACAGTTGGTTTACTGCCTTCTACCTCTTTAGAGGATGCTTCTTCCAAAGATATAGAGGCTCAGAGTCTGTATCTCTCCTAATCTCTCCTAATCCTGAGTGGGAGATGAATCCCTATTAGGGGCCCTGCCTTTTTTACAGCTTTAGCCCCCATTGGTCCTGGAGGAGGGTTGGTAGCAGTTACCTCTGCTTAATCTCTGATTCTTCCTATTAGGTTGTCACATCTTGGGTTTCCTCTTTGTCAGAATAGGAGTCCTCCAGATAAAGCATGACAATATGTCTAGCATGTTTCCTTCTGGTTGGTGCTGTTTGTGATGCAGCCTCCAATATTTCATCTTTTGAAAACTCCCATCCATCATGAACTCCCTTCTCTTTGAATATTTCTAACTATGCGATCTCATCCAATATATTAAGCCCTATTGAAACAGACTTTCTTAAGGTCCAGAGTGCACATCCAACTGCACTCAGCTTTCCCCTTGTTTTTTATACAATAAAATCTTCATCATATATTAATTCAGATACATGTAACTGCTATCACTTTAAAGGGTAATATGTGTAGAAGCCTTGTTTGATCATTGTCAGCTCTTAAGTCAAACACTTTATCATTAGCTGAGGCTTTGGCATAATTTTTTAAAGAAGTTATTTCTATATTGCAACAGTCATTGAAATTTAACCATCTTCCCTGCAAGACTAGGAACAATATATGATGGACAATAATTGATTGAGGGAAGAATTAAAGCCATTGAAAATAATGGTTATTTAACGCATATTAACAAATTTTGTGTGGTTGCTTTGAATGGTCACTATTCCTATACAGTATGGTGGATGCTCCTAATTTCTTAGGGGTTTCATGACCTTGACCTATTTACCTTCTTCCTCTGTTGACATTCCATTTTGAATATGGTTAGCTGAGAAGTCATGTATATACACATACTTAAAAAATTGTAAAGAAAACCTTTAACTATTAGAAAGTATAAGAATCAACTTAAAACACTTTAAATAACTTTTGCAAAAGGAGATATGATAGCTAGTAAGGACTGCATTCTTTATCATCTTTTATCTTAAATTCAGTCACCTGCAGATCGGTGTAAGAAAATCCATGCTGGAGATGAAGTGATTCAAGTTAACCACCAAACTGTGGTATGTATATTTGAATTCTGTATCACTTGAAGATGAAAGCTGACTAGTTTGTCAGCAGCATGTTCAATTTATTATTCACAATTTTGGTAGTATTTGCATGAGAGATTAAAAATACTCATTTTTTGTTATTTTTGCATATTCTAAAAAGAAAGACAGCATGAAAGGAAATGTTTGTAGGACTAACAAGTATCTTGTATACTCCAGGGACAGGTAACTATGCAGGGGCTGGGGAATCACTTTCTCCCTGAGTGTAACAAAATGCCTCTGTTTCCCTTCCAACATGGCAACTAATTGTGTCACTTCCTGTCACCTTTTAGGAAATGATGTTGTGTCACTTCCTGTTGCCATTTTGGAAAAATTAATTAATTTGAGGTACAGGAGAAGGCCTTTTTGGTGTGTATTTGCATGCATTAGGGAGTGTTTTTACTGTGATGTTGGGATGAAAACTTCCTTAAATCTTGCCCCAAAATTAAAATTTGGGAGTCATCAGCTTTTGGGGATTGGTTTGGGATTCAAAAGCCATGAAAAGGGGGGTCTGAAGGCCGTATTGTGACTTTTGGGCCACAGTTTCCCTACCCTTGATACACACTAATAGTGAATATAGGTGCTTAGATGTCTATTAATTTAGAAGCATAATGGAGCTACTTTATAATTTATCAATTAAAAGCTGCTACACCTCTCAGAGGTTGAAAATGGCGTGAAAAGGACATGTGAGCTTCTAGGCCAGTGGAATAATCTCACTACCAGTTAAGAGACATTGATAAACACAACAAAATCTCTGGGATGGATTAGGGAAGTAGCCTGATCAACTCCTAAAACTTAAAGCAAGGATCCTGAATAAGGCTTGGGAAGTGGGGTTGTAAGCTAAGCAGTTTTAAAATGTCCCCTCCATATACTACAGTATATATGGGCATTTCAGGATACAGAGAAAAAGGGAGAGACACATTTTCCCTTTCCTGTCTCCAGAAACACACCCATCACCACTATATTGCTACAAATGTGCATGTTTTCTTTACATACTTATCCCTGAATCTGAACTTGATTTCTAGTACTATGTATTTCTGCAGCATATCCTTTTGCATTCCACTCCCCTGGTACTCACCCCTGTTCCTAACACAGGATAGAGCTGCTTCAGGCTCTACTTGTCTAAATAATTGGCACTGTGGATGAGAGACTGCTCCACAAGCCGAATAACTCCATGCACTGCAGGTTATATCTTCCATAGCCAAAATGGAAGCCCAAACCTATAAAGTAGTGGAAATGTTATTTCCTGCAATACGATGTCAGCCTACATAGTATAACAAACCAAATCTCACTATAATGGACATAACTTCCACACAACCCTCTGGTTTTGTAGAACATGAGTCATCACATTTTGAAATTTAATATTCCTGAAGTGCTACAAAACAAAGCTGAGATTACAGGGACAGTAATACACATAAGGATTTGTTACCTGTGGGCACCGCATAAGATGAAAGATCATGGCATACATTTGCCTTTCCTTCCAGCAGGATTTAATTGTATAATCATATAGGTGAGCAATGCATTCCTGGGGGAAGAATAGAAATTTCTGTATAAATAAATAAATGAAATGAATGTATGTGCATGTATGTGTATAATTTAACTCACCTGTTGATTTATGATGACCCCATGAATACAGAGATGTTTTTGCCAGTTCCTTCCTCTGAAATATAGCCTAGAGCAACTGGTATTCATTGGCATTCTCCACCCAAGTACCAACCAGGCCTGACCCTGCTTAGCTTCCAAGATCAGACAGGATCTGGTACCTTTAGGGTATTTATGCCTTAATGAAATGACTAGGTGGTGTAAAGTTCTCCATCCACTCCACCACAACTACTTATGCAGGAAGAAGAATTGTGTCGTTGTATGAAAAGGAAGACATAACTGTGGGTGACAGAGTGCAGGTATATCTAAGGGTCCGTCTATACAATTAAAAAAAAATCTGTTTGGGGGGTAAAAATACAAATAGGCAGCCGTTCGTATGCATACGATCCGTCTACACGATTTTTTACCCCCCTAAACTCCGTATGAGCCCCCTTCCCCAGCTGGCTGGAGCGAGCAAGCCAAGCAGCAGTTTTAAATCTCCCACTGCTTTTTTTTTTTTAATTTAAAAAGGTGCCTGCTTTGCGGACATTCGGTTTTCCCTATTTACAAAGTAAAATAAAAATAAATATATATAAAATTCACAGATTTACTGGACTCTCGCCAGGAATCCAACATGGCGACCGCTCCCAATTCCCCTCCTTGCTAGCCACACCCCCTCTACTTGGCCAGCCAATCAGATTACACTTCCTTTTCGTATGTGTGCGAAGGGGGCGTACAGACCATCAGCCATTTGAACAGCTGTACGTATTTTATGCTGAGATCTGCTAATCCTCCCGAATGCCAAATCCACATAGTTTACAGGGGATTCGCTAGCCCCCCTTCTGAATGACACATATGAATCCGAACGGCTGTGTTTATGGAAGAGCGATCTTCCGAACAGCGTATGTATTTTTTTTACCGTGTGGATGGGACCTCAGTTAACAAAGTAGCTGTGTTCCTGAGCATTATTTCTTTAACAGAGAATTTGGTACCAGAGACAGCAATAACATGGGGAAAATAGGGGTAGGTTAAGGGGGGGGGGACTTTCCACGGTGAAAAAAATAAAATAAAACCACTCTTGTATGCCTTTTGGAAGAAGTCTTCAAGTGGTCTCTAGAAAGTTCCAAATGCTTATACTTGTGATGTGGAAGCGCCAGTGTAATATTCTGCTCTCATATCACCGGAAATCACTGGAGGTGTATCTTCAGTATACATTGGTGCAGGGATTTAACCCAGTTCCTAAGCCTCCTGTGCTCATGTACTGTACCTGCTGGTAATGGCAAGGAGTTTATTTTCAATAAACTATTTCTGTTTTAATAATAATAATAATAAATAATAATAAAATTTATTTATACCCCGCCCTTTTGCTGTCAGGGGAATGATAGGATATAGTTTTATTCTTCCATACCAAGGATTAATTCACAAGTGAACTTAGTAGCATGTACAAATTCGTTAACTCATGGCACTGATCTGCAGGATTTCAGAATTATACAAATGTTCTGCATCACAGTGCATGTTTACTTTCTTTGATACTGTCAAAAGTACCAGCTTCACATAGGTTAGAAACTCTATAGTCATCCTTGTGTTCTTTCCCCTTTTCTCTGCTCTTTTTCTTACCTTCTTCCCCTTCCACTTTTTTCCCCCCCTTTCTCACTGGTCTTTCTATCCTTCCATCATGGTGCTCATTTAGACTTTTCCTCTGCTTTTGTTCCTTCTCTGCCATTTAGCAGAGCAACATCTCTGTCTCTCTCCCATTTGAACTGTTTCAAGAGTTCAAGAACTATTAAAGGAAAGTAGTACCTGGAGCTGACTAGAGCTCCTGTGGAGAAATTAATCTTCCAGGCCTGACTCAAGCTTTGTCACTCTTGGTTATGGAAGGTTTACTACCCAAGGGCTGAAGATGGTAATGCAGACTACAGGCAGATTTTAATTAACTAAAATTAAGGCCTCAAGATTTCAAAACAAAGTAACTCTAATATGTAGACTCCCAGGTCATCTTAGGATCCATCCCAAGTTTCAGGTATTTAAGTACCATAGTCTTGAAGCTAAGGCAGGCAGGCAGGCAATTATATTTTATATTCTTGTTATATAAAGGATGTAATGGGATAATGGTTAGGAGTGTTAACATTTCAGTTGTGAATTTCAAATTCAAGTAACTCAGAACTTCAGGGTAGGCCTAAGTAAACTACTCTATTAGCCATAGCTTTTATAATATGGAAGTAATAAGTGTGATGCATTAGTGTTCCCCATGAATCCTGCACACAGGAGAATTCCAGAGTGTCACAGATGCCTAGAGAGCATGGTTGTATCTTTGATGCTGGAAGATAGTTTTAACAACATTGTCCCAAAGTTTTCAAGAGGTTGTTCGCCATTCCTATGAGAGCTGATGATAATCAGCTTAATTTTTGAGTAAGAATTAATTTTAATCTAGAAAAAAATCCTAGACCATCAGGTATTAGAAGTTTAGCATAACAATATATGTTTCTTTTGTTTTATGTCTAATTTTTAAAGAAATATTTCATGTAATTTTAATTTAGATTTAAGTAATTCATATTTATTTCTTGTTTCCAGTTTTAATTCAAGTATCAGACATTTTTATTTTAAGAGAATATCGGTGAAAATCCCTCTCCTGCTGAAAATCAGTTGGAGGGGAAATTCAAATTCTAGCAAGGATCCTTGGGGGTAACTGTGTCCTTTCTAAAGTAGAGTGGTAAAACAGGTGCACATAAGTAATCCTGAAATTCAGGTGCATGAATCTTAATATTTTATATATATGAATTATTTATATATATGAATTTTTTATATATGAATTCTTGTGCAACAAATAGAATTTTGAAAACTGTATAAACAGGATTTAATTTTCATTATATATATATATATATATAGTATACTTATCGCTGTGTGAGAATTGTATATTTACTTAAAAAAACATAGAGTTTAATTAGCAGTGTACACACTTTTCATATACTTACCTTCTTGTGAGAACTGTTTTTTTAATATTTTTATTATCATATATATAAAATGTATATTTACAAAGTTTAAACAATAAAGTCATATTTACCCAGCACATATTTACCAATATCGATTTAAATCCTTTTACAACAATTACATCTTTTGTACTTAGTACTATATATCACATGTCTTTTATAGTTAATATATTTATGGTTCATAACTTAAACAGTTTATTTTGTGTCTCTAAACCAAAATGGATATTCTTTATCTTATTTGTACTGAGCTTATTGTACTTTATCCTATACACTTCCTTCCTGGTGGTCTCCTGATGTCTCTGATTAATAAAACTGTTACTGTACAACAAAAATCTTTTAAATTACTTGTGGTTTCTATTATTTCTTCCAAAAAGAATTCCATTTTGTCATAAAAACAGTGCTTGCTATCAAATATACTTGTTTTTGATTGAAGATCTCTTTCCTTATTATTCTTCTTCTTGTTATTATTATTATTATTTCTAGAAATTTCCGCTTTTCTTAAGTTAATAGTCATTGTCATTTTCCCCATCTTGTTGCTAAATACTCAGTTATCCTTTGCCAGTCCTTTGCATATTTTCCCATATCTTTCCCCCTCAGCAACATTGTTAATATATCCATGTGCAATGTTTCTTGAAGTTTCTCCAGCCATTGATCTACTGTGGGACAGTCTTTATTTTTCCATAATTTAGCAAAAATAATACGTGCTGCAGTTAACATGTAAAAAATTGTTTTCCCATGTTCCTTTTCTATGTTTTCTTCTATCATACCTAATAGAAATGCTTCTGGCTTCCTTTGTATTTTAATTTCTAAAATGTCTTCAATTGTTTGATGGATTTGTTTCCAGTAGTTGGTAGCTTTTTTGCAGTTCCACCATGTGTGGTAAAAGGTACCTTTTTCCTCATTACACTTCCAACATACATCTGATGTTCCTTTATACATTAGTGACAGTTTACGTGGTGACAAATACCAACCGAAATACATCTTGTACACGTTTTCTCTTATACTTTGACTTAATGTATAATTTATCTGTTTTATCCACATGTTTTCCCATTTCTCTAATTCTATTGTATGTCCTAAATTTTGTGCCCAAACAGTCATGTTATTTTTAATTAGCTCATCTTCTGTATCCCATTTTAAAAGAAGATTATAAATTCTTGATATCATATGTTTATTTCCTCTTCCAGTAATCTTGTCCCATTCTGATGTTTCCGTTGCAATTCCTGTCAGTTTTGTGCCTATCTTATACCTTTCTTTCATCTGCATGTACAGGTACCAGTGGCAGTCTATATTTTCTTTTTTCAATTCTTCTTGAGATCTCAGTTGTTGGCAGTTTCCTTTAATAGTTCACTGTATCTTATCCACTTTTTAGTCGGGATTCCTTCTCTACTGCAAAAAGCTTCATGTGGAGAGGTCCATATTGGTAGTTGTAAACTTAGTCTTGTTCTATATCTCTTCCAGGTTTGTATTAATGAATTTCTAATAATATGTTTATAGAAGTCTATATTTGTCAAGTCCTTATTATAGAACAGGTAGGCATGCCATGCATACCAATTTCCTTCTCCTTCTATTGCCAGCAGCTTCTCATTTTTTAATAAAGTCCATTCTTGGATCCAAACCATACAGCAGGTATCATGATATAGTTTCAAATTTGGTAAGCTTAGGTCTCCTCTTTGTCTGCTATCTTGTAAGATTTTCATCTTAACTCTTGGTTTCTTGTCCAACCAAATGAGTTTAGCTAGATCTGCATGCCATCCTCTAAATATTTTTTTGAGATTGAACAATCGGAATCGTTTGAAACAAGAATATCATCCTTGGTAGGATGTTCATTTTGATTGCATTTATTTTGCCTAAAAAGGACAGTTTAAGGTGTCACCATTTTTCTAAATCTTTCTTAATTTGTGTCCAGATTTTCCCATAGTTGTTGTGGAAGAGTTCTGTGTTGTTGTTTGTAATGTTGATGCCCAAATATTTCACCACTTTGACCTCTTTAATTCCTGATTTCTCCATCAAATCATTTTTTTTCTTCTTTAGTAAGATTTTTGGACAGTATTACTGTCTTGTCTTTATTTGTTTTAAGTCCAGAAAAGATCTCAAATTCATTCAGTATAGTCATTAGTGGAGTTATTTCTTGTTGAGGGTCACCAAGAGATATTACTAAATCATCGGCATACATTTTCAATTTAAACCTGTGCTTTTTTATCTTGACTCCTTCTATTTTATCTTCTTCATTAATTTTTATACTTAACATTTCCATTATTAATATAAATAACAGTGGTGATAAAGGGCAGCCTTGACGTGTACCTTTCTGAATTTGAATGGATTCTGTTTTTTCGCCATTTATTATTAATTTTACTGATTGATTATAGTATATTCTCTTAATCCAATTTATAAATTTTTGGCCTAGATTTATCCAGTGGAGAGTTTCGAACATTATATTCCAATCAACGTTGTCAAAGACCATCTCCATGTCTAAAAATATTAAAGCCAATTTTTTATTTCTGCATTTTTCATGATATTCAATAAGGTCTAAGACATGTCTGACATTATCTTTAATGTATCTATCCGGAACAAAGCCCCTTTGATCTTCTCGAATCCACTCTTGTAATACTTTTTTTAGTCTGTCAGCTAGTATTGATGCAAAAATGTTGTAATCCACATTTAAAAGTGAAATTGGGCGATAATTTTTAGGATCTTGCGGATCTCTATTTTCTTTGTGGATAATCGTAATAAAGGCTTCTTCCCATGTTTTACGCTATTTCCCTCTTGTAATGGCTTCTAAAGTACTTTTATATGGTAGCAATATTTCATCTTCCATCACCTTATAAAATTTAGCAGTAAAACCATCTGGGCTGGGCGCTTTCCCTTCTTTTAACTTCTTAATGGTCTCCACTATCTCCGCTGCTATTATTGGTTGATTTAAAATTTCTCTTTGTTGGTTTGTGCATTCAGTGATAAAATTTTCTTTTAGGAATTTTTGTGAATTGTTAAATTTCATTTTCCATTTTCCGTATAATGTTGCATAGTAGTCTTGAAAAATTTGTTTGATATTTTGTTGGTCTGTATAAATATTATCACCCACTCTGATTTTATTAATGATGTTCCTTTCTTTTTGTTTCCTTAATTGATATGCCAGCCATTTCCCCATTTTATTCAAATGTTCAAAATTACTTTGCTTCAAAAACTTTTTTTTTTTAATTTCTTCTGTAGCCTCTAAATTTAATTGTTCTTGCAATGCTTTGATTTCTCTTAACAACTTTTTATTTCTTGGATCATTTTGTAAACTTAATTCTTTTTCTTTTAGATTCTCTTTGATTTTTTTCTGTTCTTTCCACTTTTTTCTTTTTCAAAATAATATTTTGTTCAATAAAGAATCCACGCATCACTGCCTTAAATCTTTCCCATATAATGGTTATATCTGTATCTTTTTCCAAATTGGATTCAAAAAACCATTTTGCTTCTTGCTTGGCCTTTTGAACTATCTCTTCATTTTGTAGAAGAATGTCATTTAATCGCCACAATCTATTATATTTCTCTCTATTTTTAATTCAAGTAAAACAGGGTTATGGTCTGACCAGATTTTTGGAAGTACTTCAATTTTGTGAATAGTGTTGCCAATGTTTCTTGATGTCAGAAAGAAGTCTATTCTGGAGAAGGATTGATGATGCTCCAAGTAATAAGTATACTCTCTTGCATTTTTGTATTTAAGTCTCCAACTATCAATTAAAGATAGATTTCCCATCATGATTTCAAATGTTTTAGGTAATTTTCCTTGCTTCTTTTTAATTTTCGTTTGGGATTTTCTGTCTAAGGTGGGTGAAATCACCCCATTCCAGTCACCCAGTAGAATTAGTCTGTCATGATCAAATTCTAAGAGTTTCTCCATTAATTTTTGATAACATGTGTTTGTATTGTCCTCTGGTGCATACAGTCCTAGGATCAATGTTCTTTTTTGTTGAATATTAGTTTCTATTATCACAAAGTGGCCTTCTGGGTCATTGTACAGTTCATGAGCTTGAATTCTATAATTTACATAGATGACCACTCCCTTCTTTTTATCTTTTGAGGCTGATACATATTCTTTTCCCATTTTTTTTTTTGTTCTTTAGTAGTTCTGTGTCTTTAGCTCTAATATGAGTTTCCTGTAGGTAAATGATGTCATATTTTTTCTTACCTAATATGTGAATTCCCCCCCCCCTTTTTTTCTGGAGAATTAAGCCCTCTAGTGTTCCAGGTAAAAATTTTGTAATTCATCTTATATTCAAATTTTTATTTTATTTTAGATTTATAAGTCTGTAAGTTTATGTCTCTCTTTTTTTAAAAAAAATATTTTTCTATGCTTCTTCTTCTGGCTGAAATTCTTCTTCTATTTCTTCTTCTCCAATCTCTTCTTCACCCAGGTCCGTTCCTTCTGCTCCTTCTTGTGGTCCTTGATCCTGTTCCTGTTCTTGTATTTGTTTATGAATTGATTTTAGGTCTTTCTTATATGTCTCCAAAAATTGTTCAATTTTTTTTCTGCAGATGTTAATCTGAAATTTTTCTGATTGAATCTAAATGATATTCCTTCCAATCTTTCCCATTTATATCGAACTTTGTTGTGTCTTAGCAATTGCGTTATTTCTCTATAGATTCTTCTTTTCTTGAGAATTCTCATCGGCACATCCTTAAGTAAGAGAATATCAGATCCTTCAATTGTGAATTTATGTTCAAAATTTTTCTGTAAGAACAAATCTCTTGTCTTCTTCCTCACAAAATAAATCACAATGTCTCTGGGTAAATTTCTCTGTCTTGCAACTCTTGACGATAGTCTATATATCTTGTCAGTCTCCCATTCAAACTGAGATTTTGTTTTCCCCATGTATTTTGCAAGTTTAGGGATTAGATATTTATATAAGTCTTCATCTGGTTTTTCTTTTAAACCCCGTATTTTAAAACAATTTTCCCTCCATCTTAGTTCTTGGAGGGCTTGATCATCCAATTCTCTCTCTTTGTCCTCTTCTAAAGCCACTGTTTTTTTTGTCTATTTCTTCAATTTTACTTTCTATCGTGTTGACTTTTTCTTTTAGTTTCTTTGAATCTTCTGTTATTTTATCAATAGATTCTCTAATATTTTTAAGTTCTCTTTTCATTTCCTTTTTGATTTATTTTTTTATTTCTCTTAGTTCTTCTCTCATTAGTTTTATTTCTTCTAGAATAGGATTTTGGTTAGATTGGTTAGATTAAAAAGAAGGTCTTCTGACCGGCTGTAATACTGTTTGAGTTGTTTTCCTCATTATTTGCTCTAAGTATTTATTTATTCTTGGAGTTTATTTGATTTTCCCTCTTTTCTTCTTCTTCTTTTTTTTAGGTTTCCAATTTAGTTTCAATTTTAGTTACATCAAAATTTCAATTTCAGTTGTTCCAAACTTGTTGAAGTACTTTCCTTTGTCTTGCTTACTTTTTTCCCTCCGTTTCTATTTCTTTAAACTTCCTTCTCCTTTTACAATTGTAGATAGTAAATTGCAGATGTCATAAGTTTCAAATTTCAGGCTGGTTTTCTTTCTTAATATTTCTGAGTCTCAAAATTCTATCTTCCGGTACACATACAGGTTATATGTCTATATCAGATCTATTTCACAAATTCAAAAATTCACAGTTTCACAGTTCAAACAATTCCTTTTCCAATGCTGCTATTTTCTACACTTATAAATTCAATTATCTATATTTCATCTATATTGATTCAGCCTTGTAGTCAATTTATATTGTTGCTATTTATAGATATATTGATTTTACCATATATATATATATATATATATATGTTTAAGTTATTTCCCAATATGCTTCAGTCAATATTATTATGCGGTTTTGTTTTGTTTTTTTCCATCTTATAACCAAATAATATCAAATAGAGAGCCCAGTAATATATTAACAACCCAAAGATGTTCAGTTAATTAAATCTGCAGATCCAACATCCAATTCATAAATAATACAGTTAACAATATATTCAATATATACATTGTAGTATGATTAATGTATGTAATATAATTAATTAGGTAGGTTTCCCTTTCCCAATCTCCCCTGCTCAGAGATCTTAGTTATATAAATCCACCAAATATATTTCAGACAGCCCAAAAGTCTATAAAGTTTCAGGGCAATTCAATTAATGTATCACAGAGATGAAATAATAACAGGTATGAAAAAATCCAAATTGTTTATCAGCCCCTTAAATCAATTCAATTAATTAAATCTTCAGGTCCAGCACCCAGTTCATGAATAATACAATTGATTAGTGTATATAATATTATATAATACACTATAATGAATTAGGTAGATTAATCACATACATTTTCTAAGTAGGTTTTTCTCTTATTTATATAGAGCCACTGAAACTTTCTGTTTCACTATGCTAAGGAAAGATATGGAGAAAAGAATAGAGAAATATGGGAAAATCAAATTGTCATGGTTTGGAAGAATAGCGCTTGTTAAAATGAAAATATTACCAAAAATATTTCTTTTATTTAGAATGCTGCCTATTAAATTATCAGAAATGGAATTTTTAAAAAAGTGGCAAAATATGATAAATAATTATTGTAATGGAGGCAAAAGATCAAGGATCAATAAAAATAGATGGTATAAATCTCAAAAAAAAGGAGGTTTAGGCTTACCTAATCTAAAGCTATACTACGTAGCGAATCAATTGAGATATATAATTGATAGTGTTGCGGAGGTGAAGGAAATGGAATGGATGGAAATAAATAAACAAGAGATAGAGTTAAAATTAAGAAATATATTTTTTTTGTAAACTAAAAAAGAAATATAGGGAAACAATACAATCTGTTTCTTTAAAAAATATATTAGATATATGGAATAAATATTAAAAAGTATTAGTTCCAGGAACATCAGCATTAACACCAGTAATATTGTTAGAGGGTTTCCCAGCAAATTTAAGAAATGAAGTGGAAGCAAAATTAGGAGGACAAGAAATTATAAGGTTGAAGGAATGGATGGGGAAAATGAAAAATAAAAATTATATGGAAAAAATATTAAAGGAGCAAGGATTTACATGGTTTAAACTGATACAGTTAGAAAGATGGACAAAAAATGTTTAAAGGAGGGTAGTTGTAGAAAAAGTACAAAATTTGAGGAATTAATTACAAAAGCTATTCAAGAGGAAAAGACTATAAAGGGTATTACAAGCAAAATATATAAAATGTTAATGGATAATGAAGAAGTACAAGATTATTTAAAAGATGTTTGGGAAACAGATGTAGCAACTGTAATAGACAAATCTAAGTGGGAAAAAATATGGAATATGCAACATTTGAAAACATTATCAGTAAGAATAAAAGAAAATTACTACAAGATTATATGGAGGTGGTATTTAACTCCAGTACGATTGAATCAAATGGATAAAAAGTATTCAGCACAGTGTTGGAGGGATTGCCAAGAATTGGGAACGTATATGCATATGTGGTGGAATTGCAAATATGTACAGAAATTTTGGTGGAGGGAATCACTGTTATATATGTTTGTTAAGTTTTATGTAGTAATTGTTTTTTTTCCTTTAATTTTAAAAATTAATAACATTATTATATTTAAAAAATGAAACTTTCTATTTCTCCTTTGGTTTCCTTTATATATGTGTATGTGTGTCTTTTTTCTTTCTTTTTTTTTCAATAGTCAAAGTAATAACTTTCTCCAGTATCTGCCTCTTATTATTTCCCCCCCTTTCTTTCCATCAGCTTATCTTAGTCTCTCAATCTCTGTTTCTCTTCTTTGTCTCTCTTCTTCATGACAGGGAGATCCTCCCTTTAAACAGCTTCACTGTCTCAGAAACCTTTCTGTCTTGTGTCCCTTCCTTGTCATCAGAGATCAGCCAGGAATATTTATTAATCTTGTTTTATATAAGTGTCTCTGTTAAACTTTAAAAAATTGGTGGCGACGCTTGCTAGGACAGCCCCAGCTGCTTAAACACGTGTGGCGGTGGTATGCGGCTCCGGCCCCCTCTGCTTAGCTCCATGCCGTGATCTCCCTCTTGGCTAGCGTATCAACTCACCGGGTAGCAGGAACGGGTCTTTGAAAGCCCCCTCCGATTTTCCCCTGTTTGAGGGGGGAAATTCCGATCTTCCTTGGGTCCCCAAGTTCTGTGACTAGACTTCACGGAGCTCCCTCAGTGAAAGTCTAGGTGTGTCGCCATTGCCAACCGGAAGACTTCTTGTGAGAATTGTTTGAATCTCCAAGTTAATTATATACAATGGGCCAAATATTCTTGTGAGAATTGTTTGAATATTTGGTCCATTATATATAATTAACTTGGACATTGGTGATTTGTTAAAAAAAATTGTGAATCATTGGATATTGATATATAGATAATAATTTTGAACACTAGTTACATACATTTGGTTCTTCCCTTCTCAATTTGCTACAGTTTCTGACAGACATCCAGCCCACTACTTACCTTTAAGATTTGTCATCAATCAGTGTGTAGCTTAAATTGTACCCCAGCTGCATAATTTATAGACAGGCTGTTATGCAAGAGCAGTAAGCTCAAATGATAATATCAGGGAGAATCCACATTCTTCTTAGGATCCCCCCCCAAATACCTGCTGTCACATACTGTTGATGGTTTTCACTCAGTTCCCAATGCCACAGAGTATCATTAGCAATTTGTATTCTTAAAAACAGAATTTGGAATTTTTGAGGACTTTTATAAAGACTTGTACCAATCAGGGAATAAACCAGTGGAACAAATAGAAAAATATGTAGGGGGAAATTGGAAGATTAAAATAGAAGAGGAAGATAGGTATTTATTAGAAAAACCATTTACAATAATGGAAGTAAAGGGGGCAATAAATAATTTAAAAAGTGGGAAAGCTCCAGGAATGGATGGGTTAGGACCAGATTATTATAAAGTATTTAAAAAGAAGTTAATACCTAAATTATAGGAATTATATAATAATATAATAATTGGAGATAAAATCCCTCCATTGTGGCAACAATCATTGAATATTGATACCAAAACCAGATAAGGATTTCATGGACCCTGGATCGTACAGGCCTATATCATTGATAAGTCAAGATGCAAAGTTATTATCAGCAATAATGGCAAAGAGAATTAATAGTTGTATGTATAAATATATATTAAATTATCAATGTGGGTTTGTGAAAGGCAGACAAATGTCAAATTTAATATGGTTAAATAAAATACATATAATTGGGAAAACAAAATTAAAAGCAGGGATATTAGCATTAGATATATTTAAAGCATTCCACTGTGTGGAATGGTCAACATTAAAAATAATATTAAAAGAATCTGAAATGGGGAAGAGGTTTAGAGGATTAATAGATCAATTATATTCCCATAACACAGTTACAGTGATGGTTAATGATGGAATAACAAGAGAGATAAAAATAACGAGAGGAACAAGACAAGGTTCACTTTCTCTAATATTGTTACCAATAGTAATAGAAATTTTAGCAAATGTGATAAGAAATGATAATAGTATAGAAGGAATTAGATTAGAAACAAAACACAAGATAAGTTTGTTTGCTGATGATACATTATTAACAATTAAGGAGATGATTAATGGAATAGGAAAAAATTAAAGAACATCTGTCCTCCCACCTGCAACCCACCACCCTTCCAAAGGCCTCTGCCCACCTGGCTGCCCCCCCTGCTGTATGCCATGCTTCCCAAAGTGGCTATGGGGCTTTTGAGCCCTATACCCGTTTTGGGAAGGTCAGGTGCTGGAAGGTTGGCTGGCCTCCCCCTGGCCTTCCCGAAGTGGCTCTGGGGCTTTGAAGCCCCGGAGCTGCCTCAGGAAAGCCGGGGAGGGTGGGTGGGTGACCAGCCTCTCCCCGGCCTTCCCAAGGCAGCTTTGGGGCTTTGAAGCCCCAGAGCTGCCTCAGGAATTCTGGGGAGGGCAGTGGGCAGGCAGGTGGCTGGCTGGCCAGCCTTCCCAAGGGGGCTCCGGGGCTTTGAAACCCTGTAGCTGCATCGGGAATGCTGGAAAAAGCGGCGGGCAGGCAGGAGGTTGGCTGTCCTCTCCCCAGCCTTCCTGGGGGGACTCTGGGGATTGACAGCACCATAGCCACTTTGGGAAGGTTGGAAGGGTGGAGGGTGGATGGCAGAGAGGCTTTTCAGCCACCCCCACCCTCCCAAAGCTGCAACAAGGCTTGGAAAGCTCTGTCGCGGCTTTAGGAAGGGTGGGGGTCCTAAATAGATCATTTCCTGCCAACTCCCCGCTCTCCCAGGGCTTGGCTCTCCACTCCAAATGGAGCCAAGCTTCAGGAGAACAGGGAGTTGAGCACCTAGCTTACTCAGCAAGCACTCAGTTTAAATTGGCTCCTCTCCCTTTCATGCGAGGGAGAGAAGCTGATTTAAATGGGGTGCTTGCTGAGCAAACCACAAATAATCAAAACCGTGAGAGAGAAGCTGTGAATGTGAAGGGGCAACTGTAATATTAAATATTTTGGGAATAAATATTACAAAAGATTTAAAGAAATTAGAAGAGAAAAATATTATGGTATTAAGGAAAGAAATGGAAAAGAAGTTGGAAGAATATAAAAAATATTCAAGTATCATGATTTGGAAGAGTAGCTTTCGTTAAAATGAAAATATTACCTAAAATATTTTTTGTTCGGAACGTTACCAATAAGTAGAATTGAAAAAATGGCAAAATATGTTGAATAAATATTGCGATGGAAGGAAAAGAAAAAGATTAAAGAAATTATTTAGAATAACTCATAGGAGGGGAGACTTGGGCTTCCCAATATAAAAGGATATTATGAAGCTAATCAATTGAGATATGTTAAAGAAGGAATTGTAGGACAGGGGTATTTAGAATGGTTAGAGATAGAAACAGGGAGAATAGATAAGAGAATATGGAATATATTTTTGGTAATTTTACAAAAAAGGAAATTAAAGGAATTGAGAACACATTTTTGCAAAATATATTGGAAATATGGTATAAATATAATAAAGAATCCTTGCCTGTTCCGTCAGTTTTAACACCAGTTATGATTGGGGGAAAATTCCAAATAATTCGAAGGAAAAAATGGGAAAGGAATTAAAGAAAAGAGGAGTAGATAAAATAGAGTGATGGATAGGGTGGATGTGTAAGAAAGGGAGTATACATGAGGATTATAGAAGGTTGGCTGGCCTCCCCCTGGCTTATAACCCATGGAATTATAAACAATGGAAATTTCATGGTTTAATTGCATACAGTTGGAACAATGGATTAAAATTGGTAAAAGACTAATAAAGAAATAAGGGAGTTTACAAAATTATTATTATTATTATTATTATTCCATTTATTTATATAGCTCTATAAGCTTTACATAGCGCTTTACAAAAAAGAAAAACGACAATCCACAATAAACACAAAAACCTGCCTATGGCGCACAGTCTAAAACCACAAACAAATTATAAAATTAATAAAATATTACTATAACAGGATTAAAACAATACTATAAAAGTGTAAGTTAATACAAATAATATGGACATAAAATCAAAATGAATGTTGGAATGCTTTCCTAAATAGAATAGTCTTTAATTTAGACTTAAAGTAGTCTAGAGAGGTGGTGGTCCGCAAATTCGTGGGAAGAAGATTCCAAAAATGGGGGCAGCGAGGGAGAAAAGACGTATCCGAGTAGGGGCAGAGGAAATACTTTGCTGCATCAGCAGCCCTGAATCACTGGAGTGCAGGGCATGAACAGGAGAATAGGGAGAAACAAGTGCTGACAAATAGATGGGGGCCAAACTATGAAGAGCTTTGAAAGTTAATAATAATAGCTTATAACGAATTCTAAATGGGATTGGAAGCCAGTGAAGGGACAACAACAATGGGGTGACAATCATAATGGCAGGCAGAAAAAATTATCCTAGCAGCAGAGTATTGTACTGAAATCAAGGAGGCAAGATGGGAAAGAGGAAGCCCAGTCAGCAAAAAATTACAGTAATCCAGGCAAGAAATGACCAATGCATGAACTAGATTATAAAGAAAGAAATGACATGCCTTTGCCATGGCCTGAATTTGAGGAACGAAATCTGAAGATTTGGTGAAAAAAGGTGAAAAGATGGATAATAATGAAAGTTTTAAAGGTATTACAAGTGAATTATATAAAATATTGATAAAAATAATGATAATAAAGGCAAAGTAGAATGTTTAAGGAGAATATGGGAAGAAGATTTGAAACCAAAACCAAAAATGGGAGATTATGAATGGGATAAGATTTGGAAACAAAGACGACTAAAAATATGTCAATATGGATAAAAGAAAATTATTATAAAATAATATGGAGATGGTATTCGACACCAGCAAGATTACATAATATAGATAAGAATAACTCTAAATATTGTTGGAGTGGTTGTCAAGAAATAGTTACATATATGCATATGTGGGAATTGTAAATATGTACAGCAGTTTTGGGAAATGGTCTTTACAGAAATAGAGAATATATTGAATATAAATATAGAAAGGAAACTGAGCATAGCATTAATGTCACTGTATAATGGAGAGAATGGGAATCAAGCAGAAAAGGATTTAACAACAAATTTATTAACAGCAGCAAGATTAGTTATAGCAAGATACTGGAAAATTCAAGTAAATGTACAAGTGGAGGAGTGGTATAAAGAAGTTTGGAAATGGCCATAAATGATAAGTTAAAATGTAGAATTAAAGTAAGAAGAGGAGTATAGAAAGAGAGTGATTTTGATAAAATTTGGAAAGTATTTGTTAAAAAAAGTATTACAGACAAAGGATGGGAGGTTACCTCCACCAGAAGAAATGAGATTCTGGAAAGATTATGTAAGAGATAATGGCTCCGGTGAAGAGGAGCACTGAGGTGGGCAAAACAACAAGAACAAAAAAAACCAAAACAGAATTTGGTAGCAGAAAACATCATTTTCTAGTTTTTAGATTCCTGCAAACCATTTCTGTGATTTGAATTGCAAACTTAAGATTGCTTCTCCAAGGCTCACCTTTGGTTCCATGCCAGGATAAATAAAAGTATTGCAAAACCTTTCAAAGTACTATAAGCAGCAGTAACTGTCTTCAGTGCTGAATCCCTTCTGTATTACCTTTAGTTCTGGAGCATTATGTCTCACCATTCCAATGTATTATGCTGTACTCTTCTCTAGAGGAATAAAAAACCTTAAGTCTATTAGGAAAAAACCCACAATTTTTTTGTTTCACCTTCTGTGGCTTCCCCATGGCACTATTTAATTGTTTCCCAACTTGCTTTTAATCTAGTCCCAAACACAGTTCTTAGGTTATATCAGCCACAGTCACATTTCTGATGAAGGGACATATTTTTAAAAATTGATTTCTAGGGTTGGAATACAGTAGCATGACATCCTTATAATAGTTGCCGAATAGAGTTGAGCATAGCACCGTAAGGCAATAGTTTCTCTGTGCAGAGCATGCTTATTCACTTAAGGGGAGCAGTGACTCAAGTACAATATGAACTTATCCTCACATTGGCTGACATCCCATTCAGCATTTATGAGATTGTAAGCATGATGTATGATCCCTTTCGAAATTCACATTTATGATCATTAACGATGAACATGACTGCCAAAACCTACCTCTTTAAACCAGGCAGTGCCCAAACTGAAAGGTTTCCAAGGTGCCGCAGATTAAGGCACTGGGGCATGACTGCAGCACTTTCCTGGTCACAGGATATGTTGAGAGAAGCAGTTACGGCAGGATCTTGAGGGGTCTCTCCAGCTACCTGTCTCAACTGTAGAGTATCCTTTTTTTCTAATAGAATGCCTTTTCAACTTTGTTTTAGCTCAATTTGTTTTGTCCATAAATGTATCTATTACCTGATCTTTCCTGTTCCCACTAAAACAGTACGTTTTGTAGTCCAGCCCTTCAAGAACTTTATGTCTTGAAAATAATTTCCCTAAAAAAGGAAATGTTTTTTTTACATGACACAGACTCTTAAAACCAGCTTAGGTTTAAAGCTTAGTCCTATAAAGCAGTTTAAAACATGACAGCCTTAGCAGTTACAGTACTTGTTACAATTCAGGTAAATCATCATTGTATTTTCTTAAACAAAGCAGAGTCAATAATTATTTTATACAAAGCTATAATACTCTAAGATTACTGATAAAGTACAACATTTGCCTTAAAGTCACCTGTTGAGTAATAGCTACCCCATGAATTTCACAGTGTTTTCTTAGGCAACGAATCATCCCAGGTAGTTTGCCTTTGCCTTCCACTGAACATAGCCTACAATGCATGGTGCTTCTTGACAGTAGTCCCCCTTCCAAGTACTAACCGGGACTGACCCCACTTAGCTTTCAAGATCACATAGGATCTAGTGCCTTGGTGGTATTTAGGCAGCTATACCTCAAAAGCTATATTTTGCTGATACTTGTTATTCTGTATGAGCCTATATGTACTCCCATTACAATAATATTCTATGCCTTTGGCTAGTTTCCTCTTTGCCAATTTAAGATAATGCTTCAAAGTTGATAAGAATGCTTGTGATATTTTCATTCTCAGTTAAAGTACCTACTCAACCAGACAGGACTGGTTTAAGGTATTTTGGGGGGGCCTGCAATGCTTTGTTTGGGGAGGCGCATATGTTTTTCTCAGGTCAGTGTAACCCAACTCAACCTAATCTATTCACAGTACAGGATATTCAGATTGTTACTAATAATGTTTTTGCAGGAGGAGGATTACTACGGGGGCCCCCACAATGATGGGCCCCCCTGTGGATTCTGACACTGTTGCTGCTTTAAACCGCCCCTGCAACCAGAGGCACTAACAGACTAGACCTGCTCTCATCCATCTTCATAAGCAATTTGATTCTTTAAATTAAGTTTGGACACCTGTGGCCCTCGAGATGTTTTATGCCCACAACTCCAATCACCTTTGGCCAGCATAGCAAATATTGAGAGATTATGAGAATTGCAAAAATACTTGCAGACCCACACTTGCCCACTTCTTATCTAAATACAGGTCATACTGCCAGAAGGCCACAACAGTGTAAAGAAAGGATACCTAATAGATCATTCAAATTATCCTTCAAAAAGAAAGAGAGAAAACAAATTAATTTTATTCTTTTTCTGTCACCTATGTAGTTTCTAAAGGAAAGAAAATAGAAACAGTCAGATTGTGTAGGATGCAACATTTAAAATATATGGTCAAAAGTGTGGTGTTTTGTGTGTATGAGAGAGAGAAAGAGAAAAAAATGTGTGTTTGGGAACAAATTGTTGGTGGAGAGAAGAACAAGCAGAAACACATTTTTTCCAGAGAAGGAGATGGTGTAGTAGGCAGTCAAACCATTGTAAAAGCAGAGAAAATAGATTAAAAATGGGGGGGGGGAATCCAAATTCGCCATTTTTTCAACCAGTCCAAGATATTTTGTAATGGCTAGTACTGATATATTATACTGTAACTTGCTGGAATATTTTCCTTTAGATCCAGATTATGTTAATCAAATTTAGTTCCGACTAACTTCTCCTGTTGATTTCAGTGCATAGTAGATTCAGTAAACAGTGTCCTGAATCCTGCTTGTTCATACCAAAAAGAGTAGAATTGCTGAATGATCTGTTGAATGGTGAAGCAATTGTTGTTGTGTGCCTCCAAGTCATTTCCGATTTATGACAGTCCTAAAGTGAACCTATCATGAGGTTTTCTGAGGCTGAGAGTGTGTGACTTGCCCAAGGTCACCCAGTGGGTTTCTATGGCTAAATGGGGATTCGAACCTTGGCCTACAGAGTCAACACTAAAGTCACTATACCACACTGGCTCCTGGTGAAGAAATACACTGATAAATTTTACTGATTTTAATGGATCTACTCTAGTCACAACTAACAATAGGATCCCGACAAAGGTCTGTATGTAATCCTCAAGACAAAATAGGAGAATACAACCTTTCATTCCAAGTGAGATTGTAATCATAATTAGTGTAAAACTTCTATAGAACTGAGCCTTAAACTGAACTGCGGCAGTCCTGGCCACCCCAGGGATTAACAGGCTACAATGTAATGAATCATGCATCTAGCTCCACATCCCCAATGAGGCCTTTTTTAGTGAGTTTTTCAGACAGCAGTCTCCCACAAATCAGTTTGGAAATTAGGGGATTTCCAGATTAGTTGAAATACAGATGAAAGACAGGATTCTCATGATTCCCACCTTTTGTAAAGCTCCTAACTAAACTGAGGTAGTCCTGGCCACCCCAGGGATTAACAGGTACAATGTAATGAAGAGATGCTTAAGGTTGCCAAAAGAGACGTACTGAGCTAGTAGAATGGTCTTTTCCCCCTTTGAACAATTCACTTTGTATCACAAACAGTGCTCTAAATTGCCTATCAATTGGAAATAATTTTATCGTAGTGTATAGTAGATGTTGATTTAATTTTAAAAAAAAAAAAAACCACACCCAAATGTCATCATTGCCTTTGGACTCTTGGCGTTAATTTTGACATTATTTGAGTTTAGTCTATTTTTCTGTGGATTCCAGTCATAAATTTTTAAAATAGGAATTTTAAAACCATGTTGCTACTCTGCAGGTTCCCTTGATTAGACCCTTGAGGGAAGTGCCTGATCTAGAGTAATTCTGTTCTATGAACACTTCTAACAAGTGATTGAAAAGCATGGGCCAAAGGCTGTTATTCTAAGCACTGGAGAGTAAAAGCATTATTAGGATTTCAATAAATAAATAAGTTTAATACTGATATGTTAAGTGCAAAATATAGCGGGCTTTGTCTCTGAAAACCATTTTATTTTTTATTAAAATAGCTAATGGAATTTTAGACTTAAGTTACTGGTTAGTTTAAATTATAGTTTAGAAAATAGTTTATATATACAGTATATATATATATATATGGCTCTTCCTACTCCAAGTATTTTTCACAATAATGCCTAAGAGGAGAACTTGGAATCTGTGACTCTCTTCACCCTAAACTTCTGTGTCTCTGTCATTCCAGGCTCTGCCTCTTATCAACTGTATTGCATCCTGAGTCAGAGGTAACACCCACGTACTACTTGGCAGAGTCAAACATTTGGGTCAGTAAAGCTTCCAGCAGATGAGCTTTTGCTGTGAGCATATATTCACAAAATTTCCTTTTCATGTTGTAATTAACTAAGTTTTGAGTACTCCTTTTAATTTTAAAACCAGATAGTTTTGATGAAACCTTTAAAGTGAGAGCCTTACTCCTACAAAGACTTTAGGGCTATCTGATTAATACACATCTTAGTTGCTTCTGTTTCTGTCATTCAGTATTTCTGGTGTAAGATCGCACTAAAAGAATGAAAGAACAATTCTTATTCGCAATAATGGTTTTAAAAGCTGTGGAGCCCATTAAAAAAAATCTGCGTTTTGAGCATTTTTAAACTACAGCAAATAGTTCACCACACCATAAAACAATAGATAATATAAATTGCATTTTATGATTACCTTGACTTTAATCCAGAATTACATGGGAGTAAATCCCATTAAGTTAAATGGGATTACTTACCAGAAGATATTTAAAGGATTTCATTTTGCATTTATTATTTTTATTTGTTTCTACTTATGAGCTCCAGATATATCTAACTTGCTTAGTTTGTACTACGCATTAAAAAATTAATGCTTAAAAAACATGAATACTGTTCATTCTTGCTGGATGATGTATTGATATGAGTTCATTTTTATATAGGTAAAATGTGGACTGGAGAAGCAGTAGCTTCAGTATTTTATTTACCTTGCAAATAGCTATCACAGTTTCAGCCAGTGCAACCAGGTGTTTATTATGTATAGAAGAAATAAAATACGTTGAGCTGAAAAATAATAGGTTGGATAGAGATTTTAGTCATAATTACAGTAAACCCTCTGAACCAATGAGATTTAGTTAAATCTTATTTATTGCTATGTACCTACTGTAATTTATAATTTTCTCAAGATTTAATGAAAGAGTTTGTCAGTAGTTAATATTCTGCTAAGTAAAAACATTTTGCAAAACCCCTGAAAATCCATGATGCATCTTCATGTTCCATTCTAGACAGTTTTATTTTAAGGCATATCTGATGAAACCCCTTTAGCTTTTAAAAAAGTTGTTGTTGTTGTTGTTGTTTTAGGAATAGGAGTAATGTTATTTAATGTTTGTGATGGTTTCTAAGGGGAAAAGCTATCTAAAATAAATTACATTTAGTAAAAAGTTTTATCATAGTCATTTTTGCATTCATATGAAAAAAAAATGGAATTGTATAGCTTTCTGGATAAATAGAGTTACAAAGTATAGGGGAAAGGCCAAAATGTTTGTAATTTGTGTCTTTTTTTTTTTTAAGTCCTGTTAAACTTCTGGCACATTCTCCTTCTCTTTTCTAAACACTGGGCAGGTAGTGGAGACATACAGAGTTATGGTCAGGAGCAGATAAGCATGAGGTTCTAGATTACGAGATTTTGAAAAAATACCTTGAATACTGAGACACTGAAGAAGATCTTGGAACATGTGTAGGGAGACAGATGTACCATCAAATGCTACCTTCCAAAAGAGAATTTTAAATGTCAGAGTGAAGCAAGGTTGTGTTCTTGCGCCAACTTTATTTACAATCTTCTTCAGCATGATGCTCCAAAAGGCTATGGCAGAGCTTGAAGAAGACGACGGCATCTATATACGTTACCGTACTGATGGTAGCTTGTTTAACTTAAGACGTCTGAGGGCTCACACTAAAACTCTAAACTATCTAGTCCGTGAGCTGCTCTTCACTGATGATGCTGCCCTTGTTGCCCACACAGAAGCAGCTCTGCAGCGCCTAACATCCTGCTTTGCAACAGCTGCAGAGCTGTTTGGGCTGGAAGTCAATCTGAAGAAAACAGAAGTTCTTTACCAGCCTGCACCACAGGACGAACACCACCATCCCCACATTGCCATCAGCAAATCTGTGCTCAAGTCCATTCAGCAGTTCACCTACCTGGGAAGCATCATCTCCTCAGATGCCAAGATTGACAAAGAGATCTATCACAGATTAGCAAAGGGATATAGCGCATTTGGAAGACTTTACAAAAGAGTCTGGAGTAATAAACACCTGAGGTGAAGAACAAAAATCAGTGTGTATAGGGCCATTGTACTGTCTATTTTCCTTTATGGATCTGAAACATGGCTCACCTATTGCCACCATCTACGACTCCTCGAACGCTTTCATCAGCGCTTGTCTACGCACAATCCTAAATATACACTGGACTGACTATGTGACGAGTGTTGCTGTCCTTGAGCAAGCAGGGATCACCAGCATTGAGGCCATGATATTGGGATCACAGCTGCACTGGGCAAGGCATGTTTCTAGGATGGAGGACCATCGCCTCCCAAAAATACTACTCTACGGTGAACTCGCCACAGGTCAGCGTAAGAGGGGTACTCCAAAAATGTGATACAAAGACTCCCTGAAACAACATCTCAGGCTCGGCCAAATTGATCACCAACAGTGGTCCGCCCTGGCCTCACATCAGGAGGCATGGATACACACTAACCACAATGCTGCAGCCTTATTTGAGAACTCACGCCGAACAAGTCTTGAAGAGAAACGACAACGCAGAAAGAATCACAACCCAGAAACATCACCCAAGGAGACCTTCTGCTGTGCTTTCTGCAACCAGACTTGTTTATCTTGGATTGGCCTTTTCAGTCATCAGTGCGCTTGCAGAAAGCGCGGGATGAGTCCTTCCTGAATCTTCGTTTGCGAAGAAATGCCAGAGCGAGCTCCATAATTTGACAAAGCCTTAATTTTTGGCCAAACTTCAGGACTTTTAACACAATGTCAGGGTTTTTGTTTTCAGAAGCTAAGAAAAACATTCCCAAAGCTGCTAAGTGGCATGACTTCTCCATTTCTGACTATTTCCCCGTGAGCTTTACATCAGGGAGCTAGGGCCTAATCTTGGAATGCTTGAATGAGAATCTCAGAATGGTCTGCTACAAGAATGAGGTCTAGTTTTGGGTTTTCATATTTTCAATTGAACTCATATATGCTTTATGTGAGATTGTTTCTTCACTGCTACTGTCTTTGAGATAGACTTACTAGCAGTTAGGTAGGGTTTTAGGTGAGCGGGCATAGGTTGGTGGTTGTCACAATTTTGTCTGCTGAAGGCCCCTAAGCTCCAGCTGAAAGAACCAGGTAAAAGATGATGTGGTTTACCATGTATAAGTGAAACCATGGATAATTGCAAACCCTATTAAAATAAAGAACTTCCTGTACAACTATGCCATAGAGTTGCATTCTAGGACCTAGCCATTCCTAGAGAGGATACATCTGTAGGCACTTTCCAGTGCAGCTCTATGGTATGTGTCCCCTATTTTGTGTCCCTCAGATAATTGAAACCATAGGTGTTGGTTCCACAGATGTGAGGGGCAACCTGTATTTTAAATCAGTAGGACATATTCCAAATGAGGTGTTTGTAAGAAGGAATTTTACAGTAGTAGTTCCTGTCAGGATTGTGGGGGAAAGCAAGTAAAGGAAAACTGAAAAGGCAAAGTTGAACAAAGGCAGACATTGAATAAAGGGAGACAAATTAAACCAAGGAAAAATGCAAAGGAAAAGGCTTAGCTTCTGTTCATTTAAAAAGAAGTAGTTTGAATATTTGGTGGGCCAACATTGTACTATAGAATCTTGAAACAGAAGTGTATGGACAAAGGCAAAGGAACTGAGCAGAAATGTACTTCAAACAGAATGAAAAATCTCTGGGTTTATCCACCCAGTGTTGTTTTAAACATTTATTCTTAAGTGCTCCACTAAAGTTTTTCCCCTCTGTACCATATTAACTCATATTAATCATCCCTTCAAACATCTTCAGTGAAATTTTAACGTTCCCCTAATGTATCACTATTGTTTGTTCCCTGTCCTTCTCACTGATGTATTTTTCAAATAGCAGAAAGTGGTTAAGCAGTGGTATAGGAGTGCATGGGTATGGGCCTATCTCATCATGCCCTACATAACCTGTCTACTAGCCATCCACTCCCAGCAGACATCTTTTTCTACCACCCACAATCTCTCCCCGCCCCCACACTTGCAGCTTCCTTTTTGTTCAGGCACAGGAAAGCAAGGAATGTGAATGGCAGAACTCCAGTATCAGTCTTAGGTCAAGAAGCAATAAACTCTAAATGGTCTACAAAATTCAGAACTCTCCTTCATCTCTGTCTCCTTCCATCCTACCATGATATCATGGGGCCTTGCAACTTTGCAGCAACAACACAAACACATTGTTCCTAGCCAAATGAGATGCTTTGTAGCATATTGGAACTGAAGAAAATTGAGCTTGTTTAGACTCTTGAATTATTTTGGTTTTGTGATTCCTAAAGAGAAGGAAGCCCTTTCATAGTGGAGGACAACATGGGTGTGTTTTCAAGATGTTTCCCTAATCTTTATTCCTTTTTCTTTATCAGGGTAGGACAGCCTTTGTCTGGAGAATGGAGGAGCAGAGAGGTGATGAGTGCTCAAAGCCTCTCCACATGTCTGGCAGATAGATGTGGCTTGCTGAGGCACAAAAGGAAGCATTTTTGTCCCCCCCCCCTTTTTTTTTCCTCCTTTGAGGATGGATTGGGGTCTCTAGTTGGCTTCTAGGAATTTGGGTAGGGAAGCTGAGCTATCCTGTGAGTGTACTTATTTGGCTAGGCATAGCCACTTAACAGATAGCTTTTTGCTGTTGGGATGTGGGAAATCCTTATTGTTTCTAAAGGATGAGAGTCAAAAGTGCACATATACACACCTCCTTCCTCTCAAGTTTTTCTTTCTGTGCTTTTCTTTCCAGTGAGTGAACTGAGGAGGAAAGCCACAACGATTTGTTTCTTCCTTTGCCTGCAGGGCAAGGAAAAACTAGCCTTCTTGGAAGATAGTTTTTAAAGCAAGGTGCAAGCAAGGTGTTCCTTCTCTTGTCTTCCTCTCTTATACTGCATGCCAGAAAGGGTTGGGGGAGCTCAACACATGTGGCTGCTTGCCTTGGTTATCTTCTCTTTCTTAACTTTGTTCTTCTGTTGGAAATATGTTTCTAAGGGAAGATTTTACAGTATTCTAATAAAGCAGCTATACCCACAGGCAAAAAAGAACCAGACAAAGTAGAGTTAAGTTAGGTTAATACTGACATGAGGAAATCACTCTTGATGTTGGTAAATAGCCTCGTTTGATTGGAATATGGTATCATCAGAATAGAAAATAAGAATGCATGAATAAATAGACATCAACAGTTGCTTTTAGTTCAACAAAGCACTCACTTCAATCTGCGAGTGCATAGTATGAGATCATATCTAGATACAGTATTCAGAATTCAGATATACCATTTACTTGTGCTTTTCAAAATATTTTATTAAGAAATCATCCTTTTTGTTGATTTGATTTATCACCTTATTGTCTTAAAAGGATGACTTGTACTAAAAAGAGTACATTCAGTTCTGCAGGACCATATTAAACAAGAAACCTATTTCAGAAGCTGCATGTATATCTCAAATCACTATTACTCTGTACAAATGAATACTTTTACACTCTCTGTGTTATCCAATGTATTGAAATACCCATGTTGATTAATATAATAAATTGCTTATACTTAGTGCTACAGCAATAGGTTTGAAAGCATATTGGCAGTGCCTAATGAGAAGGAAGAGGAGAACCTGAGAAGGATCTGCTGTGATCAAGAACAAAGTTCTAGGTCCACGATATTTGCCCCATATTCTGATTAGCAAAATAAAACCCAGATATTTGCTGAATTTGCATAATTTATATATGACAAACTTTAGTTTTTTCACAGCATTTTCGTAAATGGTACTGCAAAATTTTGAATGCCATGTGGTCTAGATTACAGTGCAGTTAGTTGAATCCTCTGAATAATTCTATAAGTAAGATAAATATCATAATTCTAATTGAATGATGTTGAAAGAGGGAGGAAAAATAAAACAAAATTGTACTAAATCCTAAACCTTTTTTGGATATTGATAGGGGGAAAATTAGTATGAAAATTAGTATGAAAAATGTTGAAGGTTGAGATGGAAATTTCATTTTATATTAGAACATATTACTCAGTTTATTCTTATAATACTGTGGCTGTGTTGACTAGATTGCCAGTACTCTTGTCACTCTATAGCTATAAAAAATTATGTGCAGCGGAATAATTTTATATAACATTTATGCTAGGAGGTATGTTTTCCATTACTTTAATGCATGTGTATGAGTCGAGGGAGGGCTGGTCGTGTCTATTCATTCATCTTTCTTTTGAGCATTGCATAAAAGTATTGGGTTAAAAAATGAGCTTCGTATGTCTTTGCAATGTAATTTGTTAAACAAATGATAAATATATTATTTTTAATAATTTTATTTAGATTATATAAAAGAATCAATAAATCATAAATTACATAAGTAACTTACATAAGTTACATATATAGTCATATTGCATATATATATATATATATATATACACACACACATACACAACATAAAAAGAACAACAAACACCTACAACAATATCAACATCCACAAACATAAGTTCCTAAAAAAACATAAATATTTACTTCCCCTACTTGAAGATTGCCACTATTAACATTTACGTCCACTTCACATTTGATAAGATCCCATAAAGATAAATAAATATACATCAATCCAGCCATAATGTATCTTTATGTATACATTCCCTTGGTGTAAACTTTCATCTTCAAAATTGCAAATTCATTAAAAATTTATATATATATATATATATATATATATTCTTTCTTCCTATAAATTCCTTTAAATTATTTTTATCATGAATATATTCATATAGAAATTTCCATTGTTTAGCATTTTGATTGTCTGATTTACCTTCTAAACAAAATGATAATTTATCTAAGGTTGCTATTTCAGAGACTTTTTTCTAATCATTCCTCCTTGGATGGTATATTCACTTTTTTCCCGTTAGCTAGCTAATAAAATCCTCGTGGTTGATATTAAGTGCCAGCATATCCTTCCAATTTCTCACTTTTTTCCTCTCAAATTTTACAGCTTCTAAGAGAAAAATCTCAGCTTTGAAATCCAACCTGATTTTCAGAATAGCTTGTATTTCATTCTTAATCATATGCCAATATTTTTTTAATTTTCTCATGTTTTCAAAAGATATGTAATAAGGATCCTGGTTCTTTATGGCATCTCAAATATAAATTATTCACGTTCTTGTAAATTTTAGCTATCTAAGTTGGTGTGAGGTACCATCTATACATTACTTTGAGAAAAATGTCTTTAATAGAAATACATTTTGTGTATGTATTATTATTTTGCCACATTTCCCCATAAATCATAATCAATATTTTCTCCAAAGTCAATAGCCCATTTTGTCATACAATCTTTTATTGCTTCATCTTGTAAATTATACTGCAATAATAATTTATACAAGTTAGCTATTACATGTTTCTCTCCTTTTAAAATATATTGTTCAAAGTCATTTATTGAGAAATCTAATCTGGTTTTATTCTTATCTATTTTAAATCTTTCTTTAAGTTGCAAGTAAGGGAACCATTGCAAATCCAAACCTTCAAGTAATAATTCTTGTCTTGATTTAAGATAATAATCATTCCCTTGACAGTTTACAAGCTCTTTATATGTGGGCCAGTTTCTAGAACTTGCTAATGTTTTTAAACTAAATACTTCCAATGGTGACACCCAATTAGGTATTTTATTATACCTAACTGGTTTGTATTTTATCCAAGTAATGTTTCAAGAATATTTTTTGAGTAGTCACTTTATTATAACATAGAAAGGCATGCCAACAAAAGAAAGATCGTACCCTTGAACATTGAGAATTGGGGGTCATTTAGAAGAATCTATGGTCTTAACCTTGCCAAACATACCACTCCATAATGCATTTTCAGGTCGGGAAGGACCATTCCATCTGTCTTTGTGGTCTGTAAGGCATTTATACTTTATTCTTGATTTCTTCCCTCCCCCCAGCAGATAAATTTCATAACATTTTTTTGACACTGTTCGAACCATGCCAAGTTATTAATTATAGGTATCATTTGGTATGGATGCATCATTTTTGGTAGAACCCACATTTTTATAACAGCAATTTTCCCTAATGAAAGTTTCAAGTTTCTCCCATTGCAACATTTTAGCTTTTATTTCTTTCCATTTGTTGAGATAATTAACTTCCAGTACATGAACAAACCAGGATGTTGGTTATCATATAGACTAAGAAAACATTGATTCTTGAAGTTACAGAAGGAGATTGTAGAATTGCTAATTCGTAAGATATTTCCATAAGATATTTCAGAATTATTTTTCCGTAAGATATATCATAATTATTTTTCCAATCTATACCAGACCAAGGAGATTGATGAAAGAAATGTAGAAAAATATCTAAAAATGCAAAACTTAGTGAAAGTTCCAACAGACATGTCTGAAATTTTAAATAAAAATGTTACTGAAGATGAAGTTTAAAAGGCTATTGAAACTCAAAAAATGATAAAACACCAAGACCTGGTGGATTGACTGTTTGTTATTATAAATCCTTTAAAGATCAACTGTCCAAACCATTAACAATGGTGATAAACATGGTGAGAAGCTAATATTATATTGATCCCCAAAGAAGATACAGACAACACCTCACCAAAAAATTACCAACCAATGTCTCTCCTAAATCAAGATTATAAGATATTCACAACAATCTTAGCAAATTGGTTGAAGATCTACCTTCAGGAATATATTCATCCAGAACAGACAGGTTTTCTCCCTGGGAGACAAATGCATAATAACATGAGAATAGTTATGGATAGTTTGGAATATTATGAAGACCATATTGGAAAGAAAGGGGCACTCATATTTATAGATGCTGAAAAAGCTTTTGACAACATTAATTGAATGTTTGAAAAGAAAGTATTGGAATTCATGGAATTTGGAGAAAATTTTCAAAGCTGTATCAATGCAATATATGAAAAACAGATGGTAAAAATTTTGGTGAATGGAGAACTAACCAAGAATGTTTCAGTTAATAAAGGAACCTGACAGGGATGTCCTCTTTCACCCTTATTATTTTATATCTAGAAGTACCTTTAAGATCTATAAGGGGAAATGGAAAATTAAAAGGGACAAAAATGGGGAAGTTTGAATATAGTTTAAAAGCTTTTGCAGATGATCTAGTCATTTTCTTAAAGGATCTGGATGAGTCAATGAAGATATTAAATGATATACTTATAACATTCGGGCAAATTTCAGGCTTTAAAATTAATTTTAAAAAGACTAAAATACTCTAAAAAAAATATGAGTGGGATTGAAAAGGAACAACTAAAACAGTAATTGCAGATAGATGTCATTAAAAATGTTAAATATTTAGGGCTAAATTTAACAGCAAATAATAAACAACTATTCCAAAAAAATGATAAATATGTTATATGATCATGCCTTCAGGACAAATATATTTTAATCACCATGGGTTCATAGCAAAAGTACTAGCCTTGTGATGATTGATCCTTGCCCATAATGATAACTCCATTTTCACCATCTCATTTTGAGTTCCTTTGTTTCTAGTACTTGGTTGTAGATGTAAAGAAGTAACTACATATATATTGCGGTAGTCATACAAAGGTAACTGGAATGAATGAAGGGTGGGCAAATTCACTGTCTTGTCTGCTTAATCTCCAAAGCTGTTGTCTTGGTATATATGATGTTGGAAAAGCTATCTGTATTTATTTATTGCTATTATATGAACATTACATAGGTGTCATGAATGAACTGCAGTGAGCTGCCATGAGCATTTTGGAGAATAAAGCAGCAAAGCAATGCTTTCATATACTGGTACATACCCTGTATTTAGCATAATGATTAGTGAGATCAGGAGAAGCAACATATCTAGGCGTAAGTCTTTGGATAAAATTAAAAAGTAGCAACCAACAATTCATTAGGGCTGTATGTATACATCAGCAATGTATGTATGCATCCCAGCAGTTTTAAGCTTTTTGCTTCACTTTTAAAAATAAGAATTTTATCACATTCTTGAAAATAAATTAAAGAAGCACGATTGTGTTGTGCTTATTCCCTGTGTACTAAATATCTAGGAAGCCTTCCATATTTGCCTCAGATTGTATCAAAAGGCTAGTGTCATGATTTCTGGCACTGTAGTTGCATGCATCAACACTTTTATATAAAATAGTAGTGATCTAAATAAGTGACGTCAAATGTTTGACATTTATGCATGCAATTTATTGATTGAATATTTTGGAGTCATTTAAAAGTTACATAGTTTTTATAAGCATAATGAATTTTGTTTTGGTGTTTTGAGATCACAATGAATTTTGTTTTGCTGTTCCCCCTGCTTTTTTTTTTTTTTTTGTAAAACCGCATAAGCACTATCTTTATAATGAATTTTATAATATTATATAATATTAATGCACATGGGATATGGGAAGGGAGGAATGGTAGCATGCTTAATTGCAGAAAATAGTGATAAGCATGAAATGCACAACTAAAATAATATTTGTTAAATTGTACAGCAGTGAATATTTACTTTTAACTTGTAAGCGTCACCATGGGAATTTTGATGTTCAGCCTTAACTAGTTTTAAATAAGTTGCTAAAAGATAACATAAAAATTAAAAGTGCCCCTGCTAGATTAGTATCAACAACATATTCATTCTCTAAGCTTAAATGACAGATAATCCATTTTAATGCATCCTGATAATACTGAATTTAAGTGGCATGATTCAGTGATGTAAATTGTGACATTTTAAAATGTAATCTTCTGAAACTTTTATGATTTTACTAATTGTATTAAAAGGGGGAAATTACCTTGTGAATATTGTACCTCAATTTTATTGTAATAATTTTGCTGGTTACCAGGTGGGGTGGCAGTTGAAAAATTTGGTGAATGCACTACGAGAGGATCCGAGTGGTGTTATCTTAACTTTGAAAAAGCGACCTCAGAGCATGCTTACCTCAGCACCAGCTTTACTGAAAAATATGAGATGGAAGCCCCTTGCTCTGCAGGTAATGATGCTTAATCATAAATCATACACCATCATTTTAGCTTTAGATTATCTCAGTGCTGCTTTATTGTGCTTCATTTCAGCAGCATATGCGGATATAGTATTGTATGCTTTGAAAATGGTTTGTGAAATGATCTCTGCACAGTTATTCTCTTAAGCCCTGTTAACGTTAAATCCCAAACTTGTAAAATTGAGGCAATCACACATTCCTCAATTTCATATATATGACATTTTCCCTAGAGCTTCCAATTATCTTTTCTGACTGGAGAAAATGTGTAAGTTAGTTTGTAACATTAAATAGGGAACAACTGAGTATGTGCCCCTGAGTCAGTAAAAATAAAAACGAGTAGGTTACAGTTTAACCACATGCTTAAGTCCTACATTCTTAAACTGTTGCATCCTTCCCACCACATAGGGAAACTAGATACACATCTGCAGGCTAGAAGAAGTTGATGGGATCCTGGGAGTAATGCCTTCCTGCTTGAAGAGAAGCAGTGGGTGGAGCTTCCCTCCCAATTGCATGCTCTTTTTCATTCCTGGCTTTCCATTCTCCATCCCGAAGAAGATGACTACTCCTAGTAGACCCAAATAAGAACACAAGAGTTCTTCCCAAAAATTCAACAGTCAACAGCAGGTGGAGTACAAAGTGTCCAGTTCCCATCTTTAGGGTGAATGTGGCTCTCACCTTTGTAGATTCAGAAAGGGAAATTCCAGTCTGAATCAAGTTTCTTTTTCTTTCAGGCTAGCACACAGCAATAACCCTTCTCTGTGCATGGGTTTCAGTCAGACTAGTATCTCCTCTCCTTTGGTGCTTGCAGACAGACTGCAGCCAGGATAGGACCCCCTTAATCATGCCACCATACTGATTTTTACTGAGTACCTTGCTTAGATTTTATAACACTGCTCTGGTTTGTGTAAGCAGCACTTTTTAAGGCCTGCTTTTTGTAATCTACACACACACACACACACACACACACACTTTTAAACTTCAATGATCAAACTGCTGCAATATTTCGCTTATTTATGGTGAGTTCTGTGGGTTAGTGACTCATTGTGTGGGATTGTGCGATAGAAGGGGAGTCATTGAAGTAATGGAAACATTAAAATGATTTTCAAAAATATTTTTTTTCATTCCATTGCATAAATTCTCATAGGCCGCTGTTTGAACATCTGCTTGACTAGATTGTTGGTATAGGATATGAGAGGCTCAGAACATAAAATAAGTTTCGATTGGAATGCTAAAGCCAGATAGTTTTTAAAACATTATCTTAAACCAGTTGTGTTTTATTGAGTACCTTGACACATGCACACACATCATACACTTGCATATTTTGTTCAAACTCTAGTTCTTAAATGTGAGTAGAACTACTACTTGAGTGGTATCTCTATCTCATTTGTTTTGCGAAAAGCTCCATTTCTGCATTGGGTGTTTTTTTTTTTTCCCTCACTTAAAACCTTGTTTTGATAAACTTGACTTCTGCATAATGTATTAGAGACCGGACCAATTATTGACTATTCCTTTTATGTGATGTGAATTGCTATGTCATTTAAAATTTCAGGGTTTTATAGAAACCCCAGTTCTTTTCAAATACCTTCAAGCATTGTTGGTTTTTCTACAGATTATAATTCAGAGTAATTACAATATTTTTGTATACAAAACTAAGAATGATACAGCCATATCATCCTTAGTTTTACATGAAAAAAATATTGTAATTAACACAAGCTTCTATTCTTGAGAGTTTCATTATCCTACAAAACATTATTGAAAATGCATAGTTTTCAACATACACATAAAACATAATATGTTTGTTTTCAGCTTGAAAAATCACAAGGAGGGAGAGATTCCAGGCAAAGATGAGTTTCCTCAACAAATTATTATATTAATTTCCCCAATCTGGATGCTAGAGAAGGCTGCTTTTGAAATCTCTTTATTTTAATAAATTAATCTTAATTCATTTTCACTGCATTTATAAAGCCTGAATAGGACTTGTGCCACTATTCATATATCACTCACTATTCATGCTGTGCAGTTATTGTTTCACTGCAGTAGAATTAGACTGTAAACAGAATGTGCTTGACTATGCCACTCTCAGTCCTGAAACACTTTCAGACTGGGGGAGGGCTACATTAAAATAAAACAGAATATGGCCTACTCAGCAATCTCAGGGAAAAGGAGTGTGAATACCTGGGCTTTGGGAAGGTTGTGCCCAGAATGTAATGAACACTTCTACATGCAGGAAAAGTAAATAAATACTCCTGCCAATTCTCCTAAATAATACTTAAAACAAATTGCATTTACTTATATCTAGTATGCTGAAATGGAGGTTTGGGATTTATATTGCAGAATCAGCATAACTAACTATTATTTTCTCTACACTATGACATATTGCTTGTTTGGACAAGAGAAGCACTCAGTAGTACTGATTTTGAACCCAGGCATGCTCGTGTACAGGTGACTTTCATTTAAATAAGGTTGAGCAGTACTAAACAACATGATATTTAATTCAAAGAAGTTCCAGTGAAATAAATGAGACTTCCAAATAAACATGGCTAGATTTGGGTTGTAAATTAGTTGGTATCTAAAGATTACTTTTAGAGAGCTCTAGTGTATTATGGTATTCACATCCTCAACTGCTTTGTGTTTTGCTGATACAAATTCTTAAATTTGTTTTTCATCTTATTTTAAAATACTTGTAGTCTTAGTATGCTTTTTCAAATGAAAATTTCACTAAATTTAGGATGTTCCTTAAAATAATGATTGTCCCACAGTCCTTCCAGTGATATTATAATTTATTGTATATAATAATGCATATTTGAAAATAATTTACATAATACCATCATATTTTATTATATAAAAAGGTATGGAATTTTATTTCCAGTTTGTTCCACTGCTAGCTGTATGAGTAAATAAATAGGATAGTGGTCACTTTCTGGTTGTTTTTCTACTGAAAAGATTTTTGCAACAGATAGCAAATTAGGAGTGATCAGGAAGTAATCGACTAAACTGCACCCTTTGATGAATGGTAGGCATAGTAACCATCAGAGACATACTAGTAGACTGCCATTCAAACTAAGCGCATAAAAAGATATAATAATTGGAACTTTTCACAATGTTTGACTGGCATAACTTTCATTTGGTTTGTATTTATCAAATATAAGTGAGATAGCAGATAATTTCTCTCAAACATATAGTGACAAAGATGCTTTTTTTAAAAGAAAAACTTTCACATCAGCATCCAGATTTTGAATATTTTGGCTCTCTAGCTTTTGTGTGTCTGTCTGTGGGGGAGGGGGGCAAGGAAACCCCTGGTGTCCTTTCTATTTTTGGGAATGGAGTGAATGCTCTTTCCTTCCAGAAATTCAAATCATACTTCACAAAGGTACATAATGATAAAGTTATAAAATATATTTACTATTGAGAAAACTGCTACTCTACCTTCCAGGAAATACTTCTGGTGTTTTGTTTTGTTCTTTAAATTGCTTTGGACTAATTTGATGATCTGACCATGAAGATTGAAGAAATATATACTACCCTTGCATAGTAATTTTCTGTAGAAGATTTCTATATATGTAAGTGAACACCAATGCAGTTCTGGATGAGCAAATAGCCTGTTTCAGAATTTTATGCACAATTGTTCTTTCAGTTGCAACTTATAATTTGTCCATACAGCCATGAACTGCTGAAACATTTCATGTTCCAATATATTTCATCTGACGTGTGCCTATTGTCTTTTGTTAAGCTGCTACTCATATGAGTACATGAAATTATTTTTTCTACTTAAAGTTTTTCCCCTAGTAGCATTTTTGTGATATTACTTTATTGCAAGCCTTGAAGAAGAAATATCTACCTTTTCATTATAAAATTCTCAATTTTTTTTTTATTTATTTTTTTTTGCTGTTGTTGTCAATCACATTCAGTGTTTGGTAGTTAGCAGAGTATAGTCTACTTAGACTCTATGAGCCAAACACATACTATGGTCAATGGTGTCAAAAGCTGCAGACAGTTCCAGCAATACCTGCAGAGAGATACTCCCTTGTCTAGTTTCCAGCATAGGTAACAAAAGGCAACCAAAGCTGCTCTGTCCCATAGCCAGGCCTAAATCAATATTGAAATGGGTTTGGATAAACCATCTCACACAAAAATCCCTGGAACTGGCATGCTACCACATCACAAAGATTCACGAAGATTCAGGAAGGACTCATCCCGCGCTTTCTGCAAGCGCACTGATGACTAAAAAGGCCAATCCGAGATAAACAAGTCCGGTTGCAAAAAGCACAGCAGAAGGTCTCCTTGGGTGATGTTTTTGGGTTGTGATTCTTTCTGCGTTGTCGTTTCTCTTCAAGACTTGTTTGGCGTGAGTTCTCAAATAAGGCTGCAGCATTGTGGATAGTGCGTCTCCATACCTCCTGATGTGAGGCCAGGGCGGACCACTGTTGGTGATCAATTTGGCCGAGCCTGAGATGTTGTTTCAGGGAGTCTTTGTATCACTTTTTTGGAGCACCCCTCTTACGCTGACCTGTGGCGAGTTCACCGTAGAGTAGTATTTTTGGGAGGCGATGGTCCTCCATCCTAGAAACGTGCCCTGCCCAGTGCAGCTGCGTTCTCAATATCATGGCCTCAATACTGGTGATCCCTGTTTGCTCAAGGACAGCAACATTCGTCACATAGTCAGTCCAGTGTATATTTAGGATTGTGCGTAGACAGCGCTGATTAAAGTGCTCGAGGAGTCGTAGCTGGTGGCGATAGGTGAGACATGTTTCAGATCCATAAAGGAAGATAGACAGTACAATGGCTCTATACACACTGATTTTTGTGCTTTACCTCAGGTGTTTATTGCTCCAGACTCTTTTGTGAAGTCTTCCAAATGCACTATATGCCTTCGCTAATCTGTGATTGATCTCTTTGTCAATCTTGGCATCTGAGGAGATGATGCTTCCCAAGTAGGTGAACTGCTGAACAGACTTGAGCACAGATTTGCCGATGGCAATGTGGGGATGGTGGTGTTCGTCCTGTGGTGCAGGCTGGTAAAGAACTTCTGTTTTCTTCAGGTTGACTTCCAGCCCAAACATCTCTGCAGCTGTTGCAAAGCAGGATGTTAGGCGCTGCAGAGCTGCTTCTGTGTGGGCAACAAGGGCAGCATCATCGGCAAAGAGCAGCTCGTGGACTAGATAGTTTAGATTCTTAGTGTGAGCCCTCAGATGGCTTAAGTTAAACAAGCTACCATCAGTACGGTAATGTATATAGATGCCGTCGTCTTTTTCAAGCTCTGCCATAGCCCTTTGGAGCATCATGCTAAAAGAAGATTGTAAATAAAGTTGGTGTAAGAACACAACCTTGCTCCACTCCATTAGTTATTAGAAAGGGCTCTGAAAGAGCATCGCCATATCTGACTTGACCACGCTGGCCCTCGTGTAGCAAGATAATCATTTTAAGGAATTTGGGGGGACATCCTAGTCGATCCAGGGTCTGCCACAGACCTTTTCTATTCACAGTGTTGAAGGCTTTGGTGAGGTCGACAAATGTTACATAGAGACCCTTGTTCTGCTCCCTACATTTTCCTTGCAGTTGTCTAAGGGCAAATACCTTATCTGTAGTACTCCTATAGGCTCTGAAGCCACATTGGCTTTCAGGGAGAAGTTCTTCTGTAATAGCAGGAACTAATCTGTTCAGGAGTATCCTTGCAAGGATTTTTCCAGCAATAGAGAGCAGTGTTATGCCTCGATAGTTTGAGCAGTCGGATTTTGCTCCTTTTTTCTTGTGTGAGATAAACCGTCTTGTGTGAGATAAACTTTCTTGTGTGAGATAAACCATCTCACACAAAAATCCCTGGAATTGGCATGCTACCACATTCTCCAGTAGCTTGCTCCAAAATGAGATATTGAAAACTGACATCAGTTATTCAACATAGTGGGATTCAGTGGTGCCTTCTTCAATGAGATCTTACAACTGTCTCTTTTAGGCATATGGGAACCCAACCTTGCTATAAAGAGACATTGGTTTTTCCCTTTATCCACTTGGCCTTTCCCCCCACCCCTGTCCCTTTGAAACAGGAAGGGCAATGATCTAACACATATATAGGAGCTGACCATTCAAAGAATTCCAAGGCTGAAAAGTATCCATTAGCATGGGACAAGCAAGGGCCAAAGTTACATCTGTTAGATCTGTATCAGCTACAGCATCAGAATCGAAACAGCTGTTGGGTGATTCTTTGCATGTGCCACAGTGACAGAGAAATCTTTCATATTTTTTATTTTTTTTCCTGCCCACACTACCATGGAGTAGAACTTCAAATAGGCTCTAGACCAGAAATGGACAACTGTAGAAGGCTAGGGGGGCACATTAGCTCTCCAGAAGACATTGGAGGGCTTCACCCCCACCATACCTACTCTTGCAAAAAAAAAAAAAAGAAGAAGAAGAAGAAGAAGAAAAGAAAAGAATCAAATTTTTGCCACCAGATGCTCTTTAAAGGGTATGTTTTGGGGCCTCCTTGGCCTCCTGGAGGGCACTTTGAGGGGGAAAAATATTTTTTGAATTTTTTTTCATTTTGACCCTGGGGGCCTGGGGGGATTCCAAATGTGGTGAAAATGCCATTCACATCCCCTAGAGATCATTTTAGGCATTTGAGAGCAAAACTTATTGGCCCCTAGGAAGCTCCAGGCACCACAAAAATAGACCTGGGAGGCCACATGGGCTATACTTTGCTAACCCCTGCTGTTGACCATTTTCAGTTGACTCATTCTGTTTTCCACCAGCAATTACTGGTTGTGTTGCATTTATTTCATCAGTGCCAGCTCTCTAGAAAACCAAGGGGGATGATTTGGCTCTGCCCCAGACCTTAGTCTCCTTGATGGCACAACCCCTTCTCTGCTCCCCTTGCCTCATGAAGAGAGCACCTCGGAGTACAGCCATGTAGACTAGAATGAAAGGGGCTAAACATAGGTGTCTATCCCATTGGAATCATCTCAGGTTCTGATCTGGCCATGGTCTCAGAGAGACACAACAATTTTGAGGCCAGTTAGAGGGATTGGTGCATGGACTGGGATTGGTGTAGCTTCTGCTGATTGTGTGAAGTAGGCATATATCAGGATACTGTTCATTTTGCCCAGCCCTTCACCCCACCCAAGCTAGTTACATTAGCTCTGTCTTCTATTGGTTCATTGCCAGTGCTTGCTGTTTACTCCCCACAGAAGATTTTGTGCCTCTCTTCATAGGGAAGTGAGAGACTGCCTGGTCCACCTCCAATCATGGCAAGGTACTACCACAGGACCCCATCTAACCGACCAGATCAGCAGCTTTAAAGGGAAAGCAGTATCTGACATGCCAGTTTGTCATAGACAAGGAAGACATAATGAGTGGGATGAGTAAGGTGTCAACTGGGATAGGCAGCACCAATAATTAGGTGCTTGATGACTGAGTTAATGAAAGAACCATTGCCACCTTCTAGGTTCTTTACCTGCCTGCACGCTTCAGCCAAGATCTCTACTTTTCTAACATATGTCATAGTGTTTAAATAGAAGAATTCATCTCATGCAAAATGTAGTGTAATCATAACTAATAACTCTACCAGCATTTCAGTGGCTGTTACTAAGAATGTAAACTCTCATTTGTCAAAACACCAAAATACTTTTGCAAATATTTTCAGACGCTCTTGACAAGAGTTTTCACATTTGTGAAAACAATTTTTTGTGCAAATTGTGAAAACTATTTCTGCACTAGCTATGGTAGCTGCTGTCTTGTTGTGTTCTACAAATTAGAAACCTCCAATAGATTGTTTGCATTGTTTTAATCAATCTGACACTCCTTTGTTTATTCTGTCTTAAGGTATGTGTGCTTTGCTTCACAAAAGGGAAAGACAGTGGTTTGGTGAAAAGACTTTCTGTGCAAATTTCAGAAATCTTGACAACAAAGCAAAACCCTACTTCTTTTCTTGTTCTCATGCAGATATATTCTTTCAGAGACTAAGGATTACTTGATAGTTGAGATAGTTTATTTCATTGAGAATGAGATATTTTGTGAATATTCTTTAGCTCCCTTTTGCTATGGGTGGGTGTAGTAGCTGTCTTATATTGATGAGGGCTTATCTGAATTTGAAGGTTTGTATCAACAGTGCACACTTTGCAGACCGCTTTGTGGCAGACACTGCTGCAACTTGTGAAGTAACAAGATTACTGAGATCTTACAAGTTTTCCACATGTTGCAGTGGGGAAAGATACGACATTTTGAATCCATTAGTGTTTGAGTGCTCTGCATATCTTCGGGTGAGGGACGAGGATGCTTGGGACTCCTGTTTCATTGTTTGTGCTTCCCATCCCTTGCTTGTATAGGTGGGTTTCCTTGTTCTACTCTAGTTGGCAGTAGAATTACATTTTGGATATTTATACATGGAATCCAGAAGTGGAGCATCTGTGTGCCTCCCACGTGAAGAAGCTAAGTGGTAGCAATACACCTTTTGCAAATGGGCTTTTCTTTTGTAACAAGCACAACAACAACAAAGACCACCACAATAAACAACAATGTACTGTTACGAACTTCTCACTGCCTGTCTCTAAGTTCCATGAACATGAGAAAAGATAAGACTCCAAAATGTGTGCCTTCATATATGAAAACTTTGTCTCCTTGGTGGGTTTTATATATTGCTATGACTGGCTGGAATCCTGCCTTCAGCACAAGCTGGGAAGGCAAAGTGATATGAGTGGGTCAATTATAAGGAACTGGCCATTGACGTGAATAGAGTTTTGGTTTTTTTTAATTTATGCTATCTCTTGCATACATAATGCCATGCCTCATTCCTGGGGGGGAAAACCACCTACGCAAGCCTAGATAGCATTTCTTCTAAGCTCCTCTTCATTCTCACCATGCCTCTGCTCCTTGGACATTCTGTCTTTTGCTTTGTTGATTCCTATCAGTGTCATGGTTTCACTATGCTGTGCTCCTTTACAGAGGAATTTAGGATTGTAGATAGGATTGTTCTCTTGAACATAGCTTTTTGTGACTTTTCATTGAATAAATACTATATTTCTGTTTCTCTTTTGCAACCTAAAATGATGACATAATGTACTTTCGAAATGTACCTTCATAATTACCTGTAATACCAACGGTACTGTAGTAGAACATTAATTATTTAATATATCTAATATTGTTTTAATCTCTTTACATTGTTTGGTTACATTGTTTATGTTGGTTTTACTTGTACTCCACCCCGAGATCTCATGATACTCAGTAGAATATAAAAGTTTAAAAAAATAAATAATACAAATATTAGTTTTCTCACATTTGATTGTATTGCATGTTCATACTGAGGTGTGTATATTGTCTCTAATTTTGGTGACCTGATGTTTCTATAACCAGTTTTATTACAAAAACTGAGTTTATGGGAAAGCTTGCATTTTCCTAGCAATTGTGTCTTTCAGTCTGTGCAATATTTTAGTAACAGGATCTGTTAACAGAGGTTTATACATTTGAATATTCTGTTTTGTTCTGTTTCTTGATGCCCATATAAACAGTGTTTATTTGTAATGAACAAGGTATAGTACCATTCTTCCATTTTATTCAGAATAGTTAAGACATATTGCTTCTATTTACTGTTTGTGTATTTCCAGCAGTGTGCTAGCCCCTATGGTGTAGATGAGCAGATGTGAAACCATTTTTTACTGTTTGGAAATTTAAGCATGATGTAAAGGAGAGTAGGCACAAATCAAACTGAGATGCTTATGTTTTATAGCTCCAAGTTGACCCCATCACATCTTTTTAGCTTTTACTTTTTAGCTGGGCAGATCCCCAGTTTTGTAAGGTGCATTCCAGGGTTGAGGAGGATAATTTGGAGTGAAATGATCAGGATCCGATAGCCAGCATGCACTTTCCACAGCCCTTCAGTACTTGATGAATTATTTATTCCCAGTTAGAGATGTGGCACACAATACTGACAATACAAAATCCAGAATCCACCAAAAAAATAATACTTTATTGGCCAACCAAACTGCAAAACACATCATGCAAGCTTTTGAAGCTCTACTGCCTTCTTCATCAGGCAAAAGATGTTAAAAAATTTTTAAAAGAAAAGTGACAGTGTTGGAGTCACAAGCCTACATTGAACACACTGCAATTTACTTCTGAGCAGACATATATAAAATTGTACTTGTAATTATATAATTTTGTGGCTAACATATTCCAAATATATAATATTTGAAAACTGTCTGAGATTTTAAAACAATGTTTTTAATTATATGAATTTATCTTTACAGTATCTGAAATGGTATTTGTAATGTGTTTTGCCTCTTACAGGAAATGACAAAAAGATTAAAAACTGAGAGGTTTGTTTTGTATTTAAAGATGACACCTCACTGGTGAAACAGGCATGGTTCCCTAACTCCATCTCTTAGTTTGAGGGATTGAAGTTTGTTGCTATTTTGTCAGTTAACCTATATGCAGCTGGAGTTCCTGTTTTTTTAATGTTTTGGTTATATAAGTTTGTAAATGGAAGTAATCCCCTAGGTTTTGAATTTCAGAAATATTATGATGGGAAAATAAGCAGATGGCTTCATCATCCTTCTTGCTAACTAAGGAATAAAACAAATCAGTTATTCATTTATGTAATCCCTTTAGGGAGAATTATATAAATAGACGTTTCAGATGTATAGTCTTACAGTGTATAGCATCATAGAGACCTTTTATACTTATGATAGCAATATAGCTCTTATCACATAAATACATAAAATAACACAATCAATCTTAACCTTATACTTCCAAAGAAAAGTGATTCTGTCTGTCAACCAGCACTGTAAGGTATGGTACTCAACTTGGAAACAGCATAGGCAGCAGCTGCATAAAGCCTGTGAGATTACTTCATTTCTATCTGCTTGGGGTGACTTTTATAGTGTGCCTAAGGACCTCTTACATAATCTTCAGCCAAATTATTTTATTGGACTTTTATTATTCATCTTATCTATCTAGTCTGATCAACTGGAATTAAAGAGCACTAAACTCTCAGTTTGACTCTCAGCCCACTGAGAGTTTTTACTGCATGTGCAAGGAACCCAAAATCAGTGGCTGCTAACTCAAGATCTCACTCTCCTCCGTCAAGCTTGATTAAACATTATTATGATGCTTATGTTTTACGCATGCATGGATTCCCACTTTCATAAAACACTGGCCTTCTTTTCTTATGATTACAGTTAACTTGGGCTTTATGCTCAGGCAGAACTGGAACATAGTTGCTTTTGTTAGAACTGTCTCCGTTAACCATACATGGTCACTGAATTGTACATTTACTTTTAACAAATTGACACTTGGTACTATTAATGACCAGGCTGCAGGGCCTGAAACTAGCACAATATAATTGGTTCAGCCCATAACACTAGCATTCAGGTATCTAGACAGTACAGTTTTTTTATATATACATAAATTTTGTTATCAGCTTGAAAGTTGCCTTTGTAATAAAGATGATTCAAGAATTAATTATTTGTTAAATACTCTTAAGAGTCAGATGACGGTAACTACAAAAAGGACCAGCTGATTGCAGTTAGCTCAAGGCTGTTAATGTGAACATTTTGAGGACTGTACTGATTCATGCACTGTGAAAATATTTTGAGATTGTATGAATTGTCAAACTATTGTTCAAGCAGTCTCTTGTCAGATCTCCATCTTTCTTCATTACTGTAATACAGTTTTCCTATCTTATCAGCAACTGCATGGAAATCCCATACTTTTCCTGTCTTAACCTATATTAATGTTTATAACAATCCCCATATCGTCAAAATCCTGGGGCTAGTTACATGTCAGTTTTTATTGCTGTAGTTTGTGTTTTATCGCAGTTTCTCACCAGTGCTGCATAGTGCACATGATTTACTGCTAAATCAGTTGATCTGTTTAGTTTTCCACTTTGTAATTCACACATCTGGGGGAAGAATCCGAGGAGCTGCGAGGGAGGGAGGGAAAGAGAGAGAGAAAGTGCTGGCGCCTTTCCCTCTGATTACCAGAGGAATGCCTGCTAATTTTTATTCCTTTATCAGGGAGTGCCAGCCAAGGAGCCATCCCCCATCAAGCCCCCACTTCCCCTCACCCACTCTCTCTCTTCTCACACACAGAAACGGGATCTCAGCAGGGCGAGGGGATGAACACACACACACACATACAGATGGGAAAAGGCTAACTGGGGTTTCTCAACCCCAGCAGCCAAGCAGGCCAGAAGGCAGACAGCTGGGTGATTGGGTTGGGTATAGCACTGGCTGGATGTTTTCCGTGGATGGAAACAACAATGGATGGATCTTTTCATTTGAGGGTCCTCCATCTCTTGCAAGTCCACCACCTCCTTGGACAGCCCAAACAATCACAGCTCAGCTCTGATGTGACTTTTGGGAAGATTGCTGGTAGTTCACATAGCCCTTAGCGAAATGGTAGTTCACACAATCGAAAGTGTGCTAAGTTGCGCTACTTTTTAAGAAAGTCGGGGAAAGTAGCAAAATCCCCTATCATGCCACTTTTGAGTTTTTGAGTTCCCCCCTTCTAAATGAGGCGATACTGTGGCGTGATGTGTGGGAACAATTAGGAATCTTAGAGATTTGTTTAAGGGAATATTTTGCTGTGTAAACAGGGCCCTGGACTCTTCCTAAAAAAAATGTTTCTCAAGTGACTGCTCAGTAATATATGTTATTAGAGTCCCTCAGATTTCTCAAGTTACCTTATGGAATGTGGAAGCTTCTACTAGGCCTTCAGAATGAATAGCACATGTCACATTTCAATCTGTGTTTGAAGAAAGAGAAACCTTATTTGTGATGCAAACCCCAGGAAATGTACGAAGTATGTCAAAATGATGATTACAGTTAATACATGAAATAATATGTCATGTTTCTGCCCATTTTTTTCTGTTCAGTCACGTTTTAGCACCATTGAAGTGATGCTGTCAACATAGACCACTACAGAACAGCCATAACCTACATTTCCATATTTATTGAAAATGAAGTCTGTATTAGAAGGAGCATTTTTGTAGTGATTATTTGTCTGCTAATTATGTGTCTCTCAGTCAAGATTATTAGGACTGAAAGGAAGATTTGATACTGCTGATGAAATTTTATCTCTTCTTCCATTCGTCGGAACTGAACTTATGCTGTTGTGTTTATATATAGTTTTGGACACAGAATAATACATTCTATTTAGAAGGTATGCCAAACATCTCTCTCCTTAGGTCAAATTTCCAGAACTGAAAGGGAGTTCTAAGTTTTCCTTCATATTCTGAATCTGTTTCCCTTTTTAACATTCATGTCAATGTATATCTATTTCATTTCTTTGTATGTTGTCTCCATTGCATTACATCCCACTGTACTCTAAAGCATGTCATGCCAGATGATGTAGTCTGAATATTTTTCTAGTTCTAAGCAACCAGTTTATCAATTGCTATACATTACAATTATGTCATGATTAGCATTTGGAGAATGATACCTGATTATTCTTTACCAAAAAGCTCCAGAAGCTTGTCACAATTTCTTTATTTTCTTAGCTCTTACAAACTAGTCTTCCCGATCTCACACCGTCCAGGTGTATTGGACTATGGCTCCCCTGCCTGGGAATAAAAGAAGTTGTAATCCAACACATTTGGAGAGCACCAGATTATTGTTACAAGGATTCATTTATGCTCTCTATCCCTGAGGCCTAAATGCATGGTGTGTCTATTGAAAACTCCAACATGAATCATTTGTGCTCTGCTGTGATGCTTAATGCTTAGCAACTGCAATATGCTTGTTATGGCTACTCTAGATGCAGATCTACAGTTGTGTTTAAATGTTTCTGTTCAGTAATGTTGGCCAGAAAAATCCCAAAAGGTGTTTTCTAAACAGTCTGTTGTTCTATGGCAAATATAAAATTGACATCTACTTCTGACTTTTGACATTCCAACTCGAAACACAAAGAAGCTACTTGTTCTGGAAGTGAGAGTTGTTGTGTGTTACAACAGCTGGGAATAACTAGCATTTCCCTCCAAAGCAAGCACAGCATCACTTTAACTAGCTGAGGCAGAAAATAAGATTTAAAATGTAGTAGTTACTAAAGCGTGGTCTGAGGAAGTACACTTGATTTTAAAAAATCAAGAGTCTAATTTGGGTGACATCTGTTAAGCTAGGAAATAAAATACATGACACTGCAAATGGGCAGTTACATGGGGAAGCAATTTAGATTTATATTGTGAAGTCACCAGTACATTCCTTTAGTGACAGTGAACCTTTAGTTTCTTAACTTTATCTTCTCTTAAGCTGTTTTGCTCAATTGCTCATTCTAATCAAGGTAACAAGCTTTTTCTCCCTCAGTACTCCTTTTTATGTAATGATTACATAGTGAGATTCATGTAGAATTGGATAACATTCTGAGTTCTAATTAGTTTCTGAACAACTGGGTTTGAAGTGTAGCTAAAACGGAGTGGACCTTTATTCACATGATGCATTAGAACTAGGATCTAAAAATAGTTGGAAAAAATATGATCAAGACAATATTTTAAATGATATATTTAAGCACTTCTAGTTGTTAATTGCAGATTATTATTGTCCAGTTAGCTTTATAAAAAGGGATTGAATATATTGCATTGCCTTTTCCAGCATACATAACATTTTTATTTACTTTTCTGTGATAACCGAAAAATAAAAAAGACAGGTATGCATTTAAAGCTTTCTGTTTTGTTTTAAACAGCCCCTTGTACCTAGAAGCCCTACAAGCAGTGTGGCAACACCATCTAGTACTATCAGCACACCTACCAAAAGAGACAGTTCTGCACTTCAGGATCTCTACATACCTCCTCCTCCAGCAGAGCCTTACATACCCAGGTGAAATGTCACAATTGAGTTTTCTGTTAATTTGCAGTACAGGCTATAGCAAAGTTCAGTGTTCCATCTCTAGGAGAATTTTTTTTAAATGTTTATGAGCTTCCTTCAGTTCCATTCATGGGAGAAATGAATTGATTGATTGAATGAATACATCAAATGAATAAACCAGTACTTACCAGGTTGTGAATATAATAATTGAAAAGGGAAGTTCTCAATAATTCATTGAGCATTCACAAACCGCATGTCAGCCAGCCATACATAGGACAAATTCTTTAGTTGTGTATGAATCACGTTTTACATGGCACTGGTTTCTTCTCTTCTTGTTATGCAAACATAGGCAGTATTCTCTTACTGGATATGAATCAAATGGTCTACTTTGCGGTTTGAAGAGACTTCCCATTCTGTTTAAAATTCTGACACTTCATTTTATACATGTTATAGTAGCTGTTCTTTCTTTAAAAAAAGGTATTTGTGTGTTGCTGGGCAAGCAATAAAGAGGGGCTGTGTGAAAGGATACCCAATCACACACACAGGAGACAGGTTGGGTTTGATATGGCTACAGTCTATTGGTTACTGCTGTTACAAGCTTAGTATAGCATAGAGGATGGATGCCTGCCATCTGGTGACACCCACTCCAGCCTGCCTGCTGGGAAAAGACTGACAGGATGGCAGTAATTTATATCCATATGGATCAAAGGCACTGCTACTTCTGGTAAAGCAGTGATAGTAGTCCCCCAAACTGGGTCTGCCCTAAATGTCTCCACCTCCAAGGGGATCCCCAAAGTGGGTGAATGAGCAGTTTTCCCCAAAAAAGAATCCAACACAATGCCCAAATTGCCACCCCAAATGTAGTAACAAGGATAAAGCATCCACATAGTGAGATTAGCAATCCTTGACAGCAGATGACTATACCGGAATCCACAAGTACAACTCAAATCAAGGGAAGGAGGTTGGGTAAACTTGCTGGAGTCCCCATTAAAGAGCCCTTATATTGTATGTTCCCCAGGAGGACTTGAGTGCAACAGATTGGGTGGGGAATCCTTGCTCTAGCCACCCAGCTTCCAGATTGGTTGGTTTTTCTCACCTTGTTTAGGAAGCCTGTGCTTGCTGTAGGACTGCCTGGTTAAAAGACACACTGCCAAATGCACAAAATGGTGGTCCCCTTCATCAGTTCTCTATTGCAGCTAGCAAAGGGGAGCTTCCAGTAAATTGGGAGCCCCATGCTGGTGCAGTTTGCCTCTACTTCCTCCGCCACATTGGAAAGAAGGATAGTCTTTCTTGAAATCTTGAGGAAAGGAAATTTTCTGGCCCTTCTGCATGTCTGCAAAACTGAACAAAACTGAAACTGAAAGAATGAGGCAAAATATTTTTAAGCCCTCCATAATAGATTAGTATTTTATTAGTAGCAATGAGAGCAATGCAATCAAAGTCATTCTGGAATTAAAGTTAATTCAATTACTGTTGAATTACTGTTCTGTGTTTCAGCAGGAGAGCCTGTATTTAGCCAGTCACTCCTATGCTTGATAGCTGGATAGCTGCAAGTATCTTAATCGATACATATACAAGGACAAATACCATATTATTGGACCTACAGTTTTCAACTTCTAGTTACTTTTCCAATTCACAGTCCAATTCATGTGCCTCCAGATCAGGAGGTCAGAGGACTGTGTGTGGGAGGGCTACTGATAGATCACAGATCCAGTTACTGGACATTCCAAATCTGATTATTTTATGTCAGGTGCCTTCTCTGTTAATTGAAGTGTGGCAAAAAACCCACTCAGCGCCTCAGTCACAAGGGAAGTAATATAACAAGATGTAACTTGTACTCCAAGTTACTTAAGTACAAAGTTTTCCATATACAGCAGAAATGTAGGCTTTTCCATTGGTCTTTAAATTTTTAAGTTTTCAGTACATTCTAGTCATAAGACTACATGAGGAAGTAATTTTTGGAAACAGAAAACAGTAGTTAAGAGTTAAAACTGGAACTAAATTATAGGCTGAACCAGTAGTACAAATTAAATTATTCTATTTTGTCTTGAAAGCTACTATATTTTAAGTTTGATGTAAATTCATGGTTTATATGTACAATAATGGCATAGTAAAGGCCTAGAATGCACAATATTAATATACATCAAAACTTTTTTTTCTTCAAAGAGATGAAAAAGGTAATCTTCCCTGTGATGACATCGGAAGACACCTAGTAGGAAAGCCAGTACATAAGGGATCTGAATCTCCAAATTCGTTTCTTGATCAAGAATATCGAAAACGTTTTAATGTTGTGGAAGAAGATGCTGTTCTGTACTGTTATGAATATGAGAAAGGAAGAACAAGTAGCTCTGGACGAAGAGAAAGCACCCCAACTTATGGTATGGTCTCATTTATAAAGCAAATATAATCTTTCCTGATTTGCTTCATCTTATATATTTTTGTCCTAAATTCTACAACATTTATCTGTGTCCATGAAAGTTCACCTATCCCTTTTCTTTCTTCTCATTTTACTGCTGTGTTGCACTGTGTTGTGTACACTGTTAAATCTAATCCTGGTTGCAGAAAGATGGCTTTTCAGCCCCTTATGAACTAGACTAGGAATCCACACATTGTCACCTTTATTCTGCTTCCTGATCAAATCTGGTGCTTGAAGTACCATCTTCTTGACAGCCTTGAGTTGGCAGAGAGCTAAGATGCAAATTGCATTAAATGGAATTTATTAGATAATGGAGTTACACTAACTTGCATATGTTTCCATTTTCATTTGTGTAGACTTTCATTTTTCTTTTGATCTTGGCCAGTTTAAAATAGGGTATAAAATTATTGAAATATTTCAGCCTTTAGATATATTTAACTTCAGATTCTTTTGTGATTTTCTTTGCAAATCACAAAGGCAGAGGGTAAAATAGGATAGACATCACTGAATAGAGAGAAGCAAAAGATAGTTTCTGGACATGATTGATCATGAACTCATTCAGGATATGAAAGAGTACATTGAAGTATTGTGACAAATTACACTTTTAATCTTGAAGGTGTTGCAACCAAAATGCTTTGAGCACTGATATAGTTGATTAAAGTACATTTCATCAGCACTTTGAGGTCTCACTGTAACATAGTCAGAGAAGACTCATTGGCTTTCTCTTACCAACAACTTAAGCAAAAAGGTGCTATTGTCACTTCCTTTCAAATTTCCCTTAATATTTATGAGCAAATTGTATTTATGAGCAAATTGATGAATTTAGGTTATATTGGAATAATTATAGTCTCTTATTCTAACTTATTTTTAAGAAAAATAGAATGTGAAGTGTGTAGGATTCAAGAACCATGAATAAGCCAGGATGCTCACAGCTAAATATTTGAATTACATCACTGCCTGAAATGTCTGTCAGGCTCTCTCTCTCTCATAGATTACCCTTCCTTTAATGAATTTTATGTCACGGTAGTGCACTGATACCTCTGAGCATATCAAGAGGACCAGGCAGCAAAAGTTGTTGTAGCAGAATTGCAATCATCGGGTGAAGAAATAACACACAGACACAGATGTGTGTCTAAACTATTTCTCTTTATTAAAGTATATTGTAGTAATATTTACAATGAGTCTGAGACTCCTAGCATACAGACTACATATCACAGCACAATGTACAGTGCAGTCTTACACTGTACATCCTGGACTGAAAGCACACAGTCTGAGAACAAAGTCAAGACAAGAACGGAGACAGTGGGGTGATCTAGTTATTCAGTACAGATACAATACAGTCATGGTTTATGCAGTTAGTGGTTCTTACACACATTTTCCCATATAGATAAGGCGTCATCCTTCACATGTCCTTCCCGTGCTTGTCTCCCAGACATAATCTAGATATGCTCGCCAGCTGCATTTAGCCTTCTCATTGCTGGCCCTTGTAGGCTGTAGCACATTATACCATGCCAGCTCTTTACAGTATATATTTCTAGTGATTGTTTATCCCATCACCTTAATATTTTAGAGTTACCCTCCATCACTGATTTTCTCTAAAATAGAATGAGTATTGCAGAGAAGCAGCCTTCATTTGAAAATATGTTTCTTCCTCCTTCAGTTCTGCCTGTAGATTTGTTTGTTTTTAAGATTTGCATAAACATTATATTCTAAAGCTTAGATTTAATTAATTGGGAGGTGTGAAGGCAAGTCTTTATCTCTCCACTGCCCTTACTTTTAAAAAAATATTTTATTAAGACTTTCCAATGCATTTAAATAGGGGGGGGGGGGGGGGACAAAGAAAATGCAACAAAGAACCGAAAAAATAAAAGATTTTACATTGACTTCCAACTTTCCTAAGGATGGCTATAGAACTTACTTTGTAACATAACTTCTCCAGTTTAAATGCTATTCATACACTTCTTCAACTTAACCAAACCTGTTAATTATCAAAACCTACAGTTAACATGTTATTCTCCTTTTTCTGCAAAAAAGACAATCAAGGGTACCCAGTCATTCATAAATATCACCAATGATTTTTCTCTAATCAATATTGATAGTTTGTCCATTTCAGCTAGGTGAGTCAGTTTCAAAAACCAGTCCTCAGTCATTGGTATTTTAGTATTTTTCCATTTCTGTGCACACAACAATCCTGCTGCTGTGATCATATCATGTAATCTTCCATATTTCTTCTCCTTTTGATCATCCATCAGTCCTAATAAAGACAATTCAGGTTTCAATTGAATATTAACCTTAAATATTCTGTATCAGACTATGTATTTGTTTCCAAAATTTCTTAGCTTTCTCACAAGTCTGCCACATAGGATAAAATATTCCAACCTGTTACTCACATTTCCATCATACATTGGTAACCCTTTTATGCATTTTAGCCAATTTTTCTGGAGTCAAATACCAATGATACAAAATTTTATAAAATTTCCCCTTCTGATCACAACATAATATGAATTTTACTTCTTTAGACCACATTTTCCCTTTGTTCCATCTGTATATCATACTCACAGTTCTGAGCCCACTCTATCATACAGTCTTTAACTCATTCCTATTCCTACTCCATTTTTAACAAAAGTTGGTACTTCTTACCAATTAAATGTTCATCATCTGTACATAACTGTAGCTCAAATTCAGAAACGTTCTTTTCAAACCCATCCATTTTAATCCATCTTAAATCTTTTAAATATTAGTCTGTAAGAATACCGTTGACATCTGTAACCCTCTATCAGTAATTCTTCATTTGCTTAATTGTATATTGTTCATGATCAATTTCCAAAAGACCATGATAAGCTACCCACTTATAAGTTGCCTGTGAATTAAACTGTAAAGCATCTAAACTGCAATCAGCTGTAAAGGCAGATGCCTTAGCCAATTTATTAATTCCCTGGCAAAGCTTAGTCTCTTTCCTGGATGCCAAGGTTAAAAGATCCTTAGCCCAGCGAATCAATGCTCTGGCAAATAATGAAGATACAGACACAGCTTGAATAGCAAGAGCTGACACCTCATGAAGTCTTCTAAGGAAAATATCACATCTCTGTCAGGATAATATCGCTTTAGGTGCAGAGAGAAAATGTTGGAGCAACAGACCACTCTGATAGCACAGCTGATATGATACCACTCTGATAGTACAGCTGTGGCTAGGCAGAAGGTGACTAGCCAAACATTCCTATAAAGATACACTCTCTGTGTGAGATACTGTTGTGGATTGGTGTTAAGGAATGTTGGATGTTTTGAGAATTGCTGTTGGATTCGTTATTGAGGTTTGCTGTATATATTCTGTGTTTGTTTTGTACTGGAACTGAAGATAAAACCTCCAGATATTTTTTGGAAGACTCTTGCTCCTTGTAAATCTTCTTATTGTGGGTGAAAGTGGGTCAGAGCAGTTATAAAGCCTGCTGGCTGAAGCCTTTGTTTTTCAAGCCCTATTCTGCTGTGTAGTTTATCTACTGTTTGGCTACTCTAGTTCATCCCCAGGCTGTGGCAGTCACCTCTCAGTGAGCCTACACTCTTTGGACAGTGTCCTATCTTCTGGATTTTTAAGGAAGTCATCTCCATAAACCACCAGAGACCAGTCCTATCACAGCAGCATCAATAAGCGGCAGCTTTAATTTTTCCATCACATCTGCTGACAATGAATAAAAATGCCTAGGAACAGCTGGCATAGCTTTGGCCACCCCCGGATGGGTCCACTCCCTTTTCATAACATCCATAAACCCCTCAGGGAACAGAACAACAGACTGATCATGCTTAGCCTTAGCCCTGATCTCTGGCACTCTTTCATCAGTTGTGCCATCAGCCTTTTTGTTAACAGACAACCAAAGAGTCTTTCCCGCCTTCCTCAGCAAGACAGGAAACTTCTCAGACTCAAATAAATGACATGAAATATAATAAGGCAGAAGATCTCCTTCCTCAGGAGATAACTCCCCTTCTTCTTTCTCAGATGTATCAGGAGACCGAGAGGACTCCAGGTCTCCCACAGTAGTCAGAAGATAGGTGTTTAATCCCCCTTTTCACTTTTAGGAAGAGAAACCACTGTAGACGTTTGCTGCACATAGTCCCCCCCCCCTTCTGAGAGGAGAAGGAAGACTCAGACAGATGTTTCTTAGACCTTTTTACTTGCTTCTGACCACCAGAGGGCTTCTGAGTGACTGAGAACTTAGATCTGAGGCTACATTTCTTTTCACTCCTTTTACCTTGGTACTCAAGATGGATCTCTACTAGTTACAATTTCTTTCCTATGACACCATGTAAGATTGGTGCGTAAGCATGCACAAAGAGAGGATTAGTAAATAAAAAGTAAGTGCAGTGGAGAAACAGATGTTGAATGCTTCTATAACAGTGAGAGAGATATTTGAAGCAATTAAGATTAAGAATGGTAAAGCACCTGGACTGGCTTAGCTGCTGCTTATTATAAAAGTTTTGAGAAAGAGCTTCTATTACCACTACAACAAACTCTGAATTTGGTTCTTCAGAATGGGAAGATTGCAGAGACTTGGAAAGACGGAACGTATAATATTAATAGCAAAAGTGGGCCAAGCTTTGACAATGACTAAAAATTACAGGCCTATTTCATTATCAAATAACAAGTATACAATTTTATAATGATTTTGTCAGAGAGACTGAGGATGATTTTACAGGATTTTATTCAACAGAGACCAGTGTGGCTTTTTACCAAAACGACAGCTGCATGATAACAGCTCAATTAAAAATGATGAAATCTTCTTTTCTTTTCTTTCTTTTGGATGCAATTTTTAGTGTTATTTTTTATTTCATTTTACACTAATTTGAAGAACAATAAACAATGACATCACATTTCAAACAAAGCAAAACTAAACTAAACAACAACATAAATAAAAACAAAAAATAACACAACAAACCAAAACATTGTGACATTACTTCTCTGTATCTATATCAAATGTACGGTATATAAAATACAGTAGGACCCCCGTATCTATTGATTCATTCATTACCCACTGATTCAGTTATCCATAGGAAATAAGAACAGCACACCTATCATAGAGTCATCTGAGAAAATGTGTACTCTCTAGCCATTTTCTAGGTCCTCCAAGGCAACTCTATGGTATTTTATTTTCAATGGTGTTCACTATTCTCCATGGTTTTCAGTATCCACGCCCACTCCCAGAACCAATCCTCAGCAGATATGAGGGTCCTACTGTATACCATTCATTATAGTTTACCAGTTCTCTACTTTTCCAAATAATGCTGAATAAATGGATAACGTGTTGTCCAAAATTTATCATCGGTCTTATTTTCTCTTATTGATTTAACAGTACATGTTAACGTTTCCATTAAAGCGATGTGCCAAACTTGACTTAACCATTTATTAACACATAAATCTTTTGCAGCTTTCCAACAATATTTAATTTCTTTTCTCACTTTTATCAACATCATGTTTTATAACCTCTTAAATTTTTTAAATGTTCATTATATTTTAAGAAGATTGAACATAATAATAGCTTTTCACAGAAAATCACTTTGTTCCCTTTAGTTTGCATAATGAAATGAATCAAGGGCATATAAAACTGAACTTTTTTTACATGAAACCCACATATGATATTGGGTACCTAACATATTACAACCCCTCCAACAGAATGGTGTCACATTGAAATAAGTTTTACTCATTACTGTTGAGGTGTAATGCCATCTATATATACTTTTAAATGTGGTTTCTCTTATATTTGTGGACACTGGGTTTGACAGAACTAAAGAATACATTTTAGCCCAGTCCATCTCTGTAATTTTTTAAATGTTCGATTTCCATGCTATTCTAGCTGCTGATTGAATATGGAACTTTTTTCAAGTAACCAACCATAAAGCTGTGTCACTGAACACTTAATAGTGGTTTCCTCTGCAACACGGACCATGTCATACCTTGTAAGAGCTCTCAAATATCCTGGTATTTCAGCTTTTGATAATGCTAGTATTTGTTCTATAAGTAGCCAAGTAGTTATATAACATTCTGTATTTTTAGTTTCAATTGTTCCCTTGTTATCAGTTTACCCTTATATAAAAGTGCCTTAACTGTATAAATTCCTTTGGCCCTCCAGTGTTTAAACTGCCCCATTCTAGCCTCTATATAATTTTTTTCTAAACTGTAAAAAGTGCTGTTGGAGAAGGTGAAGGTTATGCTATATTTTAATTGTATCCCTTTAAAAAGGGGTTGCTATTTTAAAGTTTTTGGTATTGTTAACTTCATGAACAGTTGACCCACTTCTATGAGCTCATGTCTTTCCTTTGCCATCTCTACCTAGACAAGGGTTCTAGATGCACCATTTGAGTCAAACGAAAAGCTTCAAAATATGTATATTGCCAGCCAATTGTGGGAATAACAAGCCCACACACATGAAATAGGGTGAAATAAAGTATTTTATTAAATTCAACCTATTTAATACCTTCTAAGATCTTCAGCAGGGGGAGGCAACCTGGTGAGGAATCAGCTGAGGCAATAGGTCTATGCTAGATCATACCCCTCAGCCTTCCTGGGTGAATACCTGGGTCCTGGAGAGGAACCCAAGTTGCCTGGGGTTGCTCACCAGCTAGCCCGCATCTGGAAGGTCAACCCAAAAGTCCCTCACCCAAGCAGCACAGATTGGGGTGAAGGATTATCCTTTAGGCCAGTGATGGTGAACTTATGACACATGTGTCAGCACTGACACGCATAGCCATTTTTGATGGCATGCAGCCGCTGAGGCGGCCGCATGCCGAGAAGGATGTTTCATCCTCAGCTCCTCCACAGCCAAGTGCAGCAGCCGAGGATGAAACATTTGCTGCTCCTGAAGATGAAATATTTGCGACTAGAGTCTTGAAGTTAGAGTCTAACTCTAAAGACATTTTCAGACACAAAAAAGTCATCCTGAGGGCTCGGGAGAAGTATGCACCTGTTTCGCGGCACGGGGCCAGTTTCTGACAACACCATCCCTCTCACTTTACCCTCCGTGTTCCTTCCGTGCCGCATAGAAGGAAAAGGTGCCACTTTTTATTCATGAAGAATCCGTGAGTAAAAAGTGGCACCTTTTCCTTCCATGCGACACAGAAGGAACATGGAAGGTAACGCGAGAGGGACGGCAGCGTCAGAAAGTGGCCCCCTGCCGCAAAACAGGCGCGTACTTCTCCCGAGCCCTCGGGATGACTTTTTTTGTGTCTGAAAATGTCCTAAGACTCTAATCGCAAATGTTTCATCCTCCCCTGTTAGACAATAATTAGTTTTTGGTTTATTAAATACAATTATATATAACAATTATACATTTATGTTATTTAAACTATAAATATTGCGAAATAATGTTTTTTCCTCAAAGTGACACACCACCCGAGTTATGCTCAGTTTTTTGGTTGTTTGACACACCAAGTTCAAAAGGTTGCCCTTCACTGCTTTAGGCCAACCCCAAGGTGGGTCTCCTTCTGTCCCCTTAGGCCACACAACCGGAAGTGGCCCTTCCAGAGACCCTACCTTCACCAGAATTGGTGCCAAGGTGCCCACCAAAACTACGCCTCCCCCTTCCCCGCCACAGAAAGGGACAAGTGTCTGCTCAGTCCCTTTCCTCCACCAGCTCATCCAAAAGGTCCCTAACCCCTTGCTGAAGATCACCCAAGAATATCAAATTTCCAGTGTCCGAGAGCTGCACCCCATCTGCTCTGTAGAGCTCGGGTCTCTTGGACACAATGTGTGGATGTGACAGGTAAAATCCCAACCCTTTATGCATGGCATTTTTAATTTCCCGATTAGCCCCCCTCCAAGCCTTGTCAATTAGACGGGGATCACCATCCCCTCGCCAAAGCCTTCTAGGCAGCATAGCTGACCACATGATAGTAACCTCAGGCCACCGAGACCTGATTACCTACATGTCATGTCATTCTCCGCTTCAGGGAGGCACATAGGAGCTCCTGGAACATAAAAGCAGCAACAGGTGGAGGCCCATGGCAAACCTGAAACAAGAACAGAGTATAGGTTGTGGAAGCCCAAGGCTCTCCAGGAACAGAAGGGGAATAGCAGCACAGACCTCTCCTCCCATCCATTAGACAAGGGAAACTGGTTCAGATGGGCCTGGTGCACAGCCCTGCAAGACAAAATGTATACTTTAGAAATGAATTAGGTAACGGTCTCCCATCCGAGAACAGTCCCTGCTTAGCACCCAAAATCAGCTAGAATATGGAGTCCTCAAAAATATGGTTTCTGTAAGGTATTTGAACAAATGATGTAGAATAAAGAACAGCAATGAATTTATTTAAATAATATATAAAATCATTACAGCAGCAAGTGTAGAAATCTAGTAATCAATTAAGTATCGTTGTCCCTTCATATTCGCTGGGGTCTGATTCCAGGACCCTCCATGGACACCAAAATCTGTGAACACCCAAATCCCACTACATGCAATGGCACAGCAAAATGGTGTCCCCCATACAAGATGGCAAAATCAAGGCTTGCCTCTTCAATCACTATTCTTCCAAGAATATCTTCAAACTTGAATACCCCAGTCCGTGGATATCAAATCCGTGGATATGGAGGGACAACTGTAATTAATTAAAGCTAATAGATAGCACTTAGCAATAGCAATAGCACTTACATTGCTATACCACTCCACAGTGACAAACACTCTACAAGCGGACCACAATGTGCCAGCCAATTGTCCCCCAACCAGCTGGGCACCCACTTCTCCAACCCACTGAAGGATGGACAACAGAGTCAAAACCTGGAGTCCAGCAGGACCAGGCCCCCAACACCATGGCTGCAGCACTGGCATTCAACCATTGCACCACCAGATTCTGCTAATGCTACCATGGGGTGATACAGTGGATGATGAAAACAGAACACAAGTTCTAGTGCCACAAAGAAACTGCAAAGAAATTAGAGGTGAAGATACAAAATGTTAAATCAATGATCTCTCATCCAAAACCAAAACATAGATGAACCCGTGTGGCACCTAGTATGACTATGTCAGCAAGAACAGAAAATTCACAACCAAGTCTTCACCAGTGGTCAGCCACCTAATCACCAACCAGATCTGACTCTGTTGAACATCCAGGAGACCAAGTGCTAATTCAGAGCTCAAACCCCAAACAACTTAATGCTTGATTACACGCTTACAGGGATTCAATTCCTAGGAAGTGTAATGAATAACTACATACATATATATTTTCATGTAAATAACAACGGATAAAGCAGTTATTGGCAATGCACAGGTTATTGGTATGATTGGATTGATTACATGTTGTTAATTTATTTTTATCAATATTACCTGTGTTTTGCCATTAATAATCTCTCCAGGCCACCAGACAGTTTTACATCCTGGAGGTTAAGGGGAGTCCTGGTGGTAGCTTGGAAAGGAGACCACTCATGAAGGCTCATTATAGGCTTTATTTATATTGCTTACATTATCACATTTATGGCCTTATTTTTGAAGCATTAAGTTGTTTGGGGTTTGAGCAATGGGATCTTTCAAACGCTTACTGAGGCTTACAGAGAAGACTGCATGTCTTGTGTGTGTGTGTGTGTGTGTGTGTGTGTTTGAGTGGCACAAAAGATTCAGAGAAGGACATGAGAATGCGGAAGATGATGAACACCCTGGACAACCTTCCACTTCAAAAACTGAAGAAATTGTGGGGGGAAATCAGCCACATTGTTCAAGAAGACCGCCGACTCAATGTCCGAATGATAGCTAAAGTTGTGAACATTGACAAAGACACTGCGTGAAAAATTTTGCATGAGGACCTCAACATGAGGAAAGTTTGTGCGAAGATGATCCCTAGGATTCCCACACCAGAGCAAAAAGAGTGCCGCAAGGAAATTTGTGCTGACTTTCTGTGGCAACTTGAGGTGAACCCAAACTTTTTTTTTAAAAAAAACATCATTAGTGATGAAACCTGGATCTTCCAGTATAATCCTGAGATAAAACAACAGTCAATGCACTGGAAAGCACCATCATCACCAAGAATGAAAAAAGCACATCAAAGCAAGTCCACATTGGAAGCCATGCTCATTGGTTTGGTTTTTTGACATCAAGGATGTAATTTTGGCAGAATGGGTTCCAGAAGGCAGAACAGTGGACAAGCATTATTATAGAATCATAGAATCATAGAATCATAGAATCATAGAATTGCAGAGTTGGAAGAGACCACGAGGGCCATCCAGTCCAACCCCCTGCCACGCAGGAAATCACAATCAAAGCATCCCCGACAGATGGCCATCCAGCCTCTGTTTAAAGACCTCCAAGGAAGGAGACCCCACCACGCTCCGAGGGAGTGTGTTCCACTGCCGAACAGCTCTTACTGTCAAAAAGTTCCTCCTCATGTTGAGGTGGAATCTCTGTTCCTGGAGCTTGCACCCATTGCTCCGTGTTCCAGTCTCTGGAGCAGCAGAAAACAAGCCTGCTCCATCCTCAGCGTGACATCCCTTCAAATACTTAAACAGGGCTATCATATCGCCTCTAAACCGTCTTTTTTCCAGGCTAAACATACCCAGCACCCTAAGTCTCTCCTCATAAGGCATTGTTTCCAGACCTTTCACCATTTTAGTTGCCCTTCTCTGGACACGCTCCAATTTGTCAATATCCTTTCTGAATTGTGGTGCCCAGAACTGGACACAGTATTCTAAGTGAGGTCTGACCAAGGCAGAATAGAGTGGCACTATTACTTCCCTTGATCTAGACACTATACTTCTATTGATACAGCCCAAAATTGCATTGGCCTTTTTAGCTGCCGCATCACACTGTTGGCTCATGTTCAACTTGTGGTCTACTAGGACTCCTAGATCCCTTTCGCACGTAGTCTCATTCAGCCAGGTCTCTCCCATCCTATATTTATGCATTTCATTTTTCCGCCCTAAATGCAGTACTTTACATTTCTCCGTATTGAATTTCATTTTGTTAGCTTTGGCCCAGCTCTCCAGTCTATCCGGGTCATTCTGAATTTTGATCCTGTCCTCTAGGGTATTCTGTCCAACTATTGTTGATAGTTGATGTAGATAGTACACTGATGGGGAAAACATTTTTAATTATATACATACAGGGGAGTGGAGTCCAAAAAATACTTGGATGACAACATTAAGTCACAACAAGGCCACCTGCAATAAACTTTTGTTACATGTAATTTCACTTGATGAATGGGTAGACACATGAATCTAATCTTACAACTGTTTTATAAGTGTTTTGAAGCCAAACAATGTGGTTATGTTGTTTCAGGCAAACTAAGACCTATATCAATGCCAGTAGAATACAACTGGGTGGGGGATTATGAAGATCCTAGCAAGACAAAAAGAGATAGTAGGAGAGGTAAGAGACCTCAGATGTAAATTATACATTTCATTGTGTTTTAAATACACCTTTGTAGAATTTGTTAGATGCAAGTGAAATTATTCCACATCATTATCCATAAAATGTGAACTTGAATAGCAGATTGTGTTGCTAGTGTTTAAGGATATTTTTTATTATTATTCATTACCATTCTTTTAAACTGCGAGTACTGTACAAGCCGGCATACCAATATTTCACAGTTTTATATGACCATTGATGATACAGTGCAATCTGATACCCAAGTGCAACAGCAAAAAAATGTAATCAGAACTAGTCTGTAGCCTTTCCATTTATTATGCATACTGTAAAACACACTTTAAAATTTCCCTCTCTTGTTGAAGCAAGAAAAACACTCTTAACTGAGATGTTCTGAGATGTTCTAGAATTCTTCCTGGCATTTTAAATTCTTTAGGTTTCTCTCACACACCAAGGAATGATGTGTTTACTTAACTTCTGTGCCCCAATGGAAACATTCTGCACTTCAGAGTGTTGAGTATCTTGTGTACATCAAGTGATGATAATGCCAGTTAAATCCATTTCAGTTCCCAGTTGTAGCATAACAAAACATGGAAAAGTCAAAGGGGAGTGAATATCTCTACAAGGCACTGTATTGGGGAACATAATGGAATTAAGAACGTTCAGTTCAAATTAAGAAAAATATTTCAGGCAATGATCTAAGGAACAGTCTCTGTGCCTGTGGAAATGCTTTATTGAATGTTTTGGGAAGGTAAACTAAAAAAATAAAACAATAGTTGGAGCATGGATACTAATAGCTAAACCCAGGTTTGGTTGTAACTAGAATCCCTCAACAGATGTTTGACATGCAGTTACAGTGATGAAATTAACAGCAATACTGAAGACATGTGATGAACAGAACAGGTGTTGATTTAAGAAACAGTGGGAGACATGTTATGATATACTGAAATTCTAGATATCTAAGGTTGGAAGTCTTCACAGTCCTGGTGTGCTGACATAACCCAAGTATTTATTGTAACTTACAATAATAATTTGTCCCCTTATCTTTACTGAAGCAAGCTATTAGAAATGGTATCAGGTTACCTCACTGTGCTTAGGCAAATTGACCAGAAAGTGCCCAGTGGGGAGATGACATTATTTATTGGCTACAGCTTACATAATCCTAGGCATGACAAAAGATTTGGATTCACTCTCTGGTGTGCAGGCCCCTCGGTTTTTTCCTGAGCCCGCAGAACTGCTAGCTCCTGTGCCAAGGCATAAAAGTAAGAAAAAAGGGTAGTGACCTAGGTTTGTGGAAGGGCAAAGTCCTCATTATTCAGACCAATTGGCCTGGGGTTCACATCATATGGTCTGCTATTTTGTCCCGTCAGGTGTGGTGGAGGAGGATATATTGACAGAACCCAGAAGAGGATGAATAAAAAGTGCCTTATAGAAGGGGTTGGACCACTTTCTTCCACATCCTCAGATAGTTTTTCAGAGCTCGGAGCTCTACAGAGCTGATGATGTTCATTTATCTGAGGCTGGTAATATGCCGTTCTTGGAAGGGTTACACCAGGGGGTGAGGGCCCTTTTGGCCTTGTGGGCTATAGGGACTAAACAGATGCCTGTGCCCTAACTTTAAGTCATGTGACTTGGGGGAGGGCTTTCTTGGGTTGTGCTTCCAGTTTCAGGCTGGCTGGGAAGCCATCCAGTATTTTGGGTTCTCCTCAGTGCTCAGGTGTTTCACCCAGGGGAAGCTGGGGATGAGGTCTAGGTGAAACCACTGGCCTCAGCTGTTCCTGGGCTAGGTTGCTCCCCTACCCTTTGCATCTCTCATGGATTAAATAGGTTAATAATTAAAATAAAGTGGCTCTTTCAACCCAGTCTCTTGATGTGCTCTTATTTATTCCATGGTTGGTCAGCAAATGGATAACTTGTGTTTTGAGCAAAAACTGCAAGGAGCTTGTTAGATAGCCAACGTCAGGAGGACCTTATAACCAGTGAGGAAGGTTAATAAATAGATACCTTTCAGAGCAGTACCCTCACTCAGCCATCAAAGGTAGATATTCACTATAGTTGAGTCCTATTGGTTCAATGCAGCTGAGCTCAGTTTAGTTTCAGACGATTATGAAACAAAACCCACAGATAGGTACATGACTACAAAGGAGTAGACCAAAAACTTAGGCTGTATAAAAGAACCAATCCCTTAAAAATCAGAGTCACCCTGACAAGGAGCTGCATTCCCATTTTAAATATTTATCATGGGTTACTACAGATAAGAAGAATGAAACCTTAATAGTTACATTTTGTCTTCTCCATACAATAAAATATTACAGATTATTAGCATTCCCTTCTCCTGTAGCTTCCTAGATTCAGATCCAGATAATAGAGTAATATATAGTAATCTGTGATAAAATCATGAACAAGTTGGCACACCCTTATTGACTGGATTAGGCCATGAAAATATAGGATTTCAGGGTGCATCTACACTGTAGAAATAATGCAGTTTGAGGCCACTTTAAGTGCTGTAGCTCCATCCTATGGAATGATGGGATGTGTAGTTTTACAAGGTTTTTAGCCTTCTCTGCCAAGGAGTGCTGGTGCCTCACAAAAGTACAAA